>CM077086.1:6951165-7551165 GCA_039513925.1 Platanthera zijinensis
CCGTTTATTATGCATATTTTATATTATCTCTACAGCAAAACACAAAAATCTGTATATATATTTATATAAAAAAATAATTTAAAAATATAAAAGACATTAAATATAAATATTTGTCATCTTACACAACTGTTCCAGTAGATGCTAACCGTTCCATCCGAAATTACATCATTTGATTCTACAAGTCATCTTGGTTGCAAACCACCTGGAATTGCAATCATACTTCTGAAGGACAACTGACTAGGAAGCACAAGAAAGCTGGGTTCATGCAATGAGTCAACCATGATTATTTCAAATGGATTTTAAATATGTGAAAAGAATTCTAGCATGATGCATGAGACTTAAGAGCAGTCGTGAATCGTGATATTCTTTGGTGCAGACGGATGCTTAAGTCTCTAGAAGATTAGAGGGATTCTTGAAGATGGTAGTATTCTCTAGATCTGTTTATTTTGATGTACATGGTTTCATGAATTTTTCTAGGATTAATGACTTCCAATTTTATTTATTGTTGACTTTTTTTGTATGCCTAATGAGTTTAATAGAAATATTCCCCATTCAATTTTTTCTTGATCGTGATCCTTTTTCAATCGATGTTGGAGTATTTTGTTGTCATCGCTTTTGTAAAATTTTGGATAGACCATGTCAAAGTAGATCCTCGGGCGATAAAATGTTTCTTCCTTGGGTATTTTTGTATGTCCATTTTTATTTATCTCACGAAAAGAAATGCACTTTCATTTCTTTTGATGTCTATTTTCTCGAAAATGTATTTCCTCAATGTCTACGATCTCTTGGGATTAAAAAACAGATAATTTTTGCTCAGGTATTTGGTTGTTACTTTTTTCAAAATTTGGACAGTACCATGGCAATCTTTATTTCTGTGCTATCATTTTTTTCTTCCTGGTTATTCATGTTTCCAAAAAATGAAAAGAAATGCATGTTCATTTTCTATGAGAATTTTTAAAATCAATAGTGTTTCTCAATTTCTAATATCTACTAGGAATCTATGATACAAAAACTCAATACATTATTTACAATTGGCGATAGTTCAGATTTATCCATTCATATGCTTTACTAATATAGAAACCTGTTCGGGTGTATACAAGAAAACATGATTATGATGTACATCCGTCTTCACCGAGTTGTAAGAGTGTCATTTCTCCATCTCCACCCTCACCACTTTTAGATAATATTCTAGATGATCTTCCTCTTGATCTAACAAGGGTAAGCATATTTATACCGCCCATTTTATTATTTATTGTCTTCACTGCTCATCTTACTCTTAGTTTTAGGATTTTACATTTTCCCTCGACTCTGCCGTTATCCATTCTAGTGTTTGAGGAAATAAGAGATCTTCAGCATAATGATACCTGAAAATTTGTTAATCTCATACCTGGTTGTATGTAAGTGGATATTTAAAATAAAACGTAACCCGTATGAGACGATTATGCATATTAAGGACACTTTCTTCTCAAATGGTTTCTTAGGAGTATGAAATGGATTTTTTTGATTTAGTTTCATTTATGGCTAAATATACGTATGTTTGGCTCTTTGATTTTATAATTTCTACATTTTTTGCTCAATGTTGGATAAATATAAATAATGCCTTATTAATTGGTGATTTAAGGGAAGTGGTTTCATGCCAAGCTTTTGAAAATTGGGTCGGTCCGACTGCGGACCGGACATCCAGCCGGTCCGGTCCAAGTAAGAAACCCGCTCCATCCGCAAATCGCTTAGGAACCGCGAAATTGGCCGGGCGGATTGCGGACCGGCGGGACCGAAGCGGTTTTTGGAAGCCGCCTGGTTCCAATAACAATTTAAAAATAATTTATAAATACTTGGCGGGTGGTTTCGAACCGGCGACCTCATGCAAGAGAGAGAGAGAGAGTACACTAACCAACAAGCCAAGATTCCAACTTTGATATGTTGTCACAGTTCTTTTACTTATACATATTAACTGTAATATTTTATATATTTTTATAAAAAATAATTATATGTATAATATATATATATATATATATAAGTTATAACATATTAGATTTATTATATTTATTCATATACACAATTGTATATTATACCTATAGTCTTATATATTTATAAATATTTGTAATTTAAATTTTTTTTTTGATATTTAGCAAATTATATTTAATTTGTTTTTCCTTAAATTAACACTTATAAATATAAAACTATAATATAAAATAAATAAATTAATATATATAAATCAATAAATATAAACTAGTATATATCAAAATACTCCACATATATAACTATATAGCATACAACTATAAAACTATAAAAAAAATAAAAGTATACAACTTAGTATTCTTATATAACTATAAATAATTTTTATATGTTTCAATTATTAATTATAATATTACGGTTCAATCTCGGTCGGACCGGTCCAACGGTTCGGACCTTGAACTTTTGACCTCACCGGTTCTTAAAACCTTGTTTCATGCTACAACTCTTAAATACGAGTCATGGGGAGAATTGGTTTGTTTGTTAAAGAAGTTTATGTACGAACCTAAGCAATCTTTTCGAGCTAGTTTTCGGGTTTTTTGCCAAGGTGGTCTATTTCATTGGCCTTTTGAACCAAACATTCCATCTTCACTCAGTAAATTTACCCGGGCTCTTTCCTAATTCCCCTCCGACATAACTTCTTTCTTCGTGCTCTGCTTCAAGCATTTCAGATCCCCTGCACGTTTTTTGTTCACGTGCACTTTGAGGATTTCGACAACAAACACCTAATAAAATTTTACCATACCAGAAATATCATAAATTTATACCTTAAATACATTCATTAAGTGCTCATATAATCCCTTAGAACCTCAACATGGCTCTGATACCACTAACTGGCGAAAATCATAAATTCGACATGTGAGAGCTTCAAGACAGCCAGAGATTGCTGACCTTGCCATCTTGGACGACAACACCAAGAAGCTTGCATTCAAAGAGCCTGCGGCTAGAGGAATTCACAGAGCTCCCAAGTAGCTCAAAAAGCTCGCAAGTAGCTCAAAAAGCTCGCAAGTAGCTCAAAAAAGCTCGCATGGGGGGGGGCTCGCCTTCCTTGCCTTTGCCTATAAGGATGACCCAATGAATTACCGCCGAGGGGTAGTTCAATATTGTGTGAGTCGCCCATTTGAAGATTCAACGACCTCGTCTATCTTCCCCCGACTTCACATAATACTGCTTTGGAGGATAGTTCTCAATACACTCCTGAGTATACTGCGAGACCTCCATAATGTAACACGGTCACCTCCTAAGCAATAAAATACTATTTTGTTCTCCTCTTCATCTCTGGCTTTCGTGGTCGTTTGTGAACTATTAAACATTTTATCATACTATCATCCAAATTTTGCGAGTTGAAACTCAGCTCCTTGCAGCCGAGATCTTGACTTCAACATGAGTCAAAAAGGGATTGTCATTCTTCTTGTTTTTTACTGTCGTTATTATTGTCACTATTAGTTGTTTTCCATGGTATCATTGCTATCGAGCACACATCTCATATGCATTTTAAGCGAAAGATCTTGGATCTTTCAACTATTTTTTTTTATTATAAGCTAGTTCGCACAAAGAACAACATCCTCCCATCACATGGAAGTATGTTCTTGATATACTTTCAAGGACTTGCTGAGATTCTGACATAGTGAGCCCCCCTGGATCCAAATGTAATATTGATCCACCTTTTCAAATGTATTAGGATGTGAAGGTTGACTGCCCTTGAAACCCCTATAATTTACCAAAATTCACATTTATGATGTAAGTTGTTAGTCAATTCATGTAGTCCACCACCGTTACTCATTACGAAGCTTTCCTTCGTATCATCACCTGGGCCGACTCTATGGTCAAAACTAAGAAAATGCATAATCTTGTAAGATTACTTTGATGCTTATTGGGGTTGTTGTTTGATGATTGACGTTCTTCCAATGGGATGTTGGCTTCTTTGTCCGCAACCTAATCCCTTGGAAAATAAGAAGAAAATTAGTTGTGTATTCCAGTACTGAAGCAAAACATTGAGAAGAGACCTTATTTCAGAATTTTTTTATTGGGTTTCCCTTTCAAAACATTTGCATTATTGCAAATTCTTTATTATGTATCAATTGTGCATGTGTATTGTAGAAAAAAAGTGTTTTTATGAGTACGCTGAATCCAATGAGATGGATTGTCACTTTGTTCAAATTAGTCGGAGAAAAAAAGTGATTTCTTTACTCATGTTCTATCATCTTCTCAATTAGTAGGAATCTGACCAAATCATCAGTTTTTGGTAATTTGACCAAATAATTGTGTCACACACAAAATTTCAACACAAGCCGTGTGCGGCACATGATTAGTTTTCTCCACAAACTTGTGCTAACCAAGTAAGTCTTGCTTGAACAATGCAGCATAATGAAGAGTAAACTTTTGATTATACTTTTGAACAAAGTTACAAGACAATTCGGTAGACAGTGGACCATGACATACAAAGATCAAGACATGCAACAACATTCAGCACTAACAAGCACATTCAACTCTCACAAGTGGAGATTCACTACAAAAACAAGCTCCAACCATTGATGATGGAAATGAGGAAATGTCTTCATCTTATATAGGCCTCCACCCCTTTTCCCTCCAAAACCCAAGAAGAATCTAGATTTTTCCACGCAAGGAGTCTAGATTATTTTATGTTCTCTACACCATTCCATATCTCACATGCATGAATCTTTTCTACCATCCTAGAACGTTTGTGACAAGTAGCAATACACCTGTCAAATTAGTAGGGCTTTATTAGTATTATAAATAGTGTCATGGATTGTATATGGGGTTATGAATGGATTAATAAAGTTTACTGTTTCTTCCCTGCTTCCGTCTCTCCCTTCGTCTCTTCCAACTCGGCCATCTTCTCCGGCCGTTCGACTTCTCTCTCATCTCCGGCCATCCTCCCGTAGGCCATTCTTAGTATTTTATGATAGCGCCGTTATAGGATCGTAACATTTTGGTGCTCTCGTCGCGATCTCACCTCCGATATTCTTCGCCATTTCCGGCAATCGCCGCTGCGCCACCACCGTCGCAGGACTGCCTCCTCCACTACCATTCTTTACAGCGTTTTCCTACACCGGACAAAGTAGCAACCAGAAAAATATCAAGATACATCAAGACTGCAGTTAACTTCCTCTTTATCCACCGCCGCAGCCACCGCCGCTGCGCCGCCACCGCCGCCGCTCCGCCGCTGTGTCGTCTCCTCTCTGCGACTCTGCCGCCTCCGTTGTTGTACCGCCTCCACCGCCCCGCCGCCTCTGCTGGAAGAGCTATCGGTGTTGATCATCATCCTCCATCGCCGCCTCAACACAAGATACGCCGCCTCAACCCAAGAACCGCCGCCTGTTCTTCATTATCTTGAACAGTCGGCCTGCACATCCTCCAGCACCGTGATACCGACGTTTCGCCGCTTGCTACGCCGCGATACGCTGGCTGCGCCATCTCCATTCATGCGCCGCTGCGCCGCCTCCGCCACGACTTTCAAACCATCGCTTCAATTGCTCCTCCATATCACGGTGTTCAAGAACCAGTGATCCGAACCAGTGCCAAATGGTGTCGATTGCTGATTGTTTGTGGGAAAAAAAGAGAGAGCCCTGTTAAAAAAAAGGAGAAATCACATCCACGGTTCTTTGTTAAAAAAATAGAAAGAAAAAAAGAGAAAAAAAAGAAGAACCTGCATCTCAATCTTGTCTCCTGTAGAAAGTGGGCCTGCCGAGTTTCGTAGGAATTTGATCGAAACCTCAAGATTCAATCACCAATTTTCTCAATTTCTACAATGGCAGAGATTTCCAATGTTGTTTTGAGGTCTTCGAGCAAACTATTACGCAGCCTAGATGCCCTTGAGCAAAGCTTGGACAATAATTTTTCAGCGCCTTATTGATTCTCTTCCCAATAATATCGAGGAGCAGATCTCGTCAATCATCAATCCAGCATCAACAATAATAAAAGATATTCACCATACAGTTTTTGAAGAGATCAACACAACCTCCAAACCACCGATGCAAATGGAATATGATTTCGTGTTACCATTTAGCATATTGCAACATCAAGAGCGACTACAATGTTGTCTTGGGTGAAATCTCTTTAGATCAACATGCCATAAAACCAATGCCCGCACTAGAGTGTGCTTCACCGAAGATCGTTGCAACCAAGTTCACTGTGAACGATCAAAGAACATCAAAAAATTTGGTTTTGATCCTGGCGGAATTAGTTTCATATATAATGGTGACCAAGACATGCATTGCTATATGAATGTACGGCCTATGTTTTTTTTTTAGTGATGACAAACGACGAGGACGTCGATTTAAAAGGCGAAGGCAATGTGACAAGTAGCAATACACCTGTCAAATTAGTAGGGCTTTATTAGTATTATAATAGTGTCATGGATTGTAATATGGGGTTATGAGGATAAATAAAGTTTACTGTTTCTTCCCTGCTTCCCGTCTCTCCCTTCGTCTCTTCCCAACTCCGGCCATCTTCTCCGGCCGTTCGACTTCTCTCTCATCTCAGGCCATCCTCCCGAGGCCATTCTTAGTATTTTATGATAGCGCCGTTATAGGATCGTAACAACGTTCTCAACATATTCATACTAGTCTAGAATAATCATTTATATATGGTTAAAATTGGTCACGAAGCAAATGAGTTAACCTTAGCACCGTGACATTCTCCTCCACTGAATCCATGCGTCGTCCTCAACACATCAATCATTTCTATCCTTGTTTCACATTCTTTCATTATTTGGAAACTTTATTGCAGTGAGAATCTTCTCTCCTTGCCCACATAATCACTTCATCACACCGAGTAGGTAGTCGAACCATCAATGAGATGCTGGTAAAATGAAATTCCTTGAAACTAATCATGAAAATTCATCCCAACAACAACGTCGTAATCTTCAAAAGGAATAACTTCAATAAACACCTTACCCTTCCATCCTCCAAGATGAACGTCCACATCTGGTGCAAGGCCAATAGCTTGTATTTTTCGAGAATTAGCGAATTGGAGCCTTGTTGGTCCAAATTTAATTGGTAGTTCAACTCTCTCAGCGACTATCTTGGACATGAAGAAGTTAGTTGCGCATGTGTCCACCAAGACTCTCAGTTTTGTGCTCATGATCTCCACATCCACCATTATCTGTCCTTTACTTATCACCTTTCTTAGTATGGTTTGGCTCAAACCTCCCGGAGTGAAGCCGCACCTTGCCCCTACTCGATCGACGATAATTCTTTTTTTTGTCTAAGTTGGGGCAATCATCGACTGTGTGCAGTCCTTTGCAAAAGAAACACCGCAAAGGTGGGCGACGTATGTAGGGGCTTCTTGTTCTTTCCCATCTATCTCGAGTAGACATGACATTAAGGCGTTGCATAATAACTCAGTCTTGCCACTTCTTCTGGCTCATCCTCATCTCCACTTATTGTCTCATCTTTCTTCATCATGACCGTCAAGCATCCAAGCATTGAACAATCCTTTATGTGATGAGGTCCCTTGCATACAAAGCAGGAGGGTGGCCTCTTATTTACCCCAAATCTCCTTTGACGAGATGCACAATTCTTTTGATTTAAGTTTAACGCCTCTACCATTATCAAGATGGTTTATTTTTTCTTCTAGGTGAAACTCGCTGAGTGATTCAGCTGTCAAGATTGCCTCATTGATGCACTGGTCATCGTCATCATACTTCTTGTTTTGCCCATGTTTGTAGTCCCGACAAAGTAGAATTTACGATCCTCCTATGTCATGTCGGGGATTTGTAATAGAAGCATTGGAAAATCCTTAACATATTTTGCTATTATTTTTCTCTGCTTCAGCTCCCTCAACTTCTTTAGTGCTTGATACACGACATTTTCTAGGCAGAAGTGACGTTTGAGTTCCTTCTTGAACTCCTCTCATGTGTCTAATCGACGCAATCCCGTTGTAATATTCACATGTTTTCTTCGCGATCATAACACTGCATTATCATCAAGGAATTGAGAAGCAGTTTGTACCTTGGTTATATCATCTTTTAGATGACACCTCTCAAAATTATTCGCCATCCTCCATAAAAAAATTTCAACTTCTTTTGCAACCCGTCCGCCTGCAAACATGTCTTGCTTGAAGATATCCAATCTTGTCTCGAAAGAATGGTATTAACACCACAATTAACAATAGTCTTCTTGCAGATGACTAGTTCTTCCTCCAGGTGTGCTACTTTTTTTCTTAGCTCGCTAGATTGTTCCTCCATCTCATCGATACGTTCATGTAATGTTGCATTATCATCAAAACTATATTGGAGTTTCTTCTCTAGCTCCCTTGAATGGCTTCTCACTCTCTATGTATGTTACCCTCACACATTTGTCGGAGGAGCCACCCCTCGCCGGGACCACTAGAACATGCATATGGATACCGCCGTGATTAATTCATGTAATTAATTTATATTAATTAATTGATTACTATTAGTTATTTAATATTAATCAATTAAGTAATTACTTAAATGATTTAGTACTTTTTTGTATGGTTTTCCTCCCTCATCTATATAAGGGGGAGGGGTTTAGGTGTTTGGGAATATCTTGAGTGTTTGGTTATTTTGGGATCTCTTTTTGGAGAGAGGATCATTGGAGAACCTAGCCTCCTTGTCTTGGCCGGAGCTTGCTACGGATTGTATCGTGTGCTTTTTAGGTTAATGCAATCATGTCTTCGTTCTTGATAGCGCAAGTTTGCTACTCGTAACAGTGCTTTGACCTGCAACCCTGCCATCTTGTTCCAAGCTGTCGGGGATTGATCCACGCCGGACACCCGCCTCCACGTCGTCAAACGTCTCCTCGATAACTAGGACATCATCCTTGCGTCCCTTCACACGAGGCCACAATGTCTCACGACTTCTCGGGACTGTCCGTCGCCACCTCCTCTCATCTCACAGTCCACCCCATCGGTAGATCCCGACATCACGCCCCTGCTGATCTCCAAATCGCAAGACCGTGCTCCCAGCGAAGCCATTGCTGTCGTTGATGCGAGGCACCCTGCTCCCGCTCGAGCTCCCGGATACACCAGTCCGCCCGTCGACTGTGACGATCAAAAAATGCGCCAAATAATGTTAATTTTTCCCCGATGATGAACACGAGGCAAATGAATTTTTATGAACAATTTTCGCGTTTTCGTTTTTGTTTCATTTCATTTGATTAGTTACATTTGATTATTGTGGGCTGCCATTTCAAACGGGCTTGTGTAAGTGGCCTGCTTTTAGTGGTGGGCTGGCTGAGTTGGTGTGCTGGTTGATTTAGGCTTCATTTGGTTCGGCGGTGGCGGTTCGATCCGGCGGGTGGAAACGGAGTGTTCAAACCGGAGGGGGGAGGTGGCTGCTCCAAATGGAGCTTTTTGGGGCGTTTCTCAAGGCGGACGGGTGGAAACGGAGCAAACGCCGCCGAAGGTTCATTTGTTTACCCTCCTTCCGGCGGCGTTTGCCCAAAACGGAATATCAAAACGCTCTAACAAATAGAGCCTTAGTGTTCTGGCTGAATGAGTGTGCTGGCTGGTGTGGTGTTGGTTGGTTTGAGCTTTGGGGCTTGTTGGGTGGCACCTGGATCGGTACTTGGCTTCTTCTTGCCGCTGGCCACTTATTCCCCTATTATAAAATCGAGCCCGACCCTTTACTTTTCCCACACTCTTCTCATGTCTCTGTGCCTTCTCTCTGCCGCTGCTCTACTGCTTTCGGCTCTGTTGCTGCAGCTTCTTCCTCTTCTCGAACGCTGCTTTGTTGCCGCTGCTTTGCTGTCGTTGCTTTCTTGTCGCTGCTCTGCTGCCACTGTTTTTCTTCTTCTCCTTCTCTTGGAACTGCACCCCTGCTGTTGCCTCCCTGTTGCTGCTGCTTTCCTGCTGCTACCCCCCCCTGCCCCTGGTTTAGGGCTTGCTGCCGCTAGTCTCTGGAGCTGCTGCTACTTCATCTTCTTCCTTTTCCTTCAGTGCTTCCTCCGGAGTTCTTTGAAGGATTCCGCTGAACCTCGGCGTGTCCTCGAGGGATCAGTGGTGCAGCGAAATCCCTCTTCTTTCTCCCACTGTAAGGATTTTCTCCTCCTCTCTATACACTTCTTAAATGTTACTTTGATGAAATTGGGTTTTAGCCGGCCTTGGTATGGATTTTGCAATTTGTTTTAGGGATGTTTTACTATATATATAGTTGCTGTTTTAGTTGGCTATTACTACATATTATTTGGCTGACTTATGGTTGTTTTAGTGGACTGATTTTAAGACCTTTATGTGGCTGATTTTTGGTGGCTGTTTTGAGGCAGTTTTGTGGCTGTCTTAGTGGGCTGTTAACACCTATTTATGAGTTGTTATACATAATTTTTAGGGCTGATTTTAGTATCAAACTTTGCTGTTTTTGGACTGATTTTGAGCTATTTTTGGAAGTTGATTTTGAGACTATTTTTGCATTATTTAGAAGTTGTTTTTGTGCTGTTTAAACAGCTGATTTTGGGACTGTTTTTGGTGCTCTTTTAAGAACTATTTCTTTGGCTATTTTGTGTCGTTTAGCAGCTGAGTTTGAGATTCGCAGTCTCGGTTGAGGATTGTTTTGGTTGGATAGCTCGTATAAACATTTATTTTGCCGTTTATTTTGGCTTTTGTAATTTTGACGGATTTTAAACGTCTATTAGTTATCTTTTAAAACATTAGCGCTACGAATATAAAGTAACGCAACCCAAATAAAAGTGCGTACTATTTCAGTGGTTTCCAAGACCCAAGAATAAGAGGATGGCGTCGCAAGATAATCGTGGAAATAATGCGAACAAAAGTACTGATAAAGACAAGACCTTGATGAGTTTCTTATTTCTTGAATTAAGTTTTATTCATGTAATTTCATTTTCCTGTTTTGCCTTTTAATAAACATTATCTGTGCATATGAGTTTAACTCAATGATATATCGCTATGGAATAAATGTGGGCGAAGGAAAAACATGAAAGCAATACATATTTCTGAGGGAATACTTTTATTAAAAGCTCATGTTTTCACGAAATTATGTTAAAGATAAGAATAATAAAACTCTGTATAAGGAAATGTGAAAGATTCAAATCCTATGATGTAGAGACATCTACTGATGAATTCACCAGTAGGGGCGAGCCAACAATTTTTGCCCTTCAGGGGTGTGGCCAATTCAAGTTTGTATGCCTGAGCATTTCCTATTTTATGTAACTAAAATTAAGGGACAAATTAATGGTCAGTATTGAAAGTAAATGAAATTGATCATTTATTGTAATGTATACATATTGCTATCTCCCATTGTTTGCATGTATAACTATTCACAAAATGCTTTTCTCACATAGTCATAATTTTTATTACTAACCCTTCGTGAACTTTTTTTTAGGCAACAGGAGCGTCTCCCAGTGCACCAAAGAGGATTTCGCCGGAAGAGTTGGCGAAGGTATGGTTGAAGATATTTATAGGCATTGACGAAGCTCAGGAAAGGCATAAAGCCCCTTGTACTGATCCCGACTGTGATTTTTGTAATGAGTATGGATAAATACTCATAGTTTTTTATTAACTGTTGTAATTAAATAAATTACTGAATAAAAATTATGGTGTATCTTTGTACTGTGGTTTTTATGCTGCAACATTTTTATTGAAATAATGTTCGATTCTTGAAATCATTTGGGAAGCCCGTAATCAGGGTCTTCACATCAACGTCTTCGATGGGGTTAGCCGCTCAACGTCACCATCCCCCGCCTTTGCTCAGCCGTTGTGCTCCTCCGCCAGCGCTGCCCTCGCCTCTTCCTCAATCGGCACTGCGTCCTGTCCTCTCCAACCAGACGAGGAATTCTAGCGACTGGCGTCGTCAGTGCTTCGATTCATCTCCCCACTCGGCTCTCCTTGAGTCGCATGCCCCTCCATTTTTTTCCTTGGTACCCGCACAACCTTTCCCATCTCCCCGCAGTAGTTGGGCAATTCTTGCCCATGCGGGTCCCACCGATACCCCTTTGTCTTTGTTTTTTACAATCATTACACGCTAGTTGCCAACAATTTCTTTCCCCCACTACAAGCAAAACCGTCCATATCCTTTTAATATTTATTCTCTATTATTTTTCTTCATAAAAACTCATGCCAACCGACTCTTTCTTACGAGCCTGCTGATATTTTTTCGTCGCCCCCTCCTTTTCACTTTAATTTTTTATCATTTAACAACCAAAAATTCATTCTCCAAAAATATCATATTCTGCTTTCCCAAAATTCACCACGCCACTCCTCTCTGCTCTTATGTTTCGCCATTATTATTAAAGTTATCGCTGCCCCACGACCACAAGTTGTACATCGCTCCCATTTATAAAGACCCCGACAAAAATTCGGCCTTGAGGGCAAGGCCTATTTTTAAGACCGGTATAATGCTACCCTCACACATTTGCCGGAGGAGCCACCCTCGCCGGGACCACCGGGGTGCGCATATGGAAACCGTCGTGATTAATTCTTGCAATTAATTTGTATTAATTAATTGATTAATATTAATCAATTAAATAATTACTTAAATGATTTAGTACTTTCTTGTATGGTTTCCCCCCTCATCTATATAAAGGGGAGGGGTTTAGGTGTTGTGGATTTCTTGAGTGTTAGGTTATTTGAGCTCTCTTTGGAGAGAAGGATCATTGAAGGACCCAACCTCCTTGATCTTGGTCGGAGCTTGCTCCGGATTGTATTGTGCACTTTTCAGATTTATGCAATCGTGTCTTCGTTCTTGATAGCGTAAGTTTGCTACTCGTAGCAACGTACCTAGCATTTATTGATCTTCATGACCTCTATGCATTTTTCCCACTCCATCATAACAATATTTAAACGGCTCTCTTCGCGAGCTTGACTTTTTGTCACACTTGTTCTTTTCAGTATGGTGTGTAGTATCTTTACCTCGCTCCTCCATAATGTTGGAGTATTCACCTGCCACCGTTGACTGTTGGAGTATTCACCTGCCACTGTTGATTGTTGTAGCACCAACCATGAACGTGAGCTAATCTAGCTCTAATACCAACTGTCACGTACACAAAAGTTCAACACAAGGCGGTTCCGACACTTGGCTAGTTTTCTCCACAAACTTGTGCTAACCAAGTAGGTCTTGCTTCAACAATGCAACTGAATGAAGACAATACCTTTGATTATATTTCTGAACAAAGTTACAAGATAATTCAGTAGACAATTGACCAGGGCGTAAAAAGATCAAGACATAAAACAACACTCAACACTAACAAGCACACTCAACTCTCACGAGTGGAGGCTCACTGCCAAAACAAGCTCTAAATCATGGATGATGAAAATGAGGAGAGGTGACCGCGCGCCGCGACCGATTCACGTGTATTCCCGTAGGAAGCGGTGACTCGCAGCCCAGACGGACGATCGGAGTCCGTGGTCACGTCCAGATGTTTGAGTCGAGTCACTTTAGTATTTTGTGTTTTTTATTTCGAGATGTATTTAGCCCCCGATCGGTCCAAATAATCTTAGCCGTCCGATCAGGTGGTTTATGTTCAGATTAGAGCGAGCAGTTATTAGGCGGTTTGGGTGTTAGGGTTATATATAGGCGCCTGTTGGTAAATCCGGGCATCGTGGGTTCTCATTTCTGAAACCGCTGCGGTCCTTCTTCCTCGGTTCGACTCCTGGATTTCTGCGCTGGTGCGACGCCGACACAGCCCGCCTCCCCTCCACTCCCCCATCCAGCCACCGCCACTTACATCGGCTCCTCACCACCTTCTCCCTCGATGCAACTCCTCCTTCATCTGTTTCCTGCGCCTCTCACTTGCGCCGGTCCAGCCTCCGCTAGCAACCTAGCTCGTCGGCCTCCACTTTCCCAGCGCCAACCCACACTCCCTCCTCCACCGCCTGAAACTCCAGCCTTGATGGTCTCTTCCTACTCCAGTTCCGCTGACCCCCATTCTCCCCCCTTCCCTGCACCCCCCCCCTGCACCGTTAACCCCCATCTTCTCCCCCCCTAGTTACCTATCAACCAACCTTCCCTCCTTTCAGCCAACCTTCCCTCCTCTAACATCTACTACAAATTCATACCAAGCCTCTAACAGTCCCGACCCCACTCCCGATGTATTCCTCCAGTGCCGCAACCTGGGACGCCCTCTTCACCCGCTTTTACCGCCGCCTGCACGCCCAAATTGTGGTATACAGTCTTATCTTTTATTGTTGTTTATTTGGCTTATGTACTTGTAGTGGATATCTGTTTATTGTGTTATTAGTTCAACTGTGGTGCTATTTGCGGAGTTTATTCTGCGCTCGCTTAAAATTATTGCGCACTTAAAATTATTGCACATCGTTCATTTGCAAAATTAACATTTTGATCTCCTTTAATTAATTAATTAATTAATTGTGACTGCACGTGCCCCTTCCGATAATCATATAATAATTAATTATTTGCTGCAATTTTTGGAGCGGGACACTTTACAGTTGCTGTATTCCTCAGTGCATTTAGGATTGCATTTAGAAATCCCGTTTCAAGTCGACCTACCACTGCATCAAGAGGTCTTCCTCTTATATAGTCCACCCCTTTTCCTTCCAAAACCCAAGAAGAATCTATATTTCTCCACACAAAGAGGAGACTAAATTATTTCATACTCTTCTACGCCATTCCATATCTCACATGCATGACTCTTCTCTATCATTGTAGAATATTCTCAACATATTCATACTACTGTAGACTGATCCTTTATGTAATGGTTAAAACTAGTTACAAAGCGAATTAGTTAACTTTTGCACCGTGACAAATGGCTCCAAAGCTATTCCACAGCTCATGGACAAGCTTGACCTTATCAATAACATGCTCCAACATGAGGGGGGGGGGGGGGGGGGGGGGGGGGGGGTGGAAAGATTTTTTAAATGTATTTAGTTCCTATTTTATATAGAACCAATTGCATTAAACTCATGTAGTTGTACTATGTACAACCCTTTTAACGCCATCAAAAACTTTGATTCACTCGCTTCAACAAACTATAATGTAAAAGAAGGTAAATAATATGTTTAGAAAGTAGATCGCAACAGTTGAGCAGAAATCTGATGACGTAACTGATGGCCGCTAGCACTTTATTTATATTTTTGAATGCTGAGATCTCTCTTCACATATCGTCTAAAGTGCATTTGGAGGTTGAACAAATCATTTCTCACTGTTATCTCAAAGTTGTACGTACTTTTTTTACAGGCTAACGCCAAGAGATCTTTTCTTGAAACTGTTGAGGCCCATGTAAATTTGGGCGTTGATCCACGCCGAAGTGATCAGGTCTGGTGTGTTCATTTTCCCCCCCCATTCCAGAATGCTGCATCTTTATGATTCTGATTTGTACTGTTATTTTTTTAATATTATGTATGCAGTTTTTTTTATAATTGATTCTAGCTGACTTGTCATAGATATTGTCTATGTTTACCATGTTTCATTTCATGGGGATATTGTAAAACTCAGATGGTTCGTGGTGCTTTAACACTGCCTCATGGCACTGGAAAGGTTAGACAACATAATTTTAAGGCAATCTTTGCCATGCATCAAATTGTGCTTCTTAACCTAATAGACTTGCTTGTTAGACTGTCAGGGTTGCTGTATTTGCCGAAGGTGTAGCAGCTGATGAAGCGAAGGCTGCAGGAGCTGATGTTGTGGTGGCGATGAACTCATTGAACAAATAAAAGCCGGTACACTAGTGCATTTCAACTTATATTAACTAATATATTAATCACACTAGTGACAGTGCTTCACAGGGTCCCCCTTATGCAGCGTGCGATGATGATATTATCCGACCAGCGATGACAACAACGACCGAGTATTTTCCTGCCACAAAATGCACAAGGGGATCCTACAAGCGGACACTAGTATATATAAACAACATATATTTTTTGATGTTATGGTAGCCCTATGTATTAAAAAAATCACGCATTCCATTAGTATAGTGAGATTAAAATTGAAGGGCTCAGGTTTATTTATTTGATGGTCCTATTTCAAAACCATAACCACCCCACGTTTTTTAAACATGGTATTGGTTAACACACTGTTTTGTTGATGCCTTCAATCCTGAGATGAAATAAGTTCCATTTGATTCTTTAAATTGAAATATCCCCACTATCTGAACACAATTTCCCAAGCTTTTTTTATTTTCTATTGTGGCTCAGATGAAGATTAACCACCTGGATTCTTGAACCCAGATTTGTTTGCAATTTCAATAGTCAAACTAAGGCCCCGTTCGTTTGGTTGGTTTTGACAGCAGGTTTTGGTTTTCAGTTTTCGCAAGTTCAATACAGGTGTTCGTTTGCCTCTGTTTTAATCTGTTTTGGTTTTCACCCAAAACAGGCGTTTTACCTCCTTCAATAAACCTCCACTCCTCAAAACGGAGCCCGATAGGTCGGTTTTCGTTTGTTTTGCAAACAGAATTTTCTTCTCCTTCCCACAGAGCGCGAGAAACCCTGTCGCGACCTTCGCTCCCGGCGGCCAATCTCCTCCTTCCCGACATTCCCTACCGGCAAACGAAGCTCCCGGCGCCATTTCTGGAAGCGCATCTTCTTCTTCCCCAGGTAAGGTTTCCTAGCGCCAGTTTTTCCCCGTCGCGATTTTCCCGGTGCCAGTTTTTTCTGTCGCGATTTTCCCGGTGCCAGTTTTTTCCTGTCGCGATCTTCGCCATTGTTGCTGTTAGTTTTTCCCGGCGACAGTGGTTTCTTCCCTATCGACAGTGGTTTCTTCCCCATTGTTGTTGTTTCTTTCTAGGGCAGTGGAGGTGACCCAGTTGCTGTTTCTTTCTAGGGCAGTGGAGGTGACCCAGCTCTAGGGAGCTCTAGGGAATTGGTGCTTCTTCCCCAAGCACAACCAGCTGGCTCTAGGGCAGTGGAGGTGCTGCTATTTGTTTCTTCCCCAGGCCGTTCGAAATTTCCATATCAAACAAAAAATCATGATGCAAACGAACATCCATTTTCGTTTTGCCTTAAAACGGACATGAAAACCATGTTGCAAACGAACATAAGTTTTCGTTTTGCCCAAAACGAAAACGCTTGATGTTTTCGTTTTGAAGCAAAACGAAAACCGTAAATGAAAACATTGCAAACGAACGGGGCCTAATATGTTTTGGAGTGGCCATGCCCTTCACAAATGCAAGGCTTGTTTTTGTAGTGACATCTTTCTTTCTTCTTCTCTTTTTTTTCTTCTACCGCCCATGTTTTTTTTATTATTGGTTAGTGGAGGCGAAGATACAAGGGGATCCTTGCTCACCCGAAGGAGCAAGAAGAAGAAGAAAGAGGAAGAGGGGACTTTGCTCACCTTATCCCTAGAATGGGAATGAGGAGGAGAAGAAAAACTAGAGAGAAAGAGAGGAGCAGAACTTAGAGAGAGAGATAGAAACTTGATTAATTCTTTGATATCCTCATTCATAATCCAAGAGATTTATTTATAACATTACAAGATGACATACATTTAAATAACCTCAACATAAAGAGATGCGTGAAACACTAAAACATTAAGGCTCCATTTGGTTCGGCGGTGGCGGGTCGATCCGGCGGGTGGAAATGGAGTGTTCGAACCGGAGGGGGGAGGTGGCTGCTCCAAACAGAGCTTTTTTGGGCGTTTCTCAAGGCGGGCGGGTGGAAACGGAGCAAACGCCACCGGAGGTTCATTTGTTTACCCTCCTTCCGGTGGCATTTGCTCAAAACGGAGCAGCGAAACGCCCAAACAAATAGAGTCTAAGACTCTAATAAAGCGTAATTGTGATTCGACTCATATAACTTGATTCCAATGCCTCATAATAATATAACCGCTGACAGATAGCTGACGACGTGGGACCCCTAACATTTCACACGTCCTACAAATCAAGTTTGTCCTCAAATTTGAACAAAATTTGTACGACATGGTCATATGGCTCTTTAATTTCCCATCAGAACAACTCTCGTTAGCGTGTTGTTGTAGTGGGGTTGTATTTAGCGGCATGGTGTCAAAGTGCTCACATATGTCATAAAAATTTGCAAGGAGTTGGCGTGGCATAAGCACTTGTTGAGGGGAGAGTGCTGGGCATCGTTGGAGTCGATGGTTGAGGGTGATGAAAGATCAGGTTGTATGTGAGCTAAGATTATTGAAAGTGACAGTGGCGGCGGTCGGGGAGCTGTCTCCGGAAGGAATGGCTCTAGAGAGTTCGATAGAGCAGGTAGCCGGGGCAGAGACGTCAGGATGAAGATCGCGGGGACTGACGACGACGACACAAAATGTGGCGGCACCATTGGGCTGAGAGGCGACGATGCCGATTGTGTAAACTACCAGGCATAAATCATTGGAAGCGATGGTGGAGCGAAAAGACCTGCGGAGGATGGCGAAGCTTCTTTGGGCATCAGTGGGAGTGGTGACTATTCCGGTGGGATCAGCGGAGGGAGAGGTAGAAGCTGCGTCTAGAGTCTGAACAACGCGGGGCCCGAACAGGCAAGGGGGCACATGGCTTGATCCGAGAAAAGGGAACGACAAGTGCAAATTGATGCAGATTGCGACCGATTGAGGGCAAGCTAGTTGATCGACGTCGAAAAAACTTGTCTCACTGCAAGAGCGCAATATATGCAGGATCGACAGAGGAAGGCCAGTGATATGTGGGCGGGGAGGGTTGCGGGTGCTGGAAGAGACGAGCGAGCTATTCTAGCGCAGGAACAAAAGCACTGGCCGAAGTTGAGGAAGGAGATACTCCCTGCGAGATATGTTGACGGGGAAGAGGATGCACAAGGTCGATGTGGAGACTGGAGCTTTGGCGTAAACGAACGACAACGGTTGGTGGGAAGATGACGTTCATTGTGTTCATGCAGATCACATCAAAAGGACTCACTTGTGTGGAGGGAAGGGGGGCCATGAACCGGAGGTGCTGAGGGATTGTGAGTTGCTGTTGGACGGCTGCTGGAACCGAAGGGCGGAATTGAGGTGTTGACAATGATCGTTGTGGTCCTGGTAAAAGTGGGGGATATCCAAACGCTTTGATACCAAGTATGTTATGAGCCTACTCTGGGATCTCGTCGGAGGTGGCGATGGAGGCGAAGACACGAGGGACAGAGGAGGAAGAGGGGAGCTTGCTCACCCTAACCCTAGAATGGGGATTAAGAGGAGAAGAAGATCTAGCGTGAGATATAAAGGAGATTTGAGAGAGGAGCTTAGCGAGAGATAGAAATTTGATTAATTCCTTGATATCCTCTTGCATGACCCATGGGTCTATTTATAACATTACAAGATGGCATAAAAGCATTAACCCCAACTTAAAAAAAATGCGTGAAACACTAAAACATTAAGTTTCTAATAACTCATTATGATTCAACTCAGTACGACTCGACTCATACAACTTAACTCTAATACCTAAAGATTCATAATAATATAACCGTTAACAGATAACTGATGACGCAGGACTCCCCAATAGTGAAATTGTCTTTATTCATGCTTGTTATATAGAATTCATAGAAAATATACGAAACTCATGCACTTTTCAAATTGATATTTGGAACTCTTTATTTTCGAACTTTTAGTTAACTGAAGACAATTTGGTTTAAAATAAAATAAAATAATTCAATTTGAAATTATGTTTTTTCTCTCTAAAAAATTACTTAAACATAATTCTTTTACATTGATTTATGGTTGAAGTGATTTAAAAAACGAGAATTTAATTAAGTTTTATAAATTCACATTATTTAATCATGGGTAAAAAAGATTTTCGTATTAAAATAACTTGAAATTGCAATTTATTTTTCTGATTTTTGAGTAAACAATATTTTCATTGGAGTAAAAGTTGAAAAATTAGGGGTTTCAAATACCCATTTGAATACTGCTTGGTTCCATATCTTTCTTATGAATTCCAAATGTGCCAATCGTATTTTGTCATGATTCTTAATAGAAGGCCTGGTAATCTTTGGTCAGAATTGGAAATTATTGTTATTAGTTTTCAATTTTCATCAAAGGTTGTGACTTGTGAATTATTGTTTAAGATTATTAGTTCGTGTCATTTAAGATTTGCATATTTGTTACTACATCTTCTGCATTGCGTAATACACCCATAATAAACAAACTTGAACCTTTTGCATTCTCTCTATCTAGATTACATATCTTGATCTAGTGCTGTCTTTTGACTGAAATCTGCAGGTGGTGGTAAAGTCAACTTTGATAAGTGCATTGCGACTCCCATGTTTATGCCTCGTTTATCTAAGGTTTGTAGGTTGGCATTTCTGAACACAATACTTGTGCTATTTTCAGTGTTTTCTTTGCTGAAATTATAATTGCCTCATTTCTGCATTGACTTTTTGCCTTCACTGACATAGTTCTCTTAATCAGATTGGTAAGATTCTTGGTCCACGAGGCTTAATGCCCAACCCAAAAGTGAGTTTCTAGGTAAATTATACTAGGAAGAATCTATATGTTTATTTACTTAAATTTCCTCTTTTTGTAGTTAGGATCTGTGACCAATGAAGTTTCTGGGGCCGTGAAGGCGGCTAAATGTGGGCGCATAGATTTTAAAATGGATAAAACTGCTATTGTTCATGCCGGTCTTGGGAAGGTAAACTGCTAAAACGCTTTTATGCCGTCTTGTATTGACTAATAAGGGAGGAAGAAGATATCAAAATACTATCTTGAAGATTTTTTTTCTTTAGAATATAATTTTTTTTTCTATTAACAGTTTTTATACATTTGCCTCATGTCTAATGATACCTACTTAACTGTTACTGAAAATTTATACATCTTACTAGAATTTTACTTGCAGATTTTGGAAACATTTTCTTTCAAGATGCTGTAGTGATAAATTCCTTAACGATTCTAACTGAATTATGCACACGGATCTATTTTTGTGGAATGTAGTTTATTAGCTATGCTGAGTTATTGAAGCGATCTACATTTTTTTTAGCACGCAGTGGGGCCGTGGAGGAAGCGATGGGGGTCAACCATCACATATGGTTCATCGTAAGGCGGATCCACGCTTGTGTATTCGCACAGTAGATTTTGACCATATCGACGATCCGACTCCATGGATGTGTCCGAAATTGTGTACATATATTTTTTTCCATGTATTACTTTGTTATTTTTTGTTGTTATTTAGTGTGATCGGGCCCTTGACATCAATGACCGATCATAGCCTGAAATGATAGGGTGTTCTAATGTAATTTAGTTATAAATAAGATTGGGGGGGGGGGTTACCAAAGGATACTGTAGATTTTGGAGATTACTATCCCTGAATCTAGTGGCCGCTGGTGATGCTGACCCCACGAATCCAAGATGACGAATCCTTTGCTATCTTACTTGATCTTCCCCACCCCTCAAAATATCATCACCCCTTGTTACTTCCCAATTTGTTACGGTCCACGCCGAGACCCACGGGACCTTCCATGATCCCTTTCCATACCCCGCAAGAACCAACCCAATAATGCTCCTCTTACCCTAGCTAGCCGCCTATTTCCTTTCACTCCTGGCTCCAACATTCTGTGCGCCTACTAATCTCGTGCCCTAAGACTGCTGGCAAACCTCGAACCCTCTGCTCCCCTCGTCAACAACCATCACCGCATCCCCCCTTCCACGACACTTACTCCTCTTGGCGCCACCTCTCTACCACTCCACGATTCCCAAAACCGCAGCCCTCTCTCTATCGTTGATCTGCCTCCACCCCACCCGCAAGGACCCCATAACCCTTTTCCCGTCAACCTTCCAAATAGCGTTCTCTATAGTGTTCTGACCCCTTCTACCTCTGAAAAACATCCCAATGTCAATTGTATGTGTGTGTGTGTGCTGTTGTGTGAGTGTATGTGTGTGCTGTGTTGGTGGGTTGTGTTTGTGTGTTGTGTGTGTGTGAGTTGTATGTATGTGTTTGTGTATATGTATGTGTGTGTGTTGTGTGTGTGTGTATGTTGTGTGTGAGTTGTATGTATGTGTGTGTGTATATGTATGTGTGTGTTGTGTGTTTTTGTATGTTGTGTGTGTGTGAGTTGTATGTTTGTGTGTGTGTATATGTATGTGTGTGTTGTGTGTTTTTGTATGTTGTGTGTGTGTGTGTGTGTTGTGTGTTTTTGTATGTTGTGTGTGTGTGAGCTGTATGTGTATGTGTGTGTTGTGTGTTTGTGTATGTTCTGTGTGTGTGAGTTGTATGTGTAGAGGAGATGATCACGCAACGTAATATCATAGCAGAGCAGTTGTATGAAGCTAGAACATAAGACAAAAAGACAGGTGTTGGTACTATAAAATATCTGTATCGAACATTTTTTTGGGTGCTGATGTTATTTTATTAAAAAAATATGTTTATTTCAAAAATTAAATTGTTCGTAATTAAAAAATAGGAAAAAAAAATTTCACTCAAAACTCCGTTTTGTTTCCAAACAATTTTTTGAAAACTCCGTTTTGCAAACTCCATTTCACCCAAACAGTTTTTTAACAAAACTTCATTTTCCGGAATCAACACTTTTTCTATCAGCAGCTTACCATCAGCAATAGCCCAACCAAACAGAGCCTTCGTTACATTTTCTACTAATCAAAAGACTAAATGAATACTTATTGTTCCCTTGATTACTATGATACCTTATTTATGCATTTCAGGTTTGTTATTTCGTATTTCCTTGTTATTACGTCATCTCTCGTTCACCTTATTCTTATTATTTCTTTTGATTATTCTCCTATCATTCCTTGCACATTTACCTTTTATATTTCCTTTATTTACAACTATACATTTGTATTCATCTATTTGCAATTTTTTTGCATATATTATGTATTTCCTCGTTTATTTATCTTTGTGTTTGCCTATCTTTGTATTTTCATTTCGTTATCGGGCAATGTTAATGATACTTTAACATTCTTTACATTTATATAGCGCGCTATTATATTTATCTCTGTTCTTTTCATATTCACACACATATAAATCCTTTACGTGTCTTTTCTTATTTGCACGTTTACTTTCATTTTATTATATATTGAGAGGACATTCACCCCTCCTCCACTAGTTGGGTACAACCTTAACATAGCCCATTTTATAACTTAATTAACTTCGCTTTTCCTTTTATTGTTCCTAACTCTTTTCATTTGAGTTCTTTAAAACATAAGGCTATTTAGGTTAGCCACAATAAGCATAGTAACATTAATTTAGAGTAAAAGAATAATTGCAAATAAGGGATAAGAACTCACAGCGGCTTTCGTCTTTCTTTTATTTCTCCTCCCTTCATCATTGCGTCTTCCTCCGCCTTGCAATTCCATGACCTATATTATATCATCCGTATTTATCAAATTGATGCCTTCTTTTAATGTCGAATATACTATAATTCACCTTGAGGGCTTCCACTTGACCTAATTAGGTCAAAGGAAATCTTAATTGGATTAGGGGTTTTCTGCCCTAATTTTTTTTTTAATTTGGAATTTTCACTGATTTAGTGAAGGGAAGATCATTCCCTAACCTCATCTTACTGGTTGGAAGCAAAAGGATCCAAAATCCCCAAGAAATATTTGCCACTCTAATGCCATGGGGATGGGTTTTGCTCCAATGGAGAGGTACAAGTTCTAGGAGTCGTTTTCCAACACTAGAATCAGTTAGAAATTCGGAAATCAACATGACTTCAACTAGGGTTCCATCAAAATCACGTGAAATCATTAATTATGGCATAAGAATTTCTTGCAAAATTTTTTTATACAAAAATAAGTGAATGAAATCCCCAAAACTCGAACCTTGGTTTTGTGCTCTCTTCAATTCATGCACAAAGTTCATAAATGAAACAAGAGGAGTGGAGAGTAAGAGATTACCTCTCTAAGGAAGGAAAAATCCCTGAAATCAGAGGTGATTTGGGCTCTCGGGATGGATCGGCGCCGTGTGGTTTTCGTCCGTCGCCTGGAGCTTCTCGCGTGAACTGAGAGAGGAGAAATGAAGCCGGGTGCTGTTTTATTTCCATTTATCGAGCGCCGCTTCATCCTGGAGTGACACACACATTTTATTTGCGTGAATCACTTTGAACCGCCCGGTTCAAGCCTTTAGCCGGTCCTCTTCTTTACCAAATTAATCACCTTTATTCTTAACATTGTTTAGTTAGTTTTAAACTATTGTATTATGAAATTTTATAAGAAAAATCCCGTATATTCATAATACCTATTATTTAAGCTGGCGGCGTCACAACTGCTACCACACTTATCAGGAGGGAACTTCGTACAAGTGCTTGCTGATCAATGCTGAAAATGATGACCCCGACTTTGCAGATTTGGATTCTCTTGCGCCACCCCTTCGGGTCTTGACCTTAAAAATGATGTCGATTTTCACGAAGGAATATTGATACGAATACATTGTCGTGAGCCTACAACGGCACGCTGAGTGCTGCCATCTTAGTATCATTACCTATGTAGCCATAGTGTCATTTTTGTACTACTTATGTGTGTCCTCTCTTGCGTGTACAAGTGAGTGAAGGGGAGTCTTAGAGCCATCTTTGGAGCTTCCAGGTTTTGGAGCTTCTAGGAGAGTGGGTTAGATCTCGAGTCTTTGTGGATGTCCATAGTGCACTTCACCCTTTTTCATCATATATAATTCACTTGGTACTTGATGCCTTATGTTGCTTATAATATGACATTACGAGGTTTTATTGAATGACACTTGAGTGTGGCGAAAGAGCAGCTGCTTTTGTAGCAGTGGGAAAAAAATCTTCATCTATGTTTCTCAACTTGTGATTTCGGTTTATTAGTTCTTCTTTACAGCAACTATCACTTCTATTTTCATTCAAGTTTCAGTAGTTTTTATGGGATTTTTGTATCAAATCCTCTGGGTTTCAAAATTTTGTTGAAAATCACAGAAGTTTTTAGGTTTTATAATTATGTCCCTGCAATTTTGAATATCTTGCTAACGAGGACAGCTACTCTTGGTACATACCATGGTAAGAGATAAAACCCCATGTATGTATATTGTTAGAGTTATTATTATTCAATAGTTTAATATTGTTGAGTTTAATCCCACACCGTCTATCGGTGTTGGGTGTCTTGATGTAAGTCCTATATATTGTCCCTATGTGGAAGAATAAAATTGCACCTTTCATTTTACTTCTCCTTTCTTACATGGTATCAGAGGGAATCGTTCTGAAGACCTAAAAATTTTCTTCCATCTCCCGTTTTCACCTAATCCCCCGCCGCCGACCCGTGCTCGTTTTTTTTTCCACGAACTGCTAGGGCTCACGCCCGCCGCTCCTGTCGACAGAGTCGATAGCTAATCCCGTCGACAGGAGCGGCTCCGTTTCCGCCGCCGCTGCCCTGTGCTGCTTCCGCCTGCGATGTCGAAGGCTCCTCCGGCTTCCGTCTGCGACATCGACGACACCTCCGGCTTCTGTCTGCGACATCGACCACTTCTTCTCCGCGCCTCTCTCCGGCTACTTCTCTCCGACTATTTCTTCTCCGGCCTGGATGCCCTCTGCCGCTGCTCTTCTTCTCCGGCTGCTCTGCGTGTCGCTGGTGCTCTCTTCTTCTCCGGCTGCTTTGTGTGCCGCTGCCGCTCTCTTCTTCTCCGGCCGCTCTGCGTGCCGCTGCTGCTCGGCCGTCTACTTCCTTCTTCTTCAGATCCAGTCCGGTCCGACAGCTCTCTATGTCATGCTGCTGCATCTTCTTCCTTGACGCCAGCAGGCCTATGCCGCTGTTGCTCTGCGTGCGTTGCTTCCTCTCCGGCCCGGTTTAAGCTTTAATGTTGTTTTTTTTAAGTTGTTATTGTTGTAGTGTGTTGTGTTAGTTTGCTTCGTGTGCGATTTCGGCTCCTTCTCCACGTGATCTGAATTCATGTACCCGACGAGGGTCCCACACGTGCATGCGGTCTACGTGAGGGGGAGTGTACGTCACGGCCTCCAGGCATAGTCTATGCCTTTATGCACGTATTCCACGTGAGGGGGAGTGTTTGTGATAACGACGACTCGGATGTCTCTTTCCCGACTCTTGCATTAGTCACACATGGCCCCCTGGTCGATTTCGTATGTTGTTTGTGTCTCGTTGTTTTCTCTGAATTTGGTATGGTTGGTGATGTAGGGGTAGACTAGTGGTGCTCGAAAACTAGGACTTTAGTGCTGGTGCGAAGGTGACACGCTAATGCAATTTTAAATGTAATGCAATGATCGGTATTTGACAAATAATTTATGCAATATAAATTTCAGCACCACGCAAATAATTGAAATAAAAGAGGCAAACAATTAATTTTAGCAATTGGGCAACGACTTCCTCCGCTCGGAGGGCCAAGGCAAGCGGCGGCGAATACTTCCACAGGAAATTATTAACATAAAGAGAACAACTACTACATAACCATAATCGCAGCACAATATATATAAACAACCAAATGAAAATGTTAAGTTACAGAACACGATACCACAAATACTCACGACGTAGTGGGCTGATCCGATGCGATGGAGGATTTGAAGAGCCGGATGCCAAACGAGTGATCGGAGGCGAACACGGTGGCACGGTGACGGCGAGGTGGCTGCCCACAGTGGAAAAGAGGGAATACGGGCCGGAAACGGCGAGATCCGGCCACTCGGGGATAGATCCAGGTGTAGGTGGATAGATCCGGTATTTTTACGGCGGATCCGGGCTACGGGAAGAGAAATACGGAAGAGGATGGTAGATCGGAGGATGGCAACACTAGATCAAAATAGATCTAGGGTTTTTGGAGCGGTGGGAGGTGGATCCACGAAGGGGGAGGGAGGTGGTCAGCAGCGGCTAGGGTGGCGAGAAGCAGGGCGGCGACCTGCACCAAATGGTCGGGCTGCAGGGAGGAAATCGGTGGCTGGAGAGGGGTATGGGAGAGGAGGTGGCTGTTTTTAGGTAGTAAATTATTGGATGGTGGTGGTTCAGGATGGGGGTAGAAGCAGGCTGCGGTGGCTGGGGTTAGAAGCAGGCTGCGGTGGCTGGGGTTAGAAGCAGGCAGCGGAGGGTCTCTCCTGGAGGGGATGAGGAAAAAGACATTATAAATGAATAGTGAATGATATTTTTGAACAGTAACAGTGGATGGAAATGGGATTCTTCTGGACAGCCATCCGTGACTGGGTTTTTGGGATGGTAAGAGCTGTGGATGGGGGTTTCGGAGGGGGAAGAAGGAGCCTAGGGTTAGGGGATACCTTGTGGAGGAAGATAGACACCTAGGAGTCGTCACCTAGGGTTCCACGGAGTCGGCACCGTGTCTTGATCGCTGGAATCCGGGATTTTTTTCACCAAATTCTGCAATCCTCTCAAATCAGCCTCCTAGCATCCTATTTATAAGAAAACACAAACTAGGGCATCCTCATCAACGGCTATGATTGGTCGGTGGTTAGCTCTTAAAATACATCAAAATAAACTAAAAAAATATAAAGTAATACAGTTTTTGACTCGCAGCGACGTTCCGGACGCAATCGTGGAGTCCGATCGTCGATCCTGGCACGCCAAATATGGAAATTTGCCAAATCAGCCCCGAACGGGCCCAAAACGCGTCCTCGTTTCTGCTCCGCATCAGTTGGTTTGGTCTTTCGTGGTTGACCTAGTTTCCGCTCCGAGTGTATCCAGCGTGGTAATGGTCGGTTTTGTGGACCAACGTCGTGTGCCTCTTGCCCGGTTGAAGTATCCCCAGTGATACGCAGTTGGGCCTCGGTGGCTGTTGTTTTGTCCCACGTTGTCAACCTTCTTTTACTTTCTGTTTTATGTTGTGTTCAAGCTGTAGGGCCCCCTTCAGCTTGAGGGGGAGTGTTAGAGTTATTATTATTCAATAGTTTAATATTGTTGAGTTTAGTCCCACACCGCGTATCGGTGTTGGGCGTCTTGATGTAAGTCCTATATATTGCCCCTATGTGGAAGAATAAAATTGCACCTTTCATTTTACTTCTCCTTTCTTACATATATCAAATATGAGTATATATGCTACTTATAAAAATCGACAGGGGACCATGGTTCTGTCCATAATTTGACATGTATTACCCGCACACACTCGCCAGAGGAGCCACGCATCGTCAACACTATCAAAGTGCGCATATGGAAACCCCTTTAATTAATTAGTGTAATTAATTGGTATTAATTAATTCATATTAAATAAATATTATTTTATATTTAATGTCATGTGAGCCCCCTCCCTATATAAGGAGGAGGTATGGGGAGTGTATTTTCATCTTTTGGTTATTAGGGTTTGGCTCTCATTTGAGAGAGGGGTTTTAGGAGGAACCAACCTCCTAGATCTTGGCTGGAGTTCGCTTCGGTTTGTATCCGTTTTCCCGTTTAATGCAATCATGTCTCGTCCTTCGATCGTAGGCGTAACAATGGTCCGCCCTGCCGCCCCCGTCCGCTTGTTTTAAGCCGTCGGGGATCCTGCCACACTGGACATCTGCCTCAACTCCATTGAACGCGGTCTCGCCTGGCCGAACGTCGCCTGGCCGAACGATCCGCCGTCCTCACCTCCCTGTCGGCCTTCCTGCAAGGGCAGCTCCAGCGTCGTGCCGACCGGCCACCCACAACGGCATGGCACACCACCTCCGATCCATCCCGCACCGCTTCAACAACAAGCTGCACTTCTCCCGCACCAGCAGCCCTCGTCACCAGCGCCCTTTCCGCGCCGCTTCCGGCAGCAACAGAGGAAGTCCGCCTCTCCAATGCCGTTGTCGACATTTTCGCCCCGATCCTGGCAGCCGTAGCCGCTGCCGCACCTCCAGCAGTGCTTCCGGCAGCAACAACGTACACCGCTGCCCATCCAACTCGCACCGCGTCAACCGAAACCGCTGACGCCCGGCCCTTCCGCGTCGTCGACCACCCAACAACACGCAGTGAGACCTGCAGCGGCAGCAGCCGCTCCTCCCGCATCGTCGCTACTACCTCCGGCATACACCGACACCCGTAAGATCCAGGTGCGACCTCCCCTTCACGCGATCGAGGCTCCTTCCCACGCTGTCGCTAACCTTGAGCCGCACGCCTCCATTATTTACGGCCTATCCCATTCCGTCCCTGCCATGTGCGGCTGCCCCCACAAAAAACCCATGATTTTTTTTACCTTTCACACTCGAAACCACCCTCACCCGTGCCCATCACCCCCTATCGTTTTTAATTTTTTTCACCAATTACCTCCCCTTTCCACCGGCCACATCACACCCATAATTTCACTTTCCTTTTTCCCTCTCCTCCCGGGTTACGTCGCTTTCGTTCTTAAAGATCCCGACAAATATTTCGAATTCGGCCTTGAGGGCAAGGCCGATTTTCAAGACAAGCGTATTGTTACCCGCACGCACTCGCCAGAGGAGCCACACATCGTCAACACTATCGAAGCGCGCATACGGAGATCCCCTTAATTAATTTGTGTAATTAATTGGTATTAATTAATTAATTAAATATTATTTTATGTTTAATGTCATGTGAGCCCCCTCCCTATATAAGGAGGAGGTATGAGGAGTGTATTTTCATCTTTTGGTTATTAGGGTTTGACTCTCATTTGAGAGAGGGGTCTTAGGAGGAACCAGCTTCCTAGATCTTCGCTGGAGTTCGCTCCGGATTTTATCCGTTTTCCCGTTTAATGCAATCATGTCTCGTCCTTCGATTGTAGGCGTGACATATTGACAGTGCCATGGCACCTCTGCTGGTGTATGATCAGAACCCAAGTAGGCCAGGATTTCTATTAAACTCTAATATCTCTGACCTTGTTTTCAAGTTTCCAGAAGTTTAGGGATTTGATTTAAACCATGCAAGCCTTCACTTTCCATAAAACGTTGAAACCCATGGAACATTTATACAAAAACCTCTGAAGGGTTTGGAATTCCAATGATAAAAAAAATTAATTTCAAGTCCCCGATTCTATCCAAAGGTTCGTTCATTTGGGCGGAATTGAGACTTTGAAATTGGAATTAAGGTTCAATTTCAGTGAAAATGTACCTCAAGTTCTAATTACAAGGCTTCAATTCCGTCTAAATGAACATACCCTAATAGTTATTATGATTGCTATTAGGTTTGTAGTCTTTTTTGCGAACAGCACACTGGTGCAATTTACTACAATATTTTGCCAGTTGACTTGATAATATAACAACACTCAAGACTTTATCCCATCATACTTGACTTATAATATATTTCAACATTTTCAGGTTACCTTCACTGTGGAGAATTTACATGAAAATGTCGGGGCTTTTGTGAATGCACTTTTAGCTGCAAAGCCTGTGGGCCTCAAGAAAAGTAAGCCAATTCCTAATTTGACTCTGTTGCACTTTTTTCTATAGCCTAAAGCTTAATAAAATTGGGCGCTAATATGAGCAGCCCACTTTTGGATTTAGGCAGCCCATCGTTAATAACATCCCATTATTTTCACATTGCAGCCCAAATTGTTATCGGCAGCCCAAATTTAAAAAAATAAAATAATTAACCATTACATTCCATATCATTACACATTGTGTGTTTATAGATCTTTGCTTATAATTTTTTACTACAAAACTTGTCATTCCACATTATATATAATTGTTTAAAATTTGGCGCCTTCAAAGCACATCATTCCACATTGTTATGTGCGACACCCTACAAAAAAAAAAGATCAAATGATGTTATATGTTTAGTAATTGAACGAAAGACTATAATTTAGAGAAACTATTATTACCTAGTAGTATCAATTGGTAATGCAACAATGCTTGCCTCCCGTAGTTTGCAAAAAGTAAGACCAAAAATCGTCCATCAAATAAACTATAAAGTTGAACAAAATTTTTTTAATACAATCATTAAACAAGTAAGTGAAAATTAAATTAAATTAAATTATTTAATAAACCTTCAGCACATACCTAACAATCAAGATTCCATTTAGTAGCAATGTCCGTACGATACCTCTTCCAACTTATAAATAGTGGAGGTAGTGGACAATCACTATGCATGACCAGTTGCACGAAATGATTACCATGTACGAACGCAATGAAAACTGTCATTGGGAAAGTTGGTGGTGACGAATGCATTGGTAGAAAGGTGAATGATTTGAATTTTGAGAAATGAACAGGCTTGATGTTGTAACATGAAGCCACTATTAATCTCATATCCGGCATAATCATCCACTTGTCGAACGACACAGGAGTAACAACACAATCCAAAGAAGCCAAATATTCATATGTTCTTTCATTTCCATATATGATTGTATGTAGGCTAAAATTACTTTGTATATCATTTGAAATGTCATCCTGCACCTGTTTTCAATTATCTCCCGTATTCATTACAAAATTGATTACACGATATCCACAATGCTCATCTCCCATTACATCCACCACATCAATGATAATTGAATTTTTGAAGCAACTTTTTTACATTACCCAAACATTTTGTTGGCTTTGGAGGGATCATATTTTTCTCACTTTGTAGTACATGCTCAAATAATAAAGGGTCCCTTTTTGTTGACTTGTAGTCCTTATGAAATTACTTGTAGCTTCCCTTTGGTCTTCCCTTTAACTTGGATCGAACCAAAGGCTTTATTGTGAATGTTGAGGATGGATCCATAATTCCACGCAATTTGCTTTTTATTTCATGTTTGTGAAGCACATTTTGTTGTTTTATCTCTTTAAAATACCTTCAAACTCTGTCAATATCGTTTTGAACATCAACTTCAACCTTTATATCCTCTTTAACGTCTTTTTCAATTAGTTGTACTTGTTTCCAATGACTATGTAAGATTTTAACTCATGGGCACATGACAATTCATTCTTTAGACCTTTTACTAAGATGTTTATATCCCCCTCTATCACACCCAAGCTTAACTCTAGGTTTGCTTCGAGATGTCAATTTATCGCCACTTTTAATGGCGATCACAATCCCAAGTCCTTTCACAATATTACGTGCCCAACTGACTAATTCTTCCTTCGTAGGAAAACTCATATTGGTGGTAAAATATAATTTCATATCTACTTGTGCTAATGAGTAATGTCACTTTTCTCTCCGGTTCCTATGATTAAAAAAAACAAGAACAACTCAACATTCACAATAAGTTTCACAATAATATTCACAAGCATTCACAATAACACACATGGTGAATCAAAACATTCACACTAACACACAAATTGGTGAAGCACAGTAAAATTTGAAAAAAAGCTCTCCCATTATAGCCATTAACATGCCCTAGTTTTTCTGAAATTACACCACAATCAAGTAGAAGGAAATGCAGCAAATAAGCAAAAAAATTATACCTGATTCGGCAAACGGGATGGAGAATTGCTATGGATTGGCTAAAGGCAAGCAATAGGTAGTTCTTAGTCGAAATCAAGGTCTACTGGAGCCTCTACATTGGAAATGACGATGTCTTCCGGCAAGGGAGGGCCGGAATGGAGTTCCTTGGCTTGACCGGTGGACGGAATGGAGGTCGCGTAGCACTCTGTGGGTTCTCGGCGGTCAGATCTTGGGTGACGGTGGAGGGATCGCAAAGGTGGAGAGGTGAGCGACGGGGTAGAGGAAATTGTCGTTCATTGGCATGGGGGAGACGGGGCTGAAAAATAAGAGAGGAGCTCGGTTTCTTTGGGCTGCTATTAGTTTAAGAGGGAGAAAAATAAAAAGGTGGGTCCCCTTCTTTTTATGAGCTGCCTAAAGCCAAAAGTGGGCTGCCCATATCAGCGCCCATACAATTCTGAGTATAACAGATTGCTATTACGGGTAAAACCAAAATTCAGAGATTCTAATGAGAACTATATGAACTACAAGAACTACGGACCTTTTTCAACTGTAAAGTTCATATCATCAACTTTATTGGTTATTCAAAGTTTAGCTTTAGCATTAAAGTTACGTCCCTCCTATTTTTGTCTTAAATAAGTTTATCATTGAAGCAAGGGAAGAACAAGGGATATTTAAACACTTTAGCCTTATTTGATATCTCATTTTTTTGTTTATTGATATAATGGGCCTTTCACCAGGATCTCCCCTGTGACTTTGCAGAATTACAGGTCACACCCCTCTTCTTTTGACATTACAAAAATCTTCCGTGTAAGTTTACAATTCATAACATGCATGCACAAAAATACCTCCTGAAGGGGAGCTTCAAGGGAGTATTTTTGTGCATGCATGTTATGAAATGTAAACTGGGAGGGGGAGATTTATGTAATATCAAAAGATAGATGACTGGAACTTGTAATTATGCATATTCCTAGAGGAGGTTTGGGTAATTATATTTATATATTGTTGTTAATTATAGACTAGAATGATATTTTGAGCTTGCTAAAAATAGAAACATGTTTGTGTGTCATTTGAGTTTTTAAAATTCATGGAGATACAAATCATGGCAGATGTTGGGTATTTAAGTAAGCTTGTTGACAAAAGAAAACAAATTATTAAAATTATCCAACCAAATGTTTCTTTTACTTTGAAATTTTAACTTGAAAATTGCGGTGATAATCAACCTTATTTGATGCGAAGCTGGAGAAGTGCAATAATTGAGGAAGTCGAGTACCCTGGAAGGGTATATTAGGGAGAAAGAGATGAGAGGTAGTGAAAGAAACCTGAGATCAACTCATATTATTAATCATAGCATCATCCATTAAAAGTCATAGACCTCTTTTTATAAAAAAAATAATGCTACAAGATAATCTCAAATCTAGGTTCCGTTTGGCGTTTGGCGGCGGCGGTGGTTATGAACCATTGTTCGTGACCTCCCGACCTCACCTAAGAAACTTAGTCCACTTTTATGTTCAAAACTAATTTTTTCTTGGTGGCTGTCATAACCATTGTCATGCCAAAAAAACGGTCTATAAGTGTGATTCTTATGTCCAAACTCACCGGAGCAAAAACGCCGTGCCAAACGGAGCGCTAGTCATATCCAACTCAAATACAATCTTATTGATAGTTGTGAGAGAACATAAAAATGAGAAATAAAATTTATATTTTTCATTATTTTCAATGTACAACTATGCCCTATATATAAGGAGACACACTACAATCAAACTCCTAAGACACGATGTGAGACTAATAAAGAAGCAAGCACCATGGGCCTTAATGACGCAGGGCGGGGTTGTGTGAAAATGTCGGTGCCGACACGCTAATGCAAACCTAAGTAGATGTGGTCAAGCCGGACCTAAATGTTGCATGCATGTTTTGAATTAACTCGGATTTAAAAGTTAGCGATAATATTTATATAAGTTCGGCAAAGTAATCAGAATGTGAAACAATAATTTCAAGTGCATGAACAATATCAAAGTTTTCTCCACACGAAGGGTTTTTGTTACGTGCCTCTTTTGGTGGATCGTCGGAGGGGTGCGGAGTTGCGGATGGAGGTGGGGATACACGGGGTGTTAGCCCTAGAAATGGCGGAGGAGGTGAGAGAGAGGTTAAAACCCTAGAAGGGAGGGGGTGAGAAGAGAAGAACTTGAGGAGAGAAAGAAACTTGATTCTATTTCTTGCACGACTACAATGACCCATGAGTTCCCTAAATAGAACTCATAATGACATAATCGTAAATACAACAATAGATGCGTGGATATTAAAATACGACGACACTAAGACTACGACTCGACTCGATAATAACGACTCGTCTCAATACATAAAGACTCGACTCGATAACATAAACAAGCCCATCAATATAACTACTAGATAACTGACGGAGGATCCGTAACACTCCATCCGTCCTTGACATCGAGCTTGACCCCAAGCTCGAACTCCACCTGGATGGGCGGATCATTTGGCTTCTTGATCTCCCGCCAGAGCAAGGCCTGATAGCGCGTAGGAGCGACGGTGGTGTTGTCGAGTAGCGGCGACACCGACGGAAAGTTGCGCGGCGGAAGTAATGTCTTCCACAAGGTTGGTGGAGTGGTGGTGAGCAACAGTCACAAGGATGTCAGAGACGCGACAACCGAAAACATGAACGGCGTCGTCGTGGTCAACGAAGCATGGGGCGGCATAAGAGGCGGCGATGCGACCGGTGGAAGCGACGAGGCAGAGGCTGGCGGGGAAAAAACTGGGAGAGGAGGCGGTGAGATGGCCGGAGGGGGCGGCAATGCCGGGGCCGACGGAGGACGAGCCGGTAGAGGAGGCGGCGAGATGACCGGAGGCGGCGGAGCGGTTGACCAGAGAGAAGACGGAAGCGGTGGAAGGACGACCACCGTGGAGATAGGTGGGATATCAGCGGCCGTGGCGGCGGAGGTGGCGGTGGTGGCGATGACAGCGGTGGCGGCGACGACAATGGTGGCGGCGACGACAATGGTGGCGGCGGCGTGATGGAATAGCCGCCCGTGGAAGGTGGCGAGTCGTAGCGTGCAGCTACGCAGTCGACTCGCGCTTCCATACTATCAAGTAGGGCGAGTATTTGTGCGAAGAGATCATTGTTGGTGGCGGAGATTGGAGTAGACATCTTAGTTAATTACTCACATAATTAATTCTAGGAAAGAATTAATGATAATTAATTAATATATTAAGAAGTCCTTAAAATTTATCCAAGGTTGAGTAATGAAAATTGGAAGGAGGGGGTGGCGTGCGTGGAAAGGGAAAAAGTAAAATAAGAAGAATAAAAAAAGAAGTGGACTTGGCGGGTGCAGGAGGAAAAGCAAATAAAACAAAGGGAAGGGGGAGAAGACAAGGGCTGCTGACGGGGCTTCACAAAATAAAGGAAGAAAAGAATTGCTCTGGGCTGAAGGTGTGGGGCTCAAGAAGGAGGCGCATGGCTCGACTGGACAGAACAAGTGGAAGGAGAGAAGAACCGTGATTGGTCGACGCGTGCGATGGGCTCAGGGAAATTGTGCGACGTCGGAGGAGACCGGGGATGGACGCTGGAATCATGGAATGAGAATGAGCAGGCGCTGGATCGCTGCCGAAAAGGGACGCAGGCAGGCCGCGAGGCAGAGTGCTGCGGGGTTGCGGAGAGCTATGTGGAAACGGGAGGTGGCGACAATGGAGATGGCTGGAGGTTTATGAAGGAGGAGGTGTGCGTCGGTGTGGAATATGAGGTTAGGGAAAGGAAGCTGGACCGGAGTGGCCAGATGGGGCTGATGGCGAGTCTGTTTTTATGCAGGAAGGAGACGGCGGAATGGGGAGGTAAGACGGCGGAACTGATGGACCGGAGGGGAGGAAAGATCCTCTGATACCAATATGTTACGTGCCTCTTTTGGTGGATCGTCGGAGGGCTGCGGAGATGCGGATGAAGGTGGAGATACAAGAGGTGTTATCCCTAGATATTACGGAGGTGTGAGAGAGAGGTTGAAACCCTAGGAGGGAGGGGGTGAGAAGAGAAGAACTGGAGGAGAGAAAGAAACTTGATTCTATTTCTTGCATGACTGCAATGATCCCATGATTTCCCTTAAATAGAACTCATAATGCATAATCGTAAATACAACAATAGATGCGTGAATATTAAAAATACTACGACGCTAAGACTATGACTCAACTCGATAATAATGACTCGTCTCAATACATAAAGACTCGACTCGATAACATAAACAAGCGTATCGATATAACTACTAAATAATTGATGGAGGATCCGTAACTGTTTTCAACAACAATTTGCGCGAATGAATACTATAGAATTAAGAGAACTGAAACAATAACACTAACAATTACAAAACCCGAGCAAATATGAAATATCCTCCAATACTTAACATTGAAAATAAAATAACACAATAAATTTATACTCACATAGCACAGGAATCCGGTGGTGGCGGTAAGCATGGCTCCACGAAATGACGACAATGACTGGAATGGTATAACCAATTTCAGGCCCAATTGGAGAACTGAGGGAAGGAATGGTTGGAGAGGGGAAGGTGGGGCTTGGATATGACTTGGGTAGGACTTGACATGAATTTCCTTGGATGAAGCGTGACTGGACAAAGCCTTCTCAGATAGGGATGGAGCCTGTAGATATTTCCTTGCCAGAAACAGGGCTGGACGGGACTTCCCTAGGTAGGAACGAAACCTAGAAGGGCTTTTTCTGGCTAAAACACGGCTGAATCAAACGGGAACGGAGACGAGACGTAGTTTTAACGTGCGTGCGGCTTATGATGGGAAGCTAATGAGCAGCTGGCGGCTTGATCGGCGTGACAGACGCAGAAGAAGAACAGGAAAAATGATTTCTGAAGTCGGGTGGGGGGGGACTTGACTATAGTGATAGGCGAGAAGGGGAATAAGGTACGAGTTTTTTGTCGAGGAGGAAGGTGAACCAACATTTTTCTCCTTGAGATTGTAGGATAACAGGAAGTTTACAACGGTTTTCTTCAAAGAGGATGAAGATATCGTGGGTTTAGGGCAGGGAACAATGATAGGAATTAAAAAGTAATCGAAAATAATAATTTCAAGAAGACAAGGACGTCACACCTCAGGCTCGCGGAGTCGCACGAGTGATTACCGAAATTCTGGGCTCTCTCACAAAACTCAGCAATCCCATAAACTACAGCGCTTGCCCCTATTTATAGCAAGAGGAGGCGGTTGGGCACCCGACGGGAACAACTATGATCGTCCGTTACGCTCGGTGTCCTAAAACGCTAAATACATGCCAAAAATAAAAGAAAATACACATAAGTGTAAAACGACGCTACGGACGCGCTTGCGGTCTCGGATCACCGATCTGATCAACGCATCTCCGACAAATCTGCAAAAACGGGTCCCGCTAAGTGGTTACCCGATCTCCTCCGATCACGAGCCTGCGGTCGATTCACATCAATTCCCCCCGACTGAAAAACATTCATCTCCGAGGAATGAAGATGAATGAGCTGTTGTTGAAGATCGAGGGTAAGTCTGTCCAGCTCCATCGCCGGTATCCAAATATCAACAAAGGTGAAGTGTCCACTCCCGTGCACTAAGTGACGACAAAAGGACCGTATGTAGTGGTGGTGCACTCGTCCATCACAATATCACTAATGTTCTCAACTCTCACCTTTCGTGCTGGTGGATCCAAAAAACTCGGTGGAATCATAGGAGGTGCGGGTAAATCTGAGGGTGCTCGTCTAAGGTGAATAGGGGAAGCGTCAAGCTGTAATTGGGAGGGTGTCAAAAAAAGCTAAAGGTATGAAACTGTGTGCTCGAGAGACTCAAAGTAATGTGTCAAATCTTCCGTATTACATACATGATGAATACTCATATCTGCAAGGAAATCGATCTCGCAGGCATTTGCCCCAATTTTCTTGATAACCCTATAAGGACTCATTCGCTTAAGTTGTAGTTTAGTAGCGGCTTCTTTTGGGATCCCCTCCTTGCAAAGTCCGACCATGACATACTCACACACCCAAAAATATTGTTCACGTTTGTGCATATCTGCCCATGCCATATATAATTCAATATTGCTAACAGTTTTCTTCCTGAGTGATTAATGTATTTCATGCAAATGATGCAAATCACACAACATATATGAATCATGCAACACGGATGAACCATATACTAAATGTAAACGAACAGACAACAAATGCAAAAGATGAACTACCGACACGACCAACTCAGTAAACCAGTGATTTTAGATACTATGTGTTGAAGCCGGGAAAATCCCTACTCCAAAATTCGGATCAAGACAGTCTAAGGTTATTGATCCTGCGATCGAACTCCTCGGCTCAGACATCCAAAACATGAGAGAAAATGACTATACACACACCCCAAGTGCTCCAGCAGGGAGGTCCCACCACACACTCGGAAGTTTAGGAGAAACTTCCCCTTCGCAACCAAAAGCTGGGCGAGGTAATAGGCAGACCTTGTTTTGGCGAGTATCCAGCTTGGGGGGACCTCAACCTCTTCTAAAAGTGCCATTTCAAGTACCCCTAGGAGGCTATTTATAGAGAAATCCTGGGGGGGGGGGTATAGGCGAGTATCCTGCCTCTGCTAGCAAGTATCAAGTCAACTCGACCATACTCACGAGGTACTCGCCCAAGCTCGCCTTTGCTCAACTCTACTTGCCTAGGCTTGCGCCTTTGCTCGCCTAGGCTCGTGACTAGGTCTGCGAAAAGGCGTCTTCTTAGACATTTTTGATCTCGACAAATTACGGGTTATATAATATGAAATCTCTAAAATGGGTACATGATCAAGGTGTTCAGGAGGTGTGGTATATAAGAATTCGTCGTGTGGGTGATGAACACTAAAATGAACATCTGAGACATCCGTAGTAAGATGTATCAATATAGTGTGTGAATTGTTTCTGTAAGTGCGGGTTGTAAGATATAAAATCAATGAGTCATTGAGTGCACCCTCAAACTCGTCTATGGTACTAAGGATATAGATACATCCCAAATGTGAAGCGAACCCAATGTGGCTTATCAGGGGGTTTATCGAGAGTGGTATTATAAAATTCGTCGCAAATGCGACGAGTACCAACGTAGGTTCCAAAATTATATGTAGTGCCCTCATACAAACGACGATGCAAATGAAGCGCAACAAACGTAACATGCTTGCAATGGGAATGTGACACATCAGGGGGCTCACCATGAGGGACATGAAAATTCATCGCGAATACGATGATCACCTAAGTGACAATCATATGCAACGATAATATAATGCGACTCTAGTGTGGAGTGGGTGCCCATTACAAGAAAGAACGCATTTGGTGGATCAGCAGGCGTCCCATCCCAAAATTCATGTAGAGTGTGAGTGACCATATGACTACAATCAAGCCCCGCTTTATGGATGTTACACTCAAAATTCCCTCTTTGGAGCACTATCGATATCAGAGGTGATAATGAAAGAGGTGTCAACATTCATAAGTGAGTCGCTCACCTGAATCTCATTCTCACAAGGATGAGGTGGCTCATCTGGAGGCTCAGCAAGGGGGTCGTCAAAGAACTCGTCAATAGAGTGATGGTCCTCCAGAAGCAAACTATCATAAAGGGTCGTGTTTCCCGAAAGGGGTGAGGTGGCTACCACGAGACCACTACTAGGCTCTCGGCTCCCGATAGTGATGTGGCTTGGTGCGTCATTAGGTGAAGTGTGCGAAAAGCCTACACTCAATAGTGAGATAGTAGGTATAGTGTCGAGGGCAGGCTCTCTATGTGGAGCGGTCTCTCGTGGAGGCTGAACAAGCACATCCTGTGTTGGGAGAACAACCCTTTCTTCCTCAGGGAGAATATCGGGTGTAGTGGGTGAGGTTTCCCAGTTTTGGGAAGTGGTGTAATCTTGTCGACACTCAATGGAGGCAATGCGGGTGCAAAGGTCGTGAAATTGTGCATCCAATTGATCAAACTTCTTAAGAACTCATTGTTGTAATTCAACTTCCGTTATGTCCGCTTTCGGAACACTGGGAAGGCCACTATGTGTGATGTTACCTCAATGAAGGTGACTTCTATTGGATTTATAAGGATCATCGGGATGGTCGTCCATAACATAATCATGTCGTACTCGTGGGTGGACGTGAGTCCTATGAACGTGCGTTGGTGGTTGTGCATATACGGACTCAGGTTTCTCATATGGAGGAGACGTGTAGTGACGATGACCTGACTCTGGTTCCTCAAATAGAGGAGATGTGTAGCGTCGATGACTTGAACGATTTTGAACTCTATCATCATAAAGTCGTGTTGAAGGATCAATAGGATCCACTCGATTGTGGGGGATTAGAACACCGACAATCATCATACTGATCGTCTCTGGCATAATGAGATTGTATCTGTGGGTCAACACGATCTCTAGAAGTGGCGTGTCGTGATCGAGGATAATCATCGTAATATCGTGAATATCTCCCTGAAAGGGGCTCTATGGGGTCGGGTATAGACATATGGTGGTTCCTCAAATCGAGGATTAATAAAATGGGTGGACTCGCGTTCATCAAATAAAGGATTATAGTAGCAATTGCTACTATGATATGACATGGTAACACAAATAGATTCTAGTCCCGTGTATTCTAAACTAAGACTGAACCTGGACTCTAATACCAAATTGACGCAAGACGGGGCTGTGTGAAACTGTCGGTGTCGACACGCTAATGCAAGTCTAAGTGGATGTGCGGAATGGATGCGGTCAAGCCAGACTTAAATGTTGCATGCATGTTTTGAATTAATCCGGAATTAAACGTTAGCAATAATTTTTATTCAAGTTCGGCAAAGTAATCACAATGTGAAACAATAATTTCAAGTGCACGAACAATATCAAAGTTTTCCCCGCACTGAGGGTTTTCAACAACAATTTGCGTGAATAAATACTATAGAATTAAGAGAATTGAAACAAAAGCACTAACAATTACAAAATTCAAGCAAACATGAAATATCCTCAAATACTTAACATTGAAAATAAATAGCACAATAAATTTATACTCACTTAGCACATGAATCCGGTGGTGGCGGCAAGCGTGGCTCCAGAAAATGACGACAATGGTTGAAATGGTTAGGGAAGGAATGGTTGGAGAGGGGAAGGTGAACAGGAAAAGTGATTTCTGAAGTCGGGGGGGGGGGGACTCGACTGTAGGGATATGTGAGGAGGAGGAAGGTGAACAGGGAGATCTGAAATTTTCCTCCTTGAGATCGTGGGATAGCAGGAAGTTAGCTGCGGTTTTCTTCAAAGAGGATGAAGATATCGTGGGTTTAAGTCAGAAAACAGTGACGAGAATTGAAAAGTAATAAAAAATAATGATTTCAGGAAGACCGGGACATCGCACCCCGAGCTCGGGGTGTCACACCATGAGTGGTTGCCAGAATTCTGGACTCTCTCCCAAAACTCAACAATCTCATAAACTGCACTGTCTGCCCCTATTTATAACAAGAGGGGGTGGTAGACACGCAACGTGAATGGCTATGATCGTCTGTTATGTCTGATGTCCTAAAACGCTAAATACAAGCCCAAAAGAAATAAAATAAAATACACAAAATATAAAACGACGCTTCAGACGCGCTCGCGGTCTCAGATCGCTTATCCGATCAACACATCTCCGACAAGACTGGGAGGTTAAGAAAACTGATAATTACAGGATGCGCTTGCAGTGCCTGATTTAGAGACTCGAAGCGGAGATGGATGCTTGAATGTTGCCCATGACTTGTTGTGGGGAGAAAAGACTAGGAGGTTAAGAATTGGGAAGCAACATGGACGAAGAGGGCGCCTCCCTGGCAGGGACGGGAAGTGGACACTTGTTGGAGGCAGAAAGGCTTCTTTCTGATTGGGAGATATAAGTACAGGAGTATACAACTTAGATAGAAGGCACAAAAGCTCTGGTACAGTTGTGGCTTGTTGGAGGAAGCCACGACAGGGGAAAAAGGGTTCACGGCCCGAGGAGTGGCTGGAATGTGTTGACCCGTCGACAAAGAAGCACAATGGGAAGGGAGACGTTGCGCTGGAATGTGCTAGAGGATTCAACCGAACGATCAAAAGAGGAATGTGGCGCGCCTGGAGGTTGTCGATCTGTCAAGGAAGACGGGACAGAGGCGTCTGCTTGGGCGGCAGCTGGGTAAGGGTTTACGATTCCAAAGGAGGAGAGAAACTAGATCGGGGAGGGAAGAGATGACGAGCATGCGTGCGTCTACAACTGGTAGTTGGAGGTTTCGTGCGTGAAGATGATGAACAATACATAATTTGGTGGTTTCCTCCTTCAGATAATAGGGAATCATGAGATTTAGGGTTGGTTACGGGGAAATTCTCACGGGAACAGTGAAATCAGACAAACGAATAGAAGAAATCTGATAATACACGGGGGCGTCACACCTCGGGCTTGCAGCGTCACACCACAAGTGATTGCCGAAATTCTGGACTCTCGTAAAACTCAGTAATCCCATAAACTGCAGTGCCCACCTCTATTTATAACAAGAGGGGGGTGGTTGGGCACCCGACGTGAATGACTATGGTCGTCCGTTACGTCCAGTCTCCTAAAACACTAAATACAAGCCCAAAAAATAAAATAAAGTACACATTAAATGTAAAACGACGCTCCAGACGCGCTCGCGGTCTCGGATTGCCGATCCGATCAACGCATTTCCGACAAATCTGCAAAAATGGGTCCCGACAAGTGGTGGCTCGATCTCCTCCGATCACGAACATGTGGTCAATCCCCATCACTTAACATGGGTCAAGTACAATGAACAAAATAAATGTTATTTCGTAGGCTTTGATGCTTCATTTTTCAACACTCCCCCGCAAGCTGAAACGTACAAGTCGTAGGCTCCGAGTTTGAACCTTTTCTTGGACAAAATATCAATCAACCTCGATGTGTTTCGTACGCTCATGAAATACAGGATTCTCGACTATGTGGATGACAACTTGATTATCGCAAAAAAAGACTGTTGGAGAAGGAAGTTTTACGCCCAAATTAGACAGAAGACTCTCTAGCCATATTAGTTCAAAAACCTGCATAAATCATTAAGCCATACTCTGCCTCAGCAGAGCAGCGTGTAATAACAGTTTGCTTTTTGCTTCACCAGGTGACTAGTTGTCCATCAAAATATGTGCATAATGTGCTCGTAGAGCGATGATCATCGAGAGAACCGGCATAATCAACGTCAGAGTAGACAAGGAGAGAAAGAGAAGAGAAGGCTTATACACAAGCCCTTGTCTAGGGGCATTCTTCAGATACTTGAGAATACATTCCACGACCCGGAGATGAGAGTTCTGAGTGGCATAAATAAAACGGCTGACAATTCCGGCAGCAAAGGATATATCCGGCTCATTGACAGTGAGATAAATGAGTTTGCCCACCAAACGACGGTAATACTCTAGATTTTGAAGGAGTAGATCATTGTCGGATGCATGAGCACATAATTTGTGATTGACATCCATAGGTGTGTCAATGAACTTACATCCTGAATAGCCTACATCACGAAGAAGATAGAGGCGGTATTTTCGTCGAGATAGTAAAAGGCCATCAGGACGCCGATCAATCTCAATATCCAAGAAGTATCCTAGAGGACCCAAATATTTAGTCTGAAACTGTGAGGTCAAATGCTTCTTGACTAAAGTGATATTAGAGATTTCATCTCCTGTTAGAAAAATGTCATCAACATAAATAAGAAGAGCCACTGTGCTTGTTGGACTCTGACGAATAAACAAGGAGAAGTTAGCAGAGCTTTGAGTAAAACCAATATCACGAACAACTTGGCTGAACTTGTCATATCATGCCCGTGGGGGATGCTTGAGGCCATAAAGAGATTTTTTGAGGTGGCATAAGAGAGACTCCCCCGTGGTTGCATAACCAGGAGGTTGTTGCATGTACACCGATTCCATAAGTTTGTCATTGAGAAAGACATCCTTAATATCGAGTTGGTGTAATGTCCAATGTCGATGGACTGCTAGAGAGATAACAGCCCGAACAACATTGAGCTTGAAAACAAGAGAGAATGTCTCTTCATAATCAAGACTGTGCTGTTGAGTGAAGCCACAAGCGGCAAGAGAAGCTTTGAGACGCTCAATTGTCCCATCAGAGTGATGTTTGACGGTAAAAACCCATTTACAACCAACTGGAGAATGACCAGGAGTAAGGGGGACAAGGTCCCATGTGTGATTGGCCCAGAGAGTGGTCATTTCCTCATCCATTGCTAACCGCCACCCCGGATGCTGAAGAGCCTCCTGTACGGAAGATGTGGTGGAAATAGATGACAAAGAGGTCACAAACATGCGAAGGGGGGAGGCGGTGCAAGGAAACATAATCAGAGAGAGGGTGAGCGGTAGAAGCAACCACATCGTGAGAGGCAGCCATAGGCGGATCATCGGGCCGGGAAGCAACATCAGTAGGCAGTAATCGTCGCATGGCGTCAGACCGAGAACGATGACTATAGGAGGAGAGGGCAGCACGAGAGGAGGTGTTGTGAGTGGGTGAGGAAAGGGTAAATTCGAATGAGTAGGAAGCAATGGAGGAGTAGTATGAGTGGGAACAGTCGGGCGTGGGAGAGCCGTGGGAGATCTAACATCAGGAGTAGCTAAGTAAAACGGTTGATCCTCAAAGAAGGTAACATCCGCAGAGGTGATAGCTTTCCTTGTAGTAGGAGAATAACACATAATTTTTCTGTGTGGGAGAGTACCCAACAAAGATATATTTAATAGCACGAGGAGCCAACTTATCGACAGAAGGTCCGAGATGATGAACAAAGCAGACACATCCAAAAATATGAGGAAGGGAGAAGGGTGGTGTGGAAGGATACAAAATGGCTCCGTTGCCATGTGAGAGAACATAAAAATGAGAAACAAAATTTATATTTTTCATTATTTTCAATGTGGAGCTATGCCTTATATATAGGGAGACACACTACAATCATACTCCTAATACACAATGTGGGACTAATAAAGAAGACACCATAGGCCTTAACATGGGCCAAGTACAATGAACAAAATAAATGTTATTTCATGAACTTTGATTCTTCATTCATCAACAATAGTAAATTCAAACTAATATTTCTCGAAATCAGACTCACTTATTTAACAATAATGTTATGAATGGTTGATTTTTTTATATGAACATATATCCATAAAATCCTAATTAAAATAATAAACTAATATTTTCTTCCTTATCGTCATTGTTTCAAGATTTTGCTTTGAATAGTGGATTACCAGGAATTCTTGACTGTATCTGCTTATTTCAATCTTTGTGGTCTATTTATATCTTAGTTTTCTTCCTTTTCAAAAAAATATACAGTGCTTACATAATAATTCTTGGGTTATGTTTCCATATTCCATTACTTCTGGAAAGGGCACTCTGTGCAAGTGTGCATAGTATAGGGCAGCGCAACACAGCTCATGACATGTCTCTCCTACTATAGGGCAGCGCAACACAGCTCATGACATGTCTCTCCTATTATTGCCGCTACCCGGAGGTCTATGGTCATGATGGGTCCCGCACATGTAGTTGCTTGGCATTGCACACAGAATATAATTTAACCATTCACACAATGCTACTGTTATAGAATTTATGTTTGACATGACAATGGTTATGACTGCCTCCAAGAAAAAAAAAGACTAGTTTTGAACATAAATGTGGATGAAATTCCTTAGGTGAGGTCGGGTGGTCACGAACAACGGTTCATAACCACCCCCATTCACGGCCGCCGCCACTGCGCCAAACGGAGCCTAACTCAATAATGGACTTATTCAGTATTACAATTGAAGACAATGTTAAATTGGGAAGGCTCGATATTACACCAACCATGTTACTTCCCTTATTGTAGTCCATATGTCCAGTGAATACTTTTTTATACTCAACCAACTATTTTATTTCTTCATTGACTTAACATCTTAGGGATAATATGGTTCAATATTTTCATGCAACCTCGTGCTGTTGACCAAATTAGTTTCTTTTTGTAACTAATGCACGCCCATTTAAGGAGAACATTGTCATCAGAATAGCTCTTTCCATCTTAGATAACAATAGCATCTAAATAACATTGAATCAAATTGATCTGAAATCTATGAATATAACTCTTATATAATTTTTTTTCAACGTGATCATGATTATTCTACTGTTTGAAAGCACTGCAATTGCCATTTATCTTAATGAGATAAAAATGTCTCTAATTTTAATTTCATAGTAATTTGACATGACTTACAATTGATGCAATGATCTGATAATTTGATTATTTTCTTTGTTGTGCAGCATCCAAATATGCGGGTTATGTGAAGAATTTCACATTATGCAGCACCGTGAGCATCTTGTAACCCTTCCTATTTATGGAGATCAAGGGCACATCTGTAATTATGCATGTGTGTTTAGTTTATGTGGCATGTGATTAAAAATGTATATCTAACATCTATATATATCCATCTACACACACTAGTAATGGTGCACAGGTTTCCTCTGCATATACTGTGTGACTGCGACACTATACAACCATCACTTGAGCGATGCCTGACTACCATTGCCGCGACACATTGTGCACAGAGGAACCCTACGCACGACCATTTGTATTTATAGGCAACTTATATATATTATTGATTTTATGCTTAGCACTATATATATTGAAAACATGTGTTCTGCTAAATAAGAAAGATTAAAGTTGATGTGTTTAGATTCATTTGATAATCCTATTCTAGGACTAAGAGAACCCCCAAGTTTTTTTTTGAATATAGTGTGTGTCTATATATATAGGAATAATTACCAAAACTTCCCCTGGAAGTTAGCATAATTATAGGTATCGTTCCTCTTATTTTTGAAATTACAAAAACCTCCCCTGTAAGCTTTCATTTCATAACATCTTTGTACAAAAGTACCCCCTTCTGTAAATCTTCGGGGGGGGGGGGGGATGTTGTGTGGTACGAACCCGGGGCAGAGGCGTACGGTCGGCTAGGAGAAGGTGAATGGGAGATAGGGAGAGGAGAGAGAGAGGAAGGGAGGGGGAGAGTTAGGGTTAGAGTGGAGAGAAGGGAAAACATTCATTCATCCAAGATAAAGAAATACAAGGTACGCATGCCCTCTTATAGTGGCGATGAGCGAAATACAAAAGGAAATACTGAAAATAGGAAATACTGGAATTACTAACAACGCGACAAGCAAACATAACAATATATTTAATATTAAATATCTTCCGCGGTCTCGGTGGGCCCTTGCGATATACGCACCCGATGTGTGTAGAATTGCCATGGTGGTTCGTCATCGTGTAGTTCCGTAACAATGCCACCGTCTGGAAAATGTGCCTTGTCCTCAAGGCAGTAGTCGGGAAACTGGCGGCGGAAATCATCCCGGGGAAGCCACGTCACGTCCGAGTCGGGACGACCGGTCCAAGCCACAAGAACTTTCTCTGATGTATGGTCTCCTGAAATACGGCATCGGCGATCGAGAATCGAGGAGGGGTAGTAGGGTCCTCTCCGGAAAGGTCGAGATCGGTCGGGAGCTGATCTGTGGTGGCGTGCTCGCCTAATGCGTGTCGTAGCTGCGAGACATGGAAGACCGGGTGGATGCAGCTTATGCTTGGGAGGCGAAGGTTGTACGCGACCGCCCCGATGCGTGCAAGTACCTCGAACGACCTGAAGAATTAGGGGGGGGAGTTAATTTTGGGCACGACCGTCGGGCTACCGAAAGATGACGGTAGAGGTAGAGTTTGATGAATACCTTCTCTTCTATTTCGAAGGAGAGGTCCCAACGTTTCTTGTTGGCAAAGGATACCATCTTCTGCTGGACCCGTCGAAGGTGGTGCTTCAGGTGATCCAGAATGATGTCCCTGTCGCGAAGAGCTGTGGCCAGGCTCTCCACCTGACATTCCCCTGGGAGGTGGCGGACGATGGACGGAGGAGGCCGGCCGTAAACAACCTAAAACGGAGTGGTGTCGGCCGCCTGGTGGTGGACGGTGTTGTACGAATACTCGGCCCACCCGAGCCACTTAGCCCAGCTACGCCCTGCTCTCCCACAAAGCTGCGGAGGTACGTCTCCAAGCACCGGTTGAGGACATCCGACTAGCCGTCGGTCTGAGGATGGTACGCCGTACTCATGCAAAGGCGGGTGCCTTGCAGGCGGAACAGTGTAGTCCAGAAGGTACTTGGGAAGTGCGGGTCTTGGTCGTTGACGATCGATCGGGGAAACCCGTGGAGGCGCACGACCCCTGGATGAAGCTGTCGGCAACCGTGGTTACAGTGTATTGATGGCGGAAGGGAATGAAATGAGCATACTTTGAGAGTTGGTCCACCACGACCAGGATGCAGTCGGATCCCTGAGATCGCGGCAGTCGTGTGATAAAGTCCATGATGACGTCGTCCCAAACACGGCCGGGAATTGGGAGGGGCTGAAGTAGACCACCCGGAAAAATGGCTTCGGACTTGGCCTTCTGGAAGATGAGGCAGGCGACCATGAAGGCTTTGACCTGTCGGAACATGTGAGGCCAATAGAGTGAGGCTGCGAGCCGTCGGTATGTCCGGTAAGCACCGACGTGTCCCCCCGTCAGGGAAGCATGAAACTCGACCAATAACAGAGGGATGCTCGGGGAGGAGGGGGCGAGTACGAGGCAACCCTGGTAGAGTAGACGACCGTCAATCAAGGAGTAAGGTGGGCGGGTTGTGGCGTCTGCAAGGAGCACTGTCCGAATCCCGTTGAGCACCGGGTCTGCTTCCACTTCCCATTGGAGGGCGTCTGCATCCTCCCAGACCGGGCGGGAGATGGTTGCAGTATGGGGTTGTGGGAGAGAGCGTCGGCCGCGCGATTCGCCTTCCCTGGCCGGAACTCGATGCTGAAGTCGTAGTCCAGTGGCTTGGTTACCCACACCTATTGGACGGGCGTAGCAATCTTCTGCTGTAGGAGGTAGTGGAGGCTATGGTTTTCGGTGCATACCACAAATTGTCAACCCAGGAGGTAGGGTCGCCAATGTTTCACTGTTAGGAAAAGGCCTATGAGCTCTTTCTCGTACGCCGAATGGCTACGGATGGTATCTGAGAATGCGCGACTGAAATAGGCCACAGGTTGGCCGCCTTGCATGAGTACGACCCCCACGCCGACCCCCGATGCGTCGCACTCCACGAGGAAGGGTTGGGAGAAATCCGACATAGCTAACACCAAGGCGCGAACCAAGGCCTGCTGGAGAGCGACAAACGCGGCGGAGGTTGCTGCCGACCACTCGAATGGGCCCTTGACCGACTTGTTTAGGAGGTTGGTGAGGGGTCGGGGTATCATGCCGTAATCCTGGATGAACTGGCGGTAGTACCTGTCAGACCCAGGAACCCGCGAACATCGCGGAGAGACGATGGGGTTGGTCACTGGAGGATCGCCTCGATCTTGTCGTTATCCTAAGTTATCATAGACGCAAGGCGCACCGAGCCGCAAAGGGCCCCTGGAGCCTAGGCGCAAGGCGCAGGCGCGCGCCTGAGACACGTGAGGCGCAAAAATTGGGGAAAAAGGAAATTGAGCGAATTGGGCGCCCAAGGCCCAATTCGCTGAAATTGAGCGAATTGGGCGCCCAATTCGCTCAATTTCAGCGAATTCGCTGAAATTGTGCCAATTGGGTGCCCAATTCGCTGAAATTGAGCGAATTCACTGAATTTTAGTGAATTGGGAGCCCAATTAACTGATTTTCAGCGAATTGGCGCCCAATTCGCTCATTTTCAGCGAATGGGCGCCCAATTCGCTCAATTTGAGCGAATTGGGCGCCCAATTCGCTCAATTTCAGCGAATTGGGCGCCCAAGTCGCTCAATTTCAGCGAATTGGGCGCCCAAGTCGCTCAATTTCAGCGAATTGGGCGCCCAAGTGCGTCTAGGGGTGCCTCGGGTGCGTCTAAGATCATGTTTTTGCCCATATCAATTTTTTTTTTAAAAAAAATACTTTGAAAGGCCTGGGCGCGCCTGAGGCGCGGCGGGCTGCTGAGGCGCGGCGGGCTGCGCCTTGTGCGCCCGGCGCCTCAGGCGCGCCTTGACAACTATGTCGCTACCCATTGCGACCCCTACTACGGAAATTGTGCGTCCCAAATAACACACCTCCGGGACCCTAAAGGCACCCTTTATAGGGTGGAGCTTGGGCTGGTGGTGCTGGAGAGTAGCCAGTGTTTGTCAGACGTGCTGAAGGTGCTCCTGCCAAGAACTGTAGACCAAGATGTCAAAAAAAAGTACATGCTAGCGAAGTACCAATCGGAAAATGTCATTCATCATGTCCTGGAAGGTGGCTAGCGCGTTGGTCAAGCCAAAAGACATAACCAGGAACTCGTAGTGGTCATCATGGGTTCGGAAAGCCGTCTTGGCAACGTCGGCCGGCCGGACGTGAATTTGATGGTAGCCCGCATGAATGTCCATCTTGGTGAAAACGGTGATGCCGTGGAGCTCGTCCAAAATCTCTTGTATCACCGGAATCCGTACTTGTCCTGAATTGTGGCTTTGTTGAGCTCCCGGTAGTCCACACAGAAGCGTCAGCTGCCATCCTTCTTCCTTACCAAGAGGACCGGGCTAGAGAAAGGGCTTGAACGGGCTGGATAAGGCCACCCATCAACATGTCATGTACGAGCCTCTCGATCTCGTCCTTCTGCATGTGCCCATAGCGATACGGGCGGATTGACACTGCCGACACGCCAAGCTGAAGAGGGATGGCATGATCGTGTGACCGGGATGGTGGCAAGCCGGACGGTATTGTGAAGAGGTCCACAAACTCAGACAGGAGGTCCTGCAAGGCCGGTGGTGGTGATGGGGCCGGTGGCACAGCGTCCGAGATGGACCAGAGCCATTCCGAGAAGTCGACGTCCGTCGTCCTCTGAATCGTACGGGAGGAGACGGGGGAGCAGAGTAGGGCAACCTCCCCCACCAGACAACACTCTCGATCGTCCTAGAGAAACCACATTGTCATGGTTCGCCAGTTGACTTGCACGTTGCCCAGCGTCCAGAGCCATGCCACGCCCAGGATGACGTCGATTCCGTCAAGGCCAAAAATGTAGAAATCTGTCGTCATCGAGTAAGGGCCTACTGAAAGTGGAACGGATGGGCAACGCCCCTGGATCAAGCGCCGACGGTCATCGCCCAAACTGACCGTGAAGTCTGGCGAGGGTTCCATCGGAAGGCGGAGCTGGTGGGCCAGATCAGCGAAGTGGAAGTTGTGGCTCACTCCGCTGGCCACCATGATGACAATGTGGCGGTCGCCCAACTTGCCCGCCAATTTCATAGTTTGTGACCCTGAAATGCCGCCCACGAAAAAACAAGGGAGCTCCAACTGGTGAAAGGCCGTGTCAGTAGTGCCCTCGGTGGTGACCTCCGTGATTTCAAGGTCCTCAAAATCTGCCAAAGTGACCTCTGGTTCGAAGTTGCCGATGATGGCGCGGAATTCCTTGACCGTGTAGACATGGGTTGGGGAGTAGGGCTGCCGACAGCGGAAACACAGTTCTTTGCATCAGAGCTCATCAAACTCGCGGGTAGAGAACCGTTGGGCGGGCGGCCGGTCAGGCTGGCCGAGCGACTGGAGGGGCCTGCGAGGGTTGAGGCTCTGGAATAGCGATCCGCCATGGTCGGCCCCCCAGTAAGAGTCTGCCTGGAAGTGGCGGGTGTCGAGGAGCCAAATCCGCCTCCACGAGGCGGGCCATGTCTAGGGCTTCAGACACCGTCCTGGGGTGATGAGTGCGAAGCCGGGAGCGGATGTGGGGCAGGAGGCCCTGCATGAAGAAGCCGAGATAGTGATCATGTGGTAAACCCGAAAATTGGATGACGAGGGCCACAAACTCGTTGATGTAGTCATCTAGTGCACCACTTTGACGTACCCCACACAGTTGTTCGATGGCGGAGCCGGTGTTACGACTGTCGTAGCGGCAGATCATTTCCTACTTGATCTCTGACCAGGAGATGGACGGGTTGACTGGCGGAGCCATCAGGCCCAATGTAGGGCGGAGCCATCGAGTTCTACGACGACGTTAGACAGCTTGTCCTGCTTGGGGGTGTGATGAAGGTCAAAGTACTATTCCGCCTTGGCGATCCACCCAATCGGGTCCACCCTTGTGAACGTGGGGAGGTCCAAGGCAAAGGCTGAGCGGTCATGGAAAATAGTGGGTACGGCGTCTGCGTTGTGCTGTAGCGGGGACGCCCCGAGGATGGACGTGCCGGAGGCCGGGCACGCGGATCCGCTGGCGGACGAGGCGGCAGAAGGTTGGAGAGCATCAATCTTGGCGTGAAGGGCGAGCAGGGAGGCATGCATGGAGGCCACAAGGGACTCCTGGGTGTCGACACAGCGTAGAAGGGCCTCGTTGGCATTCTCCGATAGGGCTTCGGTAGCCGATCGGGTCGTCGGTGCCATGGTGCGGTGCGGCAGCCTGGAACGACGGGCGTCCGTGGTTGGGGTGGCGGTCCCGTGCGGCGCGGTCTGCTGTGCGGAGGTGGTCCGGCGCGGCATGCGGGCTGGTCTGCGGTGCAGACGGGGTGTGGCGCGGCCTGCGGGCTTGGTTGCGGGGATGCGGCGTGGGATGTTGCGCGGGATGCGGATGGGGTTGCGGCGCGGGAATGCGGACGGGGCTGCGGCGCGGGCTTGAAAGGGCGTGTCGGACCAGTTTGATACGAACCCGGGGCGGAGGCGTACGTTCGGCTAGGAGAAGGAGAACATGAGAGAGGGAGAGGAGAGAGAGAAAGGAAGAGAGGGGGAGAGTTAGGGTTAAAGAGGAGAGAAGAAAAAAACATTCATTCATCCCTGATAAAGAAAATACAAGGTTCGCATGCCCTTTTATAGTGGCGAAGAGCGAATACAAAAGGAAATACTGAAAATAAAAAAATACTAAAAACGCAACAAGCAAATATAGAAACATATTTAATATTATATATCTTCCGCGGTTTCGGTGGGCCCCTGCGATATACGCGCCCGGCCCGTGTAGACTTGCCACGGTGGCTCGTCATCGTGTAGTTCGGTAACATTTTGCTTAAAAATGAAAAGTTTCCTATTTTTAGTCTAATTTGGAAGAAAAGAAATTACCGCAGGACTACCCAAATCATTCTCATATACTGTATATTACCCCCCACAATGATGAATACAAACTTTAAAATCTCATAACAATAAAATAAAGGAGCTTTATCTCCAAATATTGCATTCTCAATCTCTCTTATGTAATTATTATTTGATCAAATTTATATACTTTTTATTTTATACCTTTAGTTTACGTTAAAATAATTGCTCATATCTAATTATTAAAAATTTTAACTAGTTTTAATTTCAAAATATTTCATGAATAAAAAGAATGCGCGTTACCTTATAATCCTAACAAAAAGTGAGCTCAGTTTCAAAATGAAGCTATTTAATGTAATGACTGGGAGATAGTAAGCTAATAATTTAAATTATAAATTCTTTGAGTATTACCCCCAGGCAGTTTACCATTGTACCCTCACCATTTTCTCCCATCATGTGTTTTTAGTGCAATCATGAAATATTCTCTAATAACTCCAGAATCAATCTTATATTGCAGATGGGACCAGGGTTTTCTGTGACAATACAATCACTATCTACAGCTGCAGATCTCTACGCCAAAGCTCATGCCAGCTAATACTATTTTAGGCTATTTATGATGGGCCTACAGGCCAGCAGAATTGGAAATTCCAAGATCTGATATTAGAAACATGGTAAAGTGCTCTTCAGCCTCTCTTGCTGTCAGGTTATTTTGCACATTTATATCAATATTAGGGCTATAAATGTAATTAGATCTTGCTGCAGTCTAGAGCTATTCTGAACTAATTAAAATTTAGATTTGTGAGCATATAAAATACTTTTGATGCATTGTTTCTCCAGAGAAAGATGTGATGTTAAACTTGATTGTTCAAGAAACTGAAGAATCTTCATCTTCATCTGTTTTCTTGGCATTAAGCTTCTCGAGAGGTTTACAAACTCGATGTTAGGTTTGATTTTACTACCATTTATATGAATTTGTATTGTTTAGTATGTGGATCCATGCAGCATTTTTGATTTAATTGTAAATTACATGCAAGTATTCATGGCAATAAAGTATTCTTGAGGCATTTCTCATTTTAATCGGCAAATTTTAACTCTAAATGTCATATGACTATCCTTATTCTTATTCTTTTGAATAATAGATTTAGAGCAATGTTATTAGCACACTAGAATTCGCGATTAGCCATCGTATTATATTAGCACCCCAAAAAAATCTATTTTCACAACAGGAAGCTATCCGCAAGCCACAAAAACAAAACAAAAAATTAAATTTCTTCATTCATTTCAAACCACAAAATATAGCATCTACACCCTAGCAATACATTATAGGCTGAGGCTTTGTTTGACATCTGCTTTTTGCTCCGGTGAGTTTGTTTTATTTTACAATCTCAATACGAACTAGGTCCTCGAGTCTAATAGGATGAGGGACTGTCTTTGCATCATCCATTGTGTTTCTTCGTGTCTTATCTTTGTTTGTTCCTTCATGTGTCTTATCTTTGTTTGTTCCTTCATGTGTCTTATCTTTGTTTGTTCCTTCATGTGTCTTAGCTTTGTTTGGTCCTTCATGCGTCTTGGCTTCGTTTGTTTCATGTGTTTTGACTTCGTACGTCTCCCCTACCCTCAGATGCACGTATAGTCTGCTCAGACACCCATCTTCTAACTCAATGAGACATCTCCATTGTGTCTTCTGCTATGATTAAAACATTTCACTGCCATGTTTCTGAATTAATTAAGCAAAAGCGTTTTTTCACTTATCTTTACCTCATTTACCTCATGTGTGTGCACGCCCTTGCGTATGTGTGTACTTGCATATGCGCGGATTTGCTTGTGGGGGAAGGTCATGCTCTTCATAGTCATCATTAGTTTGTTATTTGTATTGTCATCATTCTCGCATTATGTCAATTTATTTTATGCGCCTATTCATTCGTAACCCGGGGTAGTCGTCCACTCACAGGCCTCTCAGACTCAATCAACTTCAGTGCCCATATTTTTCATCAACACTGCACCTCCCACTCCTGACGTGCCCGTGTTTGTTGTTGCGGTGGCTCCTTTAGCTGGACTGCAAGCACCCGAGTATCAGTTGAAGTACATTTTGAGTTTCACCCCTCCATCGTTCTTTGGGGTCGAAACCCCAACCGAGGTTCAGTGGTTAGCAAGGATGAAAAGCATCCTCATTTCGAGGGAGACTGGGAATGAGAAGTTGGTGACTTTGACCACCTTCCTACTGAATGGGGGAGGCGAGTCCCCGCCACTAAGCGATTGACACCGCTAAGGCAGTTTTTATGACTGATTCAGAAAGACGTGAAAGTGACGATTACCTCCACGGCTTCACCGATAATGAGATTGAGTACAATGAAGGGAATTTAATGGTTTATTTTCCTTTCCAAAATATGCTTTCCAGAATATGGTTACTAAAAGAGAATAAACATCTTCTTGAGGTAACTCCAACCTTCTCTCTGGTATGTATAACCAGGGCTGTAATTGAGTTGTAGTTGTTCTTCAACTTATTGCCTCATTAGCCACATGCCTATCAGTTTAGGTTTGTTTAGGCTCCGTTTGGGGGGACTTATTTTCACCGGTCAAGAGGTTACAACCGCATGAACCGGACCTTAATTAAGGCCCGATTCATGTGGACGTAACCGCTTGATCGGTGAAATAAGTCCACCCAAAGGGAGCCTTAGGCTCCGTTTGGGGGGACTTATTTTCACCGGTCAAGCGGTTACGACCGCATGAATCGGACCTTAATTATGGTTAGATTCATGCGGTCGTAACCGCTTGACCGGTGAAAATAAGTCCCCCAAACGGAGCCTTAGTCTCTTCTTGATCACCTGATTGTCTGGAGTTGTCATCATGTGTTACAGTTTTTACTCAAATGGGCTATAAATGTTATCATTCACCACTGCCCTGAAGAACACTTTCCTCCATGGATGCTGCCTACCTGCTGTGAGTCTAAGCTATATTTTACTTCCCCAATTCAGGCGGGGTAGTATTAATTACCAAACCTAGTCCGCCACTTCCACATGTCACCCCAATATTTTGCTCTTCATGTGAACAGTATGACGAAAAAAGAGAAACTGCTACTCTTCCTGGATCTTGTGAATCTTCCTATTGCCGTCCGAAGAGATACACGCTCCTGCATGAATCTCTCCTTTTCCCCTTCACACTTATAGGTTCGTATACCTTCATCGCAAGACAATGGTAGGATGTAATTTGGGGCTCGTTCAGCACTGTGGAGGTGGTTGTAAACACAGTGATTATGAACCATCGCTCGTGAACGTCCGACCTCACTTAAGGAGCTCCATCCACTTTTATGTTGAAACCCATTTTTTTCTGAAAAATTGTTTGGTACGTATGCGCACCTATGGGAGGTGCGGGAGCAGATCCGGACGTAGGATCTTGATTTCAGCGGCCGGATTTCGGCCGTATCTGCTGGATATACAATCGGATGCATTGACGAATCAGATACGACCATATCTCAACTGTTGAAATCTAGCTAAGAAGCCTACAGCCGGATTTGCATGTATCGCACCTATTAATAGGTGTGGACACGCACAAAACACGCTTTTTTTCTTGTTGGCAGTAATAACAGAAGGGAAATATTCATATCTCGGAGAAAACAGAAGGGAAATATTCATATCTCGGAGAAAACAGAAGGGAAATATTCATATGTCGGAGAAAACAGAAGGGAAATATTCATATCTCGGAGAAAACAGAAGGGAAATATTCATATCTCGGAGAAAACAGAAGGGAAATATTCATATCTCGGAGAAAACAGAAGGGAAATATTCATATTGTGAACCACAATGTTAACCTCTAGTGCCTTCAAAGCAGTAGATAGAACATGAGGGCGGCTAGCTGGTGGAACCAATCTCTTGCCTTTCCTTAAATGTGATCGTGAAAAATCTGCACTTAAATGCGCAAGTCTGCATAAATTAAGGCTTCGTTTGTTTAGACGGTGGCGGGAGCATTCAGCGGCTGGAAAGGGAAAATTGGGACCGGAGGGGGGGAGGGGGATCAAAACGGAGCGGCGGGAGAGCTTTTCCTCCTTGTTGCGGGCGCAAAAGGAGAAAACGGAGACGCCGCTCCATTTGGTTAGCCGCTATTTGGCGCCGTTTGCTCCAAACGGCCGGCCAAAACGCCCAAACAAACGAAGCCTAAAATAACATCATCGAACCATTTTAAGTGTTGGATGAGGTCATCTTTTTCCGTGTAGTAGTTGAGCACGGGTTCGTGGAATCCCTCGGGGATTGGCGCGATCACAATCTTCTCGCTAAATGGGCTCTCCGTCCCAACTTAGCAAGCTATCTGCTATCGGGCTCCATCATCCGCATAGAGACCACTGCAGCCAGTATGGCCTCCCTCCCTGTGGCGGAAATCCACGGATTTCCTTGAACGGAGCAAATCCCGTACTCGCCGAGGCCTCGCCAAACGAGCGACAACCGCCGACCGATCGGCATCCACCCCTCAAGACCAGACCTCAATCCATACTATTTTAAAATTACCTATTTAGCCCCGCAAAAGAGAGAAAAAGGTCAGGACTAAACTGGTTATCCGCACTATAGTTTTGGTTATCCGCACTTTTTTTCCCAATTTTTCACGCCTTTTAGAAATACGTCTTGTACATGCATTTTTACGAAAAGTTTCAACACCAAAGTTGTAGATCTCATCGAGATCTACAACTTTCGTGTTGAACACTTTTCCTGAAAATGCATGTACAAGACGTATTTCTAAAAGGCGCGAAATCTGGGTGTATTTCCAAAGTACGTCTTGTACATGCATTTTCAGGAAAAGTGTTCAACACGAAAGTTGTAGATCTCGATGAGATCTAGAACTTTGATGTTGGACACTTTTCCTGAAAATGCATGTACAAGACGTATTTCCAAAAGGCGCGAAAAATTAGGAAAAAAATATTGGATAACAATCACCTAAAATTATTAACCAAAGAACTTTAGCAGTCAAATGGGCCCTGTTTTGTTATGGTCAGTCGTTTTCAAAAATAGCCCATTCTCTTCATTTGGCCCGTTAAACCTCCATCTCTTTCTCACGGCGGGCCCAGCCAGTTTCCGGCCTTCATCTCATGCCATGCATTGATGCGACACATCCTAATTGGTCAATAATGGGCCGGGCCCACCCCCTCAAAGTCCTACGGTAAAGCTTTTCTGGAGTGGGGTCCTCCTTATGACACGCACGACATTTATTTTCGCCGAAAAAAGACGAGAATATACGGGAGTCGGGGATATGCAGCTCATGAATGGATATTCGCAGCACAAATATAAAATGAAAACCCTAACTCTTACTCTCCTTGTTGTTGCAAGCGGCCTGATCTCGGATCCGATCTACTTGTCCTGCTCTCGGAGCTCGGCCAATTTCTCTGAAATGTGCTCCGCCAGGCACTTCTCTGCAGCTACTTCGTCCTCCACAATTAAATCATCTAGTTCCTCCACTAGCGGAAGGCGGCGTACAACAGTTAATGACAGGGCGGAGGAGTGGATGGCCGCGTCGCAACAGTCGACGGAAATTGAAGCGGGCTTCGAGCTGACATGCTTGCTCTGTTCCTTGACCTCCGCAGTATAAGCCGATGCATCCAACTTCAACAGATTAAGGCTCTGTTTGGTTGGGCTGTTGCTGATGGAAAACTGCTGATGAACTGTTGCTGATGGAATAAGTGCTGATTCTGGAAAACAGAGTTTTGTTAAAAAACTGTTTGGGTGAAACAGAGTTTACAAAACGGAGTTTCCAAAGCGGTCCTCGGCGAGGCGCATGAAGGCGACGTCCTTTTCGACGAGGAGGATGAAGAGAGCGTCGCTCTCGATGTTGCCGACGCGGTCAATGTTGGGAGGGATGGCCTTGCCGCCGATGCCCATCTCGGTGCAGTCGATGCGGTCTCCGTCGTCGTAGAAGACGAGGCGGCCGACGACGACGCCCTTTTCCGAAGCAACGACGTGGACGGCATCGGAGTGGGTCTGGTCTTGGAAAAGCTTGACGTCGGTGTAGAACAGATCACGCTTGGTGACATGGATGTTGCGGCGGAGGACGGCGTGGATGAGGGAGAGAACGCGGGCGGTGATGGTGGCCTTGCGGACGGTTGATAGGCTGGCGAAGGGGCGGGAGGAAGTCTTTTCACGGAGAACGATTCGATCCAGCTCCGGAACGTAGAGCTGGTTGGAGGAGGACCGGGAGGGAACGTCGAAGGAGAAGCCGGAGCCGGAGAGGATGGAGAAGGCGGCGTCGAAGGACAGCAGGCATGCTTCCGCTTTCCGCCTTCTGCAAAAGCAGGGGAAAAGCTGTTTTTTATTGCGGATGAAGAATAGGAGAAAACAGAGTTTTTTAGGAAACGGATTTTTGGAAAAAAGTCTATCCAAACAATACTTATTGCTAAAATCATGGTGCGGTCCAACCGCACCGCAGCCTAACAGCCGAACCAAACGCTACCTAAATGTCTTTTATGCAGATTCTTCCTATTATACAGTCATATACAAATCAGTCCGCGCGTTATCGGCGACATGGATTCCATGCGCAGTTGGACGAGAGAACAACGCTATTGTTCTAGATATGGTTCACCGTGCAACGATTACTGAAGTTTGGCGCAAGCTTGGAGCCTGGATTCGTGCTCCGTTCCGCTCGATGCCCTTGACCCAACAGCCCGAATAGATATGGAAGGGAGCTTGGAGCTAATCAACTACGAGGGGGAACAGAGAGCAGAAAGGGATTGTTTCTATTCTAGGTTTGGCTGCTATTATAAAATAAGCTGCAAATATCGATTTGAACTGTCATTAATTTTGGGCTGCAAATATCAATTCGTTGACTACTTATATAAATCCACTATTTTAAATACCATAAATTATTTATGCGCTCCCTTTTTGAGAAGAACATTTTTAAATAAATATATATGTTTTAAAAAATGCATTTTTAAAAAAAGAAATTGTTATAATACAGCTCACCTAAACTTACGACATGATTTCCAAATCATAATAATGCTCATTATTGTTATAATAATATAATAATAATTTTATTATAAGCTTATTATGGAAGGAATCTGTTAAGAATGCAGTCTTGTAATAATGCTCATTAATCATTGTGGTGTAATGTGGTCGACCATTTCATCCTCACAGTCCGATCTATTTCGAAAGTCACCTAGATAAAGTCGTTGCCGTCGAATTTCACGTGAAACCCAACTCAAAACCCATGATTTAGACTATCCGACATTCCCTCACTACATTTTCTCGCGTAGTTAGGTCTCCGGGTTCCTCCGCACGCCCGATACCTATGCTGCGGTTCCGTTGTTGTCGTTCTCCCCTCTCTCACCAACACTTCACCCAACAACACGTGACGACCACGCGCAGGATTCAGGATCGCTAGACAAAGCTTCCACTTTAGTTCGTCCCTCCACACTGCCTCTTGAATCTCCACTGCACATTCTCCATCCTCAACATTGGTAAGGGATTCATACATCATATCACATTAGGGCTCCGTTTAGGGGGACTTATTTTCACCGGTCAAGCGGTTAGAATCGCATGAACCGGACCTTAATTAAGATCTGGTTCATGCAGTCGTAACCATTTTGCCGGTGAAAATAAACCTTCATTTGGCACTGTAATGGCGGTCATAAACATGGGAGTTAAATTGTCATTCGTTAACGTCCATCTAAAAAACTTAATCCACTTTAATGTTAAAATGGATGATGTTTGTTAGATGATATTCAACGAATGACGATTTAATCCATGTCTTTACAATCGCCACCACCGTGCCAAACGGAGCCAAAGCCCCCCCCCCCCCCCCCCCCCCCCCCCCACCAAATGGAGCCTAAGATCATTATCTCTTCCATTTCTACATTTCTTAAATTTCTCCTTCGTCTTCATTTTGCAAGTTCAACATCTTTGAAGCGCGGTCTTTCACGGACGACATTGACGAATTCTCCGAGAAGGCAACCTGGGATGCCAACACCGGCGCATCCTCGGCCATTTGCAATTTGAATAATCATAAAAAAAATATTGTTGCGGACTAACTCGACGTTCCGGTCGGGCAGGACTTCTTGAACCGTCTTACCTCTCGGAACGGTCGAGGGCGCATACAGTCAATGAAAATAGAAAGTTGACACAAGAGGTTTTAACGTGGAAAAACCCCTCAACTAGGTAAAAAATCATGTGACCCGATCTGTCTGTTAAAGTCCACTATCAGGTTGCGGTTACAAATGTGTTCAGAGAATCGAGGGCGACAGACCGCTCTTCGTTACAACTTGGAGATGAGAGAATTTCTGACTCGCAACGGGCAACAGGCTGCGTCAAGGGAGTGATATATGCTAACTTGGTGGCTGGCGTGTTTGAGCGTTGGCGGTGGTTGTCTTCTTCCCTTCTCCGCGCACTTGGGGACTTGACTTGTAGGTGGCTTGAAGATGACCCGAGGGAGGAGTTCGACAGAGCTCTGGCTTGAGGAAGAAGAAGACTCCAGAGCCAAAAGGTGAGAAATGAGGAGGCATGAGGCTCCTTTTATAGCCTCTAGGAGGTGGTTATGGCGGGCCCCCCACTAACTTGGTGGTTTAGTGGGTGGTTACCTGCAGATCGGACGGCGACGGATGCTCTGTAGTGATCGGTCGGCCGCCACCGCCGGTCGCCGGCCGCTGCCGGTGCTTACCGTCGCTGCCGGCCACCGGCCGCCAACCGCCTCCGCCGGCCGCCAGCCGCCGCCACCGCTTGCAGGTTGGCCACCGTCCGATCACTATAGAGCATTTGTCGCCGTCCGATCTGCAGGTAACTACCCACTAAACTACCAAGTTAGTAGGGGGCCCGCCATAACCACCTCCTGGAGGCTATAAAAAGAGCTCAATACCTCCTCATTTCTCACCTTTTGGCTCCGGAGTTTTCTTCTTCCTCAGGCCAGAGTTCTGCCGAACTCCCCCCTCGGGTCATCTTCAAGCCGCCTACAAGCCAAGTCCCCAAGTGCGCGGAGAAGGGAAGAAGACAACCACCGCCAACGTTCAAACACGCCAGCCACCAAGTTTGCATATAACACTCCCTCGACGCAGCCTGTTGCCCGTTGCGAGTCAGAAATTCTCTCTCACCTCCAAGTTGTAACGAGGAGCGGTCTGTCGCCCTCGATTCTCTGAACACATTTGTAACCGCAACCTGATAGTGGACTTTAACAGACACAGATCTGGTCACATGATTTTTTACCCAGTTGAGAGGTTTTTCCACGTTAAAACCTCTTGTGTCAACTTTCTATTTTCATTGACTGTATGCGCCCTCGACCGTTCCGAGAGGTAAGACGGTTCAAGAAGTCCTGCCCGACCGGAACGTCGAGTTAGTCCGCAAACAATTATATTTAGTAATTATTTATGACAGTTCAATCAACCCGATCGATCTAATGTTAAACCACCCCCATTCGTCCAATTCAATTGCTGGTCTGCTTCTTCTACCTACTTGCTTTGGTCCTCGCGTTTGACCGGTTGGTCCGATTGACCTGCCACATTTGCTGGACCGCCCCGTAGTAGGGTTATCCCCAATATCCCGAAAATACCCTCGAGTTGCCATTCTCGACTCATGGTCAAATTTCGTTGCCGTAAACCCTTGACCGGCTTTAATTGGAAATGAGGTTAGTTTGGGAAGAGTGAAATATTGTTGAAAAGTACGGGCTGTTGACTCGCGTCGGAAACGGTTGACAAATTATTGTGTTTAGAGTTAGAAATAATAAAATATTTTAGATGTCATTTAATTATATTTAAAAAGTGGGCTGATATTATTACTGTATTTTTGACTATCCACACTAATTACTAATCACAAGCGTTGTTTTAAAAAATTGACTATTCACAAGCAGTTTTCTATAAGCTATCGTATTTTTAGGAAGTTGGCTATTATCCGCAAGCATTCTGTCATTATTCACAAGACTCAAAGATACTTAAGGATCACCAGCCTTGTTGCGGACTGACTCGACGCCCCGGTCGGACCGGATAACCTTGGACCGCCTTAGCTCGCGGAGCGGTCGAGCGCGCACACAGTCAGTTGAAAAGGAGGAATGAACACAGAGAGTTTTAGCGTGGAAAACCCTTCAACCGGGTGAAAAACCACGTGACCGGGTCGCTGCCGGTCAAAATCCACTAGATTGCTGGAGGTTACAATTTGATGGGGGAATCGGGGCGACAGGCCGCTCCCGTTACAATGTTGAAGAGGGGAAGAGCGTATGCAGCCGTTGGTGGGCAACAGACTGCCTCACCAACGGGACTTGGACGGTGGAATGCGCGGGACGCTTTAGGCGCGTGTGCTCAGAGGCGGTGTGTATTCCAGGGTTTTGTTGCTGCCTCCCTTGCTCGTCTTTCTTTGTTCTTGGGGTGCTTCCTTGGCGATTGAGCGCTGGTGGTGTGCCAATAGCCGATGACGGGGCCGACGGCCTATGACAAGTGCTGATAGCTGCTGGCGGGTGCTGATAGCCACTGGGGGCCGCTGGAGGTCTCGGGCGGCGGCCGGTGGTTGGCGGCGAGAGGCGGCCGCTGGTTGTTGGCGACGGGGGGTGGCCGCCGGCGGAGAAGAACGGGAGAGCTTCCACCTGAGGAAGAAGAAGGGGGAAGGCGTAGAAGAAGAAGATGATCAAATGAGGAGCCCCTGGGGTCCTTTTATAGGCTCCAGGGGGAAGTTATGGCGGGCCCCACCACTAACATAGTGGGTTAGTGGGTGGTTTTGCCCCGATCGGACGGCAGGGAGGGCTTTCCTCTTGATCGGATGGCCGGGGGGGGGGGGGGGGGGGGGGGGGGCTTCCCACGATGGCGGGCCGTCATGACGGCGGCGGCGGCCGGGCGGCCGGCGAGGGAGGCCGGCGGCGGCCGAAGCGGCCAAGGTCACGGCCGGCCAAGGCTCGGTGCGGCCATGGCCGGGGCGGCCATAGCCACGGCCGGCCATGGCCGGGGCGGCCATGGCCCCGGTCGGCCATGGCCGGGGCGGCCACGGTCGTGGTGGCTGTGGGAGGGCCGGCCGCCGGTGGTGGCTCGGCCTCTTGCCGGCGGCGGTTCCTATGGCGGCGGTTTCCCCATGAGGGGAGGGAGTGGGGGCCCGCCCCCATCATCTCCATGAGAGATCATGGGGGGTGGGGCCCACCCATGACTTTCCATAAATAAAAAGGAGCAACCCATCAAGCCTCATGCTTTTCTTTTCTCCATTTCTTCTAGAAACAGAAAAATCGAACCCACAATCCTTACTTTTGGAAGCTCTTACTAACAAAATTTAACTAAAAATATTTTTTTAATGCATGAGAAGTGGAGAAAGTTGATTTTCTGGAGCGGAAAGGCGGCGGTGGAGATTTCAGAGGTGTCTCCAGCGAGCTCTACGACGTCAAAGTTTGTGGAAATAGGAGGATGGTAGTACATCCATGCAATGAAAGATTCAGTAGTGCGGTGCGGCTAAGTGACTGCGGTGCTATTAGAAATTTTAAAAATCTTAAAAAATTCAATATTTAGTGCAAATAGTCAAAAATGTGATACTAAATATCAGCGCCCTTTTAAAAAGAGCATTGTTAATATCACACCTTATCTCGCTATTAGCACACCTGCGATAGTAGCACTCCACCATTTTCTCCGGCTATTAGCACACCACCCCAAAAAAAAAATCTTAGACATGAATTTGGAAATTAATAACACCTTATTTGAGAACACCACAACATAATCAAAACATTAAAAATGATCAAATGAAGCACCATCATTTGAAAATTTAAGAAGGCCACCCAAACATGAACATATGCATACTAAATCAAGCCATAAGCCTAATAGCAAATAAACTCTAGATGGGCGTTAACGAAAAGAGGAACTTGACCAAGAGGAACTTGACCAAGATCCAAGCACAACCACACCTTAGAAAAGCCGAATGGAAGAGAACTTGCAAAAATCCAAAGAAAGTTAATGGAGGTAGGAAATACAAGGGAAATTCGGGAAAAAAAAGCATACCGAAATAAGTGTATCATTCGTTAACGCCCATCTAGAGTTTATTTGCTATTAGGCTTATGGCTTGATTTAGTATGCATATGTTCATGTTTGGGTGGCCTTCTTAAATTTTCAAATGATGGAGCTTCATTTGATCATTTTTAACGTTTTGATTATGTTGTGGTGTTCTCAAATAAGGTGTTATTAATTTTCAAATTCATGTCTAAGATTTTTTTTTTGGGGTGGTGTGCTAATAGCCGGAGTAAAAATGGGTGGAGTGCTACTATCGCAGGTGTGCTAATAGCGAGATAAGGTGTGCTATTAACAATGCTCTTTAAAAAATGGGAAGTTTATATACTATTTAATAATTTAATTTAATTGTCTTATACAGTCAAATCTTACATTTACTAACCTTAAAAAAAATCATACTAAGGTAAATCATAGAGGTTTAAATAGGTATATTTTTTTTTTACGAAGAAACATGATCCGACTCGATGTTAGGTCACGATGAAGAATCATCAATCCGCTTCGAATATATCCCTACGAAGGAAAACAATAAGCAAAATCATGTGGCGTCGAGTAATAGAAGGCTTGTTGTCAAATACATGCGCACTTTGGCCACTAGGCAAAGAGTCACATATAATGCACTATGTCTAGAAATTTTTTTTTGTCCTCCCAGCGGACCTAAAGCAAGGTAAAAGCTGCGAACAAGGGGGGTCACTGTGCACGGTTTTACTGCGCATTGCGGACCCCACAAAATTACAAGGTTCTCCTCATTGATAGGGACCTAAAGGAAGGTCCGCTGCCCGGACCGAATTTTTACTCCTATGTCTAAGCACTTTACTTGTTCGTTTCGCCAACATGCTCGAATATAGGTTGCATGAGGGTACTAAGTAATGTTCGTGCGATATGCTTGTAGTGTTTATGTTCGTGTGTGCTGGCTTGGGCCCCCCGACGGTCACTCTTAGGTCCATGTTAGTTCTATGTGCTCGTTTTTGCTCCTTTAGAGCTCCAAATTCATGGATAACTCTGTGGTTGAATATTTTCAAGAGTGATTGCACTGTGAATAATTGATGGAATCAGTATCTAATCATGGCAGGTTAATGCTTCGTTTGGGGGATTTATTTTCACAAGTCAAACGGTTACGCCCGCATGTATCGGGTCTTAATTAAGACACGATTCATGCGGTCGTAATCGCTTGACCGGTAAAAATAAGCTCCCCCCCCCCAAACAGAGCCTAATTGTTCTAAAAAAACAATAACTTGCACGTATTGATCGGACCAAAACGGTACTGAACAAAGCACATTCTCTTCTCACAATTTCACGTGTTTGATTCATGTAGGGTTCGAGTGGACATATATATGATCTTATAAAATTTTGGCGAGCTTCTACGGTCCAATTGGATCATGCTCGAACCAAATGATTGTGGGCAGTTTCTACGGTCCAATTGGATCATGCTCGAACCAAATGATTGTGGGCAGTCCAAACCGATACTCAATTGGGTCACTCTGGTCAATTTGAAATGTTTGATCAGCCCGATCTAGCCAATCAATCTAGCTTTAATAAGTCAAGATTGATCAGCCCGATCTAACCCGTGTCACTTATGGCCAAGCTAGCTATAGATCAATTCGCTCCAAGATTCACCCTCCACGAATTGGACCTACTCGGTCGAAATAAGCACTTTGGCAAATTTATTGCATCCAACATTCGCAAGCGCATATCATAGCGTTGACACCCGAGGATCTCTTTAGTCAATAATTAATGCGTCGTGACATAATATAATTATTAATATAATTATCAATTACGTTTATTTATATTTCCCGAAGCAAACTAGATCAAGCTTATTAGAGCAGATGACAAAAAATGATTTCAAAAAAAGAAAAAATCCGAAAAAAAAATTAAACTAAACATATATGGTAATATATCTATTATTGATATTTGATATCCACATTTAAATTATTTTTTCACCTAAAAATAATTTTAGCCAAATTTAAAAATTTATTTGAGATGCTTGATTAATGGGTTTTGCATTATAAATTTTTTTCAACTAAAGTACCAGCAAGATAAGGTGATTAGTTTTCTCCCTAACATGAAAGGGGATTTATATACGTAGTCCCAGAGTGATTCTTCATAGCCCTTCTAAAAAACCAAAATAAACTCTAAGGCTCCGTTTGAGGGAATTTATTTTCACCGATCAAGCGGTTACGATCGCATGAATCAGATCTTAATTAAAAACCCCTACATTCTCACCTCTAACCGAAGCCCCTTCTATATTTCCCATTTCCAGGGAGCCGCAAGCCCGTCTTCCCTTATTCGCGCCCTGCATTGCCGGCCATATCTCGCGCCCAGCTCCGCGGGCCGGTTGCAGATGCCAGAGAAGACGCCGAAGAAGCCTCTAACCATCTCCCCCTTAGCAGACCTGGTCCTATTGGCGACGTAGCAAGCTTTATTCATGTAGATCTGGTCCTATTTCTATGAACCATAACCCCATTCCTTCTCGAGCCAGAGTGTTTTCGGGTGATTGAGATTGATTTTCTTTTTGTACATCGATCGCAATTCAACTAGATATATCAATGCGTAATTAGAAACTCGTGCGTATTTTTGCACGAACTCAATCGGAAGAAGCCAGTCATGAATTAATCAGGTCGGATTTGTATGTCCTTAAATTTGCTTCCGTTTTCCAACAAACTTGCTTAGTTTTGCTTGAATGTCTGTTTTCGGGTTCGGTATCCTTGTGGGCTTAAGTAGGCATTTCTGATCGAATTCTCGTAAGAATCAAGAGCTCATTGATTTTGTTGAAACTGAAAAATCAGTCCCAGAGGAGTTCGACCCTTACGGAAGGGATGGTCGCACACTTACTTTTCTCCTCACAAGCCCAAGTGACAAGGGAAAAGGACCTGGGACAGACCCAAGGCTTAAGCACGGAGGTCCCACCACATACCCGGAAGATCTTAGAGCGATTAATTCCCCTCCTTAGCCAAGTGCTGAAGCTAAGGTACCTCAAAAAGCGCTGGAGGACCGGGCACAAGAAAGCGTGCCTTCTGAGATACCCATTGAGTCCTATTTATAGGAAAAGACGGTCTGCAAGTATCCAAACTTCACTGTTTTCGAGGACTATAGGCAATCCGAAAGGGGTAACACGGTAAAAACACCCCACAGCTGAAGGGCGAGCGGGCCCTGAGATAACGCCCGCTAGGCAAGGGCGGCGAGTACAGGGGCGAGGAGGCTCCACCCCATGCCGAGGTGAAAAGCGGCGAGTGAGCTCGCCTCTCTCAGCGCCACGGGAGAAGACGTTGAGTGAGCTCGCCTCTCTCAGCGCCACGGGAAAAAGCGTTGAGTGAGCTTGCCTCTCTCAGCGTCGCGGGAGAAGGCGTTGAGTGAGCTCGCCTCTCTCAGCGCCGCGGGAGAAGGCGTTGAGTGAGCTCGCCTCTCTCAGCGCCGCCGGCCTGGCCCGCCTCGCCTTGGGCCCTGGCGAGTTGCCCCTGAAGCCCCTGCTCGCGGATGACGGGCGTGTCGACACTCGCCAACCCTTGGCTCTGGGCGAGCACGTACTCGGTCGGGTCTGCCCCACGATGAACGACTTCCTTTCATCGGGCTCAGTTCCACGAACTCCGAGCTCGGCCCGACGATTGCCGAGCCCGTACTCGGCGTGCTGGGCTCGACATCCACTGCTGAACTCGCCTGGGACTCTTGGGCGGTCTGAGCCGGCCGGTTTGGCTCCTGTTAGCTCACTCGCTGGATACGGGGTTGTACACAATCCCCGCTCTTTGCGAGGTTGTCACAAACTCGGAAAGAAACATCCAACCCCCTAGGATCCTGCGAGTGCGACAGGAGCCAAAAAGGAATCTCTTGGTAGGGCCCACCGACGACTATATATATACATGCCCGGCCTGCTCGACTGACCTCCGCCCCTTTCTTTACTTAAGCCCTGCCGAGATGCCACTCCCCAAAGAGGTCATGGAGCGACTCGCGAAATCTCGCGGGGAAACCGCCCTTCGCGCTGCGGCCCTGACGGACCTGAACGCCCCGGCTCGCCGCTTCACGGAATTTGGCTCGGCCAAGAGGGCGAGGCCCTTTCCTCCTGAGGCCGACCACATCTTCGCTGACTTGAAAAACACTTTGTTCAATGGTTCCGACTCCTCCAACCGTTCTGCTCTGGCCCCCCATGACAAAGACTTTGTGGATCTTACCACCGAACAAGACCAGGGCAGCGAGGTCTCCACTCCGAGGGTCGAGAATCTTCCTGCCAAGGCGCCTAAGCCATCCTCTGACCCGCGCCCGCGAGACTCGCCCCTTTCCATCGAAACCATGGAGCTGGATTCGCGGGGGCTGGGGTCGCCGGCTCGCATCCCTTCACAACAACCCTCTTCCGCTCCCGCGGCTACTGGGGTGGACGCCGAGCACACATCCGCTCCTGCTTCCCCCCGGAATTCTGGAGGTATGTCCCTGACTCCCTCATATTGCATTCGATTCTAATTGGTGCTCGCTCCTCCCCACTCGCTATCTCGACTCCCCTGTGCAGGCTTCCCTAACCAATCTGGGGCCGATGAGTCAGCCGAACAGGCCGTCTACTCGCCCCTTCCATCGCCGCGCGCTTTGGACATCTTCTTGGACTCGGAGGTGGACATCCCCGAACGGTCGAGGCGGAGCCAACTGGTCCTCAAAAAGATAGTGCGCGAGCTCCAGGAGCTGAAGAAAGACAATTCCAGGCTGCAGGAGGAGTGCGCGCGGCTTGCTGGCGAGCCGAGGGTCAGCTCAGCGTATGCGGCGACGTCTTCCTCCATACTCTTCGATGAGATTGATGAGAACCTGCGAGCGGCGAACAGGAATCTGGGGCAGCTTCGGCAACTCTTCGCGCAGCGGCTGGCGACATCGGGTCGGCGAAACCGGGGTAATTAAGGACGGCTCCCCTGCGAGCCGACTGGTACTCGCCCCCACTGTCGCCTGGTTGATGTGTGTGCTTTTCTACTTTTCCTTGTTCTGGACAATTTGCTCTCTTCATGCTAATAAACTGTATAAATTTTCGTTATGCGAGCGTATCTTATTTCCTTCGGGTGGTGCGTGTCTTTTCGAATTCCTCATCTTGGCTCGCCTAGGACGGTCGAGCAGAGAGCGGCGAGACGGAATATGCGAGACGGAGTATGCGAGCTGGGCTGGTCAGTCGGCTTCGCTTCTCCTCCCTTTTTCTATAAATAGGGATCCCCACCTACCCCCGGCTATGCCTTTATTGCCTTCTCATCCTTTTCTTTCCTTGATCTCCCCGCCTTCTGCTCGCGCACTTCCATTCCCTCGGCGAGCATGGGTAAAGGAAACCCCGATTCCGATGGCCGCGCTAAGTGCGCTCAGAACTTCGCGGACCATTGCTTTTTCGAAGGCAACACCACGGCGGGCGAGCTCGCCGAGTTTGTGGCGGACTATGTCCCTGCCGGCTTCGTGGCCCGCCTCCCGGCGGAGCATGAGGCCATCAACTCCTTCTTCTAGGACGAGATCGCCTTCCCCATATCGCACTTTGAGGTGGGGTTGCGTCTGTCGCTCTGGCCTGAGGTCCGCCAGGTTCTCAAGTATTACGGCACCGTGCCCGCACAGCTCAACCCCAACGCCATCACTATGATAGTGGGATTTGCCTGCTACCTCCGCCTAGAGCGGATCGAGTTCAACCTCACCGTCTTCCGCAAACTCTTCTCTTACAAAGCCAACGCCGACGGGGTCTCCTTCTTCGGCGGTACGTCCATAAAGATCCGCGAGGTTGCCAACGAGAACCATAACTGGATAACGAAGATTGCCTTCATCCGGGGCGACCTCGGCAACATTCCCTTCTCGCCCCTGCAGAAAAGCGAGGAGGTGTACCGGCCACCGTCCGTGTCTGGCAATGATGCCGAGCTTCATAAGTTCTTTTTGTACAAGGACATTGAAGTCGCCTTCCTCCGCCGCGGCCTCGGGTCCCTGCCGCCTGTCCTTCCTGGTGAAGGTTTGTCTCGCCCACCTCTTGCTCGCCACTTGGCCTAATCGATCAGAACCTTATTTTCCGGCTAAGTCTTTTTTACAGGGGAGCGACTGATCCCGGTGAACCCTCCCTTCGCCGACCCGGGAGTGTTTTCGGACCCGCTCGAGTTGGCTCGGGCCGCGGCTGAGGCGTGCCGGGAAGAGAAGGTTAGAGGCAAGCCTTCCAGCAAGAGGCGGCTGGAGCTTGGAGGGCCGAGTTCGGTCAACCGCCCCTCGGCCCCTAAAAAGGCGAGGGTGATCTCGCGAGGCCGGCCACAGCAGCCCTTATCGCCCGTCAGGTTTATGAGCTCGCCGGAGGTTTTTTCCGACGAAGCCCCGGCGAGCCCACTGAAGGAGGCGTCATCCCCTCGCGGGAAGAAGCGCGGGTCCTCCTCCCCTCCTTCCGTGGAGGAGGTTTCTCCCTGTGATCCGAGAATTCCAAAGGACCACCCCCACTTCAACAAGGGGGGAAGGAGCAAGGACGCGGCCGGCGAGCCGATGCTGGTCTGGGATGAGGGGGCCCACCGCGTCTCCATCTCCACTCGCGCCCCTTCCTAGGGAGCTCGCCGGCCTCCTACGGGCCACGCGTTCGCCCTTAGTTTCGGCCTCTACGGCCGGGAGGGTGTCGAGGCCTACAAGAACATGACTCCTCGGTAAGTAGGCCACGAGGGTCTGCAGGCTCATCTGAGGGCCTTCGAACTTCATCATATGATGGTTCGCCTTGGCTTTCAGCTCAGCCAACTTTTGCTAAAGGTCGAGCAGGAGCGCGACCTGGCGGCGGAGAAAGCTGCCGACGCGGAGCGGCGGTTCGGCATTATCGAGCGCTTACTCGACGAGGCCTCGGGCGGGCTGGTAAGAACCGACCAACTCTCATTTTAACTTGGGAAAATATTTCACCGAGAATCTGACCTTTTTGCTTTTCAGGATGCCGAGTCTGTGAGGGTGTTACAGGCCCGTGCTAGCGAGTTGGAGGGCGAGGTTGCCCAGCTGCGGGTCCGCCTTGCGGACCAGGAGGCCAGCTTGCGCGAGCAGGAGGCCCGTTTTGCCGAGTAGGGGGCCCTTTCTGCTCGGTCGGCGGCCGAGGTGGAGGCGCTAAAGGAGCAGAACCACAGTCTCCAAGGCGAGGTCCGTCGGCTGACGGAAGCCCTTTCCCCCCCAGACGGCGCCGAGCCCCCTTTCCCCTACAAGCGGCCCCGGGTCTTCGACGAGGGAGAGGTCATGGAGCGGCTGCGAGTCAACTCGATCGAGTCTGCCGAATGCCTCCTGGACGCCATGAAAGGATCAGGGATTCTGGCCGAGGGCTGCGAGGAAGTGGCGGTCCGGGATCTTCTGCCAAGCCTGTTCCCGCGGTCCCCGCCCAGCGAGAAGGAGGAAAGCTTTGGCTCCCTCTTCGATGGGGTGAAGGGCAAGGAAAAGTCGCTCGAGGGCGAGGAGGAGGATCACCATTCGGGAGAGGAGGGCGAGAGCTGACCGGACTTCTTCCCCCCCCCCTCTTTACTGTATTCATTCTTGTAATCATACCCCCCCTTTTTGTAATCTCGCCGAGGCGAGCCTTCCCCCTTTTGAAAATATAATGAAAGAAATTTTCTATCTTATTTTTACCTTCAGCGCTAGAATGCACGTAAGTTAGAATTCGCGCTCGCCGAGAGGCCCTGAGCATCGGCAACAGCCAGACTCGTGAATACTCCGCTTACCCGCAAGGCGACCCTTGCGAGAACGGGCTCGCCTGGGAGGTATAGTTTTCCCTCAACCAGGTGGGGTCAAAAAATTCTTTTTACCAAAAAAACTAAGGGGGACCGGACCCCTTGAGCTCGCCCCTCTCACTGATGGGATTGCTCGTACATGCCTGTCATGTGTCAATTTTCAGGTTCACCTCCTAGACCGTAACGACATCAATCGTGAACCCCGCCTTTGCCAGATTGGAAGGGGCCTGGCAGCGGGGGACTCGAGACCTATCCCCGGAGCGAGAAGACTTAGAGCACTTGCCTCTCCCGGGTGCTACCACCAGGCCAGTCAGCTAGAAGGGGGCCTGAGGGCGGGTGTTGAACATTCTCCGGGCTCAGCTCCAGGGTCATAATGACGTCCATCGAGACCCCGACCCTGCCAGCTTGGAGGGAGCCTAGCAGCGGGAGAATCGAGACCTAACCCCAGAGCGAGAAGACTTAGAACACTTGTCTCTCCCGGGTGCTACCACCCGGCCAGTTAACTAGATGGGAGCCTGAGGGCGAGTGTTGAACATCCTCCGGGCTCAGCTCCAGGGTCATAATGACGTCCATCGAGACCCCGGCCCTGCCAGCTTGGAGGGAGCCTGACAGCGGGAGAATCGAGACCTAACCCCAGAGCGAGAAGACTTAGAACATTTGCCTCTCCCGGGTGCTACCACCAGGCCAGTAAACTAGATGGGAGCCTGAGGGCGGGTGTTGAACATCCTCCGGGCTCAGCTCCAAGGTCATAACGACGTCCATCGAGACCCCGACCCTGCTAGCTTGGAGGGAGCCTGGCAGCGGGAGAATCGAGACCGAACCCCAGAGCGAGAAGACTTAGAACACTTGCCTCTTCCGGGATCTACCACCAGGCCAGTCAGCTAGATGGGAGCCTGAGGGCGGGTGTTGAACATCCTCCAGGCTCAGCTCTAGGGTCATAACGACGTCCATCGAGACCCCGGCCCTTTCATCTTAGAGGGAGCCAGGCAGCGGGAGAATCGAGACCTAACCCCAGAGCGAGAAGACTTCGAACACTTGCCTCTCCCGGGTGCTAACACCAGGCCAGTCAGCTAGATGGGAGCCTGAGGTCGGGTGTTGAACATCCTCCGGGCTCAGCTCCAGGGTCATAACGACGTCCATCGAGACCCCGGCCCTGCCAGCTTGGAGGGAGCCTAGCAGAGGGAGAATCGAGACTTAACCCCAGAGCGAGAAGAATTAGAACACTTGCCTCTCCCGGGTGATACCATCAGGCCAGTCAGCTCGATGAGAGCCTGAGGGCGGGTGCTGAACATCCTCCGGGCTCAGCTCCAGGGTCATAATGGCGTCCATCGAGACCCCGGCCCTGCCAGCTTGGAGGGAGCCTGACAGCGGGAGAATCGAGACCTAACCCCAGAGCGAGAAGACTTAGAACACTTGTCTCTCCTGGGTGCTACCACCAGGCCAGTCAGCTAGATGGGAGCCTGAGGGCGGGTGTTGAACATCCTCCGGGCTCAGCTCCAGGGTCATAACGACGTCCATCGAGACCCCGACCCTATTAGCTTGGAGGGAGCCTGGCTGCGGGAGAATCGAGACCTAACCTCAGAGCGAGAAGACTTAGAACACTTTCCTCTCCCGGGTGCTACCACTAGGCCAGTCAGCTAGATGGGAGCCTGAGGGCGGGTGTTGAACATCCTCCGGGCTCAGCTCTAGGGTCATAACGACGTCCATCGAGACCCCGACCCTGCCAACTTGGAGGGAGCCTGGCAGCGGGAGAATCGAGACCTAACCCTAGAGCGAGAAGACTTAGAACACTTGCCTCTCCCGGGTGCTACCACCAGGCCAGTCAGCTAGATGGGAGCCTGAGGGCGGGTGTTGAACATCCTCCGGGCTCAGTTCCAGGGTCATAACGACGTCCATCGAGAACCCGGCCCTGCCAGCTTGGAGGGAGCCTAGCAGCGGGAGAATCGAGACCTAACCCCAGAGTGAGAAGACTTAGAACACTTCTTGAGGGTTTTTGACATTATGCTACGAAAGTTCCGCCACATCTCATGTCACTGTTACGATTATTATGCAAAAAGGGCTCAAGTGAGTGAAATACATTGTATTGAAAAAATTAAGGCACATACAAATATTCAAGGATAAAAGCGTTTCAGGTCGTTGCCGCTCCAGGTGTGGCTCAAAGTCTCGCCCTCCACATTTTGGAGGCGGTACCCTCCCGATCTTAGTGCCTCCTTTACGATGTAGGGCCCCTCCCAGTTTGGATGGAGCTTGTCCACGACCGCCGATCTTCCCGCCGCATCTACCTTCTTCAAGACCAGGTCGCCTTCCACAAACTGTTTAACCCGAACATGTTTTTCAAAGTACTTATCCATTCTTCACTTGACTTCCTCCTGCCGAACCGCTGAGAGATCGCGCAGTTCTTCTATCAAGACTAAAGAGAGCCGCTGGTCTCCCTCATTTTCAACTCTCCACTCCTCCCCTCCGGCTTCCGCCTCAGCGAACCTGGGAGTACGGACCTCGAATTCGATGGGGAGCACCGCCTCGCTTCCATGAGATAGTTTAAAGGAAGTATCTCCCGTGGCGGTATTGGGAGTAGTCCTCAGGGCCCAAAGAACAGAGGGGAGTTGCTCCACCCAACTCCCTTTCAAATTTTCCACCTTCTTTTTCAGGAGGTTCACGATAACCTTGTTGGCCGCTTCCACCTGCCCGTTGCTTCTTGGGTGATGGACAGAGGCAAACCTAAGGTCAATCCCGAGCTCTCCACAGAATTTGATGAACTCGTTGCTGGCGAACTATGGTCCGTTGTCGGTGACGATGGCTTGGGGCATCCCATGCCTGCAGATGATCTCCCCCCATACAAAATTTCGAACGATCTGTGAGGTCACCTTGGCCAACGCCTTCACCTCCATCCACTTGGAGAATTAATCAATCATTACCAACAGGAATCTTCTCTTCCCGCTTGCCTGGGGGAAGGGCCCTACCAGGTCCATTCCCCAAATTGCGAAAGGCCAGGGGGCCGTGATACTCCTGAGTCGCTGAGCCGGTTGTAGTTGGAGGGGGGCAAACAGTTGGCACTTATGACACTTTTTGACAAATTCTAAGGCATCATGCCCCAGGGTAGGCCAGAAGTAGCCCTGCCTGATAATCCTTCCCTCCAGGGTCCGACCTCCCGAGTGACTCTCACATTCTCCGAAGTGGACCTCTTCCAAAATCCTCGACACCTCCCCCTCCGCCATACAACGAGCTAGTAATCCCGAAAGGGTCTTGCGGTAGAGTTGCCCGTCGCGCAAGAGGTAGTATGCTGACTTGTACTTGAGCTTCTTTCTATCCATCCTTTCTGGGTACTCTCCAGTGGACAAATAGGTGGTGAAGGGGGTCCATCCATGTGGATCGCCGATCTATCTCCATCAACTCTCCTTCCTCCAAGGATGGGTGAAAAAGGTCCGTGATAGTGCCCCCCACCCAAGGGCCGTGCTTGGCAAGATGGTCGACCTGTTCATTTTCCTCCCATGGCACATGTTGAATGGAGAAGGTCTGGAACCCCCCAATGATTCCATTGACCTTGGCAAAATACCGTTGCAGGGTAGGCTCCCTCGCTTCGAACTCCCTGTTGATCTGGGAGGCTACTACCATGGAGTCAGTGAGGACCTTCACATCATGCACTCCTAATTCCCTGGCCAGGCGAAGCCCTGCGATCACCGCCTCGTACTCGGCCTGGTTGTTGGTTATGGAAAAATGTATTACCACTGTTTGCTCAATCCGGGTCCCCTGAGGGCTTTCCAAGACGACCCCAACCCCTAAGGAGTGTTTCCCTGAAGCCCCATCCACCATCACCTTCCAAGGGACGGGGTAAGTGAGTTTGTCTTCTGCTACCTTGACCACATAGTCAGCCAGGAAGTCAGCCATTGCTTGCGCCTTGATCGCGAGTCGAGGGACAAAGGAGATGTCGAACTCGCTCAACTCCACCGACCACTTGACGAGTCTTCCTGAGTGCTCCACCCCCTCGAAGATGTTGCGGAGGGGGTGGTCGGTCACCACCTGGATGGAGTGTGCCTGGAAGTAGGGCCTGAGCCTCCAGACCGAGATGATTAGAGCGAATGCCAACTTCTCCAAGATGGGGTAGCGGAGTTCCGCCTTCCTCAGAACCCTACTCACGTAATAGATGGGCAGCTGTTTCCTCCCCTCTTCCCGAACTAAGACAGAACTCACGGCCTCCGCCCCGACCCCCAAATACAAGAACAAGTCCTCCCCCTCCTTCGGCCCCTGGAGCAAGGGGGCCTGAGTCAACTGCCTCTTCAAGGTCTGGAATGCCTCCTCGCACTCCGAGGTCCATTCGAACTTCCGACCTCCTCTCAAGGTCTTGAAGAAGGGAGAACACTTTTCCCCGGCCCGGGAGAGAAACCTGCTCAGCCCTGCCAGCTTCCCCGTCAGTCGTTGTACCTCCTTTGCATCCCGAGGCGACCCCAAATCCATAATCGCCCGGAACTTGTCAGGTTTGGGTTCGACTCCAGCGGGGGTGAGGAGGTTGCCCAGAAATTTGCCCCTGCTCGCCCCGAAGATGCACTTCAGGGGGTTCAGCCTCATCTTGTATTTGCGCAAGGTGCCAAAGGTCTCCTCCAGATCCCGGAGGTGAGAGTCGATCTCTCGACTCTTTATCATCAAGTCATCCACGTACACTTCCAGGTTCCTCCCCTTCTGTCCCTGGAATACACGGTCCATCATCTTCTGGTATGTTGCCCCTGCATTCTTCAACCCAAAAGGCATCATCTTGTAGCAGTAACATCCATCTCCTGTGATGAACGAGACATTCTTTATATCAGGAGGGTGCATCCTGATCTGATGATAACCTGAAAAGGCATCTAAAAAACTCATTACAGAGAAACCAACGGCTGAATCTACCAGCGCGTCGATTCTAGGCAAGGGGTAACAATCTTTCGAACATGATTTATTAAGAAGTGAAAAATCTACACACGTCCTCCACCGGCCGTCCCCTTTTTTCACCATTACAACATTCGAGACCCAGCCGGGGTATTGAATTTCGGAAATGAAACCAGCCTTGAGGAGCTTGGCGACTTCCTCCCTGATTGGTTCGGCCAGCTTGTTCGTGATGGACCTCCTCTTCTGTTGGATGGGGCGAGCCTCCGGGTCTAGGTTTAGACGGTGGCAGACGACGTCAGCATCGATCCCATGCATCTCGGCCGCGCTCCAAGCGAAGACATCCACATTCTTCTGGATGCAGTCCAGCATCCTGCCTTGATCCTCCGGGGTCAGCCCTCCGCTGATGCGGACCTTCTCCACCCTGCCATCCTGTGTGAGAACCTCCATCTCTACCACCTCCTCGGCGGCCTCCAACTGGGACTGCTCCTCCCACTCGGCAATGTCCTCCCCTCTTGGAGTAAGGACCTCCCCTCCTGCTACGGTCATCGCCTCAACCGACTCCTCTGGGAGTACCTCCTCGCGGGCTTCCCCTTCCAGCTTTCCTTCCTCCCCGCCTTCTCCTCCGGCCTCCTGCCCTTCCACCTCTTCCATCCTTCTCCCCATCTCTTCGGCCTCCTCTTGCCAAGAAATAGAATTCACCGCTGTCACGTAGCATTCCCGAGCTGCCTTGGGGTCGCCGCGAACTCGGACCTGGATCCCCTCTACGTTGAACTTAAGACATTGATGGAAGGAGGAGGGGACACAGTGGAATGTGCTGATGAGGGGTCGTCCGAAAATGGCATTGTAACTGCTGGGGGCCTCCACTATGACGAACCGGCAGTTCCTGGATTGCCCCCTAAGCTGACATGGAGCCACACTCCCCCCTCTACTTCTTTCCTCTCCCCCAAAAAACCGAAGAGAGGCCCATCGGAGGCCAGCACCCTCTTGGCTTCTACCTGCATGGCGTCGAAAGGCTTCTTGAAGATGATGTTGACGGAACTCCCATTGTCAATGAGGATCCGGGAGACTGTGAAATTCTCGATGGCCGTCTGGATGACTAGCGCATCGCAGAAGGGGTCCTCATGACCCGGCATGTCCTCCCTTGAGAAGGTGATCCTCTCCTCTTGGGGTGGAGTCTGAGACGTGGAGCCGATGCTTCTTCGGTACATGGTGTGGAGGCTTGCTTTCCGGGAAGCTTCGACGACCCCCACCCCCCATGGATCACTCCGATCCCTCCTCGGGTCCCCACATCGGCCCGGTCTTCGCAACGATCCCCCTCCGCGTGAGGCCGAACTTCCTTGATCCGCACCTCCTAGCGGTTCTGTTGCTGCTGCTGCTGTTCCCTGTTCCCCCGTATCTCGAGGAACTCCGGATACGTGATCGTCGTGTGCCCCTCCTCTTGATGGTATTCACAATAGTGCAGGTCTACCCTGACCTCCCTCCTCCTCCTTAGCTGTCCTCTCCTTCTCCCCCCCAGGGCGATGACCATGGCCTCCTCCTGATCGGGAAGGGGGGGTCTCTGGCCCTGCCTCCACCCTGGGGGTAAAACTGGCCGCGCCCATCTTGGCGGTTATCTCCTCCCTGATAACCCCTTTGTGGCTCTTGATCCTGCCACTCCGGCCTCCAACCCAATCGTTTGTTTGGCTCCTGACGCCCCCACCTGGGCTGCTGCGGCTGCTGCTCTCTCTGCCGAGGCTCGACCCTTCTCTCCTCCTGGGTTCGGCCTCCTTTTGGCTTCTCCTCCTCTACGGCCCACCTGGCCAACCTCCGAGCGAACTCTGGGTGTGCTGCTTCCATGTCGGCCTCCATTGTCGCCCTTTCCAGGAGCGCCTCAAAAGACACCGGAGGCGTCCTCTTCAACTCCATGGCAAAGAACCCGGGCTGGAGACCCAGGGTGAAGGCCACCATCATGGTATGCCCTGGCATCTCTTGTACCTGGGACAGTTCCTCCTGAAACCTGTCCAGGTAACTTCCCAGGGTCTCCCCTACTTTCTGCCTGATACGGAACAAGGACTCGGCATCCCTTTTCCTTTTCCTTGAGGTGGTGAATCTTAACATGAACCCCCTGCGCAGGTCCGCGAAGCAGTAGATGGAGCCGGCCGGGAGCTGATGAAACCACTCTCTCGCTTTCTCCCTGAGGGTGATGGCGAAGAGCCTACACTTGAAGCCGTCCGATATCTGTCGGATTGATACCACGTCTTCAAACCACTGGACGTGCTGGATCAGATCTCCCTTCCCTGAGTATTAGGACATCTCCGGCTCTCGGAACCCTTCTGGAACTGGGGCTGACGAAACAAACTCGCTGAAGGGGCTTCCTCCCTCAGCCGAGCGAGTTGGGAACTCCCTCCCCACCGTCTCGCCGAACTGGTACTCGCCTTCCGAGCCTCGTAAGAGGACTCGCCCCCTCGGCTCGCGCTCCCCCTCGCTCGTGAATTCCTTCCCCGCTCGCCTGAGGGGCGCATTGTTGCCTAGTGCTGGATCGGCGACAACGGGAACCGCTGGCGTCGTGCTCTCGGCTCGCATGCCGAGTGCGACCCTGACGAGTCCGAGCACTTCCTCCCTGAGCTCCGCGGACATCCCCGCCGTTGCGGGAGGGGGAGGGGGTGGCGAGCTCGCCCTGCCTGAACCTTGCCCTTCGTCTCTTGCCATCGGTCTTGCGGAAGATTTTCTGTGCTAACCACGCTCCACGCTCATCGCACCAAAGTGTTGAAACCGAAAAATCAGTCCCAGAGGAGTTCGACCCTTGCAGAAGGGATGGTCGCACACTTACTTCTCTCCTCACAAGCCCAAGTGACAAGGGAAAATGACCGGGGACAGACCCAAGGCTTCAGCACGAAGGTCCCACCACACACCCGGAAGATCTTAGAGCGCTTCCCCTCCTTAGCCAAGTGCTGAAGCTAAGGTACCTCAAAAAACGCTGGAGGACCGGACACAAAAAGCGTGCCTTCTGAGGTACCCCTTGGGTCCTATTTATAGGAAAAGACGGTCTGCAAGTATCCAAACTTCACTGTTTTCGAGGACTATAGGCAATCCTAAAGGGGTAACACGGTAAAAACACCCCACAGCTGAAGGGCGAGCGGGCCCTGAGATAACGCCCGCTAGGCAAGGGCGGCGAGTACAGGGGCGAGGAGGCTCCACCCCATGCCAAGGTGAAAAGCGGCGAGTGAGCTCGCCTCCCTCAGCGCCACGGGAGAAGGCGTTGAGTGAGCTCGCCTCTCTCAGCGCCACGGGAAAAAGCGTTGAGTGAGCTCGCCTCTCTCAGCGCCGCGGGAGAAGACGTTGAGTGAGCTCGCCTCTCTCAGCGCCGCCGGCCTGGCCCGCCTCGCCTTGGGCCCTGGCGAGTTGCCCCTGAAGCCCCTGCTCGCGGATGACGGGCGTGTCAGCACTCGCCAACCCTTGGCTCTGGGCGAGCACGTACTCGGCCGGGTCTGCCCCACGATGAACGACTTCCTTTCGTCGGGCTCAGTTCCACGAACTCCGAGCACGGCCCGACGATTGCCGAGCCCGTACTCGGCGTGCTGGGCTCGACATCCCCTGCTGAACTCGCCTGGGACTCTGGGGCGGTCTGAGCCGGCCGGTTTGGCTCCTGTTAGCTCACTCGCTGGATACGGGGTTGTACAGATTTGGTGTTGGGCTCGGCTCTGTTCTCTCACTAATGTTGCGGCTTATGCACACACGAGCTCGAGATTTAGGCTCTATTTGTTTGGGTGTTTCGCTGCTCCGTTTTGGGCAAACGCTGTCAGAAGGAGAGTAAACAAATGAACCTCTGACGGCATTTGCTCAGTTTTCACCCGCCCGTCTTGAGAAACGCCCCAAAAAGCTCAGTTTGGAGCAGCCACCTCCCTCTCCGGTTCGAACACTCCGTTTCCATTCACTAGGGGTCTGTTTGGGATACCGGTACCGTTTTAAGAGGGAGCAGTTCAAAAGGGAGATTCTAAACTGTATTTTCAAAACTGTATTTTTAAAACTGAGGTTGTGTTTGGGTAACCTCCGTTTGCAGTCAGGTTCGAAACTGTATAATACTTTTTCTGTTTGGGAAAACACCGTTCTGGTGGCGGTTAATAATAAAACACATATAACTTAAATAAATTGACACAAAATATTTTTACAAAAGTGGAGAAATTTGTCAAAAAAAAATTCTATGAAGTGAAAATTTGTCGAAAAAATTGAGTGAAATTTGTCAAAAAAAAATTCATAAGCTCTATTATATGAAAATTTCACATTTGTCATAATCTCATAAGCTCATAAGATCTCATAAGCTCATAAGATTGGTATTTTCTATGGAAGGGAAAATACCAACCAAGCAATTCTACAATTCCAGCATAATAAATATACTGATCAAGCAATTCCCTCATTGTCATATCATGCATATTACAGGCCATCTAAACAATTGTAAGTGGTTATAAATTCTCACCAAGGTTATAAGCCATATTGCAGGCGATCTAAACAAGCTCACCTCCTAAAACAGTATCTGCATACAAGTGAAGTCTAAAATTTACAAGTAAAATATGGAAATATGAGCAACCACAAGTCATCCTAAAACAGTACCTGCTTTCTGAAGATCCTCGCAGGGAAGAAGCTCTGAAGGAGGAAGAAGCTCTGGAAAGGGGAAAGGAGTTATCGGGAGGCCTACAGGAAATGAAAACACACAAACCGATGGGGAAGCACATACCTGAAGTCTATCGGAGGTGGAGCCCTGGACGGTGACCGAAACCCTGGAACTTATGGGGAAGCTCGACAAGCCAGCTGATAGGGAAGCGGACGGGCGCGCTGTTCCCGCGAGCTTGTTCCCGCGATGAAAGAGATGAATATCAAAACGGGGGGTTGCGGACGGGCGCGCTGGTGATCTGAGCTCCAGCGTCAAAACGAGGGAAAAGCCCCTTTTCAATTGGCCGGTTTAAATTGGCTTGAACCAAACAGCTCCTAAAAATACTGTACAGCTCCGTTCTCAACGAAATGGCGTCAGGCTGGTTTGTCAAACGGGCCCTAGATCGACCCGCCCCCGCCAAACCAAATGGAGCCTTAGTGTGCACGATTTCATAAAGGTTTGTGCGTGCACGATTTCATAAAGGTTTGTGCGTGCTAAATGCCGAGAGTGTTTTGTGCTTGATTTTGGTTTATGTAATTGTGAAATTATTGTTTTGTATTTCTTTTGATGATTACATATTATTGTATTTGCTCGGTAAATAATTAATGGGCTGCGACTATCGCTTTGCTAAACTGTTATTTTCGAAGGAATAAAATTGTTTGGAGAATTATTTCAAATTGGGACAAAAAGAGGGTTGTTTTTTTAAAAGAAAATTTTAATATTTTATTTTTAAAAAAGAACCAGCCAGCAGGGTCGTTTTTTTGGGCATGTCAGCTCAGGTGGCCAAACTGTAATTAATGCAATTATTGAGGGCTTTCTTTTGAATCCCTCGGTGGCAAACCGGGAAACTGGTGACACTGAAAATTTTGGACTAGAAAACTTAACTTACGAGAGTACAATAAAGGAGCTGGGAAACTCAGAAGCCCCGTCCATTTGTTTTTGAACCGGGCATTTTCCAGGGACGCAATACAGTGACCAGAATACCGACCGCTGACGTGGACAACTGCGTAGGCAGTCTATATCACAGCAGAGCTGTGGGACCCGCTCTGGTGGTCCATTTTTTGGCCTTAAGTGGTTAATACATCTCTCTCCCTCCTCTAAAAATTTCTCTTCTCGAAGTGGGTGTATTTTTGGAACGACGGATAGGAGAGGAAGAAGAAATCCGGGAAGAAGACGGAGAGGGAGAGGGGCGGAGATAGAGAGGGAAAGGGCAAGACATAGAGAGAGAGAGAGAGAGAGAGAGAGAGAGAGAGAGAGAGAGACGGCGGCGGAGCTTCTCCACATGGCGTCGTTGCCGTCTCATCGTCCTCAGGAGCATGATGTGGCGCTAAAGGGTGATGATCGCCGGCTGGAGATGTCGGAAGAGAAGGTACAAACCGGCCACATCTCACCCTCTTTCCCTGCCAGATCCCGGCGACTGTGAGGCCGATTTTCCGAGCTTGCTTCACTTCTCATCTTCTACTTTGATTCTCTGCTGCTGGGTTGATTCTTTGGTTTGCTGATCTAGTTCTGGCTTCCGTGAGTGCGATTCTCTAATTTTGGGGATGAATTGGTTTTGAGCCTTCCTGTTCGTTGACCAGATCGGCCGGTGTATTTGGGAGACTTTGAAGCTACTCGATCTTCTAACTATTTTGGATCACCTCTATTTTGTTTTGGGCGTCTATGTAGTTAGATATCTGCATAACTTTCTGTTTTGGGGTTTTGTTGGATGCTACATATTCTATAAATATGTATATATGCACATACATATAAAATAGACAAATCCACTTAAGTATCCTGGATTTTTTTCTCTCAAATCAGTGAATGAATTCGTAGATTGGTTTCTAGTTTGGTGAAAATAGGTCTGGGATTCTGCTGCTCATCCTATTCTGGCCGGGTCTGTGTTGCATGTTATTTGCCTTCCTTCTTTTTCTCTAGGGTTTGCTTGCTCTGCCCGTTTTTACTTTACCCGCTTACAGTGCTTCTTCTTTGATCTTCAACTGCATGTGTTTACCCAGATCTGGCTTGCTGAAGTTCTACTTGTCGTCTGATTCTTTCTACCTCTCATTTCTTTTGAAGTTTTTGGGGGTGCTCTGTCTTCCTCGTTGCTGTTGCCGAGATCATTGTCGCCACTTTCCATATTTCGGATCTGTTAGCAATTAGCTTAAACCTCTTTGTATTGGTCATAATTTCAGGAAGCCTCCGTGGTGGAAGGGAATGGCCCAGTCACTGGGCATATCATCTCGACCACAATTGGAGGGAAGAATGGTGAAGCGAAACAGGTAAAGAAGAGTTTAGTGACCCAGTTGAAGTCAAATTAGGCTACAAGATGTATACAATAGTCTCATAATTGGATTTGTTGCGTTTGGCAGACCGTTAGTTACATGGCAGAACGTGTTGTTGGAACTGGATCATTTGGAATTGTGTTTCAGGTATTATTCTTTTAGATAGTTATTTATGGATTTCTTATGTTTATAGGTTTTCAATGATTTGCGCTCCATTTACAGGCCAAATGTTTGGAGACGGGGGAGACCGTTGCTATAAAGAAGGTCTTGCAGGATAGAAGATACAAAAACCGTGAACTGCAGTTGATGCGATCGATGGATCATCCAAATGTGATTTCTCTGAAGCATTGCTTCTTCTCCACCACAAATAGAGATGAACTGTTTCTTAATCTTGTTATGGAGTATGTCCCCGAATCTCTTTACCGCGTTCTGAAGCACTATAGCAATGCAAACCAACGAATGCCCCTTATCTATGTGAAGCTTTATATGTACCAGGTACATGGTGTTTCTCATCATTGTTACATTAACAGGACTTTCAGTTATCCTTTTTTACTTAAACTTAGCTGGCTAATTTTCTTTATTATGAAGATATTTAGGGGGTTGGCATATATTCATACCGTTCCAGGAGTTTGTCACCGAGATATCAAGCCTCAAAATCTGTTGGTATGCTTGCAAGGCAGTATAATAGTTAATTTTTTAACTTTCTTTTGCTTAGTATTTTACAACTTCTGAACCAATTTGAGCTTTTTGTAGGTTGATCCTCTTACTCACCAAGTTAAGCTTTGTGATTTTGGAAGTGCTAAAGTCTTGGTATGTTTGTTTTTTTTACTTTTATTACGAGTTTTTTATATGATAGCTATATTTCTACATGTGTTTATTTGGATTGTTCTTTATACCTTATATTTCAATATGATTCAGTAATGAATGTTGTTAGAAGATGTGCCTAGTTGGATGTTTTTTTTACAAATGTTTTAATCGGCGAAACATTTATTGAGTGGAATGAAAAATAATGGAACAGTGGAGATATTGTTTAAAAGAGAGAGAAAGTGTGCGTGTGTGTGTTCTTCAAATTAGTATAATAGAAATTAAGTATATGATATACAATTTTATTGAGGTGATATTATCAACCATCAATCTATCTCATTGGAAATAAAGAAATAAATATTTGGCACCGATCAGCAAGCACAGTCCCTTGAGAGCACACAAGTGCTGATGAGTACGAATTGTTGCAACGAAAAGAGAGGGCATGCAGACGGAGCTCCGAGAACTATTCAAGGGGTAAGCATCGAGGTGGTGGCGGTACTGTCATTAGTGGAGGAACCTTTAGAGACGGAGGTATCAATATAGGTCTAGACAGAGGTAGAAGATCTAGTCAATGAAGTGCTAGTTGATGTTTCAGCGACGATAACATCTGATGTTTTGGCATGGTTGAGGAGGGCGGCTGGGCCGCACACTCGTCGGGGCATTGAGCATTTGAGCTTGCTCCATAACGGGATAGAGAGTAGATTGGATCATGGATACGAAGGCGTCCACAGAGCAAAAATATAGGACTGGCGAACAAAGATGAAGTGCCGTATACATTTCCTACTTGACGTGTGTTATAGTAGTTGCAGAGTTCTTTCTTCAGTGTGGGTCAGGAAAGATCAGAGATATTTTGGCATATCCAACACACCCAGTGGAGCACTGTGTTCTCCATGTAGATAGTATCCACGAGAACCTTTTGGTTGGGGGGTTGTATTGTAAATCGAAAAACTGTTCCGTCTATTCAACACAGATGATCCAACCAAAGGGGTTAGTGTTGTTGAGCATCGAATTCTCAATACGGTGATGGTGGGCCAGGTGAATGTCTCCAGTGGAGTATATGATGAATCCCATGTAGTTAATGGTGTGCTCATAAGTGACAAGGAGGTGCATGTGTCAGTTGATGGCTGTTGATGGTGGCCGGGAGCTTGTCGAGGCATGTGAGATTTTCTAACCGAGTTCTCAATATAATGATGAAATGGTCAGTGTCGGACCAAATTCCCAAAAATGTGAAGGTGGGCATAATTTCCAGTTTCCTGCTTAAACAAACTAGAACCGTCCTTTTGGATTTAGCTTAAAGTTTTCAATTTAGGTTGAAACCAATTCAAAAGGATGGTTCTAGTTTGTTTAAGCAGGAAACTGGACACATATTCAAAGCAGTTACAAATAATTTAAACTACCCAAAATGATTAGGTTTTTGGTGTTCTTATATTAGCCAAAATGTGAGAATGTCATGAAATGTTTAGTTTAGTTTTAGGCTCTACATGCATAAGAGTATCTAGAAAACTAACATACCCTATCGAGCATAAGAATCATCTATGTGTCAGTTTGGTAAAATAATTTTGAAAAAATGTCATGTACTGTTTCATTAAAATTATTTGCAACTTGAGAAATATTTGAAACAGAGTGAAGAGTGATAATCTTCAGAGTTACGTGATTTTGAATGAAATGACAATCAACTTTTGTATACTTTGACCTCACATGAACTGTAGAAACTTGTACAGATGACAACCAAGGTTTAAATGCTGGATGTCGGAGACATGTCAGATTAGGTTCTTAGACGTCGGATGTCGGGGACATTTTAAAATCGGATTCCTAAAAAATATTTATATTACAAGTTATGACATATTAACTTAGCTCTATGAGCTACATTATTTTTTTTCTACTCAATCGACACATTTTTTACGTGGTTAAAATAAATTGAAATGGAGTATCCAGGGGATGGAGCATTTCCCCCTTGCTAAACCCTTTCTTATTCATTCCAGCCACCGAAGGGGAACTTCAGCCCCTGGATATCCTTCTAAAACAAATCCCCTGAATATTGATTAAATTAAATTAATCATTTATTGAATGATTAATCCAAAAAAGAAAGGGAAATCAATTGAAAATCACATTTTTTTTTATCTGATTGAAAATAATGATACATTTTAGTTTGACTACAATCCCCCTAGTGATCACTATATTTTACTTTTCAACTCCTCGATCACAATCTCATGCTTCCCCATCTGTATTAAAAGAAAGGGAAGATCAATTGATTCCTCCACGCAAATAATAATATTGGACTACAATCTGCTATGATTCTATTATTTGGAAAATATTCGACAGAGAAGAGAGACTATTGATAGTCCTCTACAACAGAATAATGCGAGATATAGGCATAGACGAGATATCATTAACCTCCTTGAAAACTTCTTTTCTAGGGTTTTGTTGCTGCAAATTCGAGTGTGAGGGATGATATAAGGGTAAGATCAATGGATTCCTCCATGCAAATAATAATATTGGACTACAATTCGCTACGATCATCTGTATTAAAAGAAGGGGAAGATCATTGATTCCTCCACACAAATAATAATATTGGACTACAATCCGCTACGATTCTATTATTTGGAAAATATTCGATAGAGAAGAGAGGCTATTGATAGTCCTACAACAGAATAATGCGATATATAATATATAGGCATAGGGGAGAAATCATTAACCTCCTTGAAAACTTCTTTTCTAGGGTTTTGTTGCTGCGAATTCGAGTGCGAGGGATGATAGAAAGGAGTAGAAGCCATCATCGCCATTGCCGGTGTCTGATTCAGTTTTGATAGCATTCCGACGAGGTGCAATGAGATCAAAAACGGTCGTTCTTCTCCTTCGCTGGTGCCTGATTCAGTTTTGATAGCATTCTGACGAGATGCAGGAAAATCAGAAACAGTTGTCATTCGATGGCGGTTCGCATAGCTTGAGCAAATAGAAAAAAGAAGGTGATTGAGCGATTAACGGTTTTCAACTTGGAGTGATCACTGAGCGATCAGGAGTGCTCTCAAGAATCAACGACGGGTTGTGGAGAAATACCACCGCCGGGGCGTAAGGGGGAGAAGCACACGAATCAGCGGTTGTTGTGTCGAACATGAAGAGTAGCGTGGAATTAGGTTTGCCTCATTTTTTTATATATGTAAACCGAACAAGCAACACTTAGAAATGTTGTCGTCGACGGCCGACATAATGAAAAATGTCATAACCTTTATATTTTTATTATGCAAGTCATCTTTGGTTCAAACATAATTTGTCGGACATGTCATCTGACATTTAAAATACTTGTCGGGCTGTCACAACAAAGATGAATAGGAATTGTATTGGTGTTGCCTAAATTGTTGTGTAGCGTATTAAGCCACATCATCTCAGTTGATGCCTGCTATTGCATGATATTTATCTTCAACACTAGATCTTTTTTAAACTTTTCCAGGCTTTCAAATTTCTTCAATGAATATACAGTAGCTATTAGTAGATGAATTTCCATCTTGGAATCATCCCAATCATCAAAAATAACGGCTATTCAGTGATGGAGAATCATGGATCATAAATCCTTTGCCAGTCCGTAAGAAGTGTGCACATAATTGCTTGTTAATGTTCATAGTAGGAGAGTAAATATATTGACCAACCACGGCAACTATATATATATATATATATATATATATATATATATATATATATATATATATGTATGTATGTATGTATGTATGTATGTATGTATATATATATGGCCTTATAAATGTTAGGTAAATAAGTTTACCCACAAACATTGATATCGACCTTGCTCATCAAAAGGATGAATAACGTTGAATTTTCTTGTTTTGGTACTAAAATCCATAGGAGTGTTCACTGCCCATAGTTCTAGAAGTATCTTAGATTTTCAATGATGATAATTAATCTACATACTCTAAGAGAATAATAGCACTAATGATGCATCTCTCATGAAGTGAGTGTGATTTTCTTTACTTTAGAAAAGCCATAAGATATGATTGCATAATTGAAGTTTTCAAAAAAAATTTAAGGCTGTTAGAGAAGCCTTGTTAAGGGCCCATCTAGTGGCTCATTTTCCCCTCTTTTTCTCCTCATTGTATTAGTCCCACATGTTAGAATGGGATGCGTCTTCTTTCTCATTTCCTATATAAATGTATTCATGCTTGTTACTATTATCTAAAGAAGTATATACAAGGTTTTGGGTCTCTCTTTACATGGTATCAGAGGCACCGGTCTCCCCTTGTATTTGCTCTCAGTCTACTGTTCGCGGTCTCATGCTTCTCTGCCCGGACTTGTTGTCCGGCCTGTCCCCTGGAAACCGCGTAGCCTCTCCTCCCTCTTAGCCGCCGTCTCATGTGGTCTGTCTCCTTCTAACCGCTCTCTCCTATTTGTCTCCTCGTGGCTTCCACTTCTCCTCCTCCTCCCTCTCTTTATATAAACTCTCACGTAGGGCCCACCTTCCCTTATCTCTCAGTGCATTCCTCCTCTCTATCCGCACGACCTGTTGTTCTCTCCTATCCGCAACTGCTCTCGCGTTGCCGCGATTTCTCCTCTAGCCGCGTGTCCGCATCTAGGTCGTGGCATCTCTACTTGCCGCTGGTGGCCTCACCTTGACCGTGCGGACTCCCTTTCCTGCCTCTACCTCAGCTAGCCGCTACGACTTCTCTTGTCGACTAGCGGTCTCTTCTCTTCCTGCAAGCCGCATCCTGGTCGCGACTCTTCTTGTCGCTGGTGTGCCCGCCGAGACCGTGCGGCTTCTATTTCTTCTACGCATTATCCCTCTCTCCCGACCTTCTCCTTGCTAGCCCGACCTCCTGCTAGCCGTCCGGCCTCCTCCTGCTAGCCGCCCGACTTTCTGTTCTTTGGCCGCTTCGTCTTCTCCGCCAAACCGCCCGTCGTCTCCTGCTAGCCGCCCGACCTCCTCCTGCTAGCCGCCCGACCTCCTGCTAGCCGCCAGGCCTCCTCCTGCTCGCTGCCCGGTCTTCCCCCCCGTTAGCCGCCTGGTCTCTTCTGCTAACCACATGGCTGCCACAGCTTCTGATGATTCCGCTGCCACCTCTGCCCCTCCAGCCCATGCGGCTACTACGGCTTCCGACCTCCGCGATGAGCTTCGGATTACTACCATTTCACTGACTGGGAAACAAAGCTTCGTTGAATGGGTTCACTCGGTTCGTTGGGTCCTGCAGACCAAGGGTCTTCTTCACCACTTCACCCGGGCTACCCCCGCTGCTCCCTCTGATGACTGGCTTCGCGATGATGGTCTGGTCCAGTCTTGGCTCCTAAATTTTATGGATACTGAGCCTTACAGGATGTCCATGTATCATGACACGGCCAAGGTCATGTGGGAGGAACTCCACTCTTTTTACTTGGGGCACAACAGTCTTCAGCACCTCTATGATATACTCTCCGATCTTCAGAACCTCACTCCAGGTGCTCCCGGTGATATGATCTCTTTTGTTGCCCAAGCCAAGATCCTGGTCGAGGCTTGGATTCAACATCAGCCTCCAACCACTGATCTCGCTACTCAACGGGCCCAGAAAGAGGCTATCACCATCGCGATGATGATGTCCCGAGTTCCTCCCCACCTCCATAGTGTTCGGGCCCAGATTCTCTCTTCTACGACGACTCCTTCGTTGTCAGATGTCAGCTTCATGTTTCTTAAAGTTACGCCTCCTACTGTGGCTCCTCCAGCATTTGCACCCGCTCTCCTTCAGCAGCCTCTCCTTCCGACCCCTTCTCCTACCCGTGGCTCTTCCACCCGCGGGGGTCGACCTACGTCTCGGGGCCGCGGGCGCGGGGGTCGTCTTCTATGAAATGCACCTACTGTGGCCGGGATGGTCAACTCGAGGCTACTTGTTACCGCAAGCATGGTCTGCCTCCCCACCTTGCGGCTACTTCCTCTACTGCTTCTGCTCCCACTAGGGATTCTACTCAGGATTCAGCATCTGCGACTCGCCAACATATTGATGAGCTCTGCACCCAACTCCAACTGCTCGGCCGCTCCTCCGGTTCGGTTGCGTCTTTCTCTGCGAAAGGTATAACCTGTCTCTCTCATAGCCCCCGCTGGATTGTTGATTCTGGCGCTACACACCACATTACCTCCCAAAAGCCTTCCTAGTATCTCCAGACAACCCATCCTTCGCATTTCACTATGGCCAATGGTGACACCTTACCGGTCTCTGGCGCCGCATCTCTCCAACTCACCCCGACCCTTTCTCTCTCCTCGGTTCTTCATGTTCCGGGGTCACCCTTCAATTTACTCTCGGTTAGTCGTCTGACACATGAACTTGATTGTTGCTTAACCTTTTCTCCTTCCTCTTTTCTTCTGCAGGATCGCCGCACCCGGAGTATCATTGGTGAGGGGCAGCTGGTGAATGGGCTCTACATCCTGGATATACCCTCTCCTCTTTTCTCCGCTGTCTCCACTGTCGACTGGCATCGCCGCCTTGGACATGCTCCTGGCGCCGCATCTCTCCAACTCACCCCGACCCTTTCTCTCTCCTCGATTCTTCATGTTCCGGGGTCACCCTTCAATTTACTCTCTGTTAGTCGTCTGACACATGAACTTGATTGTTGCTTAACCTTTTCTCTTTCCTCTTTTCTTATGCAGGATCGCCGCACCCGGAGTATCATTGGTGAGGGGCAGCTGGTGAATGGGCTCTACACCCTGGATATACCCTCTCCTCTTTTCTCCGCTGTCTCCACTGTCGACTGGCATCGCCGCCTTGGACATGCTCCTCTTCCGATCCTCAAGCGAGATCTTCCCGATGTTCCTTTACGAGAGTTATCGTGTGAATCTTGTATCTACGGTAAACAATATCGTTCTTCCTTCCCCCCTGCATGTACCAGGAATAGTACTCATTTATCTCTAGTTCATTCTGATGTATGGGGTCCTTATAAATTCCCCAGTATCTTTGGATTCCGCTATTTTGTCACGTTTATTGATGACTACTCGCATGTTATATGGCTATATTTACTGCATGATCGTACTAAACTTCTGTGTTTTGTGACTTTTTAACTGAAATGCGTACGCAGTTTGTCACTCCTCTCACAGTCATTCACACTGATAACGCTCGCGAGTACACTAGTCGCACCTTCTCCACTCTTTGCACCGAATTCGGCGTCATCCACCAAACTTCGTGTGCGTACACCCCTCAACAAAATGGGGTGGCTGAACGAAAAAATCGCCACCTCCTTTATATTGCTCGGTCCCTTATGTTTCAAATGCAGGTTCCGACCGAATATTGGAATTTTGCGGTTTCCACAGCTTGTCATGTCATCTCATCAACCATCTACCCTCTTATGTTCTTGACTTTGCCATACCTATTCAACTTCTTTATCCTTCCGCGCCTTCCACTTCTCTCACCCCCCGAGTCTTCGGTTGTGTTTGTTATGCTCATCTTCTTGGCCCCCCCTCTGACAAACTTGCTCCTCAGGAGACCAAATATATGTTTGTTGGTTACTCTCGTACGCAGAAGGGGTATGTTTGCTACTCTTTTTCTGCTGGCAAGTTGGTCGTCTCGGCGGATGTCACGTTCTGCGAAGATCGGCCCTTCCACTTACCTTCACCCACTCCGACTTCCTCTGCTCCTCTTCCCCGGCCTGCTATACCTGTCACCTCCTCTTCTCTGCCATCTCCAACCACCTCTCTCCCTGCCCCCTCTCGGGTTCCACCACCCCTTATCCGTGTTTACACCCGTCGCTTCAAGGATGCTTCCCTACACCAGCTACCACCCTCCAGCGACACCTCGGCAACGACAGATCCAGCTCCCGCTTCTACAACTCATCCCTTGGCCAACTATGTTTCTCTCCATCGGTTGACTCCTCTCTACACTTTTGCCACCTCTCTTTCCTCTATCTCTATTCCTAACACTGTGCAGGCGTCGCTGCAACACTCGCGGTGGCGGGCGGCCATGGACGATGAAATGCGGGCCCTCTAGGCTAACCAGACTTGGGATCTAGTTCCTCTTCCCGCAGGACAGCACTGTGTCAGCTGCAAGTGGGTCTTTGTTGTTAAACATGCGGCGGATGACACCGTGGAGCGACTCAAGGCCCGCCTCGTGGCCCGGGGTTTTACTCAGCAACATGGCTTGGATTATGAGGAAACCTTCTCTCCGGTGGCCAAATTGAACACCGTCCGCATTCTTCTCTCCTTGGTTGTTCATCGCCATTGACCCCTTTATCAGCTGGATGTTAAGAACGCATTCCTCAACGGCGATCTGCAGGAGACTGTTTACATGCACCAACCCCCCGGGTTCGAGACCACGGGGGAGTCTTGGGTCTGCCTTCTTCGGAAGTCTATTTATGGTCTCAAACAGTCCCCGCGGGCTTGGTTTGAAAAATTCAGCAAGGTTGTCTGTGATATTGGCTTTATTCGGAGCTCGCCTGATTTCTCTCTCTTCACCCGACACCGGGCAACCAGAACTGTGCCAGTTGGTGAAGGCGGAGTGCAGGAACCCCGCAGGATTGCTACAGCCACTTCCGGTGCCGGAGTGGAAATTTGAGGACATCGCAATGGATTTCATTCATGGCCTCCCCCGTTCACGGACGGGAAACGATTCGATTTGGGTCATCGTCGATTGGCTGACGAAGGTGGCCAGATTCATTTCGATCAGGAAAGATGACTCGGTTGGAGTACTGGTCCGGAGATTCGTAGAGCAGTTCATTCGTTACCACGGGGTACCCAGGACGATCGTGTCGGATCGGGATGGTCGGTTCACATCCAGAGAGTGAAGATCCGTGCAGACTTACTTAGGCACGCGGCTGACCTTCATCACAGCTTTTCATCCCCAGACGGATGGGCAGACGGAACGCACCAACCGGACATTGGAGGACCTCCTAAGGCTATGCATTTTGGATCGAAACGAACCTTGGGAGAAGCTTTTACCACTAGTTGAGTTCTCCTATAACAATAGCTATCAGTCCAGCATTAGGATGGCTCCCTATGTAGCCCTGTACGGTAGGAGGTGTAGGATACAACATATCAAGGCACAGTTAAACTCTGCCTTTCAGACCAAAGATCTTGGCAACCTTCGATATTTTCTTGGCCTTGAGGTTTCTCGACGCCCTGATGGTCTTGTGTTATCACAAAGGAAGTACTGTATGGATCTTCTTCATAATGTCGGCTATTCTGGATGCAAACCTGCGGATACACCTATGGACGCTAATCACAAGCTCTCGACCCACATCTCTGACTCCGATGAGCTGCTTATAAATTCAGAATATTATAGACGCTTTGTTGGGAAGCTGATCTATCTCACAGTTACTCGCCCAGACATCTCTTTTGCTGTAGGAGTCGTGAGTCACTTTATGCATACTCCCCGGACATCTCATCTTCAGGCTATGGAGCGCATTCTTTGATATCTCAAGACCGCTCCAGGACAAGGGCTGGTGTACAAGCCATCCACCTCTCTATCTCTTATCGCGTACTGTGACGCTGACTATGTTGGATCCATTGATGATAGACGCTCCACAACGGGTTTCTGTACCTACTTTGGAGGACATCTCATAACGTGGCGTAGCAAGAAACAACCTGTGGTTGCTCGCTCTTCTGCTGAAGTCGAGTACCGGGCTATGACTGCTGTCGTTTCTGAGTTAACTTGGCTTGATGGCCTTCTAGGTGACTTAGGTGTTCATCTCTCATCACCGGCGACTCTATTTTGTAACAACCAAGCCTCCATACATATTGCCAAGAATCCGGTCTTTCACGAACGCACGAAACATATTGAAGTTGACTGTCATTTTATCCGGGAAAAAGTACAGTCAAAGAAGATAGAGTTGGAGCATGTCCCTGCTACAAACCGAGTTGCTGGCATCTTGACCAAAGCTCTCTCTCGGCCGCTATACTATCAGTTTTTATCCAAGCTTGGTGCCTACGACTTGTACGGCTTGCGGGGGAGTGTTAGAGAAGCCTTGTTAAGGGCCCATCTAGTGACCCATTTTTCCCTCTTTTTCTCCTCATTGTATTAGTCCCACATGTTAGAATGGGATGTATCTTCTTTCTCCTTTCCTATATAAATGTATTCATACTTGTAACTATTATCTAAAGAAGTATATACAAGATTTTGAGCCTCTCTTTACAAAGGCATTGCTTAAGGCCACATTTTGAGATAACTCGTCCAGATCTCCCATGGCACCCAAAAATCAAACACTTTGGTCATATATAAAGTCTCCTATAATTTTTCATTAACGAAGGTGCTATTGATGTTAAGTTGATATAACCATCAGGATTTATTTTCTGCAAGAGAGCTGGTGTATCCTTTGGCAACAAGACAAGTCTTAAATATTGCGATGCAATCATTAGGGTTATGCTTTACAGTAGATATCCCCTACACACTTGTTGAGCCCTTGGTGGTAGAGAAATCAGAGTTTCAGCACAATTTTGTTGTATCACTAACATTTCTTTGCCCATAGGAACTTCTCAGCATGGGTGAAATAATGTTTCTTGTTCATTGGTGAGAACAATAATACAAGAAGTCAAAAAATGAATGAAAAGAATGAAGTAAATTTGTGCGTTGAAACATGTTCTGAGATTCGGTAAAGTGCATGTCTAACAACTCAACCCACAATCCCAGAGATATTATCCACAATTAAGTGTGTTATGGTGGGAGTAATCTTGAGATTGGTGACCTCGTGAAAGGGCGCCTATAGACAATGATAAAATCATGTGGTTCAACTTAGTATGGTATGAACTAAATCATAACGTACATTATTTATAATATTGTGAATTGGATTGTTACAAATGGTATTGAGCCGGATCTCTGGCATGATGCGTGGTTTAAGGATGAACCAAATGGAAGCTGGTGGGCCTATAACAACACTCTAAGGTGATGAGGATGTTCCGATGAGGGTTGAGAGTGTTCTTGGGGGACAGATAATCCAGAGAAAAATTTCTTGTATGATTTTGGGTGAAAAGAAGTGCATCAACTATAGTAAATGCCTTCCAAAATATTAGATAAACTGAGGAAGTCATACCGGACAACACACAAAACTATTCTATAGACTGTAGTACGATTGAATTTTTTCTGAACAATGCAAATGGAACCAAAATCTTTGAGTTATGGAAGGCTATTCATGATTTGTATGTGAAATGGAATGTGTGGAGTGTATATGGGCCTATAACAACACTCTGAGTTGATGAGGATGTTCCAATGAGGGTTGAGAGTGTTCTTGGGGGCAGATAATCCAGAGAAAGATTTCTTGTATGATTTTGGGTGAAAAGAAGTGCATCAACTATAGTAAATGCCTTCCAAAATTTTGGATAAACTGAGGAAGTCATATTGGACAACACACAAAACTATTCTATAGACTGTAGCACGAATGAATTTTTTCTGAACAATGCAAATGGAACCAAAATCTTAATGAGTTATGGAATGCTATTCATGATTTGTATATGAAATGGAATGTGTGGAGATTTGTTACTTAGAAAATAAGAGAGCATTCTGTTAATGAGAAACCATGAGATTCATACAAAAAAAGTCCAGAAACTGCGTAGTGCATTCCTTCAAAGTAGGAGTGCCCTTACAATCTCAGAAAAATATTGTTTCTTTCGCTGAGCTACCACATTTTATTGGGGAGTATAACAATTTTCTTTTAAGATTCCATGAAGAAATATAAATTCATGGAAATACTGACGGAGGTACTCCTTAGCCTTGTCAAATCTCCAATCTTGTATTATTTCATTGAAAATGAGCACTTCATAATAATTATTTATGCGAAATCATATGAAGATATTACCAAAAATTTGGAGTTATCGGTGAGAGCGCACAAAGGGAAAGTGCGGTAGCTATAGAACATTTATTTAAGAGCAACAACCATGCCATATGAAAGATATTACCGAAAAATTATATAAGAGAGCACACAAATCGAAAGTGTGGTAGCCTCTGCTTTTGCAGTAGTGGTTTTCTCTTCTTTGGTAGGAACAAATGCAATGAGCTTCCTAGTGATTGCATGGAACTTGACAATCCACCGGATCTCAATAGAGAGTATGAGTGGAGGAAGATCTCGACTTTTAATGACGTAAGCAGTGAGTTTGAAGGAAGATGTTGACGAGAGAAGGCAGCGAGTTTGAAGGAAGATGTCGACGAGAGAAGGCAGCGAGTTTGAAGATGTCGACGAGAGAAGAAACCACATTGCAGGAAGACAACAGAAGTAATTTGCTTCTTAATTTTTGACAAGATGAGAAAAAAGAAACAAATGAAGATCTCAAATCTTGGCTTTCGGTGCGAAACAATAAAGAAGACGAATGCAGCAAATCTCTGAGGATGATGTGAATAATCACTAAGGAAGAAGTCGCAAACGATATCATGGAAGAAGACGCAAACGATATCATGGACGAAGACGCAAATGATAGCCATGGAAAAAGACGCAAATGATAGCCATGGAAGAAGACGCAAATGATAGCCATGGAAGAAGACGCAAAAGATGGATGACGGATCTCGGTTGATAAGTCATCGTGGTTTTGATACCATGTAATATAATAAATCTTGTATTTGATATCACTAACCCCCGTTTTTATATTATGCAGGTATAACAACGATCACTATTTTGGCTTTTTAAGTTTAAATGATATAATTTTTAAATATTAATGATAAAAAATTGTGTAATCTCTGAAATTAAAGCTTCACCTGCGAGTTTTAAATGAAACTAAGTCTGAGAACCTCGACTGAACTGTTCCATACCCTGTAGCTCGACATTTCAAAAATAATTGCTTTTTCTCTATGCATTCTTGATGTTCTGTAAGATGATTAGCATGCATGTAATTATATTCAGCTTTCTTTTTAGCAAGAAATTCTTTCTGAGGTTTTGTTTGTGTTATGGTTGCTAGTCCAGAATGCAATTTTTCTTGTACAATTTTCTATTTTTGCCTGCAAGTTGACTGTTGATATTTGGTTTTGACTTCTTTTTGTTCAAAATTGAACTTTATTTACTTATGGAATTGCTTTTATTAGAATAATCTTGTTTTTTCATTATCATCAGCAGCTTTAGTCTTATCCCAATCTAATGCTTTGATTATTTTTCAGGTAAAAGGAGAAGCTAACATATCTTACATCTGCTCTCGGTATTACAGAGCTCCTGAGCTCATATTTGGTGCAGTAGAATATACTTCATCAATTGACATATGGTCAGCAGGATGTGTTCTTGCTGAGTTATTACTTGGTCAGGTATACTCTTTAATTAAAAACTGTAGAATTTTGAAAAACATCGGAGTAATTTTACATCATTTGAATGGTTTGAATTATTTGATTACTCTTCCTCTCCACTTCTTTACCTAAATATTCTTTTGGTGTTTTCTTTAGCCACTCTTTCCAGGTGAAAGTGCTGTAGATCAACTGGTTGAGATAATCAAAGTATGTAGCTGAATTAATGCATACATATTTAATTATATTGGTTATGACTTGCAGACTGATTAATGAATTTCTCTTAGGTTCTTGGCACACCTACTCGTGAAGAGATTCGATGCATGAATCCAAACTACACTGAATTTCGGTTTCCTCAGATAAAAGCTCATCCGTGGCATAAGGCAAGTTCTCTTCTTCTTTTCCATGTTTCAGTTTTTTGGCAGTTTTTTTTTGCATTTTGATGTGTTTTCTTGTATCTGTTAATGCTTCCCAAAAATATTTCTATTGCAGCTCCTTTCTTATATTTGATGGCATTGTTACTAGCATCTACTGCACATTATGTTATTCAGGACATGAATATTTAGAATTCTCAACTTTTGCTTCCAGAAAAAGATTGCAGATGTAAAGTTTTAAGCCATGATTTGGCCTGTTTTCAACAGCTATATGCATTGCATATGCTCTTTTTGTTGTGCGATCGATGTGGAAAAATCAAAATCACACACCCACAAACAAAATAACATGATATGATTTACGTGGTTTAGCGAGAAACGCCAACGGCCATGGGGAGGTGGCTATTCACTATCACCGGTGGGGAGAAAAAAAGAGAGGTCAATACAAAATACAACTCCACACTCTCCACGCACAATAAGAACCCTAATCTCTCATATTTATAAGGGAAATTTTGGCAAACCAAAAAAAGATTAAACCCCCCCCCCCCCTCCAACAACAATCTCCGCCTCATCTATTATTTGAAACAAACAAATATGAGATGACAAAACAAACATCAACATCAAATCGGTTGCGCCAAGGTGGCTGCCTACGTCCCCTCATGGGATCAAGCCATGCGTAGTTCTTCAAAAATGTCTCTCAAGGCACTCGCTTCTGAGCTTGAACGTTCACAAGTCTTTGCAATATGTTAACTTCTGGACAGAAAGCACTTTTGTAAGCATATCTGCATGATTCTCCTTGAAGTGACAAGGAACTTCAGCCTCAGATGCTGAAAGTGCAATTGCAATGTGGTCCTTTAACTAAGTTGGCTTCAGGACATTCTGCCTCTTGGTCCGGCTCCTGGCAATAGAGTCCTGAACACGACTCTCTGCCTCAACTTCCTCCACCTCTTGATCATTAACATTGGGTACCTCATCAACAATCTCATCATATACCTCATCAGGAATGCAGGAAACTGGTAGAACAAATGGAATTACATCAAACTCCTTCCGAACAGTAGTAGTGATCAGTTTGGAACTCTTAACATGTTCTGAGTCTCGAGAATTCATCAAACTCGCCTTGTCAAAAGTAACATCTCTACTAATGACAATCTTCTTCTCTACCTGTTCAAAAAATTTGTAACCCTTGAAGATCGCCCTCTTTGCACGTGGTTCCATTTTATCATTCTTCACGTGATAATAAGTTGAACATCCAAACACTCTCCTGTGTACATAATCTCTAGCAGGATGCCCCGATCACATCTCTTTTGGTGTCTTCTTTCCAATAGCTGCATCAGGAACACGGTTCACCAAATGACAAGCATAGTCAAGAGCCTCAACCCAACAAATTTAGTCTAACTCAGCATTAGACAACATACATTAAACCTTCTCCACCAAAGTCCGATTCATGCGCTCTGCCACCCCGTTATGTTGCGGTGTCTCCCTAACAGTGAAGTGATGCTCTATACCTGATCTCTGGCACTCTTGCAAGAATGCATTTGATGTGTATTCGCCTCCATTATCTGATCTAATACATCAATTTTTTTGCCAGTTTGAGTCTCAATTCACTTCTTCCAAGTCACAAATATCTCCAGAATTTTGCTCTTATTTTTCATGGTGTACACCCAAACATATCTGAAATTATCATCAATGAAGGGGACAAAGTATCGTTGTCTGTTGAAAGATGTCTTCGTTGGGTCCCAAACATCTGTGCGAACGTAATCCAAAAATACCCTTTGTAGTGTGCACGACAGTGTCAAAAGATACTCGTGTCTTTTTTCTAAGCACACAATGTTTACAGAAATCCAATTTGCCGCTTCTTCCTCCCTTAATCAATCCTCGTCTTGATAAATCTTAGAGAGATGCCTCTCCAACAGGAGCCAATCTCATATGCTATAATTTAATAGCATCAAAAGAATCATTAGCAACGACCACAGTCCTGGTAACTGTATTCCCTTGGAGATAATATGGAATGTGGAATGAAATGTCTACGTCCACGGGGAGGGGCTATTCACTGTCACCGATGGGGAGAAAAAAAGAGAGGTCAATACAAAATACAATTCCACACACAATAAGAACCCTAACCCCCCATATTTATAGGGGAAATTAGGGCAAACCCAAAATAGACTAAAATGCCCCCCAAAACAACACTTTTCTATGCAACCAATCTCCGCGTCGTGATTTTTTATGCCTTGCATAGATTTCAGATCATTTTTATTTTTTCATGCATTTGCTTGAGGAATGAAATTCTTATGGACGTGAAATGGTACTCTTTATATAATTTAAAGCACTTCAAAAGAGAATCACTTATCTTTTATGCAATCCAAATTTAAATTGCTGATTTTAGTGATTTTACTGGTATTTCTGTTGCCAAAAAATTTTATGTGTATGTTATGGTCCTCCTTCAGTTATTTTATTATATTATTATTATTTTCATATATATATATATTGAGTTGAGTCAATGTATCGAGTTCTGTTGCAGTGAGTCACAGTCGTCGTTATTAGAGTCATTGTAACGTTTACGTGTTTTTAATATTTTAGGCATCTTATGTAATTACGGGTTTTCCACCCGGGGTCTTATAAATAGGCCCTTAGTGTCATGTAACAATTAAGCAATGAAATATAAACTTTCTTTTCTCTCTAAAATTCCTCTCTCTAATCCTCTTTTCCTTCTCTAGGTTTTTTCCTCTCATCTCCTTCTCCAAGCTTCCTCTTCTTCTAACTTCTACTCCTCTACCACCGTTTTAGGACTTGCCTTTGTATCCCCGCCTCCATTGATTGGACCAACAAATGAAGCCCATAACATCTTGGTACCAGAGGCATCCTTCCTCGGCTTGACGCTTCCGCTGCTCTATGTCTCCGCTGCTCAGCTTGCCCGTTGTCGACCGTCGCTTCTTCACAAAATCCAGCAGCAGCTGCTTTCCTCCAGCCCCGCGCGGCTTCCTTCCCAACCGCCTCATACGGCCATCTCCCCTCCGCGTCTCCCAGCACGCGTCATCTTCTGCTTCCGCTCCTTATAGAGGTGGAGCTTCTACTCATTCCAAGCCGACGCCAATTGTCTTCTTTGAAGGACATCGCTTCAGAGCCGCTGCCCGCCCCCACACAGCAAGCATCGACATTCTTCACGCCATTCTTCCGTTTCGTATCCTTCAGCAACCCCTCGCGCGATTCCAACATCACTAAACCGACAATCGTAGGCTCCCGACGCGGTTTCTTCGATCCCCCAATGGCAGCTTGCCAACTTCTTCGTTCCTGCGCAGGCCTTCATCTCCACTCCGTCCGGGTCCGCATGACCTTCTGCTGCGGTATCGACCCGCCCGATCTTCATCGAGCCCCATTAGCTGCTGCATGTCTCTTCAGCCTTCTTTACTCCCCCCACCTTCTTTTTCTTTTCTCTGTCTAACACTTCATCCCGTCCAAACATCGCCACCCACGCCAGGACAGATTTTAAATTAATTTACATCATTTCCTAATTTTTCATTCTTATCCCCCACGTCCTAAGCCTCAAGTCTTACTCTCTCCCTTTCTCTTTCTTCACACCCTTATTAATTCTGCAACGCTCTATACCTTTCCCTCTATTCTGTCTTCTCTAGCCTGCATGCTACACTCATTCCCTCTCCAATTAATTGGTTTGTTTAATTAATTATTAAAGAATTAATTAATTAGTCAACTAATTCGATGAACATCAAGCTTAGTGTCGTGAATGCGGCCATCGTCCACTCAATGCCGGTGAAGTGGTCGATGTCATTTCATGACTCTATATCTCGCTTCGACTTCAAGCTTGCCCAACTGGAGAGGCCCAGATACTTTGCAAATTAATCCCCTTCGGCGTAGTCGACATCCCCACCGCATCTTACCACCCCTTCCATAACAGCTTGGGCTCCATTTGTTTGGGCGTTTCGTTGCTCCGTTTTGAGCAAACGCCGCCGGAAGGAGGAAAAACAAATGAACCTCCGGCGGCGTTTGCTCCGTTTCCACCCGCCCCCCTTGAGAAACGCCCCCAAAAAGCTCCGTTTGGAGCAGCCACCTCCCCCCTCCGGTTCGAACACTCCGTTTCCACCCGCCGGATCGACCCGCCACCGCCGAACCAAATGAAGCCTTGGCCAGTTCCACCACCGCCTCCGAGTGTGCCACCGCCTCCACCAACATTGTCGTCACTTTTGCCACCCGTTTTTGCCCTGCAGGAACCTGCTCTGCGGTCTCCGCGCCTCCGCCCCCTCACTACCTATTCTCTCGGGCCTTCCCCCACCGACCCCTGCCTTGCCGATCCCTCCAACCACATTACTGCCTTCACTACCAACCACTTTGTCCGCATTATCATCGCTACCTCGCACCGCACCGCCGTCCCCTCCAGAGCCGTTCCTTTCGACCATGGTTTCTCCGGCCACCGTCCAGCCGTTGTTCGCCGCCGCATTACCGGACCAACCAGACCCTTTGCTTCAGCTGCTCGTCCTTCCGACGGCGCCGCCGCTACAGTTTGCTGCAAATTCCACCGTGACACGCTACAAGGCGCTATTTTGGCGCGAGATCAAGGAGCCAGTAGAGCCGAACATCCTACGGGAGTTTGAGATCGAGGACACACTCAAATTGAAGGATGGGTGGAGTGTTATGGTCCTCCGTCAGTTATCTTATTATATTATTATTATTTTCATATATATGTTGAGTCGAGTCAATGTATTGAGTTCTGTTGTAGTGAGTCATAGTCGTCGTTATTAGTCATTGTAACATTTAAGTGTTTTTAATATTTAGGCGTCTTATGTAATTACGGGTTTGCCACTCGGGGTCCTATAAATAGGCTCTTGGTGTCATGTAGCAATTAAGTAATGAAATATGAACTTTCTTTTATCTCTCTAAAATTCCTCTCTTTTTCTCTATCTCTCTTCTCCTCCTTTAGGGTTTTTCCTCTCATCTCCTTCTTCAAGCTTCTTCTTCTTCTAACTTCTCCTCCTCTACCACCATTTTAGTGCTCGCCCTTATATCCCCGCCTCTATTGATTGGACCAACAAAGGAAGCCCATAACAATGTACTTAAATCTTCATGATTGAATTTCAGTTCTAATAAATTCTTTAAGTAAGGGTCATTAGAATTGGAGGTTCATGCAACTCGTGATATTTTTCTACTCTATTTGCAGTAGCCTTTTTGTGTTGGATATAGATCCTTTTATTGATTCAGTTATAATTTGTAAAAAAAATCAAAATTTTATTATATTCTTTTCTTAAGTAAGGGACTCCTGCGGTTTGGTTGATTATTCCTTGTTCTAATTGCTTCCTCCCTTTTAAAAAAAAGTTAGTTCTTTGTAATCTTTCTACCGAAGATATTTTGGAATGCCTAGTGTATTTCGTGTCTTTATCATTGAAAATCGCAACCAGTTCTCTACTACCATTAAAACTCTCCATACCGACAATGCACGTGAATACACTAGTCATGCGTTTACAAATATGTGTGCTGAGTTTGGGATCATACATCAGACCTCGTGTGTCTATACCCCCCCAACAAAATGGCATTGCTGATCGCAAGAATCGTCACCTCCTTGAAATCACCCGCTCTTTTATGTTTCAAATGAATGTTCTCAAACAATATCAGAGTTTTGCAGTCTCTACCGCCTGCTCTCTTATTAACCGCATGTATTCCTGTATTCTCAACTTTGCGGTTCCCTTCAATCTTCTTTTTCCCTCCATGCCTCCCTTTTTAGTCACCCATCGCGTGTTTGGTTGCATGTGCAATGTTTATAATCTTGGCCCGTCCACAGATAAGCTTGCTCCACGTGCCACGAAATATATGTTTGTTGGTTACTCCCGTACTCAAAAGGGTTATGTCTGCTTTCTAAGGATCACAAAGTTGTTACTTCCGTTGATGTCACCTTTCTCGAAGACCACCCCTATTAGTCTCAACCAACTGATTCTCTACTTCCATCACTCCTGCGGCCTGATTCCCTTGTTACTTCCAACCGTCCACCTCTCCTTCCTACGCCACTCCCACCAAACCCACCTCTCCTTCCCACGCCTCTCCCATCTAAACCACCTCTCATTCGTGTGTATACTCGTCGTCCTCCTTCATCTACTACCCTATGGGAGTTGCCCTCTTCTGATGATATTTTGCAGCCTACTGATCTGGCAACTAGTTCTACTGCACACTTGATGGCGAATTATGTCTCTTCTACCGTCTCTCTTCGGAACTTCGCCAGTTTGCTCTTTCTTTATCCTTTATTACTATCCCTACTTCTGTACAGGAGGCTCTCCAACATCCAGGATGGCGGGCATCTCTGGATGAGGAAATGTCTGCTCTTTGGGCGAATCACCCTTGGGATCTTGTCCCTCTTCCTTCTGGACGGACTTACGTGGGTTGTAAGTGGGTGTTTGCCATCAAACAAGGTCCGGATGGGACGGTTCAACGTTTGAAAGCTCGACTAGTAGCTCGTGGTTTTACTCAACAACAAAGTCTAGATTATGATGAGAGCTTTTCTCCAATCGTCAAACTCAATATTGTTCGTGTGTTGATCTCCCTCGTTGTTCATCGATACTGGTTGTTGCACCAATTGAATGTCAAAAAATGCTTTTCTTAATGACGATTTGCAGGAGATCGTCTATATGCATCAACCTCCCGGGTTTGAGACCACGGAGGAGTCTCTTGTCTATTGTCTGAAGAAGTCACTTTATGGTTTCAAACAATCACCTCGGGTATGGTTTGGCAAATTCAGTCAGATTGTTAGTGTGGTTGGGTTCACTCGGAGTTCAGCCGACTTCTCGTTATTCACTCGTCATCATCTAACAAGCACAATGATTCTCTTGGTGTATGTTGATGTTATTCTGATTACATGAGACAATCTTATAAGAATACATATGATCAAACAACATCTGGCGACTGTGTTTCAAACAAAGGACTTGAGAAGCCCTCGTTACATTCTTGGTATCGGGGCGGCTCGGCGACCTGATGGGCTTGTGTTATCTCAAAGAAAATACTGTCTTGACTTCCTTCATGATGCGGGCTACTCTGGATGCAAGCCTGCCGACACTCACAGGATATCAATCACAAGCTCTGCGCTCATGCCTCAGACTCTGATCTGCTCCTTCCGAACCCATAGTACTATCGTCGTCTTGTGGAAAAGCTAATATATCTCACCGTTACAAGACCTGATATATCATTTGTTGTTGGAGTTATCAGTCGATTCATGCATGAGCCATGTATCTCTCATCTCCAAGCAGTTGAGCGCATTCTTCGATACTTAAAGACTGCTCCTGGAAAAGAACTTGTATACAAGCCCTCTTTGTCTCCCTTATCTCTGAGTGCATATTTTGACGCTGGTTATGCTTGTTCATTGGATGATCGTCGTTCCACAAGTGGATACTGCACTTATTTTGGAGGACATCTTATTACGCGGCGTAGCAAAAAACAGTCTGTTGTTGCTCGCTCATTTGCTGAGGCCGAGTATCATTCAATGACAATTGTTGTGTCTGAGCTTACATGGCTTGAGGGTCTCCTTGATGATTTAGGAGTCAAGCTTTCCTCACTGGCCACCCTATTTTGCGACAGTCAAGCTGCCATACTGTTAGGGGTCTAATAATGGCATTACGTATTATTATTTATTTCTGAATACGCTTTTATTATGTCATAAGAGTCACGTCCTTATATGACGTCGTGTTATTTTTTAGTCGCATGTTCAAGTATGTCGCTATTTTCTTTAATGTTCTTTCTTGTTTGGTGTCGATTGTAAGTTCTATTTAATAGACCAAATTGGTCTTGTATCGGTATGCATGAATGAAAGTTCTATTTACCTAACCCTAAAAGAGATTGTGGAAGCTCTCTCTCTCTCTCTCTCTCTTTCTCTCTCTCTCTCTCTCGAGCATGCCCCGCTTAGGCAGCCGCGGTCAAGGCTCCGTAGTATCTTTGTCACCACCACCGGCCTCTCCTCCGGGCAACATTCATGGACCCGTAACAACTTGGTATCAGAGCCAACTCCTCCCCACCTCCTCAAAGATCCTCAACTCGGTGCACCCGATACAATCGCTCACACGGTCGTTGCCGTCCACAACCCGCGAGCCCTATTCTCAACCGATGGGGGACTCACAAAATTTTATGGCTGCCCTTCAGGATGTAATGCAGACTGTCTTGACAACCATGGAAGCACGCTTTCGGGACGCCGAAATCTGACATCGAGATGATATGGCCACTATCACTGCCAGGCTAAATGAGCTGACCGCCTCCCTTCCCGTGGTTACTACGCTACCCACGGATCACGTCAACGACAGTCAAGTTCAGCTACTGCTGCTCATTTGCCAGGAGCCGCCACCGCAGTCCCTTTTACGCCCTGAAGTTGTTGTTCTGCCTCGCTATACCCGGTCTGAATTTCCCACCTATGATGGGAAAACAGATCCCCTGGGCTGCCCTGGGCTGGCACACCAGGTGGGAACAATTCTTTGGTCATCAACAAACTCCGGCAGCCGAACGACTTCCTTTGACCTCCTTCCACCTTCTCGACTCAACCTTGCTTTGGGACAATCGTCTCCTCATCGATCAGTCGGGCCTGACATGGGACAAATTCAGGAAATTTTGCAACCTACGCTTCGGCCCTCCAATTCGCAGAAACTACCTCGGTGCCCTCACAACACTCCGCCAGACAAGCTCCATGGAAGAATATCTGGAACAGCTTCAACTACTTCTGGCACATGTCACATTGCCCCCAGAGATGCAGGTCAACATCTTCACTGCTGGACTTCATGAACGCCTGCGACTTGATGTCGAATTCGAGGCTCCTCCAGACTTAGTGACTTCCATGAGTCTGGCCAGGTTATGCGACCGTTGCCTCCAACTAGCACAGGAGGCTTATTTCACCACCGACCCAGGCGTTCAGCAGGGTCATCCCGAGGGACATCTACCCCCACTAGTCCGTAAACTATCTCAGGACGAGATTATATAACGACGCGCTAAGGGCTTATGTTTCAACTACAACGAGCCGTACACGCCCGACCACAAGTGCAACGGCTTTTCTATCTACAAATTGATGACTCCGATGATGAGGGTATCGGCTAATGCGGACACCTTTGACCTCCCTCAAACTCGAGGACAAGCTCTTTTTGCAAGGCGGGAGTGATGTACGTATTATTATATATTTCCGAATACGCTTTTATTATGTCATTAGAGTCACGTCCTTATATGACGTTGTGTCCTTTTTAGTCGTATGTCCAAGTCTGTCGCTATTTCCTTTAATATTCTTTCCTATTTGATGTCGATTGTAAGTCCTATTTAAGAGACCCGATTGGTCTTGTATCGGTAAAAGAGATTGTGGAAGCTCTCTCTCGAGCACGGCCCACTTAGGCATCCGCGGTCAAGACTTCGTAGTATCTCCACCACCACCACCGGCCTCTCCTCCGGGAAACATTCATGGACCCGTAACACATACACATTGCCAAGAATCCCATTTTCCATGAACGAACGAAAACATTGAAGTTGATTACCATTTAATTCGGGAGAAGGTTCAATTGAAGAGATAGAGTTAATGCATGTTCCCGCTGCTGAGCAAGTTGCTGACATCCTCACCAAGTCCTTACCACGACCTCTGTACTATCATTTCTTGTCCAAGCTTGGTGCCTACGATTTATACGCTCCAGCTTGCGGGGTAGTGTTGGAGGAAATATAAAGGCCCATTAGTAAAAGCTCATTTAGTCTCTTAGATAGGAAGTTTAGTCCCACATCTTGAATGAGACATTCTCTGCTCTTCCTCCTATATATTTGTACTCATACATGTTTATTGGGAGTTCTTTTTATATGGAATAGATTGGGAATTTCTCCATCCAGTAGTTTTCTACAATTTCAAATTTATTTAAGGGGTGTAATTATCCCCAGGTTTGAGTTCAAAACATTATCTAGACTTTAGAGTGGTTACTATGAAAACAATATATTTTGAGGGCCCACTGTGAATATAATGTCTAGAGAGGGACAAGATGATTTCTAAGTTTTTGTTGTTTCCTCTTAAGCTAATTTTAGTTAACAAGAGGGGGTGTTTGTAACTGTTAACGTATGGCAAGAGTGAAAAAATGTGTGAAAGACCAAGACCCCAATGAGAATCACATTATATACAATTTTAGGTGGTTTCGATAGTAGCCCCACATCTATTGTGCATAGATTTAACTTATAGACGATGATGTTTTGATTAGTAGAAGGCTGTGACATTGATAAAGAGAAATATAACACTTTGACTCCTGAAATATTCCGCATAATTTACCCTTGGAGCATTTTCCGGGAAATTATAAACTCATACAAAGCAAGGATAATGCAATTGGTGATCGGGAGATCAGCCGAAAAAACTGAGTGACCATAATGTAAGATTATAAATCTTCAACCATTAAACTATGCATTTTTCCACCTTAATCTATGGACAGGATGGAACAAAACTCCATAATACCAAAAACTCGTGAAGGCCATGCGATATAAGGTTTTTCATGAAGATAATTCAAGAGTTTTAGCTTATTGATGTGGTAACAGAATTTGTGTTGATTCTTTTTTACTGTCTTAGCATGTGAATTTCCATATAAATGAGATGTTATTGCTTTTGGTTTTCACAGAAATTTACTGTTAAAAAATTTCCCACCCATGTTTAGGTTTTTCACAAACGAATGCCTCCAGAAGCTATAGATCTGGCATCTCGGCTTCTTCAGTACTCTCCAAGTCTTCGCTGTACTGCTGTGAGTCATCTCAACAATTATGTTTTTATTTTCATTGGAATAAAAAATTGGTTGGTTTCTAATTTATTACTCCATTATATATGCTTTCCATGCTACCATTTTCTATTTTTGTACGGCTTGTTACTTTGAAATGTCTCTCTGTCCCTTGTTATTTATTACACTGACCTTCATTACCCGTTTAGTCAATATGCCAATTATGTTAAATATTTTAACCTCATAACAATTCCCGTAGTTTTTAATATGTTGAGAAAATGTGATCATTTTCTTTTATGAGTGTGTTGTATTGTGTGAAGTTGAACTTAAATCATTAAAATTCTTCAACTAAGTAGTCTAAGTTGCATCATATATTTCTTAGATTATATTTTGTTATGGGTTGCTATGAGTCTCGAGCACCGAGCTTTTTTATCTTTATTATTAAATCTTTATGTCTTGTTGATGCTATTTAGGTGAGTGTTAGTGACACAGGGCGAATCTATGGGCGGCGGGAAAATCTGCGACCTAACCCCACATGCTATGCAAAAGTCCGACGGTTAGATCACAATTGGATAATAAATTAAAATCATCTCACGCAGATAAATTCACGACAAGGCGAAATATTTTATTAGGGCAAAAACAAGATTAGACTTTCCTTCGTTTGGCGGGCCAAAGCGAGACCGTGTGACGAATGAACCCTGCAAATCACAATATTTATCTAACAAACTACTATCATATGAGATATCCAAACAAATATGATGTCCAAACCAATAAATAAACGCTGAAAATTAATAGTCCAATACAACAATACTCACTAAATAGGTAAATAGTGGGCTGACCATGGCAATGAAGACTCCGGAGCCGGATGCGTAGTTTTTAATATGTTGAGAAAATGTGATCATTTTCTTTTATGAGTGTGTTGTACTGTGTGAAGTTGAACTTAAATCATTAAAATTCTTCAACTAAGTAGTCTAAGTTGCATCATATATTTCTTAGATTATATTTTGTTATGGGTTGCTATGAGTCTCGAGCACCGAGCTTTTTTATCTTTATTATTAAATCTTTATGTCTTGTTGATGCTATTTAGGTGAGTGTTAGTGACATAGGACGAATCTATGGGCGGCGGGAAAATCTGCGACCTAACCCTACATGCTATGCAAAAGTCCGACGGTTAGATCACAATTGGATAATAAATTAAAATCATCTCACGCAGATAAATTCACGACAAGGCGAAATATTTTATTAGGGCAAAAACAAGATTAGGCTTTCCTTCGTTTGGCGGGCCAAAGCGAGACCGTGCGACGAATGAACCCTGCAAATCACAATATTTATCTAACAAACTACTATCATATGAGATATCCAAACAAATATGATGTCCAAACCAATAAATAAACGCTGAAAATTAATAGTCCAATACAACAATACTCACTAAATAGGTAAATAGTGGGTTGACCATGGCAATGAAGACTCCGGAGCCGGATGCGTGGATCGGCGATCGAGGGTGGAATCGACGGCATGGAAATAATGGAGGTGGCTGTCCTCGGCGGCGTAAGATGAAAATGAGCCGGAAATGGATAGATCTGTCCACGTAGGAAGAGATCCGGGAGGGGGTGGGTAGATCCGATGAGGTTGTAACGGATCGGGGCTAGGGAATGATGAATGAGTGGAGGGAATTGCGGATCGGGGGTTGAAATTTCCAGATATGGACTGATCTGAAAATTAAGGCTGTTTGAAAGTGAATCCACGGAGGAGGGCTAAGGGGCTGGCCGGTAGGAGGGGAAAGGGGGTTTGGTAGTAGAGGAAGCGTGGGAGGGTGGCGGTGGTCGTGGGGTGATTGTCTGGCTGAGGAGATGCTAGCTGGATGGGCAGAGGGAGGCGAGACAGAAAAGGTGGCTACGGTTTTGGCTCGGGAATTGGGCAGCCAACGGTGGAACAGGCAGAGGTCACTGTTGAAATTATAGAATAAATGGAATAGTGAATTGCATAAATGAATAGTGAAATGAGAGACTTGATTTCTCTGGATAGCAAGAAGATGAATGATTTGGGGGCTGTAGGGGGGCTGCGAGAGGGAGTTGAGAGGGGGGGGGGGGAAGAGGGCTAGGGTTAGGGGATAACTTGGGGAGGAAGATATGCACCTGGGAGTCGGCACCGTGACTTGATCGCTAGAATCCGGGATTTCTTTCTCCGAATTCTGCAATGTCTTAGATCAGCCCCTAAGAGGTCTATTTATAATAAAGAAAAGATTAGAGCATCCCCCATTAACGAGTATGATTGGATGGAAGTGAGGCTACCCAAATACAACAAACTAAATGCAAATATAGTGAAATAATATATGGACACATCTGCGGAGTCCGATCGATCCGAGCACGCCATATATGGTAAGTCGCCAAATCAGCCTCAAATGGGTCCAAAACTTGTCTTCGTCTCTGCTCCGCATCAGTTAGGAGTTGTGAGTGTCATTATTTTCTTGTAGCCTATATGAAGGCATGAGCATTGTATGCTTGGTAGGAATGAATGAAGTTCTAGTCCTTGTTCTCCTTTTTGTGAGATCGTGGTGTCTCTCTCCTCTAACGAGCAACCCCGTCTAGGCAGCCGTGGTTCCGTCTACACGGTATACTCCACCACCATTATCTTCTCCACCCCCGACCTCTCCCCTGGCACGATGACCGACGCTTCATATTTCATGGCGGCTCTCCAAGATTTCAGGACCTCCAGTGAGAACCGCTTTCGGGATGCTGAAACACGCCATCGGGACGATATGACCTCCCTCACCATCAAGCTTAATGAGCTGACCGCCGCACTTCCCGTGGTCACCACTCCACCTGCGGATCACGCCATCAGCAGTGATTCTAAGAGCCGCGCTACACCGCTAATCCTCCACGAGCCACCGACCTTCATTCACCCAGAAGTAGCTATGTAGCCGCGCTATACTATGTTGGACTTCCCCACCTATGACGGCAAAACTGATCCATTGTCCTGGCTCAGCAAGTGAGAGCAATTCTTCGGCCACCAACAAAGTCTAGCCGCAAATCGACTTCCTCTAGCCTCTTTCCACCTACTCGACTCTGCTCTGATTTGGGCCACTCGTCTCCTCACCGACCAGTCAGGCCTGACATGAGACGACTTTAAGCGATATTGCAACCTGCGTTTCGACCCTCTCATCCGCAGCAACCCCCTCGGTGCACTTACGACACTCCGTCAAACGGGCACAGTGGATGATTACTTGGAACAGTTCCAGCTCCTCCTGGCACACGTCACGCTTCCTCCGGCAATGCAAGTCGCTATTTTCACAGTCGGACTTCAAGATCGCCTACAATTGGATGTCAAATTTGAGGCTCCTCCAGACTTAGTGACTGCTACGAGTCTGGCCAGGCTATGCGGCTGTCGCATCCAGTTGGCCCGGGAAGCCTACTTGTCCACTGACATCGACACTCAGGAAGGGCGTATTAAGGATCCTCCCGCCCCGCTGGTTCGTCGCTTATCACAGACTGAGATGTTGGACCGTCACGCTCAAGGTTTATGTTTTAATTGCTATGAGCAGTGCACTTGCGGACACATGCAAAAAGCTTTTTTACCTGCCCGTCGAGGACTCGGACGAGGATGGCATCAGGTAATGGTTCTGCCACCAGGAGAACCTCGTTCGAGCTTGGGAACAAGCTCGATTTGAAGGCCGGATGAGATATTATGGGTTGTTATGGGTCTTCAGCACCGAGCCCTTTTACCTTTATTATTATATCTTTATGTCTTGTGCTGTTTAGGTGAGTGCTAGGAGTTGTGTCATTATTATCCTGTAGCTTATATAAAGGCATGAGCTTTGTATGCATGATATGAATGAATGAAGTTCTAGTTCTTATTCCCCTTATTGTGAGATCTTAGTGGCTCTCTCCTCTAACGAGCAACCCCGCCTAGACATCCGCGGTTCCAGCTCCACGGTATACTCCACTATCTTCTCCACCTCCAGCCTCTCCCCCGACAACATTCTAAAACCTGTAACATATCCATACTTTTTCGCTCAATAATTATGTTGTGGGCTTCGTGCCAGGTTATTATCTATAGGGTTTTATTTTATTGTTTGAACATTGTCGTTACAACATAGTACTTCCAAGTATTAAGACTTATTTACAATTATGCCCCTTGTAAGTCTATTTATAAGACCCATATAATCTTGTAATGGTGAGCAAGAATTATTCTTTTCTTCCTCAGTCTTATTTATGAGGTCTTGGTCTCTCCTCCCGAGCACATCCCGCCTAGGAAACCGTGATTCCGGATCCACCATACCATCCGACCACTACTCTATCGAACACATAACAAATTACTTGCACTGTTACGAATTGAAAATTCTTACAGTTGTTAGAGAACAAAATGAGAATGAAATTTTGAAAAAAAGAACACCAAGGTTTACATGAAGAAGGTTTGTTTGGATTTTTTTATTGCTCTTTGATGATGAAAGATTATCTGATGCAGGACTGGAGTCCCACCAGCCTGCCACCCTGGCGCAAGGAGTCACCAGCCCAGGGGTCCCACCGGGAGTCCACCTGATAGTCCTTATCAGGTCCGCGGACCGTACAACCCAACCCATCCCTGGCCCCACAACAGGGTCGATAGGTTGTTGAGGCCGGGGCTCGATCCCCCGACCTCCTTGATAAAGAACTCTCATGCGAGTTTTTATCAGCAACTGATCCGCATCATTATCCTTTATATCGAGCAATTCTGGCTCTACATCAAAACAAAAAAAGACCGAAATATTCCTCAAATAATTGAAACAGTAATTGATTTTGTTTACTATGTCAAATAATTGAAACAAAGTCGAGGAAGCAGCCTCTTGCAAAAAGCACTGTAAGGTTTGCCTATATTTCACCCTTGTGGTGGGACCAATTCCCGGACCCTCGCTGCTCTAGGATGCTTTGTGCACCGAGCTGCCCTTTTTTTACGCTCTTGAATTTGGTTGGCTCGGGCCTTTCATTCTTTTGGAAGAAAACTTAGCACCATTTATATATCAAATTAAGTGCTCTACAAGGTCTTAAGAACCGGACCAGAGATCGAACCGATGAGATCAAAGGTTCAAGGTCCGACCGGTCCAACTGATCGGACCAGGGTTGAACCGTAATATTATAATAAATAAATAAAAACATCTACAAATTATTTGTAATTTATGAGAATGCTAAGATGTATACTTTTATGCATATTTTTATAGTTGTATATATGCTTTTATACGTGAGTATTTTTCTATATTAATTTATATTTATTGTTATATATATATATATTATATTTATAGCTCTTAATTACTTAATTTAAGAAGTCAAATTAAATATGATTTGATAAATATCAAAATTTGAAATTAAAATTATAAATGTATGTATTTATATATATAAGAACAATATAAAATTATGCACACAAATAAATATAATAAATATGATATGTTATATATATTGTGCATATATTTATATAATTATTTTTTATAAATATACATAAAACATGAGCTCTTCCTCTTATCCTTGGGGTCACGTGTTCAAAACCTGACAGCCAACCTGTTAAAAATAAAGAAATTTTAAACTGCTATTCGAGACGGGTGGGTTTCCAAAACCTGCGCTGGTTCGCCGGTCTGGGGGTTCCTGGTTCCGCGGTTCCCAGGCGGTATGCCGAAGAAGCGGTCCGCTTATTTGGACCGGACCAGCTTGGTGTCCGGTCGGACCACCCGGTCCGGTCCAGTTTCAAAAGCTCGGTGCTCTATGAAAACTGTCTGCGCTAATTTCAAATAAGTTCATCAAACGGCTCTTTAAAGCTGTTCCCATTTTTGACTGGTCTTCTTATGCCAGCTCCTTTATTATTTATTTTATAGGAAAAGCTGACCCATGGTTTGCCTTTAGCTCGTAAATGACTTCAAAATTTTAAATTTGAAACATGGATATGAACTGTTAACCTCTATTTTGTTAATTTTTAATACTCTTTTCCTTTTGCCTCTCGGCAGCTTGAAGCATGTGCCCACCCTTTCTTTGACGAGCTACGAGAATCCAATGCCCGGCTGCCAAATGGCAGGCCATTCCCCCCATTATTCAATTTTAAACAAGAGGTATGCCTCTAACAATTTCGATTCTTTTTTTCGTATTTCTACGCTTCTCACTTAATTTTCTTTGTAAAAGCTTTTTTTAAAAAAAATAGAAACTGTTGGCCTCTAGGTTATTTTATGAAGTCCTCGTAATAAAATATAAAAGTATATAGCTATATATCAAGAAAAGCTTGGTATTTGAAGGATTATTTGGATGTTTTTACCTGTTTTTTTTTAAATAATAGGAACCCCAAAACTGCTGTTTAAAATAATCTTATGAAATAGAAATCAAATTGCTTGTATAAAGTACATTTAGGAAATATCTTCTCTTTAGTATAAAATATTCATAAATAATTATACAAGCATATATTTTATCCTCACCTAATAACTATTTACTTTCAAAGAGGGACTGGGAGAAAAAAATTTAAGTAATAATTTTGATTATATATACTTCTCCTTTTAATTGAAGCTCTTAACAAATATAATAATGGTTATGTATATTTCTTAGTTATTTATTAGAATCTGTTTCTTTTGACATACCACCTAAGTAGAGTGAGATCCACAGCTGTCTGGCAAGATTCACTATCAAATCATCATTCTCATCCTCATCAATAATATTGGCCAAACTATTTGATAATAATGCACCTTCATGTGGCTCATATTGCTTTTCCTCTCTTAAAGTATTTTGACTGAATGTTTTCATGCACATTTTAAAATTGCCTGAAGTGTATTTCATTCTGTCCAAATTTACTTTTACCCTTGTTTATAATATATATATATATATATAAATGAATAACTTGTTAGTGTATTTATGTGTATATACTCTATTAATGCATCATGTATGTATGAATCATTCAAAGAAAAATTTATTGTATTTTATGCAAGAATAATTACCAAAACTTCCAAGAAGTTAACATAATACAGGTTGCACTCTATTTATTTTTGATATTACAAAAACCTCCCCTGGGAGTTTACATTTCATAACATCTATTGCACAAAAGTACCCCCTTGAAGTAAATCTCGAGGAGGATCTTTTTGTGCATGTATGTTATGAAATATAAGCTTACATGAGAGGGTTTTATAATTTCAAAAGGAAGAGGGGGTGCAACCTGTAATTTAACAAACTTAGAGGGGAGGTCCCGGTAATTGGCCCTTTTATGTATTATACTCGAATATTTATAAGTGCTATATTACCTGTCTTGCATTGTAACTCAAATTCATATCATTTCTCCTTGTTCCCCTCCCATGGGTGTTCTCATAATTACATGTTGCAACCCTTCTATATTTTGTAATCACAAAAATGTGTCGCGTAAGTTTACATTTCATAACATCTAGGGCGTATTTTTTGTGCATGCATGTTACAAAATGTGAACTTACAGGGGATGGATTTGTAATTTCAAAAGATAGAGGGGGTGCAGTCTGTAATTTTACAAACTTATAGGGAAGAATCCACCAATGGTGAGCAACTCATAGTGCAAATATATATATATATTATATATTCTTGTACCTGCAGTTAGCAGGTGCATCAGTAGAGCTCATCAGCAAGCTCATTCCGGAGAACGTGAGAAGGCAGGCTGGCCTCAATCTTCTTTATCCTGCGGGCACTTGATCGATATGTCGTAATTCTCAAACTCGGGAAGGGGCGAAAAGGTAACTGCGACCGGTTGACTTTCCGTATGACTCTTAAGATGATGATGTATGTATAGCCAGTGAATTCCTGCAAAGGAATGAAATTGTGATGGAGCTGCCTGCTGTTTTTGTGCCTCATTCCAGATTCCCCAAGTATCACTATACCCTCCATTGTATATTATTTTGCCTTTAGTATGGGATGAATTTGAATTCAACCTTTTTTTTTTCACTTAATTTTATTTTAGGTCATGATGATTTGGTGGGGATGAAACTTTGGTGGTGGGACCCTGGGATGTTGTATTATTGATGACAAAATATTGTATTTGTATCTCCTTTTTATTTCTTTATTTCTGCAATTTGTAGTAGATGTAGTGCTAAGTTTTCATTAATGCTTTTTTTCTCTCATAAATGTATCATGTTATTTTTTGCTGTTATGTTAACTTTAAGTTTGTTAAGATCTTCAAAGCCGCCCGGTTGGCTCTGGTGTTATTAATATTTTTTAAAATATATATATAAATGGGTCGTCGAAAATGAATTACCTTACCTTGCAGGTTCCCCTGCCGAACTACTGTGGAATGGATGTCTCGGATCTTTAAATGTCTTGCCCTTAGTTTGTCGATTATTTCTATATAATGACATGATTTTTGGTTAGACATAGGGTCGTGAACACGGTGCTTATGAACCGTCGCTCGTGAACACTCAACCTCACTTTATTCGGACAGAGCTCTTTTCCCGAATCTTATAGGGCGGGGGAAATCTCATTCAGTCTGTCACTACTCTTTCGCGCCAAATGGACCCCTAATCTGCTCACCAAAGGTTAAAAGCTTAAAAAATGACAAATAAATGAATAATTCAGCAAGTAGTTAACAATGTCTATAAGATCAATAAATATGCCAAGGCATGGAATGACAAAAATGAATAATTCATTTAGTTTGCAATGCCAATAAGATTAATAATATAAAATAGAGAGCAATTTCATGTCATCTTACCATCTCTCCAAAACCTCATAAATGATAAATAAATAATTAAATTAACATTATTAATAAGATAAGTAATATATAAATAGAGTGTTATAGTGTGTGTTTAAATTAGAGATGCAAGTTGAGTTGAACCAGCAAGTAATCTCGATGAACTGGTTCAAACGAATTTGACTCGAGCTCTATAGCCAGTCAGACTTGAGCTTATATGTTGTAGTAATAGAATAACAGTTTTTTTATAATATGACAGCTTGAGCTTTGCTTATCCAACAAGATCAATAATGTAAAATAGAGTGCATATTTGAGTACACTTTTATTTTTCCACTCAAAATAGAAAATTATCCAAAATATCAACACTGTCAATAAGATAACTATTCACTATTATAATAATTATATAAAAAAGTCTATTTTGATCTTTGCAATGTTAACTTAATGAATTATTCATTTATTTGTCATTTTAAACAATTCAAATGCACTTTTTATCTTTCCCCTCAAAATAGTAAATTATTCAAAATATCAACATTGTCAATAAGATCACAATTCACTATTATAATAATTATATAAAAAAGGTCCATTTGAATTGTTTAAAATGACAAACAAATGAATAATTCATTAAGTTAACATTGCAAATAAGATCAATAATATAAAAATATATAATTGACTATCCATTTGAATTTAGTCATCCCCTCCAAGTCAAAAGGATAAATTATTCAAAAAGGAAACAAAATAGAGGGATGCAGTTTGTAATCATGAATCATCGTTTGTGAACATCCGATCTCAACTAAAAAAATTCATGCATTTTATACTCAAAACAAGTTTATTTTCTTGATAGCCGTCGTGACCTTTTGTCTTGTCAAACATACATTCTATGATAATGACGTTTTTTTTTATCAAACACATCGGAGCAAATAAGCTGCATCAAACAAAGACTTAAGCAATTAATTGTTTAATTGGGTCCGGGGAGGGTAAAGTGCAGGAAAGGCATTGCACGGTAAAGTGCAGGCAATCTGACGGCTGCGAGCCCATCTCAACTCGCGTGGAGATGCGTGCACATCTTAACTCGCTTTGAGATGTGTGTGCTGAAATGTGCACGCATCTCCGCATGCTCGTATCCATCGGATCCCTAAAGTACAGCGGCTCGCATCAGTCGGATCATGCTGCACTTTACCTGGCTAATTAACATTTTTTAAAGCTACAACCGCATAGATCCCAAGCACTAAACTTGCCGACTTTGCAAGCCTTCCTCCTGAGCCTCCCTTTAAAAGGGGAGACTATCAGGCCGGGCCCAGGCAGGTTGGGTAAGGCCAAAACCTGGATGGATCCCTGTCAAATTAATGGCAGCTGCTGCTGCCAAATGGTACTAACATTGTTAGGCGGCCAAGGCACACTGGCGGCCCACGGCCCAAAATCATAAGTTGTGGCTGCCTAAGCCTGTCCCTCTTGCCCCGCCTGCCCCAAAATGGGAGGAAAAATTGTTCGGTACATATACGCACCTATGGGTGTGCGGGAGCAGATCCGGCCGTAAGATCTTGAATTCAACGGCCGGATTTCAGCCGTATCTGCTGGTTATACAACCGGATGTACCGACGAATCAGATACGGACATGTCTCAGCTGTTGAAATCCAGCTAAGAAGAATATCCTACAACTAGATCTGCATGTATCGCACCTATTAATAGGTGCGAACAAGCACCCAAAAAATGCAAATGGGGCAGGATTACCCCAGACAATTACTAAAACTTGGTGCCTGGGCAGGCCTAAACCCGGCCTGGGCTGGACCCAGGTCGGACCCTAATAAAATATGGGGGTCTGGTAAACCCCCTTAGTCCTAGCCTGGACCTAAACCGGTTTAGGACCAGGCAACCAAGCTCAGGCCAAATTTATATCTCTGCTTTCGAGTATAATACAAGCTCCGTTGAGAGTTGAGACACACCAAATATTATTTATTGCTATTTGTATTTTGGAGGGGGTTTTATGAGTCCGACCAACCATAACTCTTAGAGATATAATTTTGGGAAAATAATTAAATTAGTCTTACAACTTTACACTAATTTTGAAATTAATTCTTAAATATTTAGTTTTTTTATATTGATCCCAAAACTTTAGCCAGAATGAAATAGGTGATTGTTATTCGCACTACAGTTTTGGTTATTCGCACTACGTTTTCTCCTAATTTTCGCGTCTTTTGGAAATACGTCTTATACATGCATTTTTAGGAAAAGTGTTCAACACGAAAGTTGTAGATCTCGACGATATCTACAACTTTCGTGTTGAACACTTTTCCTAAAAATGCATGCACAAGACGTACTTTGAAAATACACTCAGATTTCACGACTTTTAGAAATACGTCTTGTACATGCATTTTTAGGAAAAGTGTTCAACACAAAAGTTGTAGATCTCGATGAGATCTACAACTTTGATGTTGAACACTTTTCCTAAAAATGCATATAAAAGACGTATTTTCAAAAGGCGTAAAAATTTAGGAAAAAACATGTACGACTAGTCAAAACTGTTATGTGGATAACAATCGCCATGAAATAGACCCTAACGTTAACTTCGGTTGAGTTTTGAAATAATTTAGATTTTGCTACTGTCGTGTGACTCATGAATATTGAATATTATTCAAGTATTATAAAAATGATAAAATAATATTTATTATCATTGTGGTGCCAAATCCGAAATGTTATACAAGAAATAAAACAAAAAAAATATTACATAATTTTTTATCATATTTAAAATTAAATAATAATATTCAATATTTACATTAGCAATTTAGCATTTAGCAATCCAGTTTTGGGACTAATATGAAAAAAATTAAAATTTTATAAAACAACTTTAAATTTAGCCACCTTTTAGCGCTAGGATATTTGTGACTGCGAAGGGAGTGGTTATGAATCTTCGTGGATATGAACTGTCGTTTGTGAACGTCCGGCATCACCGAAGAAACTCAGTTTAATTTTATTTTATGTTCAAAACTAGTTTTCTTTTCTAGTAAACATTCATTGACAAAGAATCACATTGGGCTTATTATTAGTAATATTTATGTATGTTACGGGTCACCCGGCCTTTTCTCCGATCCGAAGAATCGGGCCGCCTTAGCTCGGAGTCTTGTCGGGAGCGCAATCAGTTAAATAAGGGAATTATTAAAAGCACCGCACTTTTGGCTAATCGCACCGCTTTGTTAAAAGCACCGCAGTTTTTCACATATTGTTAAAAGCACCGCACATTGTTATCCGCACCGCAATTGAGATAAACGCACCGCACTTAATTTATGAATTAAAATAGGTTCTCATTGAATTACAATATTAATATATACTCAATAGAAAAAATATTTGATACAAAAAAACCATCAAATGTGTTGTCCAAATTGTTATGCTCTTTTCTTCAAATATTTGTGATCTTCATCAACGACATCTATAATATGGACCAATAATACTTGAGGCACAATTCACGATGACCAATAATATTGCAACAATTTACTTCTAAACATAGAAACGGTAATGAACTCTCAAAGAAATTTCAGAAGTCCTTTAACATATGTGATTGTTAACCGCAACTCTTTATTGGCTAGTCACACTCAAAAATCACCTAACTTTTCACGTCTTTTCGAAATACGCCTTGTACACGCAATTTCAGGAAAAGTGTTCAACACAGAAGTTGTAGATCTCGACAAGATCTACAACTTTCGTGTTGAACACTTTTTCTGAAATTGCATGTACAAGGCGTATTTCTGAAAGGCGTAAAATCTGAGCGTGACGAGAGACGGCGTTGGCGCTGATATCTGCCGGTGTCGGCGACGAAAAGGGCTGGAGGGGGCTGGAGGAGGCGGGAGGAGCCAGCGACTTGTCAGGAGGCGTGAGGAGAAGATCAGGATTTTAGGACTGCGGTGCGAGGAAGCAGCAGTGCGATGCGGGTATATTTTTAAAGTGACAAATTTTAAGTGTTAAAAGACCCAAATGCGGTGCGATTAGCCAAAAATGCGGTGCTTTTAACAATTCCCTTAAATAAACCTGCACGCGTTCTGCCTGCGCAGGGCGCGGTCATGCGTGCTTAGACGTGGGCCTGATGCATCCTTCCGGTCTTCTCGGGTGCTCGTGGTTCTCGGCGTGCTGCTGCTCTGTTTGGGCTCTTTTGTACTTGGGCTGTTTCGGCTCGGAAATTTCACGGGGACCCTATCAAACGCTCCAAAATTTTCGCGAGTTATGATCCGTAAAGCGAGGAGTGCGGAAATTTCTAGCGTCTCCCAGAATGTTTCAACCGTCAGAAGATCCTCTGTCAAACTTTGCGGGATTCTAGTCAAAGATTGAAGCTTATTCGCTATCTGTTTTGAGACAAGAAAATTTCGTAAAATATTTTCGTCTACTCGGACGCCTTCTATTACAGTTCCTCCCTTGAAGGCTATAAAATAGAGAGGGTCGTTTTGTTCTTCTCTTACGCTGTCATAGAGATTTCCTGGCCCGCGGAGTTTGCTTCTGGAGTTAGCGGATTTCTGCGGTCACCAGCTTGTCTCCCTTGAAGAAGATCAGAACCCTTTTCTCTCTTTTTTATTGCTCGAGAATGAGGAGTGTGGCGAGGAGAAAAAATGTCAACAGTAGCGCCTCCTGGAGGGGTGCTGTCACGGAGACGACGAAAGCGGTGGCAAGTGTGGAGGGCGATAGGTGTGGGGGAGCGTGGGGAGATCGTCTGGACGCGAGGCCGACCGCGCGCGGGGGCATCCGCGCGCGAGCGTGTGCACGCGCGGACGTCCGCGCGTGAGCCTGCATGCGCGAACATCCGCGCACAAGCGTGCGCGACCGTGCGGCTAGGGCCGGCCGCTCGCGTTTGTCCGGGGACAGCCGCGCGTGTGCAGCCAGGGCAGCCCCCGCGCGGGTTCACGCGGGGTCGCCCCCGCTCGGGTTTATAACCCATAGTTTCATACTAGTTATTTGAATATTAGGATATAAATTGGACCCTTCTTAAGAAAAATTATAAATCGAAAAAAATATTAATTTCTTTTATTAGAAAATGACAAACGATTTTTTTATTGCCACATATTGATATGTCAACCGTCAACGCCACCTCAATAACTTACATTTGGCACGCTGGTGGCGGGAGCAGCTCGCCGATGGAATCAGAGGTTTGGAACTGGAGGCGGAGAGGTGCTGGAAACGACATTTTTTGGGGGCTTTTCTGCTGTCCACACTCCAGCGGGAAGAAACGAAGTAAACACCGCAGAACATCATTTGATTTTCCATTGTCCGGCGACGTTTGCTCCAAACGTGAGCTTGAAAATGCCGTAATCATCTAAACTCGTTAAATAGTTGGATTCCGATCCTTTAGAGTTCAGGGGAAACTCCACGGATCCATCACGCGAGAACCCCCGAACTCCTCCAATCCTATTACTAAAAGAATTTAGCCACTAAAAAACAAAAATGTAAAGTAAAAATAATTGTAAATTTAAAAAACACAGAGTTCTCGTTGGATTGAACCAGAATTCCACCCTGAATTTGTCAGTTCCAAATTCAGACAATCCGAATTCTAAATAGTTAGCCAGTTAGCCTTGTGAGTTTAGATATTTATTTGAAATAATATATAAATTTAAAAATATATTTGAAATAAACGAAAATTAAAAATAATGCGGGGCCCGCGGGGGGCCATTTTGAATATTTTGTCAATAATTATTCTATTGGGTCAAACTTGAAGAAGACGACAAAGTCAATATACATTCTCCTTGCATCTGATTTTCTGGCAGTATAATTGACTTGGAAAATGACACCTCACAGTGCCCTGTCCCAATCGTACGTTTTTAATGCATAATTATTTTCAAATACCAAATGTATATTTATGGACAGATAGGACAAAAATAATTAATTTAATATTAATTTAGTTGTTAAATATTTAATTTGTGTTTTTTTGTCAATAAATTCAATTCAGCAACTAAAAAATGTCTCCCTAAAATTTGTTCCGTTAGGTTCAGTTCGATTTTAAATGAAATTTAAACTGATTCAAATGTTTTGACATTTTACACACTCCAAATCAAAATCGAGCCGAAGCTGATCAGTTCGGTTTGATTTGGTTCAGTCTGAAAATATCAGTTCGATTTTTAACATACAAATGAAAGCAAAATTTATAAAAATCATTGTATTTGTGTTGCACATGATTTTTTTCTTCAATGATTTGATCATTACATTCATCAACTACTTTTATTATATCAAAATTTGCCATTTACATTTTAATAAAAATTAAAAAATGAACAAATATTTGCATATATAATATTAGTGCATTGCAAAAAATATATATAAATATTTGAAACATGATTAGATCATGAGTTCGATTTCATCCGTTTTATAGATTTTCTATGCACGCCCTATTCTTGATGAGAAATTTAAAGAAAATTTGGACACAACTAAAATTCTTGAAAGCTTGAGTGATATTATTTTTATCCTAAATTTGTATGAATTAATTTATAAAAATGTACATTAATTACTAACAAATTAATTTAATGAAAGGTAAATCACGAAGCTACTAATCTGATTGGAATAGTTTAGATAATAGTATATTTAAGCTCTTTAAATTAGGGGAAAAGGTTTATTTATTCTTTTTAAAAAAATGAAAATAAATTATATTCTAATTTCTAAATTCTAATATATATTTCTATTTAATCATAAAAATAAGAAAGTCAACATATGCAATCTCAACCGTACAAATTGATCAACGGCGATGATCAAACTCCATACTCTGTTTCTCTCTGTCTCTCTGTCTCTGTTTCTCTGTCTCTCTCTCTCTATGAATATCGATCTCAGCAGCGAATGCAGCTCACGCCATGCCGGACCCCGAGACCTCCGGCACATCCTCGCCGGAGTTAGCATCTCAGGTGAAGATTCAGTTCGTGCCGAGGCGGATATCCGACGAACTCCTCATCAAATTCTCCGACCTCTCAGAATTCAGCGTCGAGCACGAGCAGAGCGCCCTGTGGTCGCCGCCGGTAAAGCGCCGGGCTTTTCTCAACCAGCAAGGGATTGTCTGCTCCGACACCGACGGGATGGCGGCTGAGCTTGTCAGCCTGCAGGCGAAGAAGAAGGGCTTGCTCTGCTTCCATGTAAGTGGTAACTCGCTCAGAAATTTCTGTCTGCAAGAGTTGTTTTATGAAATGCTCTGCTCTGTTTTTTCTGAATGCAGGGTATCTGCTGGTGCTTATGATTTTTTTTTATTGAGAAACGCGTTTGGGATGCAAGGATTTCCGTGTTACGAACCGCGTTTGGATTTTGATTAAAAACAATTTTATGTAAGGATATTAATGAATTATATATTGTAAATTTATTCAGAGATGCAGTTGTCAGCTTCCTTTATATGTAGAGTAATTTTGGGTGTTAAAATAGAATTTGAGTCTTGAATGTCTGAATCTTGATAAATCTGTTTGGGTGGGTGGTGACGGGAAGGAGCGCGGTGGTGGTTACGACTTACGAACGGTCATTCGTGAACGTTCGACCTCACATAAGAAATTTCATCTAATTTCTTGTTTAGTCGTAGTGGTTGTCATGCCAAACATGCATTTTATGACTGTGATGTGTTTCCAAACAAACCAGAGCTAAAACTTCGCCCCAATTTGGCATGGCATCATCGTTTCCGCCACCACATTAGAGGTGGAAGACTCCTTGATCAAAAATCTCCCGCATTGCGCTGTTTATGTGTTGCCATTGGGCTTCCCAATTCAAACGGGTCACGACTATGTTGGTGGTGGTGGAGTCTGTTAGAAGGGGGTGCGGCGGTTCAACCCACCTCGTAAGGTATTTAGGCTGCCTTCCTTAAACTCCATTAGTGGGCTGCAGCTCAACCGACCCAACCCATCTCCATGCTCACAGACGGGATGTTGGAGGCCACATCCTCCTTTAGATGAGCGAAACTCGATAGTCAAACGCACACCACGGGGACTTACCAGGAGGTCACCCATCCTGTGACTACTCCAGCCCGAGCACGCTTAACTATGAAATTTTTTCACTTCTCATCACCAATTGAGCTCCGCCACATGCCCCTTCTAACAGAGTCCGCCACACCAATAAATCGATGCCAACGACGCACAAAGTATTTCTAAGGCTTTATTTGAGAGAGTTGTTGCTAATTAAAAGAAAATTATTTGAAACAAAGTTTAAAAAGAAAATTGTATGTGAAAATTGAAGTTTAGGGTATAAAACTGGAAGAATATGCTCTCCTTGAGCAGATTTGAGAGGCTGAACGGAAGAACTTCTGTGTAAATATGTGTACAACCCTAATTTAGCGAACACGATCAGACCCGGCTCAAGAGAGGTCAGACGAGCTTTAGGGCCACAGAAAATCTGCAGACAATGGGCAACGAACTGGGTATAGAAGCGATCTGGACACAACGAAAGAGAACTCGGCGTAGTCACGAGCTTGTTGTAGTAGCAAGCTCGACATAACCGCGAGTTCGACTTACTAGTAAGCTCGACAGAAAATCAGGATCGGAAAACAACGAGCACGACAACAACAAGAAGGCAAGGCGACTCGCTGGACGAGGCGAGTTGAAGAATTTGGCGAGCCCTAGCCCTTGGGTGTGGCGAGTCCCCCCCCCCCCCCCCTATGTTGGCCGCATACTCGCCACGCGGCCAAGAATCTCCAGTGACTCATCTGGACCGTTTGCAAACCGTTAGGGTCTGCCCTTAGCCTTCTCAAATAGTGGTATTCCGCTGTTCGTAGGACAATAGGAGGGTTGCATATAGCAAAAGCAAAAAGGCAGAGGCCGATATTAACAGGCCAAAAAGTCTATTTTACCCTCGAAGAGAGTTTTCATATAAATAGACCCCCAAAGCACATTGAAAAGGCAGACTCATCCTCTTAGAGCTCCCGATTTTGCGAGTTCTCGTTCTGTGTCATCTACGATGTCGAGCTAAGCTTGGCCTTGGGAGGGGAAATCACGAGTATCGCTTCTGGGTGTGTGGCGGGACCTCTCCCCTGTATCTCGATGGGGCTGTGGGTGGGCAGCTAATTCTTATATAGAGAGGGCCAGCTCTGAACTTAGAATACCTCATCCTTGTGCGCCCGACGATGAGTCGAATAACCTGAACTGCTCTATCTTAGTCCCAACACTGTTGGACCAGTATTCGGGTTCCAACATTTTTGGTACTGTGAGCGTGGATTCGGCTGTCGGATTCCCTGTATGAGTTTTTTAGATGCATTTTCTGATTATCATCAAATACGCATGCATCCACCCACATAAGAAATGTCTTCTTTATCACAAACGACGGGTGCTACTGTTATAAAGTAATAGCGTTCAGACTCAAAAACGCGAGAGCGACGTATCAGCGGATGATGGACAAAATGTTCAAGGAGCAAAAGGGGCTAAACTTAGAGGTTTATGTGCACAATCTCTTACTAAAGAGTTAGAGTTTCGAGGAGCTTCTTCGCGACTTGAAAGAGACTTATGCAGCACTCCAAAAATACTGGATGAGGCTCAACCCAACCAAGTGCGTTTTCGGAGCACGGAAGGGGAAATTTTTGTGTCATCTCTTGACCCCGGTTGGAGTCAAGCCAAACCCAGACAAGGTAAGGGAGATTATGGAGATGGATTCTCCGAAGAATATGAAGGAGGTGCAACGCTTGACAGGTTGGCTCGCGGGACTGAGCAGGTTTTTCTCGAGGGATGAGGAGAAATGTTCCCCATTTTTCTAAGCATTGCGTAATCACATAGATAACAAGAAGTTCTAATGGTCGACAGAGTGTGAAGAAACGTTTCATCACTTGAAGCTCCAGCTAACGCAAGCCCCTCTACTACAATGGCCAGGAAGGAGAGGACCTCTACCTGGGAGTTGGAGTCGAAGCGATGAGCTCAATCCTAGTGAGAAAAGAAGGAAAATGATAACTCTCTATTTATTGTGTAAGTAGAGACCTCCGAAAGGCCGAGCTGCAATACCCCCTTCTTAGAGAAGCTGCCCTTCGCGTTTTTCATTTCAGCTCGGAAGTTTCGACCTTACTTTAAGGCCCACTCAATCAGGTTGGTCACAGACCATCCACTTCGAGGAATAATGGATGGAGTAGAGCATTCAGGAAGGCTGGCCAAGTAGTCGGAGTAGCTCGACAAATTCGACCTCTCTTTCGTCCCTCGGATGGTGATGAAAGCATAAGTGGTGGCCGATTTCTTGGCTAACTACGCGATAGAAACAGACAGTTTCGAATCGCATGAGTGAAAGGCTTGTGAGATGTTTGTGGATGGAGCATCCGGGAAGTACTCGATGGGGGCCGAAGTTGTACTAACGAGCCCTCACGGAGTCGAGATCGAACAAGCGGTAGACATTCATTTCCCAGTCACAAACAATTAAGCAGAATATAAAGCTGTGATTTGCCGGCCTCTGCCTTGCTCGTGAGCTGGGAATTCAGAATCTCTGAGTCCACTCAGACTCCCTGGTGGTAGCCTTTTAGATCCGAGGGGAATTTGAGGCACGGGATCTCGTATTACAACATTACTTAATCAAGGTAAAAGTATTAGTGAGCATTTTTTTTGCTTATTCTCCATCCAGTTTGTGCTTAGGGAGGAGAACTCTGTGTTAGACTACTTGATCAAGTACACCCCCCTGCGGGGAGAGCGGTGACCGAGTTGTTCCGGCCTTCCATCGAGGAAGTGGAGCTCATGTAAATCGACCAATAACCATCTTGGATGGATCTTTTCATCGAATTCTTGACCACAAGGCGGTTTCCCCCGAGGTTCAGGACAAGAGGCGATTTCGGTACAAATCGGCTTATTACTTACTCCACGAAGGAAGCCTCTACTGGAAGACTTTGAGAGGTCCCCTGGCACGATGCGTCGCTGAGGTGAAGGTGCCCTGGGTGTTGGAGGAAATCTACTCGGGAGAATGCGAAAGCCATTCCGGGGGAAGAAATTTGGAAAAAAGGGTGCTGAGGTAAGGATACATCTGACATATTGTTCGAAAGGACGCGTAGCAGTACACAAAACGATGCTAGAGGTGTCAACTTCATGCACCCATCCAACTAAAACCCGCACAACAGCTCAGGACAATTACATCCCCATAGCCCCTTGTGATCCGGGAGAAAGATCTCGCCTGGCTTTTCCCCTAAGCAAGTGGGTAGAGGAGGTTCATCCTCGTAATGATCGATTATTTTTCCAAGTGGATCGAGGTGAAGGCATTGGCAAAGTCTACCTCCCAAATCGTGAGGAATTTCGTATGGGAAGAGATCATTTGCAGGCACGGGTTGCCACTTGCGATCATCACAGACAATGAGTCGCAGTTCGCCAACACCGAACTCATCAGTTTCTGCACCCAGCTGGGAATTGACCTCAGTTTTTTCCTTCGTCCATCATCCTCAGAGCAATGGTCAGGTCAAAGCCGCTAACAAAGTCATCGTCAATCTACTAAGGAAGGTGGAAAATCTAAAAGAGAATTGGGTGGAGCAACTTCCCTCCGTCCACTAAGCCCTTAGAACTATGCCAAACACAGTCTCGGGAGAGTATCCGTTCAAGTTTTCGCACGGCTAAGATCCCACCCATTTAGATAATATAAAACCAGGTGACCTCACATCGATTGTCCGCCTATTAAGATAAGAGAATACTAGACGACCTTGCATCGAGTTTCCGCTTATTTAGATAAGAGACGACCAACCCACCTCACATCGAGTGTCTGCCTACTTAGATAAGAGAGAAGACCTGGAGACCTCACATCAAGTGTTTGGATATTTAGATAAGAGAGAAGTCTAGGTGAACTCGCATCGAGTGTTCACATATTTAGATAAGAGAGCTCCATGCGTCTATATGTCTAGTATCTGCTTGGAGTGTTATTTCATCATGAATTGTTGATCGAACGGTTCTTGGCGAAGTGTTGCGGATTATCGAGCGAACACTTGCCTGACAGATCTTGGTGAAGCTCCGCGACTCGGTGGTTGGGCACTTGCCTCGGGAAATGAGGGATTATGCTCCTTGGGAGGAGTTGTCCGCGAGTCCATGTGGTCCGCTTGCCATAGGTTAAGGATTTAATTCGGACCCGAGGCATCCACATGTCTCTCGTCCGCGTGCAATGCTGAAAAATGTTGGCGGGCAATAAGCACTTGTTTACTTGGAGCTCGATCTCGGAAGGAAAACAATAATACTGACAACACCTCGGTTAATGCGCGGTTGGTACACACATCCGGACCTGCCATATACGTCACATGAGAGTGTCTCACGAGGATAGTCACTACGTTCTTATGGTGGAGGAAGTGAATCACATTAGCAGGAGGGTCAGAGGCACGAGGACCTAGATTCTACGACGTTCGGATATGTCTGAAGGGGTCTCACTAGGCATTGGTAACCATGCATGGACGTTAATCTCGGATTTATTTTGCTTCGAATACTAAGAACTCTGAGAGAGTGTATCCCGCATGACCTGAAACTTTTCTTAAAAAGAAAATGTCATATCTTTCATCAAGTAGAATCATGCAGAACTCTTGGAGAGGATAATAATGATATAGAGTGAAGGGAGGTGTAGAATTGTAGGCGTTGAGCTGTTTTTGGTTAGGCAGGTGAGCGACCCTGGCCAAGATCCTCCACTGAAGATGGGATGAACTCCGCCATATCAGCAAGCCTACCTTCTTTGACCGGCATTGAGATATCTTCCTCCGCTGGACTTGCAACCCGTATTTCTTCAAGGGGGAGAGGGAAATATTCCTCCATCGTGCCCGGAGATTGGGTTCCCCAAACTCGAGGTGGTGCGTACTCCTCTACTGAGTTTACAGACAAGATATAACACTCTCTGGCCGTTTTGGGTCACTCCTGGCCCGGAACTACATCCCTCACAGCGAGAATTTCAACCATGGTGATAAATTGAAACAATGGCTTGGACCTCCTTCCTCTCTCCTGAAAAACCATAAAGGGGGGCCGTCACAGGCCTTCAGCGGCTCGACCTTCATTATTACCTCATAAGTGGTTTTGAAAATGACGTTAACGGAACTTCCCATATCTACCAGAATCCTTGCCACCGCATAGTCCCCTAGGACGGCCTTAATGATGACCGCGTCGTGGAAGGGATTCATAAACTAGGGAAGATCTTCTTTATTAAATGTTACCGCTCCGCGGGGAGGCAGAGCCAAGGATGCAGAAGCTACCTCCCTTCCTCTCAACCGCCTCAGAATCCCCATGCGAGAGGATTCTACTCCGGACCCACTATGGATGTAGTTAATACTCCCCAGCGTGCCGACCCCTTCCACTTCTACACATTCTTCTTCCTCGCTCTCTTGCTCAACCAGATTACATCTCAGGGCACTCGTCCCTTCATTTACTTTTTCCTACCCCCTCCGGGGGGCTTCTCCAACTCTTCCAACTGCTTTTTGGCAACAAGTACTCCAGCTTTCCCTCTTTCAGCAGCTTTTCCACTAAACTGCGAAGGACCCGACAATTTTTTATGTTGTGTCCCACGTCACTGTGGAACTTGCAGTAGAGGTTGGGATTTCTATTACCGGTACTCCCTTCATTGACCTCGGGTTCCGAAAGTCAGGTTATTGCTAAAGAACTTCTTAAACCTTTTCAATTGGCATCCTTATATCGTTATACTCTTGCATATCACTCTCCCACTGCTCCGGAGAAGCTCCTAGTAATAATGATGACCGACCATTCTCTTCTTGCAGTTGTTGAGGGGGTCCCAACCTCATTTATCGAAAGACTCGAGGTCCTTGGTGACGAGGATTGAGCCCCCTTTGATGTGGGGGATGATACTCTTGGCAGATTAAATTTTTTTTCTGCGGAGTCCCTGAGGGGGGATTAGAAGAACTGTGAGGGCACTTCCCCCTAACTATGAAAGACTTGCAATGAAAATCTCCTTATTGTATTCTCCTTCAATGAATTGATTGGCCCTTTCAATGAGCTTCACATAGGTTTTGGGCTTCCTTTCACTGATCATAAACTCAAAGAGTCATGGACGGAATTCATTGGTAAATGCGACCCGGTAAACTTGAGGGTCTATATCTGGGACCTCAATGATCAAACTCTGAAAATGATCCATGTATTGCCCCATTGTCTCTTTCGCCCGCTGCTGGATTTTGTAGAGTGCATCGACGCCCGCCCTTCGTCGTTTCAAGGTGGCGAACCTCTGAAGGAAATCTATCCTCAGCTCTCTGAAGGAGGTAACCGAGTCTGTAAGAAGGCTGAGAAACCACTCCCTATCCTTTCCGTCGAAGGTGGTGGAAATGAGCTTGCAGTGCAGGGCTTCAAGGAGAGATTGTAGAGATACGATGTCGTCAAAGGCTTGTAAGTGAGAGGATGGGTCCTCTTTCCCTGTGAAGTGAGGCAGGCATGACTACCAGAAACCATTGTGAGAAGTTTCCCCCGTGCTGTCAAGGAAAACAGAGAGAACACCTCTTGTAACGCCCCAAAACTCGAATATGTATGGGTAGTGTTTTTAAGGACTTTTGGAGCCCTTGAAGTTTCACGGCCTGTGACACGGGCGTGTTCAGGCTTGGCACGGGCATGTCCAAAGGCGTGTCCTGCTCTGTGCTTGACGGGTTCTGTGTCGACTGAACAACACGGTCTGTGACACGGGCGTGTCCTAAGCAGTGTCAGGGCACACGACCTGTGGCACGGGTGTGTCGCAGGGCCGTGTCCTGTTCAGCCTGACGGTTTCTGTGTTGATTGAGGCACATGGCCTGTGGCGCGGGCGTGTCACAGGGTTGACACGGGCGTCTCCAGGGTTGACACAGGCGTGTCAAAGACCGTGTCCTATTTTGAGATCGATGAATTCTCATACGAGTGTGAAACACGGCCTGTGACACGGGCGTGTCACAAGCCATATGCGGACCCAGGAAGACGATTTTAAAGGCAAATCAAGGCCGTTCGTTTTATTTGAGAAGGATCCGACGGCCCAGAATCTCTCCTAATGGTATAAGGCCGGGTAATGAGGGTTTAGACCTCATTTCACTTGGTCCTTTCTCTTTCTAAGAGATAGAGAGATGAGAGCAAAGGGAGAAGAAGAAGCAGGAATCCTGCCATTGTTGGAGCTTCGGAGCTCCAAATCATAAGCCGAGTCCACATTCGCGGAGGCGAGTCCGTTGCAGTGCTTTTCATCCGACTAGTTTTCCATGACGCCGAAGCAAACCTCTAGGGTAACGATTCTCTACTTGGACATGCGAAGTTCTCTTCCTTTTGCATAGGGAACCTCCTCCCGCGAGTATGCGGCGAGCGTGAGGTTTTCCTTCGGATAGATACGGTATATCCCCGTATTTTTGCATTTAGATCTGGAATCGTAGTACGGGATAGGTATGCTGTGTGAAGCCATCTGGACATGTTGGTCTGGATTGGTGATGTTTATAAGCTTTGTATGTTGTAGAAGACTCCGTGGTGATCGCGTAGATTTCGGAGTCGCGGGGTGTGCAGGTGACCGTAGTGAGAGTACTGGTGAAATTCACTAGGAAAATACTCGAAAAAGGGGGAAGAAACGATAGTCTGTCCCCTACCGCGCGACGGTAGAGTTACCACCTGCGATAGCTTCTAGCAAGATATGTGTTTGTTAGGTCTGTCTCCGAGAGACCTGGGGGCCTTTGTTTGGAAAGTGAGATCCTTTAGGGCCTAGCTTTATTAGGCTAAAGTGCCGAACAGGAAAGGCGAAGCCGACCCGTGCCTGCCATTCGGCCATGAGTACTACGGTATTCAGAGATGGTATGATGGCTTGAGCAACGAGAAATGGTGGAGATGTACCTGCGTTATGTAGACTATGACATGAGAGCATCAAGCAATTGGGCTTTCGTCGGTGGCATAATGAGAGTCTCAGGCCCGGGGCCGTAAAGACTGAAATGCTCAAAATGACCGTCATGTTAAGGACCTCTGAACGGTGGTAATACTCGGGAAGTCCGGTACACCGATAATGTGCCCTGAGTGCACTGGACGTTTGGCCAGCAGTGCCAACGTCTGTGGAAAATAGTGCTTAATTTGCACGACGTATTGCCTATATACGGTAATTTTAATGTCTAAGGGGAAGGAGCACCTCCACCCCGAGTGAGGGGTGGGGTAGTTATAATTTGGTCAGCTAATGCTGACCGTTGCTTTGTTTTACCACCACGCGGTGGATTGTTCTAATGCAGGAACATGTGAGCCTAGTGCCAAGTAGCGGGCTGGATCCCTTGATGTTGTGCTGGCCCTTGAAGGCCAAAACAAAGTATTTTCTTTTAATACTGTCATGTATGGCCGGCCTGCGAGCCAAAGTATGTAAAACATTTTTGTTAAGCAAACTATTGTAAGGTCATAAGGCCAAATCTTGGGTGTATGTTATTCATTCTTATTGTGGTTGTAGTGGACATTCATGTAGCATGCATGGGTTCTTATAACTGTTTTAAAAAGCTTCCGTTAGAATGCTCTTAGTTAGGACGCGTTTTCCTATGCTGTTAAATTAGGTATTAATACGTAACTCCACCAACTGTCCGTGGTATATGGCGTGGGGCCCCGGCCGAACCTTCTGTTATATTCCATGTGACAGATGGGGTGTTACAATTTAGTATCAGACTAAGGCATCGGTCTTGCTTATTTGAATTCGTGGACGAATTCTCTTAAGGGGTGGTGAGCACATGTATGTGCATCATCGTTATAAAATGAAAAGAACCCATGAATGTCCACTTAGAAATGCAAATACACATGTTTGAGAACCTGTGTGTTCCTATGATTGCTTTTTACAATTTTGTTTGGTCTCTTAATGGCGTGTTGTATGACTATAGGTGACTAGGAGTGGCGCAGGGCAGTCAGAACACGCGCTTTCTGAGGAAAATAGTGCACCCAATGATGTGTCTAAGACCCTTCCTTCTGTGGAAATCATAAGAAGGGTAGTTGAAGCGGTGTTCACTGTGACTAATGCACAACATGGAAGGAATGTGCAACCCTTTGTCCCTGAGGTGGCTTCAACGTTGTGTGGTGTGATGGAGCAAATGGCATTTAGAAGACCATTTGGTCAGCAGTTGAACATGATTTTAGTGCAGGATACGCACTCAGTTGATGAATATTTGCAGGCATTTCTTATGATAAGGCGCTACCCAGGCTTTGAGTTGGGAAACAAGCAGTCTATGGTCGATAGATTTTATAATGATCTGTGTGGCGAGTTACGAGTTCTAATGCTAGGACCAAAATTATTGGGATTCCGATCCTTGGTGGAGTAGGCTAGATATTTGGAAGTAGATTTGGGGAAGGCCCACCAGATGTCAGTGTGTAGGGTACCGAACTCTGCAGATCCTACATGGACTGCATACTGCAGAATGCAGAAAAAGAGGTCTAGAACATCTACTAGTAAAGCTACTTACGCTTGTCATGCTTGTGGAAAGGAAGGGCACCTTGCCCGAGATTGTCGTGTTGGTGCAAAAAAGACAAAGAAAGTTATGACAGGAGCAGTTATAGTACAAATTGCTAGAGAACGTTGTGGTATTCTAGTGGCAAAGAAGACTGGACCTGGAGCAGCCATTAGGCGAGACCCAATTATATTTTATAACTGTGGGAAGCCGGGATATTTTGCACGAGATTATTGGAGCGGACGTCTGAAGACCGAGAGGAAGCCTAGAGGGTACAACCTTGGCCAGCAGGAGGCCATAAAACAGATTGACGTGGTGATAGGTATGGTTTAATTGATAACGGTTTAGCTTAAAATGCTTGTTGTATTACGCGTGTTAGCCTATGAATGGTTGTGCTAGACTTTGTATCGGTTTTTGATTGTCCGGCGAGAGCACTGTTCGACACGGGAGCTTCACATTCCTTTTTGTCTGAATTGTATCGCGCAGTGGAGCACCTTATTCGATAGCAATGGACAAATTGGATATGTTGCTGCCTAACGGGTGTTCTATGCGCACGGATAGAGTTTGTTGCATGAAGATAGGGTTTGGGAGTCATGAATATGATTTGCAAGCGTGGTTACTGTCAATAGTGGAGTTCGACGTGATCTTTGGTATGGAATGTCTCTCAGAGCAGCGTGTGTACATTGATTGTAACTGTAAGGTGGTTAGATAGGGACTAGATACGAATCGTGAGACGACGTTCTCAGGCATGAAGGGGGTCGAGCAAGACGTTGATGTGTGCTCTCCAGGTGATTAAGGCAGTTCGGAGTGGTGCAGAGCTGTTGAAATAAGGTTATGTGCGTCCAAGTTCGTCGCCTTGGAGCACACCGGTCATCTATGTTAAGAAGAAGGACGGAAGCTTACGACTCTGTATTGATGACTGGGAGTTGAACAAGCTATCAGAGAAGAATAAGTATCTGATCCCAAGGATTGATGATCTGTTCGACCAGCTGGTCAGGTAAACTGTGTACTCGAAGTTGGATCTGAAATCCGGATACTATCAGCTGTGGATAAGGGAAAGTGATATTCCAAAGACGGCTTTCAACATACGTTATGGGCATTATGAGTTCACCGTCATGCCGATTGAGCTGACGAATGCGCCATCCGTATTTATGGATTTGATGAACATAATATTCAGAGAATACTTGGACCAGTTCGTGATAGTTTTTATCGACAATATACTGGTGTACTCGCAGTACGAGGATTATCATTTCAAGCATCTGCATATGGTGTTTGAGACATTGAGGAGGAACCAACTGTATGGCAAGTTCTCCAAATGCGTATTTTGGTTGTCTTCGGTAGCGTTCCTTAGTCATATAGTTAGTGGAGAAGGTATTATGGTAGATCCGACAAAGATAGTTGTTATACGAGAGTGGCCTGTGTTGTCTACGATGGCGGAAGTCCGGAGTTTTCTGGGGCTTGCCGGCTATTACAGACGCTTCATGGAGAACTTCTCACGGATAGCATTGCCCTTCACTACTCTGACAAGGAAGGACCAGAAGTTTGTTTGGTCACATGAGTGCACGCAAGCTTTGGAAGAGCTGAAGAGTCGCCTGACCACGACGTCGATTCTCTGTGTGTAACGACCCCATCCGTTAAATGACGTATAGTAGAAGGTCCGGTCGGGGCCCCACACTATATGCCACAAACAGACGGTGAGGTCACAGGATAATACCAAACCAAACGAGTCCTAACTCAGAGCATTCTAGCGGAAGCTTATTAAGTGCAAGAACTCATACCATTGAATGTCCACTAATATATAAATATCACGTTTATATATATAATCAGGAATGTTTACAAGACCTCACCGCACACGGCCTTAAGGCCTTACAAGTTACTCTTTACAACATATATAATTTCATACATCGGCACGCAGGCCGGCCACACATGAAATCCAACACTTCGCACGGCCTTCAAGGGCCTACCAGCAGCATGGGCTTTTGCCCGCTCAATCCATCAGCCCGCAACACCTGCATATGGACATCCACCCCATGGGTGATAAACAAAGCAACGGTCAGCATTCAGCTGACCAATTATAACGACCTCACCCCTTACCCGGGGCAGTGGTTCCTTCCCTGCATGTATAGCAACTTCAACATATAAAGCACATACACCCAACATCACAAACGCCGGCCTCAATGCCAGGCGCTCCGTGCACTCAGGGCACTTTTTATGGTTTGTACTTGGTAGGCGGGCATAAGCCTCCAAACCCTTGTTGAAGACCTCACGCACCCGTCTCACTCAGAGGTACGCACCACACCAAAACCCGTGCGCACTATCAGTCGACCTACCCCCGTAGTGTAACAAGCCTAGGGAATTCGCCCTGCTGCTTTGCTACCAATCGACCGCTCACCCGATCTTAACATTGCCACTTGGTGAAATGGGCATAAGCCTCCAAACCCCTGTTGAAGACCTCTCGCACCCACCCACTCAGAGGTGTTCATCGCCACTTGGTAGAATGGGCATAAGCCTTCAAACCCCTGTTGAAGACCTCACGCACCCACCCACTCAGAGGTGTCCGCACTCCATCAACCAGCTCGTACAAGCATGCAACCAAAGGAGCTATACAAAGCATCCTATACACCAAACACATCGTCCTCACCATCTCCGCAGGCTAAACGATGCATACACGGAGTCTTCTCCGGATCGCAATATAAACATCACCAATCCCGACATACGTCTGGATGGGCTTCACACAGCATGCCTATGCCGTACTACAGACTTCCGGCTCTAGATGCAGACTCGACTGCTGGAATCACTTACGCGTTTCCATCTCTTGATGGAGGATCCCATGCACATGCAAAACAAAGGGCTTCACCTGCCCAAGGAAGAAAGATCGTTACCCTTGACGATCGCTTCGGCGCCATAGAAAACTAGCCGGATGGAAATCACCGCAGCGGCCTTGCCTCTGCAACGCTGCACTCGGCTCTCTATTCGGCTCGACGAAGCTCCACCGGCCTCCTCCTCCTCCTCCTCCAAGCTCTCCTCTCTTTCTTCTCTTTAGAAAGAGAAAGGCTAAGTGGAATGAGATTTCATCTCAATCCACGGCCTTAAAGAGGTTGGAAAAGCTATGGACCACACGATCCAAATAGAAGGAAACGAACGGCCGAGATCTGCCCAAAACCCCAATTTTTGCCTGACACGGCCTGTGACACGCCCGTGTCACAGGCCGTGTACCCTTAAGCGGCACACGCGGTTTGGAACCGACTGAACAATACGGGGATCGACACGCCCGTGTCGAACCTGACACGCCCGTGTCATTCTTGAGACACGCCCGTGTCCCCTGCTACACGGCACCCATCGACTTCCAAAACCAGTACACGGGTCGGAACACGGCAGCCGACACGCCCGTGTCCAGCCTGACACGCCCGTGTTCATGGCCATGTTCACGGCCGTGTACGGCTCTGACCCGAATAGGCCAACTTTGAGATTTAAATCGAACACGCCCTGGGACACGCCCGTGTCCCAGGCCGTGTACCCCCGACACGCCCTGGGACACGCCCGTGTCCCAGGCCGTGTCTAACAGCCTGCTACTCAAAATTGTGTACAAACACATTTTGAGTTCTGGGGTGTTACAACCCTCCCCTCCTTATAGAAATTTCGTCCCGAAATTTAGCGCAACGCACAAGTATCAACACAACCACGCTGTTGCGATACAACCCAAAACGATCCAGGTTTAGAGCTCAGAGGCCACAGCTTGGCTCGCCCCATGGAATCGTACCACCACACTGTTTGTCCCAAACAGAAATACATACATACATATATACAACAGACAACATAATAAAGTGCACACTCCACTTTATTTCGGCTTCTCCGCATCTCGCAGAATCCGTTTAGCGGCCTCCATTAAGTCCAAAGCACGGATTTGCTGTTCTGCTTGATTTGAGCTTTGCGGCTCCTGCATCTCAAGAGTGTATATTCGCGGTTGCGCCCGCGATGCAGACGATTCTGCCACAGCTTTACCCTTCTCGTCATAAGACGCACCTGTCTTTCTTTCACCCTTGGACGCACCATTCCAGCAAAATCGCGCAATATGTCGTGGCCTCCCACAAATGAAACATGTACGCGGCTCAACCCGTTCTTGCCCAAACGTTGCTCCTGACGCAACATCTGAAGAAGTTTGTTCAGCAGGCCTGAACCGCTTCTTATCACGTTTCCTGAAATCTGATTGCTCTGATGGCGGAACTTTGAAGTCAGACTTTTCCACCGCTCCGTTCTTCTTCTCCCGTACCCGCTTCAAATCCTTCTCTAGCGCACTAGCGGTATGCACCAATGCTTGGAATCCTTGGTTCACTGAACTCGAGAGAGCCAACCTCAGCTCATCACGCAGCCCTTCATAGAACCTATTTGTCTTCCGCGCCTGGTCCGCAAACGTCTACCCCGCATAACGACCGAGCTTGGTAAACTCATGCAGGTAATCGTCCACGGTCTTATCACCCTGTACCAGACGTTGAAATTCATTTTCCATTGCAATTCTCTGCGCCATTGGCAAATATTTCGCCCAAAACAATCTAGAGAATTCGTCCATCGATATGTCGCCCAGATCTCTACCGCCCAACTGGTGCAACTCGATCTCATCCCACCAAATCCTCGCCTCTCCTTCCAGGAGGAAAGTGGCTAACGGGACTTTCTGCTCCTCACTAATCCTGAGCGCAGCCAGGATTCTTTTCACTCGAGAGAGCCAATCCTCGGCCTCTGTTGGAGACGTTGCCCCGACAAACGTAGGCGGATTAAATTCCATAAAGTGCTTAAGTTGCTCGTCCGCTGCTTGCACAGCAACCGGAACCTCAACATGCTCTTGCCTCGCACCAACCTGCACTGGCGCCACAGCGGGCCTCGCTTGCCCAAAAGGTTGTGTCTGAAGCATAGCAAAGATCATCTCCGCAACTAAGCGCACCGTTTCCGCAGAAGGGGGAGGTGTAGGCACCTCAGGTGGTGCCGCACTCTCATCCGAACGCTGGGGCTCCGACTGCCCAACTCCACTCCTCGTCACCTATAGGTGAACAAGATAGCATTACTTTCCATGGTAATACGGCAAACTCACCGAATAGACACACACACACATTCCTAGTGGACATTCTTGAGTTCATTAGCATGACAGCAGGTCGCACGAACACGCGCTCGCCACCCCACAAAAGAATTCGACCACGAATTCGCCCATAACCCACAGGTCGGAGGATCGACACCTCCCTCTGATACCAAACTGTAACGACCCCATCCGTTAAATGACGTATAGTAGAAGGTCCGGCCGGGGCCCCACACTATATGCCACAAACAGACGGTGAGGTCACAGGATAATACCAAACCAAACGAGTCCTAACTCAGAGCATTCTAGCGGAAGCTTATTAAGTGCAAGAACTCATACCATTGAATGTCCACTAATATATAAATATCACGTTTATATATATAATCAGGAATGTTTACAAGACCTCACCGCACACGGCCTTAAGGCCTTACAAGTTACTCTTTACAACATATATAATTTCATACATCGGCACGCAGGCCGGCCACACATGAAATCCAACACTTCGCACGGCCTTCAAGGGCCTACCAGCAGCATGGGCTTTTGCCCGCTCAATCCATCAGCCCGCAACACCTGCATATGGACATCCACCCCATGGGTGATAAACAAAGCAACGGTCAGCATTCAGCTGACCAATTATAACGACCCCACCCCTTACCCGGGGCAGTGGTTCCTTCCCTGCATGTATAGCAACTTCAACATATAAAGCACATACACCCAACATCACAAACGCCGGCCTCAATGCCAGGCGCTCCGTGCACTCAGGGCACCTTTTATGGTTTGTACTTGGTAGGCGGGCATAAGCCTCCAAACCCTTGTTGAAGACCTCACGCACCCGTCTCACTCAGAGGTACGCACCACACCAAAACCCGTGCGCACTATCAGTCGACCTACCCCCGTAGTGTAACAAGCCTAGGGAATTCGCCCTGCTGCTTTGCTACCAATCGACCGCTCACCCGATCTTAACATTGCCACTTGGTGAAATGGGCATAAGCCTCCAAACCCCTGTTGAAGACCTCTCGCACCCACCCACTCAGAGGTGTTCATCGCCACTTGGTAGAATGGGCATAAGCCTTCAAACCCCTGTTGAAGACCTCACGCACCCACCCACTCAGAGGTGTCCGCACTCCATCAACCAGCTCGTACAAGCATGCAACCAAAGGAGCTATACAAAGCATCCTATACACCAAACACATCGTCCTCACCATCTCCGCAGGCTAAACGATGCATACACGGAGTCTTCTCCGGATCGCAATATAAACATCACCAATCCCGACATACGTCTGGATGGGCTTCACACAGCATGCCTATGCCGTACTACAGACTTCCGGCTCTAGATGCAGACTCGACTGCTGGAATCACTTACGCGTTTCCATCTCTTGATGGAGGATCCCATGCACATGCAAAACAAAGGGCTTCACCTGCCCAAGGAAGAAAGATCGTTACCCTTGACGATCGCTTCGGCGCCATAGAAAACTAGCCGGATGGAAATCACCGCAGCGGCCTTGCCTCTGCAACGCTGCACTCGGCTCTCTATTCGGCTCGACGAAGCTCCACCGGCCTCCTCCTCCTCCTCCTCCAAGCTCTCCTCTCTTTCTTCTCTTTAGAAAGAGAAAGGCTAAGTGGAATGAGATTTCATCTCAATCCATGGCCTTAAAGAGGTTGGAAAAGCTATGGACCACACGATCCAAATAGAAGGAAACGAACGACCGAGATCTGCCCAAAACCCCAATTTTTGCCTGACACGGCCTGTGACACGCTCGTGTCACAGGCCGTGTACCCTTAAGCGGCACACGCGGTTTGGAACCGACTGAACAACACGGGGATCGACACGCCCGTGTCGAACCTGACACGCCCGTGTCATTCTTGAGACACGCCCGTGTCCCCTGCTACACGGCACCCATCGACTTCCAAAACCAGTACACGGGTCGGAACACGGCAGCCGACACGCCCGTGTCCAGCCTAACACGCCCGTGTTCATGGCCGTGTTCACGGCCGTGTACGGCTCTGACCCGAATAGGCCAACTTTGAGATTTAAATCGAACACGCCCTGGGACACGCCCGTGTCCCAGGCCGTGTACCCCCGACACGCCCTGGGACACGCCCGTGTCCCAGGCCGTGTCTAACAGCCTGCTACTCAAAATTGTGTACAAACACATTTTGAGTTCTGGGGTGTTACACTGTGCGCCATGTGGAGCAGAAGGCTTTGAGTTTTACAGTGATGCTTCAGGCAGCGACTTAGGTTGTGTGCTGCTAAAGCATGGGAGTGTATTAGTGTATGGCTTGTGCCAACTGAAGGTACACGAGAGGAATTATCTGGCCCATGACTTGGAGTTAGCGGCCGTGATATTCTCTCTGAAGCTTTGGAGGCATTACGTGTACAAGGTGTGAAGGTCGATATCTATACCGATTGTACGAGCCTGAAGTATATTTTGGATAAAAAGGATTTAAACATGCGACAACAGAGGTGGATGAAGTTCCTGGGGGACTACACCTTCAAGGTACACTACATGCCTGGATAAGGTAATGTGGTTGCGGATGCGTTAAGTCGCAGAGCTCGCACGCATGTCAGTTGGTTGTCGATGCATAACGAGCGTTTGGTTCGTGAGTTGAAGGCCTCGAAGACTTCTTGAGCTGACATGAAGTTTAGTGCCAAAACACAATTGAACTGGACAGAGGTGCAGTGTGACCTTGCTGATAGGATTCGGCAAGCTCTGGTCTTGGATAACAACATGAAGCAGATCAGGGCTGAGACTTTGGATGGGTTAAATTCCCAATTTACGGTTAATAATGGACCGTTATGGAGGAACAGTCATTTGTGCATCCCAAGTGTGGGTAAACTATGGGAGGAATTGATGTACGAGGCTTATCATGCTTAGTACTCGATTCACCCGGGGAGCACGAGAATGTATAAAGCCATGAAAAAGTTATTCTGGTGGTCATGACTCAAAAAAGACATAACACTTTATGTGGGAAAGTGTCAAGTGTGCACCTTAGTGAAGGCGGAGTGACAGAAGCCCGAAAATTTCTTGAAGTCTTTGTCTATACCAGAGTGGAAGTTTAGCGACATCTCTATGGATTTCGTGCACGATTTGTCGAAATCACACAAGGGGAACAACGTCATTTGGGTGGTCATGGATCGGTTAACGAAGGTATCGCATTTCATACCCAATAGGAAGGATGATTCCGTGGAAAAGCTGGTGAAACTTTATGTGGACAGTATAGTCCGATTGCATGGCGTGCCCCGGAGCATAGTAAGTGACCGAGATGGTCGGTTCACATCTAATGATTGGAGGCTTATTCATCAGTTGTTGGACACCAAGTTGAACTTCAGCACTGATTTTCACCCACAGAAAAATGGGCAAACTGAAAGGGTGAACAGGACGTTGGAAGACATGCTTCGAATGTGTGCATTGAATTTTGGTAAAAGGTGGGAGGACCATCTTTACATGATTGAGTTTGCATACAATAACAGCTACCAAGCCAGCATTCAGATGACGCCTTTTGAGGCTCTATATGGAAGGAGGTGTCGTACACCTTTGGCTTGGGTAGAAACGGGCAAATCGAAGCTTTATAAGCGAAGAGAGGTTGACGATGCTACGTCAACGATACGGTTGATTTCAGGAACGACTACAGATTGCTCAAGATAGATAGGCCAAGTACTACAACGCCAAGCATCAGAACGTGGAGTTTATGGTGGGCGACTGGGTATACCTCAAGATAAAGCCGTTTAAAGGTGTATCAAGGATTCGACGCTTAAAGAAGCTTAGTCCGAGGTATGCTGGGCCTTTTGAGATCTTGGAGCAGGTTGGTGAAGCCGCCTATCAGTTGGCTCTTTCAGTATAGCTAAGTGGATTATATGATGTATTTCACATCTCGGTCTTACGCAAAGTCGTGAAAGAACCAGCGTAAGTGGTTGTCGCGGATCAAGTGTCAGTCGATAGTGGGCTAATAACGAAAGTTAGACCCATTCGGATCGAGGATATGGAAGTCAAACAATTGCGGAACAAAGCTATCAGAATGGTCAAATTCCGATGGGACAACTGCGGTCGTGAGGAGTTTTCGTGGGAATGAGAGCAGACCATGCTTGAGGAGTACCCCGAGCTATCCTACTCAGGTACCATTTAATTTTGTGTACCTTTCCATTCTCTAATTTCGGGATGAAATTCTTTTAAGGGGAGGAGAATTGTAACTCCCCAAAACTCGAATATGTATGGGTAGTGTTTTTAAGAACTTTTGGAGCTCTTGAAGTTTCACGGCCTGTGACACGGGCGTGTTCAGGCTTAACACAGGCGTGTTCATGCTTGACATGGGAGTGTCTAAAGGCGTGTCCTGCTCTGTGCTTGACGGGTTCTATGTCAACTGAATAACACGGCTTGGGACACGGGCGTGTCCGAAGTAGTGTCGGGGCACACAGTCTGTGACATGGGCGTGCCGCAGGGCCGTGTCCTGTTTGGTCCTGACTGTTTCTGTGTCGATTGAGGCACACGGCCTGTGGCACGGGCGTGTCACAGGGTTGACACGGGCGTGTCCAGGGTTGAGACGGGCGTGTCAAAGGCCGTTTCTTGTTCTGAGATCAATGAATTCTCGTACGAGTGTGAGACACGACTTGTGACACGAGAGTGTCACAAGGCGTGTGCGGACCCAAGAAGACGATTTTAAAGGCAAATCAAGGCCGTTCGTTTTATTTGAGAAGGATCTGACGGTACAGAATCTCTCCTGATGGTATAAGGACGGGTATTGAGGGTTTAGACCTCATTTCACTTTGTCCTTTCTCTTTCTAAGAGGTAGAGAGAGGAGAGCAAAGGGAGAAGAAGGATAAATCTTGCCATTATTGGAGCTTCGGAGCTCCAAATCGCGAGCCGAGTCCAGATCCGCAAAGGCGAGTCTGTTGCGGTGCTTTTCATCCAGCTAGTTTTTCATGGCGCCGAAGCGAACCACTAGGGTAACGATTCTCTACTTGGACATGTGAAGTCCTCTTCCTTTTGCACAGGGAACCCCCTCCCGCAAGTATGCGGCGAGCGTGAGGTTTGCCTTCGGGTAGATACGGTATATCCCTGTAGTTTTGCATTTAGACCCGGAATCGTAGTACGAGATATGCATGTTGTGTGAAGCCCATCCGGATGGGTTGGTCTGGATTGGTGATGTTTATATGTTTTGTATGCCGGAGAAGACTCCATGGTGATCGCGTAGATTTCGGAGTCGCGGGGTGTGCGGGTGATCGCAGTGAGAGTCCTGGTGGAAGTCACCAGGAAAACACCCGAAAAAGGGGGAAGAAACGATAGTCTGTCCCCTACCGCGCGGCGGTAGAGTTACCGTCGTCGATAGCTTCCAGCAAGTTATGCGTTTGTCAGGCCTATCTCCGGGAGACCTGGGGGCCTTTGTTTGGAAAGTGAGAGCCTTTAGGGCCCAGCTTTATTAGGCTAAAGTGCCGAACAGGAAAGGCGAAGCAAACCCGCGCCTGCCGTTCGGTCATGAGTACTACGGTATTCGGAGATGGTATGGCGACTTGAGCAACGAGAAATGGTGGAGCTGTATCTATGTTATGTAGACTATGACATGAGAGCATCAAACAATTGGGCTTTCGTCGGTGGCATAATGAGAGTCTCAGGCCCGGGGCCATAGAGACTGAAATGCTCAAAATGACCATCATGTCAAGGACCTCTGAATGGTGGTGGTACCTGGGAAGTCCGGTACACCGATAATGTGTCCTGAGTGCACGGGGCGTTTGGACAGTAGTGCCAACGTCTGTGGCGAATAGTGCTTAGTTTGCACGACGTATTGCCTATATATGATAATGCTAATGTCTGCAGAGAAGGAGCACCGCCACCCCGAGTGAGGGGTGGGGTCATTATAATTTGGTCAGCTAATGCTGACAGTTGCTTTGTTTTACCACCACGCGGTGGATTGTTCTGATGCAGGAACATGCGAGCTTAGTGGCAAGTAGCGAGCTGGAGCCTTTGATGTTGTGCTAGCCCTTGAAGGCCAAAGCGAAGTATTTTCTTTTAATACTGTCATGTATGGCCGGCCTGCGAACCGAAGTATGTAAAACACTTTTGTTAAGCACTCTATTGTAAGGTTATAAGGCCAAATCTTAGGTGTATGTTATTTCATTCATATTGTGCCTGTAGTGGACATTCATGTAGCGTGCATGGGTTCTTATAACTGTTTTAAAAAGCTTCCGTTAGAATGCTCTGAGTTAGGACGCGTGTTCCTATGTTGTTAAATTAAGTATTAATACGTAACTCCACCAACTGTCTGTGGTATATGTTGTGGGACCCCGGCCGAACCTTCTGTTATATTTCAGGTGACAGATGGGTTGTTACACCTCTACTCCCTCGACTGGTGCTTGGTCATCAAAATTGAGCACCCTTCCGGGTCGGGGGGCTTCTTGAAATAGTCATTGGCGAACACGCTCGGTGTCCACCTGATTCTTGGGCGGATACGCAGGTGTAGAGGGCTCTTCTTGATGTTCGACATCCTGCCCTCTCTTTTGGTTAGTTACCAACTCATTGACCAGATTGAATAGTCAATCGAACTCGGCCCGACTGACGGGCTGGTCGAGATATGATGACTGTCCGCCTACCATAGGGTGAATCCGCCGGCTAACTGTAGATCTGAAGTCAGGTGCTCGAACAGTTATCCTCCAAAGGCAAGAGCGATTTCACCAATCGTCGGTCCACGCTCACCGCACCAAATTCTTATGGAGTCAAAAAATGTCACTAACTCTCCGCGCTCTATCCCTGAGTAGGATGCTCGACAGAAGAATGAACTTGGTTCACGAACGACCGATTACTGACCCTGAGAGTGATAGCAGGAGGTTAAAAAAGAGGAGACCGCTGGCAGCGGCGTACACCCGATTGGATCCGCCACGGCGAATGTCACTCTTGCGACGAGCATCTCTTTATTAATTTCCAGGAAATATTACAATTGTGTGATGCGGCCACCCGATGGGCATACGCGCGTAAACGAATGAAAGAAAAGACAAGAACTTAATGTCTGCATCTACAACGTGGCAGGTTCTGGGTTAAGTCCGCCTCCCATGCCAAACACCCTTGGTCCCCCTTTTATATTATAGGGTGGGCTATGTGGACGATTCACAAAACGACGGTCATTTAATGTCTTATAAATCACGACATTAAATGCACAATCGCCTGAGGAATATGAAGAGTCGGGCGGCGGACACTAGAGGAGAGGCTGCACAAAGCCGCGTGGGGACGCCTTATCTAAATCCGAAGAGGAGAAGTCCACGCAGACTTGACTCAGATAGTTCGTGCGCACTTCGAGTTGGATGCTCCATATTGTACTTCAAGAGCTCGCCTGTATGCCCCTTGCTACTTGTTTCTGCTGAACTTCCCCATGCTCCCGGGGGTTGTCCCCGAGGTCTCCGAAGTGTCCGCCCGAGAGGTCGGCAGACTAAGAATAATTATCTGGAAATTCTGTTTGCCTCCTCCAGATGTTCTCCCTTGCTGTCGCAGGATTTGGGTTAACACTCATAGTCCAAACTCGGTTGGACCGGTATCTGGGTTCCAACAATATGGGAATAATCGTGTGGCGAGTGAGAGAAGGAGGCAGGCAGGCACGCCGTTCAGACCAAATCAGAAGGAGGCGTGAGTTGCGATCAATTTTTGACCTAGCATCACCTTTAAAAAAATTTGGCCTTTTCCAAAAGGCTTTCCCCAAAGAGCACTTCTACTGAAAACTCCATTTTTGGCCAATCAAACGGGAGCCCAGCCGCCTAGGTTATCAAATTCTGATCAACATAGACCACAATTATTTAGGTGATTGTTATTAACACTACAGTTTTGGCTAGTCACACTACATTTTCTCTTAATTTTTCGTGCCTTTTAGAAATATGTCTTGTACATGCATTTTTAGGAAAATTATTCAACATGAAAGTTGTAGATTTCGACGAGGTCTACAACTTTCGTGTTGAACACTTTTCCTAAAAATGCATGTACAAGGTGTATTTCTAAAACACGCAAAATCTGAGTATATTTCCAAAGTACGCGCTCGTACATGAATTTTTAGGAAAAGTGTTCAGATCTACAACTTTCGTGTTGAACACTTTTCCTAAAAATGCATGTACAAGACGTATTTCTAAAATGCGCAAAAAATTAGGAGAAAATATTGTGCGACTAGCCAAAACTATGGTGCTAATAACAATCACCATTATTTATCCCGATAGCCCAGCCATCGTGCTTAGGTGGGATTTTATTCTTATATTTTCAAAATTAATTTTTGTATGGCGTGTTCATCAATGTTGTCATATCAAACATATATTTTATAGCGTTGAGTTTTTGTCCAAGCTTACCGGAGCAAAAAAATTCGTGTCAAATAGAGATGGAATGCTATACTAATCAAATTGTCTTCATAGTATTATATCTGAGCGGGTCATGCTAGGGCCGGTTGGGTTTCAAATATGAAATTATTTTTGGTCCGTGCACGCACTTATTAATATGTGTGATACATGCAGATTCTGCCATAGAATATGCTTCTTAGCTGGATTTCAACGGCTGAGATAAGGTCATATCTGATTCGCAGGTACATCCTGTTGTATATCCCACATATATGGCCAAAATCTAGTCATTGAAATCAAGATCCTACGGCCGGATCTGCTCCCGCACCTCCCATAGATGCGTAAACATACCAACCAATTTTTCTTCAAATAGAGACCAAATAATTTGACTTTAACAGATTCGGATACACGTTGGTTCCGGATCCAAACCAATAACCTAACAATTGCACTACATATCTCAAACAAATTAGGGCTAAATTGTTCCAAAGTTTGTGTAGGGTTGGTTGAGTAACAACCCGAGCTTGACTCGTCTGGACCAACTCCCATTGGTCTTTTTCACATTAGCTTTGTATAGTTCAGATTCTATTTGTCGAGTCATTGTGAAAACAACTTTTTTTCGTGTCTTCGGTGTCACCATATCCGAAATACACTCGCTAAGTTTCAAACTCTTTTTGATTGCTAGAAATCTTTTATAAGGATACCAAAATATATTTTTGTAAAATGATCATAAAATTTGTCCAGCCTTCCATTGTGTCAACTCCTATTCAATGCTCTCTATTATGTTTTATTGACGCTAATCAAATGTATACTCACGAAAACATATCGTCATAGGAAGCGGTTCGCCAGAGTCCTACAACCCTAAAACAATATGTCATACTCCCTAATAATTTTCTCCAATTACATTGAGATTGCTGAGAATACAACACAATTGTCTCTCAGAAATCCAACAAATTAAAATATTACCATAGTATTTTCGAAGGAGAACCCCTCCCGAAAAACACGCTAGCTATCGTCCCAGATCCATAACAATGCAACGCGACCCGCACAGAGTCAAAAGCAACATAGCGAGTCCGAGCACGATGGGGATCCTCTCTATTTCTCACAGAATGGTGGGGATCCATTTCACAGTCCAAATTTTTTTAAGGCCGATCCAACCAGTCCACTAATCTTATCTTTTAATATATTTTTTTATCAAATAAAAAAAACCTACATTCATAAATCTTTTTCAGGAAAGTCTCCGATCCCTCGGAGCAAGGGAGCCGAAATGTCAGTTGTCCAAAAATAGCAAGTCTTAACGAAGTTGACATCCAAAAAAGTCATAGTCCACATTCGATTCCACGTCAACAGAACCTTCTAAAACCTTAACGACCGTTGACATACAGGGCCTTCTCTTGCAATTACTCTGCAGACACCAAATAGCAAGCCTCATCAACTTAACCGCATCTTCTTCTTCAAACTGCAAGCCGCTGCCCCGAAACACTTGGGGCAGTTGACCGAGCTTGAATGTCTCTAGCAGAGCGATCAAATGAACAGCTTCTTCTGGCTGCGAAGGATCCAAATTCCTTCTCCCGCACAGAATCTCAAGAACCACAACTCCAAAGCTGTAAACATCCACTTTCTCAGTGATGATCGAGGTCAGCCATTCCGGAGCTAAATACCCAGGGGTTCCTCTCATTCTCGTCATGACGGCGCTCTGCTCGCGATCGATGAGCTTCGAGAGGCCGAAATCTGCGAGCTTGGCGTCGAATTTTTGATCCAGGAGGATGTTCTGCGGCTTTATGTCTAGATGAGCAATTCTATGCCTGCAGCCTTCATGGAGGTAGCAGAGCCCTTTTGCAATTTGAAGAATGATTTTCCTTCTGGTTATCCAATCTAGAGCTTCTTCTTCCTCCTCCTCTGTTTTGAAGATCCATTGATCGAGTGAGCCATTGGGCATGAATTCATAGACCAGAAGTCTGTGAGATTTCTCCAAGCAGAAACCTATCAACTCAACGAGATTAATGTGATGAACACTGCCAATAGTTTCAACTTCAGCTAAAAATTCTTTCTTCCCCTGTCCAGCGCCCTCCAGCTTCTTCACTGCAATTTGCTTGCCGGAGCTCAGCGTGCCCCAAAACACGGACCCGAATCCCCCCTGTCCAATCTTTCTTTTGAATCCTTCTGTGGCAAATTTCATTTCTTCGTAAGAGAATCTGACCAGGGCTCCGCGCACTTGATTAAACTGATCACCCTCTTCCATTTCTCCGCTTGCTCTGTTTCTGCAACGCGCGGCACAAACCAGTATGAAAGTGAAAAGTAAGATTCCGAGAACGGTTGCTCCAATCATGGCTGACATAATATTCTTGGAGGAACTCGATGTTAGATGAGATTCCTGAAGAAGTGTTTCTGGTGCGGTCACCACCTTGATGAACGCCGAAGAGTTATAGTCCATTGAAGAAATGTTCTTCAAGGAGAAGAGCTCTGTCGGAAGGTAGCAGTCCCCATACGAAGAATTCATTGCGTACTTAAAAAGAGCAGCTTTACATGAACAATTCTTCATACAGGCCTGCTTGCAGCTTTCCAAGTCTGTTCTCCGTAGAGCGGCGGCATTCTCGTCGATGTAATTGAAGTAGGAGACATTTCCCAGAGGCAAAAGACTGTGTTTTTCCATGGATAGACAAGAAATTGGGGTCGCCGGAGAGCATCCCGGATTGACTTGACCCCAACTGATGGTCCTGAAGAAGGCGGAGTCTCCGGTAAGAGCATTTACAGGGCAACTGCACTGCCCATTAATGGAGCAAATCCCATACTTTCCGCAGGCCATGGGGTAATCGCAGTAACCAAGTCCGAAATTTGTAACATCACACAAGATTGTCAGTCCTGATATTGAATTATGCCCAATTCCATATAGTCTCAAATGCCCATCAAACTCCAGTCTGACGAACTGAAGAGCCCAGCTTTTAAGGTCAGCGACCATCGGGGCGGAGCCGCTTGGCCACTGGAGGGCGCCATTCCTCAAGGTGAGACTACGAGGATGAAGTGCTTGTATATGCGGGTTAAACAATTGGGCATAACGTTGGGGAGGGATGGAGTTGACGAAGGCGTTTAATCCGTCGTGTTGGAGGGAAAGAAAGAACCGACCTTTAGTGGTATTGGAGGCAGAGGAATTGGAAGTAAGACGCTGCCCGATTCTCAGGGTCTGCCCGGTGAGCAAGGTGTCGGTTGGGTGGTCGAAGGATGACCAAACGGTCTGATTTTGGCTGGTGAGGAGCATAAGATTGCCGGAGGAGGAGAGGGTCATGGCGGAGACAGAGCGGTTGGAGGTATTGGTTGACCAAACGAAGCTGCCGTCGGAGTCTCGGAGGATTAAGTCGCCGGATTGGGTGATAAGAAGGGTGGCGTTATCTCCGACGAGGCGGTCGCGGTTTGCAGACCAGACGACGGGCGGCGAGTCGTTGAGGTCACCGGAGAGTTCGGAAACAGAGGTGGTGATTACGACGAAGATGGAGAAGAGGTAGCCGCGGCAGCGAGGAAGGCAGAGAAAGCCGCAGGAGAAAGTGGGACCGCCGCTGCCGCTGAGGAGAAGGAGACGGATTCTTGTGCCGGTGACGAAGGTGGCGTGGTTGGGGGTTAAGGCGGGGTTGTTAATCCAGGTGGTGTTGAGGTTTGCTGTGGGGTAGTCGTGGCGTCGGACGTCGGCGGCGGAGAGGAGGAAGTGGGATGCGGCGAGGATGAAGATGATGAAAAGGCGGCTTGGGCACATGGCGGCGGCTGCCACTTTGGACTACAAAGATCGAGCTGTCAAAAAGAGGAAGGGGGAAGAAGGAAGGGAGGCTCTGCATCTTATTGTTCTTCACTGGTTACAGCAATTCAGAATAACATTAACAGCTGTCAAGAAACAGAAACATATTTACAAAACAAGCATATAATTTCAGACGTTGTTATTAGCAGCCCAAAATAATCCGGTTCAATAATTTGGTGGTTTTTTTCATTTCTAAAAAGATTCTATTAGCAAACCCTTATTCCCCGGGAAAGGGGGAGGTGCAGTGCGTCGGATGCACTGCACGCTGCAGTGCAGTGCATCCGACGGTGGCGCTGTGATCAAAGTGATGCGTCGTGATTGGTGCATACTTTGCGATGCGTGCGCTGAGATGTGCACGCATCGCAAAGCACTGAGATCGCAGCGCCTGCGTCGGATTGCACTGCAGCGTGCAGTGCATCCGACGCACTGCACCTCCCCCTTACCCCTTATTCCCCTTTCCGCCGATCCCGAAAACCCTCGCCAAAAACCACTCGCTCCTGTCAATCCCGATGCGTTAGCGTTTACCTCGCTTGCTTGCGTTGCCGCGGCTCCCTACTTTGTCGACGGTTAGTTGTTCGACAACGACGCCTCTCTTCTTCGACTTCGTGCATGGTGTCGCCTACTTAAACCACGTCGTCAGGTGCAACCGCTCAGCTGCTCAGGTATTCTTCAACTCTTCTTCTTTTCAGGTGCCCCGCTTTGTTTTGTTTCTCAGATTCACCGTCATTCTTCAACTCTGCCTCGTTTCCGGTATATCATGGCCTGATATCGCTTTGTTTCTTAGTTTCATTGGTATATCATGGAACTGTTGTGAGAAACACGTTCTCACGGACTTGAGTGTACGCGAGCACGTGAGCTGAGATACCTGCAAAACGGTCAGCGAAATACGCAAAAGCAAACACAATCACAAACACACTGGCGTATACGTGGAAAACCCCCAAATCAGGGTAAAAACAACGGGACGATCGGAGTCCAACCCGGAAAGCCGCCACTAAATAATGTTCAACAATACAATGACTTCCCCCCCCCCCCCCCCCCCCCCCCCCGCGATCCTCAGATGGATCTTACAGCTAGCACAAAATAAATGTAAGAGAAAAATACAGGTATACCGACAAAGACGACCAAGTCCGAGTCAGAGAGACTCGCTCCAAATTGGTTCTCTGAATTCTCTGCAGTCTTCCAAGATCTTTCAATATTGTGCCTAGCTGTCCGCCTACGTCGACACACGACGTCGTTGGCGCACTCTGATCAGTCCGCAACCCGTCAGTAGGTTGCCCCGCTCGAGGCTCAGATGTCTCGCCGCCAAAGTCCACTTGAGGCTAAGATGCCTCCTCGCGCTGACCGCCGCTAGCCGCAGATGCGACCCCAATAACACGCCGCCGTTCTTTGCACCAAGATGCGCACTCTAAAAACGGCATCCGCCTACGCCGCTCCGGCTCCGCCCAAATCGGCCTCCGCCTACGCCGCTCCCCCGCACACGTGCACCGCTGCCCCGCTACACAAGCACGGCGCCAACACCGCTTCCAAAATCAGCCCCCGTACAAAGAGTTGTCGGCGTCTCCGTCCCCGCGACAAACGCCGCCGTCAAACAAGACTTCGTGCGGCCTCAAGGCTCTGACCACCTCTCCAACTCCACTTGCTCCGGCACGCCGCCGTCACACACATTCGCCGGCGAGAAATCCCGGCCCGAACGAGAGAAAGAAGAGGGGTTAGGAGAACAGATTTGTTGGGAGTATATCCAATTTGCACGCGGCGGACTCAAATCATCCTTCACGGGTGAACAACAGGAATATATTAAAAATTTTAGGTTTTTTTTTCTTTCTTTATATGTTCACGCGGCTGTAGATTTGGAAATAGGCTTAGTTTCCACCTTTTCTTTTTAACTCTTATAAATATTATTATTATATAGTATATAATAATAATATATATAAACTGCAGGATAGTCCCGATCCCCATGATTTGGCTAATCTGACTTGATTGTGCCCGAACTTCGCCACGACTCAATTCAACTCATTACGAACCTCTCGACGTCCGTCGCCGCGGATTTTATCCGTCTAGGAGGGAACCCGAACCCAACAAGCACGATTTCAAGCTAACATAATTGCGGGGGAAATGTTTTTTCATGTAGGTATTATGGAGAGGTTTTAATGTTTGCATTATGGAGAATATATTTTATGGACTCTTAAAAATATATATTTTTGGACAATGTTGTTTAACAATTTTTGAAATTGCTTTAACAATGCTAGAAATATTTTTTTTGAATGATCTGCTAATAAAAAGAATTTGCTAATAGTCATTTTAAAATAAATGATTTGCTAATAATAATGATTTGCAAATAGCGCAATGTGATTTGCTGTTAGCAATGTCCTTAATTTTTTACATGAGCGAGCGAGAGAAGAGAGCAGGGGAGTATGTGTAGGGAAATTGTGACTGCTTGATCAACTATAAGACCGCCTGGAAAATCCAAAAAAAAAAACATGATGTCCAGCCGGATTGTAACAAAGTGCAATGTCTGGTCGGATGGCTATTTTTAATTTGCTATTAACAATCTCCATGCTTAAGGGTACCAATATGGAGATCCTCTTCATTTGGAGCAAAATAATTGTATTCATTTGTTCATTAAGATCTAATGGAATAAGACTCATTTTATAAGAGTTTTGGGGTGCGGATAGCCTACTCCTCATGTACTCACTATCTTAGTGGAGACGTGGGTTTGACCGCCGCACGCAATCCGCACACACGATCATGCGCGATCCACGCAAGCGGGATCCCACTCCCGGCGGCCGACCGGGGCCGGCTAAACGGTCGGCCCCTCTCTTTCTCATCTCCGCCGACCAGTCGACCCAAGCCAGCCCGACTTCCAGCCGTCAAGGAGGTCACACCTTGCAGACACTCCTCTGCAGCCGCATGCCCCCCTGGTAGCCATTGCAGCCGTAGGAGGCCGCAGGTGGCGGTCGGCCGCACCCGGCCCTCCAGACATGCATGCTTGGCCGGTCGCGCCCTGCACGCCCCGGCTCCCGCCAGTTGTACCCTGCGTGCCCCGACTCCGGACGGTCGTGCCCTGCGCGCCCCTGCTCCGACCAACCACACCTTGCGACCAGTCGGTGTCGGATTCTCAGTCAGCGTTGGCCGCTCAACCGACATCCGGTGCTGGAGACGCGCCCGACCCCTGCCGGCTCCGGTCGGCCGCTTGCCGCGCCTGGCCGGCACCGCGCTAGTGGTTGGAGGCAGGCTGGTACCTTGCCGGCGGGAAGGGGCCCGCGCGGGAGCCGTCCGCCTCCCTCGCCCGTAAGGGGCGTCTCTCCGGGTTGTTGCGGAGTCGCGCCCTTCCTCCACCGTCCGATCGACTCGCCACAGACACAACCGCCCGTTCCGAGGAAAAACCGCCAGCGTAACTTCCACTGTTAGTGGGAGGCATCATGGTTATAATGACGACTTGCATTTAGCAAATATCATACACTCTAAAAATATGTTAAAAATATTAATGTGTGTGGTTACGGTGTGCGGATAGCCGCATAACTGCCGTAACCACCTCCTGGAGGCTATAAAGGAGCCTCATGCCTCCTCATTTCTTTCTTTTCTCGTCCGTGCTTTCTTCTTCCTCAGGCCAGAGCTCTGCCGGAATTCTCCTACGAGCCACCGTTCCTCCACCAGCATTCTCCTACGAGCCGTCGTTCCCCCGCCAGAATTTTCCAACGAGCCACCATCCCTCCACCAGAATCCTCATGTGTGTCATCGCCACTCCACCAGAAACTCAGCAAATTCCACAGCGTCCCCACGAAGAAGACGCTCTGCTCATTGTAGAAAGAAAGCCTCGTTCATGCTTGGCCTCCAGAAAGCCCGCTCTAGCCTCACTCTGCACGTTCCATGCCCGTCCACGCATCAAGATTGTGAAAGCTAAATCTCCCGCGGAACAGCCTGTTGCTTGTCGAGTGCCTAAGATTCTCTCTCATCTCCTGTAAAAATTTGTGAGATGCGGTAAACGGAAAATTAGGTCACAGGAACACTCAACCAAACCAAACCAAGTAAACCAGAAGCAAACAGGAGAACAAGAAATCTTGTATTATCAAAAATCTTTACAGCGCGAGACATACATGGCGAGACATGATCCGCGCGATGTACCCAATAGAAGCAAAAAACAAGAAAGCACAAACTAGCCGCGCGGACTCAAAGAGTAACGACCGACTCTGCCAAGCTGTACTACAGAGTCGGCTGAAACCGCTAAGTCGTCAGACCGCAACCTAGCTGTGCGGACACCCCATTATTCCAATGTTGAACTCTGTCCGCAATATGCTAACTGTCTAACTACGAGGTCGCCTAGCCGCATAATTAACACGAACAGCTGCTGTCGAACTGAACAAGCCGCTAGAAGTGGATAACTTATTTAATTGAGAAAAGATTGTCAAAGAGAAGACCGCATGTTCGCAAGCCGCGACCTGCTGCTAACCGCTGATTGTGAATACAAAGTCTGCACTAATTCCTGGCCGAAGTCAGAATCAAGTCCTTGGCTTCTCAGCGCTATTCACACAACAAAAAACCGATCAACTCCTTCAAAGCGCGCGAATTTAAAAACCTATCCGCAGCCATCGCCTGAGCTCACTTACTGTTCATTTGATTGTAATGTTAATGTGATAGAGCGTCCTATTTATAGGCACGGAGAGGAGTGTGGTTACCTCCCTAGGCGATAGGAACATCACCCATATCGCGACGAGCACAGAGCGTTTCCGCACAGTGCTTACACGAAGCCAGTCCGCCTATGTCGCTGCGACTAGGCCGGACAACCAGTCCGCCAAGGTCGCACCACCAAGGCCGGATAGAAACCTATCCGTCTTGTCGCCATAAAGCCAGGTCAAGACTTGTCCGCCACACCTGCGGACGCTGCCGATACCACACCAGTCTGAATATCCTGCGGACACAGCTCAATTCCATATACCCCGAGCTCGCAACTAGAGCACCAGACTGACATCTGTCGAACTTGGCGGACAGAGAAAACAGTCTGCGTTAACCGTGCGATCTCCTGGACCGAGCAAACTTGAACTTGGTACAGATCCAGACCAAGTCCACACCACCAGTCATCCCTGGTGCGAACACAACGCCAGCGAATATAAGAGCCAGTCTGCACAAATCGGCGGACTCAAGCACCAGTTCACACTAACTGACGAACACCTCGACATCCACTAAACCGCATCATCAGAGCAAGACCAAGGCACAAGCCATGTCGTTCTCTTTAGCTCCAATCCAGTCCACAACCTGCACTCACCGAACTCTGTATATAACGAACTTATCCGCCCGGTTATCTCCTAGGAACAAGCCGCCTGCAGAACACTAGCCGACCTGGCTAGTCGCCTCCCCTGTCTGCACAGTCCGCGCAGACAGTCCGCTCAGGCCGCCACTTTCACTTCAAAAAATTCAACATCTCCCAAGTGTAACGAGAAGCGGTCTGTCGCCCTCGATTCGACAAATAACTTGTAACCTGAGCTGATAGTGGAGTTTGACCAGCACAGATCCGGTCACGTGGTAATTACCCGGTTGAGAGATTTTTCCACGTAAAAATCGTCTTGTGCACTTACTTCTTACTCTGTGACTTATTGAGCACTCGATCGCTCTCGGGCTAAGACGGTCACGTTCAGACCAGTTTAGGAGCGCCAAGTTAGACCGCAACAGGATCCTCTCTTTACTCATCTACTGATGTAGAAAAATTTGTATATAAAAAATATATAAGAGATTGTTATTAGCACTACAAAAATGGCTATTAGAACAGACAAAAATTTATGTATAGGTCATTCATAAAGACTATCCACACTCACTAAGGCTCCGTTTGAGGGGGACTTATTTTCACCGGTCAAGCGGTCACGACCGCATGAACAGGGGCTTAATTAAGGTGCGGTTCTTGCGGTCGTGACCGCTTGACCGGTGAAAATAAGTCCCCCAAAACGGAGCCTAAATCTCTCTTCCGCCGACTCCTCTCTCCTGATTCTCTTACCCCCTTTTCTGAAATAAAGAATTGGGTGCTCACCCTCTTCCTCTGATTCCCGCTCGCCCATTCCTAAGACTACGACCACTTCTCCTTAAGTAATAGCATCACAATCTGCTACTTTAGCACTTGGAGAAACTGTGGCAGAAGATTAAAAGATTGTCCACACAAAAAAAATTCATTTTGTTCCACATCTCACTGGATCTGTTGTGGGTTGCTCAGTTTTTTCCAGTCTAGAGAAATCAGACCGCCTTTGCTCGTAATCAGATCGGTCGCACAAACAGTCAAAGTAAAACGCAGGAAATGACAAGAGACGTTTTTGATGTGAAAAACCCGGAAATGGTGAAAAACCACATGATTGGAGCTGTGTCAAGCCAAAATTCACTAGTTTCTCGGAGTTTTACAAAGATTGATTTGATCTCGGGGTGCCACAGGCCGCAACTCTGTTACAGGCGCAAAGTACAAAAAATGAGAAAAAATAGCTAAGTCCTCGGAGCCTCGATGGAAGCGCTCCGGCCTTAGAATGTTCCTGAACTCGCGGAACCTTGGTGGGAGCGTTCCAGCTGGGAATTCCTTAAGTCCTCAGAGCTGTTGGAGGGAGCGCACTCATCGAAGCGGAGCCTTGTTGGTAGTGCTCTCGCGATGACAGTTGACGTGATTTGGAGCTTCTTGAAACCTTAGCGCAAGGAGAGAAATTTATGAGCGGAGAATCAGCCTAATTCCACGATCTCGTCAGAAAACCTTAGAACTCTCTCTCTCTCTTGCCTCTGGAGTTTCTTGTATTCAAATGAAGGTTTGGAGACCTATTTAAAGTTTTCTGGAGGGTCAAGGTGTAAATTGTGCCAAAGAGTGATTTTTCCTGGTGAATAACGTCGCCCCATTTCTGTAACCTGGATCACCAAATTTAGCAAAATGACGGAGGCGTCCGCCGAGCAATTCGGGCGGCCTGGGATATTTGGGTGGCTCGGGAAAGGTGCCCGGTGGCGGCGGCTGACGGCAACAGAGGCAGCCGATGACAACGGCAGTCGCCTGCGGCGGCGGCCGCCGGCGCGCGCACAGTTTTTTCTAGGTCCGTAGAAATCAGACTGCATTAGCTCGGAATCAGACCGGGCACCCAACAGTCAAAGTAAACTACAACAAATGATGAGGGGCATTTTTGACGTGAAAAACCGAAAAAGGTCAAAAAACACATGGCTGGATCTGTGGCGAGCAAAAATTCACTAGCTTCTCAGACTTTTACAAAAAATGATTTGATCTCCGAAGGCGACATGCCGCTACTCTGTTACATACGCAAAGTAAAGAAAATGAGGGAAACAACTAAGTCCTCAGAGCCTCGATGGAAGCGCTCCGGTTTTGAAATATTGTTGAACCGCAGAACCTTGGTGTGAGCATTCCAGTTGAAAATTCTCTAAGTCCTCAGAGCTGTTGGAGGGACTGCACTTACTGAAGCGCAGGCTTGATGGGAGCGCTCTCGCGGAGGAGGTTGGCGTGACATGGAGCTTCTTGAAACCTTAGTGCAAGAAAAGAAGCAGATTGAATTCATGAGCGAAGAATTGACCTAAGTACATGATCTCGTCGGAAAACCGAGCTCTCTCTCTCGCCTCTGGAGTTGCTTTTCTTCAAATGAAGTCCTGGAGGCATTTTTATAGTTTTTTAGAGAGCCGTGGTGGTAATTGCACCGGGTAGTGATTTGTGTTGACGAATGTCATCGCTCCGTTTCAGTCACCTGGATTACCAAATTTTGTGAAATGATGGAGGTGCCCCTGGGCGGCTCGGGCAAGGCCCGCCGGCGACGGTGGAGGCGCGGGAGTCGCCGACGGCGGCGGCCAGCAGAGCGCGGGATGCGCGCGCGCGGGCTGCGCTTGATCATACTACCGCGTTGGCTAAAAACCTTATCCGATTTGGCGGTCTTTGGAGTAGATATCCGCCGGTGTTGAGAGAGGGTGTTGCCGCCGAGCTTGGTGAAGTTTTTCGTCGGCGTTGCAGTGGACTTTCTTTGGAGTTGAGAGGAGTGGTGTCGACGACGTGCGTGAGTGCAGTTAGCCTCAACGGTGGTTTCTCTGGCGGCGGCGTTGTTCTATGGTGACGGCGTTGTTCTACGGTGACGACGTTGTTCTCTGGTGGTGGTGCGATTGAACGTCGGATTTGGACGTCTAAGGTTCCGGTGAACCTTGTGCTTCCGCGAGGTGGATTGCATTCCAGATCTTCTACTCTCTCGTGGATCGTACGTGTCCAGCGGATCCACGTGTATTTAATCGGACGATTAAATTTTCTCCTTTATTTACCTTTATATTTTCATTATATATAAATTCTGCAGTTGTTTTTGTTCTTATAACCTGCAAATTTTATAGATATGTCTGCATTTGTACCGATTTTACAACAATATGACACTTTGAAATTCCCAGCAACTTCCTTAAAATGAGGAGAGAGAAAAAAACAGGAAGGAAGCTGACATCTCCTTCACCAAAAAAAAATCCTTATTTCCATCAAAAGTGTCTGCAAATAAGGGTCCGGGGGTGGGATCCGGATCCCCCTGGAGTTCCTCCGGGAACTTCAGGGGGTGGAGTTCGCGTTTTGGAAAATAATGGAGCGGAATCGGAAAAAATGATTAACATGAAAGTTGTAGATACCGTCGAGACGAATAACTTTCATGTTGAACATTTTTTGATTTGAAGTCGTTTAGACCCCCGATTTGACCCCCGAAAAAAAGCTGTCCGAAAATAATTAATTAGATTATTTTCGGACAGATTTTTTTCGGGGGCCAAATCAGGGGTCTAAACGACTTCAAATTAAAAAATATTCAACATGAAAGTTATTCGTCTCGGCGGTATCTACAACTTTCATGTTAATCATTTTTTCCGATTCCACTCCATTGTTTCCCAAAACGCGAACTCCACCCCCCGGAGTTCCCGAAGAAACTCCAGGGGATCCGGATCCCCGGGGGTGGTGCAGTGCAGCGAATGCACCGCACTGTAAAGTGCGGTCCAACGGTTGCGCTGAGATCATGCACTCATCTCAAAGCATGCACAAATGGAGGGGCAAAGCTGAAGTTCAGAGTTCCATTTAATGTTCATGGTGAAGCAGAGCCGCAGAAGCTGATTCTTCTGTGCTCCGCAGCATGAGCTCATAAAACCCCAAAGAGTCAAATTCAATATCCGCTCCCAAATCCATGGAACCTTCCACTACCTTAACCACTGTGGACATTGAAGGCCTCTTCTTGCTATCACTCTGCAGACACCACATTGCCAGTCTCGTCATCCTTGCTTCATCCTCGCCGCAGTTCCCATGAAACATCTCCGGCAGCAGCAGCTCGTCTTTATTGCATCTATCCAGCAGAGCAATCAGGTGAACTGCTTCTTCCGGCCGCGTAGGATCCAGATTCTTTCTGCCGCACATAATCTCAAGAACCACAACCCCAAAGCTGAAAACATCAACTTTTTCAGTGATGATCGAAGTCAGCCATTCCGGGGCCAAGTACCCCGGCGTTCCTCTCATTCTAGTCATGACGGCGCTCTGCTCGCGATCCATGAGCTTCGAGAGGCCGAAATCCGCGAGCTTGGCGTTGAATTGGTTATCCAGGAGAATGTTCTGCGGCTTTATGTCCAGATGGGCAATTCTATGCCTGCACTCTTCGTGGAGGTAACAGAGCCCCTTGGCAATATGAAGAATGATTCTTTTTCGGGTTTCCCAATCGAGAGCTTCGTCTTCTTCGTCTCTTCCGAAGATCCATCGATCGAGCGAGCCGTTCGGCATGTATTCGTAAACCAGGAGTCTGTGTGATTTCTCCGCGCAGAATCCGATCAGCTGAACCAGATTGATGTGATGAATGCTGCCAATTGTTTCTACTTCAGCCATGAACTCTTTCTTCCCCTGCCCCGCAGCTTCCAGCTTCTTCACTGCAACTTTGTCTCCATTGCCCAGTTTTCCCGCAAACACGGAGCCGAACCCCCCCTGCCCAATCTGGCTAGCGAAGCCTTCGGTTACAATCTCCAATTCTTCATAAGAAAATCTGGTGAGCACTGCAGACACTTGATCCAACTGATCATCCCCATCCTCCATTTCTGGATATGTTTTTGATCTGCAACGCTTAAGAACCACATAAGCCGCAACCGAGATGAACATCACCGCAATTCCGATCGTCGCCGTCAGCACGGCGATCGGAACCCTCTTCGACTCAGGCGACGGAGGAGAATTCTGCTCAGGCGACGGAGGAGTAATCTGCACTTTGATGTATGCCAGCGAGCTGTAGTTTGCAGATGAAGAAGTGTTCTTCAAGGAGAATAGTTCCGTTGGAAGGTAGCAATCGCCGACAGAAACATTGCTTACATACTTAAAAAGAGCAGCTTTACACGAGCAATTCATCAAACAAGCCTGTTTACAGCTCCCCTCATCCGTTCCTCGAAGAGCCGCGGCGTCCTCGTCGATGTAATTGAAGTAGGAGATGTTGCCCAGAGGAAGAAGGCGATGGTTTTCCATGAATCGACAAGAAATCGGATTCACAGGAGCACAGCCTGGGTTAACTTGACCCCAACTGATTGGCTTGAAAAAGGCGGAGTCTTGTTTATTACTAGCATTCACAGGGCAACTGCACTGCCCGTTCCAGCAGATCCCATACTGCCCACAAACCAGGGGGTAATCGCAGTAATTGAGCAGAAAGTTTGAGTAATCCCTCGAGATTGTTACTCCGGGGATTGAGTTGACTCCAATCCCATAAATCCTCAAATGGCCATCGAATTCCAATCTGATGAAACTGACAACCCAATTTCGATTCGAAACAACGGAATCAGATTCGCCAGGCCATTCAAGGTTGCCATTGTTGAAGGTAAGATAGACTGAAGATGGAGATAAAGGTGGGAATTTGAGTAGCTTGGCGTAAAGTTGGGGAGGGTGTGAATCGACGAAGGCGTATAAGCCTTGGGTTTGAAGTGAGAGAAAAAACCGTCCACGGGCGGCGTTAGTAGCGGAGAAATTGGAGGTGAGGCTCCTCCCCTGTTTCAGCGTCTGTCCGTTTAAAAGCGTGTCTGTTGGGTTATCGAAGGAGGACCAAACGGAGTTGTTGTTGTTGGCGTTGAGGAGGATGAGGTTGCCGGAGTAAGTAAGGGTCAAGGCGGAAACAGAGAGGTTTGATGTGTTGGTTGACCAGACGAGGCTGCCGTCGGCGTCACGGAGGATCAAGTCGCCGTCTTGGGCGAAGTGGAGGGTGGCGTTGTTGGTGACGAGATGGTGACGGTTGGGGGACCAGAGGACTGGCGGCGGGGACAAGGATGAGTCGACGAGCTCGGAATCCAGGCTGGCGTTGACGGCGAAGATGGAGAGGAGGTAGGTGTCTTGACATGGAGGGGGGCAGAAGAAGCCGGCGGCGAAACAGGGGCCTCCGGCGCCTCGGAGGAGGATGGTGCGCAATTTGGAGCCGTCGTTGAAAGTAGCGGTGTCGCGCGATTGGGGCTGGGAATTGATCCAGGTGGTGTTGATACTCGCCGTGGGGTAGTCGTAGAGGTTACCAGCGTGTGTGGCGACGAGGAAGAAGAAGACATGGATGAAGGCGAGGAAAATAGAAGGAATTGGCGGCCGCGGCATGGTGCCGGCGGCGGGGACAATAGGCTAATGCAGAGAGAGAGAGAGAGAAATAGAGAGACCAAAGGAAAGTCGCCTTGTCTTGTTAACATTGGGTACTTTAGGGATGGATAAAACAAAGATATCTATTTTGAATAGGGCCAAATTAAATTTTAAAATTAAAATATTAAGTAATTTTTTTTACGGAGTGAAATTGATGGGCAAATTCACAAAAAGTCGTATCGCTCCTCTCGTGGTTACTGTGCCGTAGCCGAACATCCGCCTCTCTGGCAAGCTCGTTGGGTACTTGTAGGGATGGATAAAACAAAGAGATTGTTATGCATAGAAATATTAGGCGATTGTTAACCGCAACTCATTATTGGCTAGTCGCACCCCAAAATTTCTTAATTTTTTTTGTCTTTTCGAAATAAGCATTGTACATGCAATTTCAGGAAAAGTGTTCAACACGAAAGTGGTAGATCTCGACGAGATCTACAACTTTCGTGTTGAACACTTTTCCTGAAATTGCATGTACAAGGCGTATTTCTGCAAGGCGCAAAACCTGAGCATATTTCCAAAGTACCTCTTGTACATGCATTTTTAGGAAAAGTGCTCAACACGAATGTTGTAGATCTCAAAGATATCTAAAACTTTCGTGTTGAGAACTTTTCCTAAAATTGCATGTACAAGACGTATTTCGAAAAGACGCGAAAAGTTATTAGATTTTGGGGTGCGACTAGCTAATAACGGGTTGCGGTTAACAATCGCCAAATATTACCATGGTTTTAATATTTTAAGAAGCGGACTTTGGCTCTGTTTGGGGTATTTATTTTCATCAGTCAAGCGATTATGAATGCATGAATCGAATTTTAATTAAGGTCATGAAGCAAAGCAAGGTCCAATGTTTCATCTATATGAGTTTGAATTATGATAATATTATTGTCGGGCTTTTACAGTAATGCTTCGGTCGAATTGGGGATTTTTTGCGCTATTTTGATCGGCTCGCCGATATGATTTCAACGGGCTCAATCTTGTGCAATTTTGAGCGGCGTTGCGAGTGCGGAGGCCGTTGAAATCATATCGGCGATCAGGTTAACCCACGAGCACGTGGTCACAAGACCGCCCGATCCCGGGCGGCCTCGCCGGGGCCGGCCCCCGCCGCCCCCCAGCCTCGCCGCCCCCGGCCCCGCCGCCCCTGGCCCTGCCGCCCTATCTTGGGCGGCCTCGCCGCAGCCGGCCCTCGCAAGACCCAGCCGAGGCCACCCGATCCTTGGCGGACTCCCCGTGGCGGCCCTCGCAAGGGCTGGCCAAGGCCGCCCAATCCCGGTCGGCCTTGCCGCAGCCGGTCCTGCGAAAGGCTGGCCAAGGCTACTCGATTTCGGCCGGCCCTCACAGGGATCGGCCAAGGCCGCCCGCATCCAAGCGGCCACACCGCGGCCGGCACCTGTGGGGGATGCCCACCCACGAGCAACCCCTCCGCATCCGGCCGCCCATCCCGGCCGCCCTCCGTATGGAGCGGTGGCGGCCGACCGCCCACGCCGGCACCATCGGGCCGTTGTTCCTCATGGGTGGGCCTTCCTTCGACCCGGGGGCGAGGTGGTCATTTCCTAAAAGTGGTGATCCGTGTGATCATTTCCGAAAAATTCAAATGGTCGATCTGGAAATTATTGGGCAAAATTATCGGACCGTCCTCGCCAAAATCTATAAATATGTCCAGTTTCCACCTCAAAAGAGTCCATTTTCCCATTTCACTTCACTTCACTCTCTTTTCCACTTGCTTACTTTGCAGAATGCCAGAATCCCCGTCAAGATCACTCCTGCAATGTCCCGCCATGGCCGCAAAGCGAAGAGAAAGTTGGAGAAGAATCAAGCAAAAAACAAGATGCGTGGATTCGTCACCACCGACGTGTCAACACGACCCTGGTGGCCAGGGAGTGCCCGCACCTCCAGTAAACGCACGACAGAATGTCGTGGAACCTGCATTTTGGCCAATGACACCTAGGGCTGTTAACAAATAGTATAGTTCGTGAATAATTCGAGATTCGATTCGTGAAGATTCGATAAATATTCGTAATTTTCGGATTCGAATCCAAATTCGAATTCGAATAATTTTTGAATCCGAATAAGTTTATCCTTATTCGAAGTATTCGCGAATAGTAAAATTACTTAAATAAAATTATATATTTAATTATTCCTAATAGAAAAAATCAAATTCGAATTCGAATCCGTGTTCGAATCCGAATTCGAATCTTAATTCGAACCCGAATTTGAATCCAATATTTCATATCGAATTCGAATCTGAATCCGAATATTCGAACAAATCCGAATCTGAATCTCTGCATTATATGGGAAATTTAGATTCGATTGAAGAGATATTCGATTCGATTCGGTTCGTGAACAACCCTAACGACACCTGACATTCACTTTACCCACAGCTCTTTAAGTGTAACGAGCCGCGGTCTGTCACCCTTGCCCTTCTCCAAAAAGCTTTGTATCAAACTCTAAAATAGTGGAAGTTAGGTCGGCACCGTACCGACCGCGTGGGTTTTCATACCGATTGCGGGTTTTTAACGTCATCAAATTTTTGTCTCGATCACCAAATAATCTTTGAATGTTGGCTCGCTCGGCCGCTCACATGCTAAGGCGGTTGAATAAGCCCAGTCTAACGAGAGCGTCGCACGATTCCCCAACACGCACAATGCCTTCGTCATATCTCTGCTATAACTAAAGCACGAGAAATAAGAATCATCGCAGAAGTTATTTGGGTACCAACCTTCCTATTGTCGCCTTCGCAAGCTTTACAAAAGTCTGAAATCAAAGAGCATTTCACACATGTAGGTAGTGTTGTGAGAAACACATTCTCACGAAACTGAGTGCACGCGAGAACGCGAGCTGAGATACCTCCAAAACGTCAGCAAAATACGCAAGAACAAACACAACACAGACACACAGGCATATACGTGGAAAACCCCCAAATCAGGGTAAAAACTATCGGACGATCGGAGTCAAACCTGGAAAGCAGCCACTAAATAATGTTCAACAATACAATGACACACGACGTCACTGGCGCACTCCGATCAGTCCGCAACCCGTCAGTAGGTTGACCCGCTCGAGGCTCAGATGCCTCACAACCAAAGTCCACTTTAGGCTAAGATGCCTCCTCGTGTTGACCGCCGCTAGCCGCAGATGCGACCCCAAAAGCACGTTGTCGTTCTTTGCGCCAAGATGCGCACTCTAAAATGGGCATCCGTCAACGCCGCTCCGGCTCCGCCCAAATCGGCCTCCGCCTACGCTTCTCCAGCTCCGCCCAAATCGGCCTCCGCCAACGTCGTTCCCCCGCACACGTGCACCGCAGGCCCGCTACACAAACACGGCGCCAACACCGCTCCGCACCGGCTCCACAAAAGGAGTCCTTGGCGCCTCCGCCCTCACGAGAAACGCCGCCGTCAAAACTCACACCGGATTCCACGCGGCCTCACGACCTCCGACCACCGTTGCTTGCTCCGGCTTCGACACCGTCCAAGATCGCCGGTGAGTAAACCTCAATCTAGAGGAAAACAAGAAGAAGGAGAGGCGGCGACCATTTTTTTTCTTTTCGGGAGAGTTGGCCAGGTCTGAATTTCAATTTTTTGTTCTCTTTTATTAGGGAGGTGGGTTGGGGAAGTAGATTTAGAAATTCTTTAATTTCCATTTTAACTCTTATATATATATCACTATTATAAGGGAAAAGTTGTCTTTGATAAAACATTCAAAAATATCAATTATGTCCTCATTTTTATATTTTAATGACTTGATATATATTATAATTTATTTCAAAGAAATTAAAATATATCCATTCAAATAATTACACTATCAAAAAAATTAGAAGTAATGATGAAAATGCATTTAAATTCAAAAAGTTTTTTAGTAGAACTCCTAAACCTATTATGGTAGGTTGTCATTAGGCATCTCAACGGTCTATTCAAGAAAGGTTGTCATTAGGCATATCAGTGATATTTTTGAGGTGATGACATTAAATCAATCGACTTTATTAAAGTCAAAAATAATATTTTTAGGTCAAAACGTATATGGTTGTACAAAATAAATATTGTAATATTGATTTAGATTTTTTTACGATCATTTTGAGTACTCATAGGTATATGCTGCGGGCGCAGTCCACAGGACACGTCGGGGGCGGGCGAAGCCCGCCGTCGCCGCCCGGGTACTGTGGCGCTTAGCCATCGGGCCGGAGGCCCGTGACTGTCACTCGTATATATATATATATCGTGTGCCCGACACGGGGCTCCGCCCCAATGGCTACGCGCCTCAGTACCCGGCCTGTGACAGCGGGCTTCGCCCGCACCCGGCTGACTTCGCCAGCCCACGACGGGTCATTGCGGGCTGCGCCCCCATAAATGCGAGTGCCTGACACGGGGCTCCGCCCCTACAGCCAAGCGCGACAGTACCCAGTAGGTGACGGCCCGGCGGGCTTCCCCCACCTCTCTGCGGGCTGCTCCCGCCTCGCTGCGCTTCGCCTCCCGATGGGCTGCGCCCGCCCCCAGCGCCCTTCGGCCGCATTGAGGAGGGCACCGCCCGCCTCCCGACGGTGAGGCCACGAGGAGGGCGGTGCCCACCCCTAGTGGGCCTCGCTGGAATTAAATCCCGCTGGGATTTAATCCCAGCGGGATTATGCAGGATTAATCCCACGCTGGAATTAAATCCCGCTGAGATTAATTTAAACCCAGCGGGATTAAATCCTGTACTTAGGCGGGATTTAATCATGCCTAAGTAGACGGGATTAAATCACGCCTAAGTAGGCGAGATTTCTTATGCTGGATTAAATCTCGCCTAAGTATAGGGGGGATTTAATCCCGCCAAGTAGGTGGGTTCCCGCCAAATAGGCGGGGATTAATTCTGCCCTGCTACACAAACACGACACCAACATCGCTCCGCAACGGCTCCACAAAAGGAGTTATTGGCGCCTCCGCTCTCGCGAGAAACGCCGCCGTCAAAACTCACACCGGATTCCACTCGGCCTCACGACCTCCGACCACCGTCCAAGATCGCCGGCGAGAAAACCTCGCTCCGGAGGAATACAAGAAGAAGGAGAGGCGGCGTCCGTTCTTTTGTTCTTTTCGGGAGAGTTGGTCAGGTCTGAATTTTAATTTTTTGTTCTCTTTTATTCGGGAGTCGGGCTGGGGAAGTAGATTTAGAAATTCTTTTATTTCCATTTTAACTCTTATATATATATGCACACACGAGTGTCCGACAGGGGGCTCCGCCCCTATGGCTACGCACCACAGTACCTGACCCGTGACGGCGGGCTTCGCCCGCACCCGGCTGAGTTCGCCAGCCCACGACGGGTCGTTGCGGGCTGCGCCCGCATAAATGCGAGTGCATGACACAGGGCTCCGCCCCTACGACCAAGCGCGACAGTACCCGATAGGTGACGGCCCGGCGGGCTTCGCCCACCTCTCTGCGGGCTGCTCCGCCTCCCGGCGTGCTGCGCCCACCTCCAGACGGGTTGCGACCGCCCCCAGCGCCCTTCAGCCTCCTCGAGGAGGGCACCGCCCGCCTCCCGGCGGTGCGGCCACGGGGAGGGTGGTGCCCTCCCCTAGCAGGCCTCGCTAGAATTAAATCCCGCTAGGATTTAATCCCAGTGGGATTATGCGGGATTAATCCCAGCGAGATTATGCAGGATTAATCCCAGCGATCCCGCTGAGATTAATTTAATCCCAGCGGGATTAAAACCCGTACTTAGGCTGGATTTAATCCCGTAGTACGGGATTAAATCCGCCTAATGCCGCCTAGTAGGCGGGATTTAATCCCGCCAATAAGGCGGGACCTCGCCAATTAGGTAGGAATTAATACCGCCCCGCCTAATTAATCCCGCCTGGGTAATTCCAGGCGGGATTTAGTCCCACACTGCAATTTTTGATATATTTTTCGAGTATATATGAGTTTGCCTCTTCGAAGGATAAGTGTTGTGATGTTGGGCTTATTCCGGCGGGTTTGTTGGTGGGCTTTCTGGTGTGGCTGCTTTAGCCTGATTTTGGGCTTGCTTTTGTAGCCCGTGGATTGGAATGAGCTGGCGAGTGGGTTGTAGGGTGTCCTACAACAAAATATAGATTTGAGACGTCCTATATAGGTTTAGGAGACCTGAAAAAAATATGAACGACCCTGATTCGTTGTTGTGATCGGACGATTGCGATGAAATGTGTGATTTATATTCAACGGTCATGATTTGATTCTGATACTTCTTTATAATAGATAAAGATAAAGATATATATATATATAATATCATAATATAATAATTATACATATATATATATATATTGATATGAGTAATGAATCCGCTATTCGGGTCCGAATATACTCGAAATTTGTCACGACTCAATCCAAATCATTACAAACCTCTTGACGTTCGTCGCCGCAGGTTTAATCCACCTAGGAGAGAACCTGAATTCAACAGGTAGCAACTGCATCAATTAACATCTATTGGAAGTAAAGTTAGAGACAACATTAATAAATACTTCCCTAATTCCTTCCTTTGTATAATTTGTATTTTATGGGAAGAAAAACATGGTTTTTGAAATAGGCAAGGGGGCAAGTTTAAGGCTTTATTTGTTTAAGCGTTTTCAGAAGCGGCTAATCAAATGGGGTGGCGTCTCCATTTGCTCCGTTTGCGCACGCAGCAAGGAGAAAACGACCTTCCGCCGCTCCTTTTCGATCCCCACCTCCCCACTTCCCGTCCTAAAGCTCCCTTTCCAGCCGCTGCTCCCGCCACCGTCTAATCAAACTGCTCCTCCACTGTCTAATCAAACGAAGCCTAAAGATCTGTTTGGCTCTACGGCAGGCTTCCAGTAAAACGACCAATATCACCTGTGGGAGGAAGCCAGAATCGGAGACGGAGAGATTTCTCCATTTCACAAGAAAAATTAGGAGCGAACGCAACTAGTGGCGAAAAAACAAACACCACGGGGCACGACATCAACAGCGTTTGCTCCCGCACTAGAAGCCCACAGGAGAGCCAAATTAGTGCACTCCCCCATTCTTCAGAGTTCAGACAAATGGCGTGCTGTAGTCCTTCGGGCGCTCTTGGATTATAATATTCTAATTTTTTTAACATATAATATATTTTCATTAAAATTGATTTGATTGGACCTTGCATGTATACCCACATATAAAATTGTAACATTGACGTGATTTCAGGGCATGAACGGGGATCCTACTTATTAGTGGCACAGACGCGCGGGGAATCTACAAACTTTAAGTTGGCCAGCGGCGGCTGCGCGGCGGCACTGCAGGGCGCATATGGGGAGGAGGTTAGTTTATGGAGAAGATAGAGAGGCATCTGCGGAGTTTAGTGACTGTTGTTTGGGCTATGAAGAGCGAAACAAGGGCTATTTGAGCACTGACGGTGCAGTCGGATTTCGTTATTTAGCCTCAGGTGTAGACATGCGCAGAAGCATCTCAGTCATAGATGCGGGCAATCTACTGGCAGGTTGTGTGACGATCCGAATATGTCGACGACACTGTGTGCCAGCATAAGTATGACAGCTTCACGTAATATTGAAAGACTTTTCAATGATGGTTGTATTGAAAAATTGAAGTGAAATTGGCAGGTGCTCAGGATGCGCGGCCTGCTGTTATCACCGGCGATATCGCCTATCGTCAGGGGATAGCTTTTCTATCCGCCAGATGTTGTTGTTACCCTAGGTCGCGCGGTTTGTGGTTGGCTAACCGCGAGACCGCACAGTTTGTGTTGGCTAACCGCCTATCGTCGTGCGGTAGTTGTATTGCTTATGGTGATGATCTTATCCACCTCCCCACCTATAAATAGAAATCCTGACCCCCTCATTTGCATCAGAGATCACGGAGAACAATTGTTTGGAGCATGGTTGTGGTTAGACTTTTCCTAGCTGCACGATAAGGAGTTGTGGGCTCTTGATTAGCTATTTGCGAACTGTGCGATTAACATTGGACGACTAGGTGGTAAGTCGTAGACTCAGTGTGGAAGTCACAGACGTAGTTGGTGGTTTGCAGCTATCGCCTGACAATAAGGGCTATCGCTGCCGATATCTCGGGTTGGCGATCTGAGCGGTTTCTCCTTGGCAGTTCTCAAGTAGGTGGTCCGTGGATCAGTTTGCGTGGGTTGACTTTTCAATTCGCGCGAACTGGGTGGTTTGTCTCCAACAGAAGTCAAGAACTTGTTCTTGCGACCTCGCAGCTATAGGTGCGAACAAGCGGCTTGGCGGTCTCAGATTTGCAGTTCGTCAATCTGTACTTAATCTGTTTTTGTTCTCCATCATGTTCAAAGCGAAATCATGTCTCGTGCTTGTATGTCACTTCTTATAAAGCAGTAATAAATACAAGTGTTTCACTTGCATCTTTTATTGATAGTGATTTATTGGTCTTGATTCGTTGAGAGTGGTCTGCGACCTTCCATTCTTAAAATTTTATAGATACGAATGAGACGTAAATTTGATGGCAATACTTGCACGAGCAGTCATTGGGTATTTTTCTTGATCAATTCGTGGGCAATACTTGCTTTAACTCTTAACTGTGTAAGACAGGCAAAGCTAACTGTCTTGGTGAATGAGACATGAATTATTGAATTTGCATAAATCTTAGAGTAAGATGATCACTCATGTGAGTATTCTGAACAGCCCCCGTGTGAACTGCAGTCTACCAGCCCCAAACCCTCTCCATTGGTCGCGCGCAACCCAAGCCCAAATCGGGAGGCTTACCTTGAACTGGCAACGCGGCAGGTTGTTGAGGTCGGCGAGGCGTTGCGCTTACCCGGTTTGGGCTTGGGCTACACGCGGCCAGTGGAGAGGGGTTGGGGCTGGTGGACTGCAATCCACATTGTGGTGGCCTGGGATACTCACATGAGTGGGCCGGCCCCTGTTTAACAAAAACCGATTTTTGTTAGAAAGGGCGTGCGGCGGTTCAACCCACCTCGCAAGATATCGGGGTTGCCTTCCTTAAACTCTTTTAGAGGGTTGCTGCCCAACCGGCCCAACCCCTGTCCATCATTATTCTCATAATGACGGGTTGTTGTCGTGGAGCCTCAAACCCTCGACTTTGATAAGAGGCTCTCCAAACAGCCCTAATCACCCATCTACGCCGCAACAGCCCCCGATCGTGTTCATATTGGCATCTCATACGTATCTTGAGCTAGCAATCTGCAAAAAACAATTGATTAGGGTGCAAGCTGAGTTGAGCAAACTCGATTGCTCGACGAGCCGACTCAGCTGACAAAACTCGACCCAAGCTTGTTTCTAAAGAGCTCGAGCTCACTTACGAGCTCGAATCAAATTATTATTGTTCATCAACTTGCAAACATTATTTTAAAAATAATAATTTGAAATTACAGTAACTACATAAGTAATGTATAATATATTTCTAAATAACGAATATACAGACCTTTGTAATATTTTGGGCTATTTATCGGGACCTCCCCTCTAATTTTGCTAAATTACTGACAACATCCTCTTATTTTTGAAATTACAAAAACTTTTCCTAAAATTTTCGTTTCATTACAAAAACCTCCCATGAAGTTTTAATTTCATAACATCCATGCAAAAAACACCCCCTGGATGAACAGTGTCCAGGGGGTATTTTTCTTCATGGATGTAATGAAATGAAAAGACCAGGGGAGATTTTGGTAATGAAATGAAAATTTAAGAGGAGTTTTTTGTAATTTCAAAAATAAGAGGGGATGTTCTCACTAATTATGCTAGTTTACAGGGGAGGTTTGGGTAATTATTTCTTTTAAATTATACATATAATTTAAAACTTTATTTTGGCTATAAAAAAATTGTCATAAAATTTATTTATTTTAAGGTTTAGGACATAGTGAGCTCGTGCTCGACTCAAATTCACGATCTCCAGATGAGCTCGGTGAGCTACATCCAAGCTAAAAAAACACGAACTTCCATTTTTTGACAAGCTAAACTCGTTTGCACCTCTACAATTGGCGTCCCTTCGTTTGGTCAAATTTTTGATATACGGAGGAGAGAGAAAATCAAAATCAATTATGACGTGCCCTATGTAAAGCGAATTTTAGACATATGACTTGAATTTATCGGGCAATAATCTCCATATAAGTGAATGATCATCGTCTTCCCCAGTTACAATCGAGCTCGGACAGAAAAATCACTCCTTTAGTGAGACAAGCTGTGGGGACACTCTAAGCATAAATTTAGTAAAACTAGGCTAGATCTTAATGGGCTTAATGGGCTTGGTGGGCCTAAACTAGGCCGAATAAAGCAACCCGCTAACTGGGCCTTGAATAGCGGTAATCCATATTACTATTGTATATATTACCCAAATGTATCCATCCGAAAACGTACAAGTTGGATATTTAAGTTAAAAAAATAATCATGTATTATTCCGTAAGTTTTCATTTTGTTTTTCAATTTTGAAATTGGGGGTTCCTCAAAATGGATTCAGTGGAATTGAAGATTTTCTGCGGTCATCTCGATCGATTTATCGATACAGTTTCAATAGGCTGACTCTTGCGCAATTTCGAGTTTGTTTGGTCTTTCAAACGAAAGTCAGAACGCACATACATGCAGACGCTAACCACACCACTTATCATGGAGGAGTGGGCAACCCCCATTCCCTTATCGGGAATAGCTCCATTCCCTTAGTGGGGAATTCGGATCCTCTGCAGTTCTCGGAGGAACTGCAGAGGTGGAGTTCGCAAACTTGCGGATTAACGGAGCGAAATTAGTGGGAGGAGAGGGAACCGCCCAAAACCGAAGCAACCACGCCGCGCGCGGTCCAACCGTGTCGCGCACAAACCATGAGGCAGAGCATCTAGACGGATACTCCGGCCATGAGGCTCCGGAAGAACGGCCCCAGTTGCCGAGCTTTGACTGTGCACTATTTTTTTCGCCCGGAAGCCCTTTTTTGCCCAGGCTCGCGCTTTTCATTCAGAAGCACTATGATCACCCGGACATGCGTATTTCGCCCATGCGTGTAGTTTTCGCCTGGGCGCGCGTTTCTTTGCCCAGACTCGCACATTTTTTCACTCGGGCACGCTTTTTTCGCCCAGGTGGGCGTTTATTTGCCTAATCGGGCATTTTTTACCCGGGTGTATGTTTTGGCTCGAGCGGGGAGGGGGGGGGGGGGCGAATTTTTTGTCAAACGGGTGTTTTTCTCCCAAGCACGTGTTTTGTGCACAATCGCGTTTTTTTATCCATGAGCGCATTTTTTTGCATGGACGCCCTTTTTCACTTAAGACTAAGATGGGGTAGCTCGTGTTACTTTTCTCATCGTTGGACACTAAAAACTGTTGAAATTGTTGAAGTGAGAGTGGAGTAGGGGTGGTCTGATTGGGAAGACCGGAAAGACCGCCGCCGGTCTGGCGGTTAGCCTTTGGTCGATAGTCGGGTTTCAGCTAGGTTGTTCAATTCTCTCTTGCGGTCTGGTTCAGCAAGCACCCTAGGATGTAACCGGGCGGTTAACCTTGTCTAACCGCGGTTGGTGCGGTCTGGATTGTCACGACCCGTCTCAACAAAAGTCAGAGTGCGCTCGAGCGGGTCGTGATTGTTGAAACTGGGAAAATCCCTACTCCAAAATTCGGATAAAGGCAGTCTAAGGTTATTGATTCTGCGATCCAACATCACGATTCAAATGACTAGCTTGAGAGAGAGGAAACTATCTATAAGCACATCCCAAGTGCTCCAGCAGGGAGGTCCAACCACGTACATGGAAATTTGGGAGAAACTTCCCCTCCGCAACCATAAGGCTGGGCGAGGTACTAGGCAGATATGGACTTGGCGTGTATCCACTTGAAGGGACCTCAGCATCTTCCAAAAGTGCCATTTTTAGTACCCATGGGGGCTATTTACAAAGAAATCCTGAGGGGGTATAGGCGAGTATCCAGCTTCTGCCAGGGAGTTTCAAGGGTGTACTCGCCCAAACTCGCGAGATACTCGCCCAAACTCGCCTTTGCTTGCTCAAGATCGCATCTGCTCGCCCAAGCTCGCCTCTGTTTGCCCAAGATCGTCTCTGCTTTCCCAAGCTCGCCTCTTCTCGCTCAAGCTCGCCTCTGCTCGCCCAAGCTCGCCTCTGCTCGCCCAAGCTCGCCTCTGCTCGCCCATGATCGTCGCTGCTCGCTTCTGCTCGCCCAAGCTCGCCTCTGCTCGCTCAAGCTCGTCCAAGCTCGCCCAAGCTCGTCCAAGCTCGCCCAAGCTCGCCTCTGCTCGCCCAAGCTCGGCTCTGCTCGCCCAAGCTCATCTTTGCTCGCCCAGCTCGCCTCTGCACGCCCAAGCTCGCCTCTGCTCACCTCTGCTCGCCCAAGCTCGTCTCTGCTCTCCCAAGCTCGCCTCTGCTCACCCAAGCTCGCCTCTGCTCGCCCAATGGTCTACGAATAGCCGTCTGCTTGGGTACTTCTGATCTCAACGAATTACGGGTTATACAGTGAAGCCACAAGCTTTGACGAAAAAGAAATCCATGCAAGTAAGGCGCGTGTATTTTATTAAAACTCATGATACAAATTCAAATACAAATTTTATGCAATGTCAAGTTCGAATAAATGAACATGCAAATAATACTTAATTCTAATACATATATTATTTAGCCTAGCAGTTGTCCATGATTTACTTACCATAATTATTACATAAAAGAAATGTCTGACAGTAAAGAAAATGAAACGTAAACATAGAACCTGAAACTTTGCGCAGAACAGGCTCAGGAAGCAGACGGTGTAGACACAAACGTTAAGGTAAATCCAAAACAAAAAGTAAAAGTCTCTGAACATTGAAATAAAAAGCAAGATAAAGTACAAAATTAGTAAGAGAAACAAAAATATATGTGTGTCGATTTTCATGAAACAAAACTAACAAGACAAGTCAGTAAATTAGTTAAACAGAAACAAGTTAAATTATTAGATTACTCTAGAGTACAACATAGATTCGAACACGTAATGTCATTAGTTGTAATCAGTGAAAGGTGTAAGTGTTTCTATTTGATGCACGTGATTCTAATAAGAGTCTAAATGCATGGCTTATCAAAATAATTGTGCTTGTTATGGTCATTTATTGGTTTTTGTTGCCAGTAAAACGGAAACTCAAGTCAAAACGTCACATAAATTTAACACTATTTTTCAATAATTGCTTATAACATTAATGACATTAAGGATTAATGATTTAGAAGATTCCTAACATTTCAAAACATGTTACTAATTAATCGTTTCAAATGTACAAGGGTAAATTTACAAACAAGACAAGGGTGGAATCGAGTTATGGAACAATATTCGTTCATGTCTTAGAATTAGACAGATGTAAGAAACAGAATTCAATGACATCAAAGATACTAGACGGAGAGGTTTTTATTTTGCGGGTTCAAGAATTCGTGAGTAATATGATTACTATGCATCGATTTTGGTGAAATAGATACTCATCTAAATTAAATCATTCTAAGACACGATTATCTTCCAAATAAATATGTGTACGATACGAGCATAACATCAAACGACAATCATTTAATCGCTATCAAGGAATCTTAACAGTTATCATTCAAATTAATTAATGTTTGTGCTCAAAAACCTACTAGTACTCAAATTATTCATTAAATGGGACGAAATTCACCAGAATGAGAATCCAATTAAAAATCACCTCCTTACACTAACTCATGTTACAATAAGCAAAAAAATCTAAGTAAAAACCATTCATGTAGGTTACTATTCAAATAAATTCATTCATGACCACCAACCCATGCCAATTCGATATATATAAAAAACCAATCCAACTAACTTGTCAGATTAGACATTCGAGATCTAAATTCATTTGGCGAATCGCATATTCAAGAATGGGACATAAAATCATAAGAATTGACACATTAATCTAAGCACAATGTTTGCAAGAGAGGGATCACTACTTGCCTTAAAGAAGCTCAAACTGATGGAGGCGGCTGAGCGGCACAAGCAAAATCGGGAATCTTATTTCAGACCTACTAAAGCACAAACATAGATGACATTGAATTATTAGAAACTCTAATGCTAGCACAAGCAATAAATTTCATAAGTCTCAAAACAAGAGAGGGTTAGCGAATTACCTTCCTCAAAAGTGAGGGGAGAGAAGATACCACATAGAAATAGTGTCTTGACGGCGCTTGGGTGACGAAAACCCTAAGTCAGAGAGAGTTTGGAGAGACTCTGCTGGAATATTAGACGAACAACACCAGAAAGCACAAACAAACCACAGTTACACGATCACAAGGGGCAAAAATCTTTGATTCACAAAATATACGAAATTAAAGCACGAATAAATTTAGGGATCACAAATTACTGATTACGAGGGAAGAGAGGGAGATTCTTACCATAGGAACCAAATTCGAGCTCAATGAGGAGAGGGGAGGAAACCCTAAGTGTCTCTCTTGCAAATCCCCAGCCAAAACGAAGAAAAAACGGAGAAATAAAGGCCGCCTGAGGAAAAGGAAGAAGTCGTTGATGTCGGCCTCCAAAAACGGTGAGGAAGAGGCTGTTGGAGAAGGAAGGGATGTTGACCAGAGAAAGGGGCACACGGGAGGAGGTGGAATTGAGAGAGGAAGGAGCTGCAGGAGAAAGCACCACCGGCCTGTGGGAGAGCTGGAGGAGAATTGCCGACCAAGGGAGGGAGGCATGGGGAGGCGGGATCGGTGCGTGCGGGAAGCAGGGCTTCACGGGAGCAGGAGAAACCTAGCCCGATCGATCTATTTTATCGAGGGAGAGGGCTCGACTGAATATTAGAGAAAAATCTAATTAGCTTATTTACACAAATGTCCTCACTATTATTATTATGGTTATAATTTCTCTTATATTGTGATTTTTAATACACAGGTTGTTACATGGATTGTGAGACCGCACATTCCACTTGTAGCTTTCAGGATCTCTAGCTTGCAAGAAGGCAGACGGTTAGCACAGTCTGTAGAGGCTAATCGCACAGTTCGCTGGAGCTTTCTCGGGTGGGTTGATAGCCAAAGTTTGCTGGTGTCGTGGACTTGGTCACGAATCTGTGACTTGGTCACGAATCTGTGACTTGGTCACGAGTCTGTGACAAGTTCAGGTTTGTTGCCTAGTTCGCCGAGACCGCCTGGCCAGGTTGAGCGGTTTGCTTCTGGAGTTTGCCGAGTTCGAAGGATCGACCAGGCACAGATTTTGTTCTAGTTACTGCTGGCTGCAGTAAGCGCGGACTGGATGCGGAGACCGCTATACAGTGCAGTCTGGTGGCTGAGTCCGTCAGTTTGCCACTGGTGTGATTGGATCAGGACGCATGGCTGGGTTGCAAAGTCCACGCGGATTGGTATTGTTGTCCGCTCTGCTTGGCGAACTAGACCTTCTTTCCGCTGGCCTATACAGATTGTTGGTTCTATGTGGGGGACTAATGTTGGTGTCCGCGTTTGTGCTGATAGATGGTGCTAGTCGCGGATTGAAGGACGATTATCCTATTGTTATGGGCGGTGACGGCATCCTCCTCGCGCCTATAAATAGGAGTCCCCGGCCCGTCGTAAACAACAAGAATAATGAGAACTCAGCTTGCTGTTCGCACGGTTTTTTTCTGCTTGTATTTTCTATTTCCATCGGGTACATTGCAAAATCTTCTCTCACAATGTATGTCTTGCGCTGTAAATCAGATTTGTGAATTCCAGTTGAGACTCTTGTGCTTTTATTGTGCTGAATTCTACTTAGCTTTGGTTGTGGTTGAGTGTTTCTGCGACTTCTTTCTCGGCTTCCATCATAAATTTTTACAGAAACTGGATATTCCGAGCCTAAACACCCTCACCATATGAAGAGTTGATTGCCTACACTCGGTTTCGTGATCTGCAGCGAGGAGGTCCCGCCAGACCCCCAGAAGTTTTCTACTCTAACTTCCCCTCCCAAAGTAAAAAAACCGAGCTTAACACCTTGGACGGCACGAAGAAGAAACTCGAAATGGGCGAGATCTAGGAGGCTGGGTCTGTCTCCTCCGAAGTGCTTTGTATCTTTTTTTGACAACTTTTTGAGGGTAGAACGATCTTTAACGGCTTGTTGATAACTCCCTCGGCCTTTAATAAAACACTAATCTCAGACCAAAATGGTCTACGAACAGAGGCCTCCGAGTGCAAGGGCTAAAAAGGGCCCGTACTCACCTCGTCCACCTTGGGTCATGGGATAGCTCACCCGACGACCGGTTCACATTAAATTGCATGGCCTACTTACGGGCGAGCACTCCTTGCTGCCCTGTCTCGCCCTGAAGACTGCAGGTCGAGTCCGCTTCTAGGTTGGCAGCGAATTGGGCTCAACTTCCATGCTCATCTAAAGTCTAATTGAGCTAGGCCAGCTCATTTGGGCCTACTGGGGAGTATTTTCTTACTGATCGGTAAATATGGGTTGTACACAATCTCTGTTTTTTTGGGCTTGACATGAGCTCAGAAACATCGTGAACTCGTGGTTTGGAGAGATGTGCACTGGATGATATGTCACGCAAGGTCCATCTCATGTCCTTCGCTAGTTTAGCGAGTTCAACTAGAGGTGGAGAAGTGTATGCACCTCGCAGGAGCGGAGCTCAACTAAAGGTGGAAAAGAGTCGGTACCTCCTAGGCCATTCGCTAGACGAGCGACCTCAACTGAAGGAGATGGAGCCATGAAGAAGAGTCAACGTGACCATCCAGGAGTGGAGCTAAACTGAAGGTGTAGAAGAGTCGACACATCCCAGGAGCGGAGCTCAATAGGAGGAGGAGAAGAGTCGACACCTCCCAGGAGCGAAGATCAACTTGAGTTGGAGAAGAGTCGACACCTCCCAGATCATTCGCTAGATGAGCGAGCTCAATTGGAGGTGGAAAAGAGTCAACACCTCTCAAGAGCGGAGCTCAACTATAAATGGAGAAGAGTCGACACCTCTCAGGCTATTCGCTAGATGAGCGAGCTCAACTGAAAGAGGCGGAAAAGAAAAAGTAGCACAATTTCCATAAATTCGAGCATATGAACCAGTTAAGTGGGTGCTAGATCCTTCAATATGTTGGAAAATCCGGTACAATTTGCAGACACAGCTAAAATAATATTGCAGTAACAAGAACACAAAACGGCCACAAATTTATTATAATGAAAATATAAATCAAATACAGGAGAAAAATAGACCGTCCGGTGAAACGCACGCGGATGCGCCGGACGCGCGCGATCCGCAAGAGAATAGTAGATCTGGACTGCAATCCGCCTTGCGGACGCACAAGGTTCACCGAACCTTCAACGTCGAAGCCCGACGTTCAACCGCACCACCACCGGAGAACAACGCCGCCACCGGAGAATAACGCCACCACCGGAGAGAAACACCGTCGAGGCTAACTGCACCCGCGCACGCCGTCGACACCGCGCCTCTCACTCCAAAGAACGATCACTGCAACGCCGGCGACAAACTCTGACACGCCCGGCGGCAACTAGAGAGAGACGGATCCTCCAATGCTATAGCCGGCTCCTATTCCTCCAAGACTACGTACAGGCCGGCCCTCCTTCTCCAAGGCTACAGGAGAGTTTTATATTTCTCTCCATATGTTCTCACGGTTGGAAAGAATATTATTCCACTCGTACAGGGGGGAAAAAGGAAAAACATTTTCTCTCCCTCATTTGGTAACCCAAGGCAACACCCCAAAGAGGAAAAATATTTTTTTCCCTTTTTTGCTTATTCTCCATGATTTGGCGGCAAGGTTCAAACCAAAAATAACAATCCACCACCTTGGTTTGAAACACAGAGCCACTACCAGCACGAAACACTCCCTGCACAAAGCACCATCCGCACTAGGCATCAACTGCGCGAAGCAACACTGCACGTAGCACGATCTGCACAAAACACCAGTCTGCACGAAGCACCACCTCAAGGACCTGAGGCGTCAGCCGACCTGCTCCAGTCGACTCATCCCTGCTCGGGCTCAACCTCTGAATGTCGACGCAACTGGATCGCTGAATCTGACTCGCCTAGTCAGACTACCAGAAGGGCGATCCCCTGCACCACCTCGACCATCAACTCTGTCAGCCGCAGAAATCATGGACACACCACCTCGCATCGTGGTCCCCATCAGCCGGTACAGACTACCGCACTGCATAGCTCGCATGAGCACGGTGCGACCTCGTGTCACCGTCAGAACTCCACCTCTCGCCGCAAAACTGCATCCTCTGGAGTCTAGTCTACCCAGCGATATCAAATTCTTGCGCAGCTTGGGTACCAAGTGTACCTGCTCAAGCCTACGCACTGCTCCATCATGCATCCTGATATCCACCGTCCCTGATCCTGTGACCTCACATGCTGAGCCGTCACCCAGAAATACCGACCCAGTCGTCACCTCCAGTGAACTGAACATCTCTGCATCCGAGCAAATGTGCTGCGAAGCACCAGAATCCAATACCCAACTATCAGAGTCACATGGACTCTCAGTGATGAGGAGAGAAACATCACTATCATCTGCCGTAGCTACCGCCGCCTTGCCCGCACCCTGGACGTCCCCAGAAAACTGCGCACGCTGCGGACAATTTCTCCTGATATGGCCACTCTGCCTGCAATGGTAGCACGTCACTGCCTTCCTCGATGCGGATCTAGCCCGTGCACTTCCAGATCCCTTCTCGAACTGCCTCCCTCGTCGTCCTCCTACTGCCAAAGCATGCTCACCCTCAGGAGCGGGGTCTGACAGCATCTGACTGGACAGTAACGCAGACGTAATCTGCTCCACGTCTACTGTATCCTTCCCATACAGCAGTGTGGTCTGCATGTGCTTATACGACGCCGGGAGCGAGGTAAGAAGCAATAAGGCCTTGTCTTCTTCCTCCACCTTCACACCAACCACATGCAGTTGGCTCAGAAGTCCATTGAACACGTTGAAGTGTTCCTGCAGGTTTCCACCTTCCTGCATCTTCAGGCCGTACAATCTCTGCTTCAGTAACAGCCTCGTGGTCAACGACTTGCTCATGTAAAGTCCCTCCAGCTTCTCCCATAGCGTGCTGGCGGACTCTTCAATACCGACGTTGAACAGCACCTTGTCGTCGACGCACATCCTGATAGCGCTAGTGGCGCGCTCATCCATCTCCGTCCACTCAGAATCCTTCACCGGAGCGGGCAAAGTATCACGTCCCCGCAACACTTGGATCAACCCCTGCTCAACCAGCATATCCTTGACCCGAATCTGCCATAGGCGAAAGTTCCCGCTACCGTCAAATTTCTCCACCGAATATCTGGCCAACACGGTGTTCTTCGCTGCCATAGCTGTCTGCAGTACCTCTAGATGATCTGATTAATTCACGGATCAGATCTGGGAAGATAGGGAGCGGACCGATGTCGTCACCTACCGTTGACCCAAAACTAATACCGGAACGTCCAATCAATCACCTACACGGAACCTCCCTCTGATACCACTTGTTGGAAAATCCGGTACAATTTGCAGACACAGCTAAAATAATATTGCAGTAACAAGAACACAAAACGGCCACAAATTTATTATAATGAAAATATAAATCAAATACAGGAGAAAAATAGACCGTCCGGTGAAACGCACGCGGATGCGCCGGACGCGCGCGATCCGCAAGAGAATAGTAGATCTGGACTGCAATCCGCCTTGCGGACGCACAAGGTTCACCGAACCTTCAACGTCGAAGCCCGACGTTCAACCGCACCACCACCGGAGAACAACGCCGCCACCGGAGAATAACGCCACCACCGGAGAGAAACACCGTCGAGGCTAACTGCACCCGCGCACGCCGTCGACACCGCGCCTCTCACTCCAAAGAACGATCACTGCAACGCCGTCGACAAACTCTGACACGCCCGGCGGCAACTAGAGAGAGACGGATCCTCCAATGCTATAGCCGGCTCCTATTCCTCCAAGACTACGTACAGGCCGGCCCTCCTTCTCCAAGGCTACATGAGAGTTTTATATTTCTCTCCATATGTTCTCACGGTTGGAAAGAATATTATTCCACTCGTACAGGGGGGAAAAAGGAAAAACATTTTCTCTCCCTCATTTGGTAACCCAAGGCAACACCCCAAAGAGGAAAAATATTTTTTCCCCTTTTTTGCTTATTCTCCATGATTTGGCGGCAAGGTTCAAACCAAAAATAACACAATATCCATCATCTAAAGCCTTTAGAAACTCTTAAGCATTTGTACAAGGATAAAAAAAAACATTCTTTTGTATGCCACATTAAAATTCATGAGCCAAAACTATTTAATTAGACCATCAAGATTTTCTATCTATCTGGGCAATATCTCACAATATCAAAAGGCTACGCTAAAATTCAAAAACTAGGCTTCCCAATCGCGCTCATCCTGTTTTAAAATAGCTAATCATGTTAATTTGTAAAAGAATTTTAAATAAAATATAAAGTTAAATAAGATATCTGAAGCAAATAAAAATCAGAGAATTAGCTTCGTTTGATTAGGTGGTGGTGGGAGCAGTCGGCGGCTGGAAAGGGAGCTTTGGGACCGTAAGGGGGAAGGTGGGGATCTAAACGGAGCTGCGGGGGTCTTTTCCGCCTTGCTGCGGGCGCAAACGGAGTAAGTGGAGACGCCGCCCCCATTGATTAGCCGTTGTCCGGTAACATTTGCTGAAAACGCTTAAATAAATAAAGCCTTAATGTGCGGGAAATAATAATATAATCCGATTAAAGCAGTTTAGAAAAATGAAGATTCTGAAATCAATGCATATAAATACAAAACTTTCACCTTCGGCGACTCTAATCCACTGAGTCGGTTTCGTGCTCTGACCGCTCATAGCGACTGCAGCAGCGAGCACGGCCAAAAATAATTTTTAAAAAAAAGGCTCTTTAAGAATATTAATTAATATACTTACCGCCGGTGAGATCGATACAAATGAAAAATCTTATTAATTTTAAAAATATTAAATTAATCTCTAATATAATATTATTATGATAAAACGGAGGATTAAGCTTTTTTTAATATAGTAATGGAAGAGTTGACCAACTAGAGAATTATTAATAAGCCTTCAAATCCTTTTAAGAAAATCATAATTTCATTAAGTAGAAGATTAGGAATGAAGAATCTTTAAGTAACGAAGATACGAGTGATTTCACGCGCGACCCGATTTGGATCTGCGAGATATCAAGAATGAATGGTAGCTCAACCGATAGAGGGGTCGTGCCTGAAGCAATGCTATCAATAATCGTGGCGCAGTCTCCCTCAAAAATGACGGAGTTCCTCAATAAAAGGTTGCGAAAGCGTTTGCGGCTCGGGCGGCCGTCGGAGAAGCCGTCATTTTTAAGCTGAGGACATATTGGTCCAAAAGGAAAGTATGTAGATTAATATTCTCAACTATATAATGTTGCCATTATGAATTTCCATATATTCTTAGGCTCATTGCATTGCATGATGTATTAAGGCTCCGTTAATTTGGAGGATTTATTTTCACCGGTCAAGCGGTTACGACCACATGAATCAAATCGTAATTAAGGTCCGATTCATGTGGTCGTAACCGCTTGACCGGTGAAAATAAGTCCTCCCAAACGGAGCCTAAATTTTGATTCGCATTTTTGTTACACGTGCACGTTAATTTTGTTGGGATTCGAAGCGGTGCTGTCGTGCAGAATACCTGATGCTGGCACAAGTAATAATAATAGAAAACACAAAAGCACAAGAAGAACACCAGAATAACGTGGTTCCCCCTGAATGGGTACGTCCACGGGCGGAAATGGCAGTCACAATCTCATTCAACACAAAATACACAGTGTTACAAATGGGGATAAATTACCCCTATACAAAATGAGATAAAAAGTGACTCCCGGATACCTTGCGGCAAAACGGCCGAAGAAAGAGGAAGTTCCTCACGGCCAAGCACGGCGGCAACCCAAAACTCCGACGGCGTCGCTACGACGACGGCGTCTCCCCAAAACTGCAACAAGCAGTAGCCTTTCCCAAACCCGGCGCAGCGGTGGCAGCGCCGGCAACCCTCCCTTCACACAGCGGCGGCGCTCTCCTCCAAAGCAGCGGCGACGGCGGCTCTCCAAAGCACCGGCGGCGGCCCAACGAGGCAGCGTCGGCGGCGGCGGTCAGAGCAGCGACGGCGGCGGCGGTCCTCCTTCAGCGAGAGGCAAAGAGAGAGAGAGAGAGAGAGACAAAAAAATGGAGAGGGAGAGGGAGAAGGAAACGGCGGAAGAAGGGGGGAGAAAAATCGGGTCTATCTTCCTAGGGTTGCAGGAATTATATATATAGGCTTTAATATTACATAATATAAAAAAAACCAAAAATTAAACCGGTTCAGAATTAATGAAAGCCAAAGGCAGTACTCGCGAGGTTGCAACCTCCTTTTCTGAGGTTGTGACTTCTCGGCCAGAATTTGAAAATTGCAGAAATTCGCCCCGGAAAAATTTCCTGCGCGCCCGGAGGTTTGGTACGATGTTGGGGAGTTAATGGAGGCAAAAACCTAACAAACTCCACCTGCCGAGATAACTCCAACCAACCAAGTTGCCACCAAGAACGATGCAAAACGCATCAACTGAATCTGCTCCCGCCAAGGGCAGATAAAGTGAACTCCTTCAATCTGAGTAGTACACAAACTGGACTGACGTGAATACTCCAGAAATGCTCCACCTGAAGCAAAGGTCTAACTGCTCCACCTCCAGCGGTGGTCTCCCAAAGCAAAAGAAAATATCACAGACTCCAGAAATGATGTGCGCGGGGAGAGAAATGATAAATGCAAACACATCAACAATTGAATGCAGACAAAACTGATCTCAACATGGCTAAAGAGAACCCCTATACGAGCTAATCAGGAAATGTTGATTAGACACACACACTAAGCTCCTGTGACGAAGGAGTAACAATGAAAGAGCTTAGGTACTAGGGTGAAACAAAAGCATTCATACAACGGAGTAGTGATCGGAATAAATAACCCAAAGACAGGTTATAATAAAGATAACATGAATAACAGGAATAACATGAACATAATGAGGGAAAGGAAAGCAAGCAACATAGGGAACAAATGGAACATGAAGTACGAACAAATAAACAGAAAGTAGAAGAGCAGAGAGAAGGATGACCTAGATGAGGTTATCTCCCACATCCTCAAAGCACAAGGATATGTCAGACTTCCCCTTTTCATCACCAGTGCTCTTCCCTTTATCTTTGTTCTGAAGCTTCCAGCAGTCTTTGATCACGTGACCCTTCTTCTTGCAGTATTTGCAGTATAAATCTGAACTGCCCTTTGACTTAGACTTGCCCCCTCTATCAGAACCAGAATGACCCAGGAAGTATAGAACGGAGTCTTCAGTAACACGAGAACCTGAAGACCGCTTCCGGATGTCATCTGAGAGTAGGGCCGCAGTCACCTCTTCCAAGTCCAAGACGTCCTTACTGTAGGTAAGGGTAGTAACCATGCTCTCATAGAGCTTTGGAAGAGAGTTCAAAAGGATCACTGCTTTGTCCTCTTCATCCACCTGAATATCCATGCTGAGACACTCAGATAACAGTCTGTTGAAACTGTTCAGGTGGTCATGAATAGAGGATCCCTCCTTCATGCTAAACTTGTACAACTGCTGCTTGAGGTAGATCCGGTTGGGGAGAGACTTTGTCATATAGGTACTCTCCAACTTTGCCCAAATGCCAGAGGCAGTCGTCTCTGAAAGAACTCCATATAGCACGTCATCATGTAAGCAAAGCTGTATGGTGGACAAAGCTTTGAGATCCATGTCCTCCCACATACGATCAGAAACCTCAACATCCTTACTGGCCTTGCCCAGTAGGGCACGGTGTAAGCCTTCTTTTATAAGAAGTGCACGAACTTTGACCTGCCATAGACCAAAGTTTTGTTTCCCGTCAAACTTGGCCACAGCACCAGGAATTGACGAAGCCATCGAGAGCGGAACGCAGAAACTGCACGGAACACAAAACTTGAGTTGGCGACCTCAGCAGTGCACAACTAAGGGGATAGCCAGCGGACCAACGGTCGTAAACTACCGCACCCAAGTGTACACTCGAGATCGGAAACAACTCGTCCTTTAAACAAAAGTGTCAGCCCGCAACCTCCCTCTGATACCACTTGTTGGGATTCGAAGCGGTGCTGTCGTGCAGAATACCTGATGCTGGCACAAGTAATAATAATAGAAAACACAAAAGCACAAGAAGAACACCAGAATAACGTGGTTCCCCCTGAATGGGTACGTCCACGGGCGGAAATGGCAGTCACAATCTCATTCAACACAAAATACACAGTGTTACAAATGGGGATAAATTACCCCTATACAAAATGAGATAAAAAGTGACTCCCGGATACCTTGCGGCAAAACGGCCGAAGAAAGAGGAAGTTCCTCACGGCCAAGCACGGCGGCAACCCAAAACTCTGACGGCGTCGCTACGACGACGGCGTCTCCCCAAAACTGCAACAAGCAGTAGCCTTTCCCAAACCCGGCGCTGCGGTGGCAGCGCCGGCAACCCTCCCTTCACACAGCGGCGGCGCTCTCCTCCAAAGCAGCGGCGACGGCGGCTCTCCAAAGCACCGTCGGCGGCCCAACGAGGCAGCGGCGGCGGTCAGAGCAGCGACGGCGGCGGCGGTCCTCCTTCAGCGAGAGGCAAAGAGAGAGAGAGAGAGAGACAAAAAAATGGAGAGGGAGAGGGAGAAGGAAACGGCGGAAGAAGGGGGGAGAAAAGTCAGGCTTAGACACCTAGGGCTGCAGGGATAGGTTTTATAGGTTTTAATATAAACAAAATAATAAAAAAACCAAAAATTCCGGTTCAGAATTTTTGAAAGAAGACAGAACTCGCGAGGTTGCAACCTCCTTTTCTGAGGTTGTGACTTCTCGGCCAGAATTTGAAAATTGCAGAAATTCGCCCCGGAAAAATTTCCTGCGCGCCCGGAGGTTTGGTACGATGTTGGGGAGTTAATGGAGGCAAAAACCTAACAAATTTATGTTAATAAACACAAGTAATCACTAGCTGTGATTAAAGGTTTGTTTGGGGCGGAGTTTTGGCTCCGGTGAGTTTGGACAACAATGTCATCGTCATAAAAAAATATGTATATTTGTCATGACAGTAGTTACGACGTACGATCTTCATCAAGAAAACAAAACTATTTCTCAACGCAAAAGTGAATGGAGTTTCTTAGGTGACAGGATGTGCGCGCCTGCTCGGGCTGCCATGCTCGCGCGGGGGCGGTGCCTCTGCGCGTGCGCGGTTTTGCCCTCCACTCGGGTGTTTCCGGGGCTTAGGGGAGAGGGGTGTGTCACGTGCGACTTGTCCGATCAGGTTGGCTTTTCCCACGCGTCCTTCATCCGAGTCCTTTCGATTTGGCTCAGAAATTTCAAAGGGAATCTCATTAATCTCAATGCTTTCAACATAACTTTGGCTCCATTTGGGGGGGGTGCTTATTTTCACCGGTCAAGCGATAATCGGACCATAACTAAGATCCGGTTCATACGGCCGTGACCGCTTGACCGGTGAAAATAAGCCCTCCCAAACGGAGCCTCTATCATTTACTTTGAAATGTCACTTTTGATATTTATGTTTTAAAATTATTACTCAAGTCAGTTAGCTATTTTTCCTAATTTTAATATGAAATTCTGTTCATTTCTTCCTTTTTTTATCATTTCTATTGTAATTTGGAGATTACGGAGACAAAGAAAAGTGTCCATAAATAATTATTATAAATATTTATTTATTTATTAAAAGAGAAGCAGAGGCAGAGCAGTTTGAAGCCATCACCAAAACATTCTCTCCCCGCATAAATTGCAAGCCGATGGCAACAAAGTAGTTGTCTTGAAATTCGCACCCACACTTTTAAATTATGCGGGGAATGATTTGTCACAAGACGGACACGTGCGTCACGACAAATTCTTCACCTTCTCCCACTAAGGATTTAGTGTTCTGAGCGTGCATTTAACAGTGTGGGTAAGATCTCAGCCGTTCAATCAACCAATCGGACGATCAGACGAAAATACATAAAAAAAATATTTCGAACGATAGGATGAGAAAATGAAGGGTTGATGAGGACGGCGAAGCCGCATATCACACAACACGAACCTTTAGTTGAATTTGCGGGTACACTATAGAGTTCCGGAATGCTACAATCAAGACAGATCGAGACCGCAAGGCATTATAAAGGATATAAATCGAGCTCGCCAAAATCTGAGGAGAGCTAAGCGGGATTTTTTGGTCCCTGCAAAAATAATGTTCACTCGATCTTATTTATAATAGAGCTTGGCTAAAGAAGAATGTTTTATATGTTGATTCTGTCTTGTAAGAGGCGGTCATCGTCTCATCAAATTTCGAGTAAATATCGACGTGAACTTTAAAAGCCCAGGCTGAGTTTAGACTCGGGACTCAATTCAGCCGTCAGACTCAAGTGATTCTCAACAAATCTAGAATCATACAGTCATTTAATAGCCACACCTTCCTCTCTTGCTCAGCCTTCATATATTTGTATTTTATCGTGCTTATAATTATAACTTATAAGGCAGTAACAATAATATAATAATAATAATATATTATTATTATCTTAAAGGCTACTTTTCCACACCGCAACGTCATTAGTGAAATAAACCAAAAAATTATTATGTGATATTTGTCACTTGTTGAAGCAAAAAAAAAGGAAGGTTTTATTCAAACTAAGTACCTAACCAAAAAAGTTCTCAATGTCCGTTTGGCACAGCCTTTTTTTTCGCTCCAGTGAGTTTTGATGAATTCGTTTAGTCATTAGGCATGTTAAACGAGGAAGGAGTAGACCAATAAAGACTTGAAATGAAACTATAAGAAAAGACATGATATACTTAGGCATTACCGCATTAGTGAGATTATGACAAAAAGATTGGGCACAATGGCGACAAAGGATCCATATAGCTGACCCCATTATAGTGGAATAAAGGCTTGAGTGTTGTTGTTGAGTTTGGACGAATTCGACTCCATTAGCATGGTGGTGGTAGTCGTGAACATGGGGGTTAAAATGTCATTTGTTAACGTCCGTTTAAGGAACTTCATCCATTTTTAAGTGTAAACAGATGAAATTTCTTAGGTGAGCATTAACGAATGACCGTTTAACCCTCAAGTTCACGACCACCATCACCGTGCCCAATGGAACCAAAATTATCTTGAAACACTATGGGCGTTTTAGAAAATAAATATATAATTAATTTAAAATGATTTCTTGTTGTTATATATATACTATACATTTGCAACAATTCATGAGTGTATTTTTACTAAAATGAGATTGGTCATGATTTTATTGTAAATAATTCATATTTTAGACATATTTTTCATATTTATACAATATACAAAAATTCATTAATATTTAAAGAATAATTAAAAAATATGATATTTGATTAAATTAATTTGAGGCAAAAATAAGATTATGTGAGAGAGAATATATATTTCAATATTTATTAAAGAAACAAAAATAGTGTTTATATACAAAGAAATATTGTTGGCCGTTACGATAGCACGGTATAACATCCTAGGCCCACCAAATCAATTTTGACCCTCCATTTTTTACATATATATATTTATTTATTTATTTAAATTTTTTGTTTTTATTTTAAACTTTTAAATATAAAAAAAAATTAAAATACAAATACTATGTAATGATAAAAAATTATATTAAGAAAATAACATAATAAGAAAAATATTAAGAACCAGCGCGGGCTCGCCGGTCGCAGACTGGGTACTGTCGCGCGGAGCACGGGGGATGCCTCGTGCACCATCACTCGTACATATATACAAAGATGTATCGTTGGTCGTTGCGATTGCATTGTGTAACATCTGAAGTCCTCCAAATCAATCTTGTGTTGGGGTTGTGGAACACTTCCGGTCCTCTTGTTTCTCACACCGGATTAGCCCACGTGAGCTTAGAGGAATCGAAGTGTGATCCCCCTCCGATATATCTGGCGCCGACGACAGCGGGGGTCCGGGGGCAGCCGAGTTCGACGAATCGTCGAGCGCCGTTCGACATTCGACGTTCGATGATTTACGAACGCCGAACGGCGTTCGACGTTCTGGACATGCTGATGCCTATTTAAGGCGTATTCCGGTTCTTTTTTAGGGATACGGACGAAACAACGGCTGACGGCGGGTATACCTTTTGGAGGCGCATACGAGGAGATTGTTGGCGGCGATCCAGAAGGGGATTATTCTCTTTTCTTTCTTGTCCAGAAGGAGTTGAGGTAGGATCGGTTTAGATCCTTGTAACCTTGTGTAATCTGTATTTTCTTCTGGTGATTACAAGAACTGAGAAGGGAAGGGGAGAGAGGACGTAACCCGATTTTGGGTGAACCTTTGTATATCGCTGTGTTTGTGATTGTTCTGTTTTGTGCTCTGTGTTGTTATTCGTATTCAAATTTTCAGCTTCTCGGCGCTCCGGATTTCCTACATCTTGAACGTCCATTTTTTATTTTAATCACTAGTTTTTTATTCTTTATTAACTATTTAATCAATAAATTAATTAAGCCACACAGTTTAGACAATTAATAAATGCGGACGAAATTAATAAAACGAAATTAATTAAAAATAATTAAATAAAAAGTAATAAATAATAATTTCAAATAAAAACATTGAAAAAACTCTTGATTAATTGATTAAACTCTTGATTAAAAGTAAAATGGTGGCCACACAGAAAAAGAAACTGGGCGGAAGAAGCCCGCCAGGGGCGGGCTTCACTGTCGTGCGGGGAGGCCAGCGGCCGCGGGCTCGCAGGCCACCGACCACCCTGTGCTGGCTGACGTCCACGTCGATCAACCCAGGACGACCAGTGATTGACGAGCGCGCAGCCAGCGGCCGCCCCACTATAATACCGCGAAGAAGATTATCATAGTGATCGCAGTAAATAAGCGCTGCCGGTATTTACATTATTTCCAAAAACATAATGCTTATATGAAGTCACTTTTATTATATCGTTGACCGACAGCACGACCAAAAAGTCTACGCCCACAATGTCGTTGTGCCCACTCCATTCCCCACTCACTCCCACCCCTCAGTCTTCGCCCACACGTCGGCAACGACAAAGCTGAAGCCTTTCTTTCAAAAGTATAAGCAAAAAGCTATGACGAAGATGATGCGCCACCGCCATCGCCGGCGGCGTTATCCCGCCGAATATCTTTGAGAAGTGCCACAACCTGCTGCATTGACGGGCGCTTTTCCGGCAACCCGGCGGTGCACAAATACCCGACCCTCAAGCACTCCAACGCCTCCTTCTCCCATTCCGCCTCCAACTGCAGCCGCCGGTCAACCGCATCGACCATCGCCGCCGCCTGCCCGCTCCTCACCATCCCCCGTACCCGCTCGATCTCGTCCGCGCACCGGCAACTCCCGGTCACCAGCTCCATCACCAGAACCCCGTAGCTGTACACATCGTCCTCCGCCGTCGCGGCGGCATCTGCGGTTCCGCCGCCGGCGAAGTCGGCGATTCTCGGCTCGAGGTCGTCGGAGAGAAGGACGTTGGAGGGGACGAGGTGGCCGTGGACGACGGGGGTGTGGGACCCGACCCAGCCTTGGTGGAGGAATGCTAGGCCTCGAGCTATGCCGAGCGCTATGCGGTGGCGGGTTGGCCAGTCGCCGACGGCGGAGGCTGCCGCGGGGAGATTCTCCCATGAATCGCCGGTACAATCCTCGCCGTCCGTCCGGCCGGCCGGGAGCTCGTGCAGCCAACGGTGGAGATCGCCTCGCTCCATGTATTCATAAAGTGCCAGCTTCTCTCTCCCTGGATATTGTCACACAAATTCAAAATTAAAATATAAACAATTTATTATGAAGTTTAAATAAAATTTAAAAATAATTATTCCTAGATTTGAAGACTACTATTTTAACTAGAACAAAATTTAAGATAGATTTTGTAGTCATTATGTGGGGAAATTTTTGGGCCCACCGAGAGCAAAATCTAGGATAAATAATGGAGCATCATATTTAAAGTGGTTTTTGGATGGATGTCTTGAATTTATGGGATGATTAGTGGAGGTTCCACGAAATTAGAAATGAGAGTGCACAAATTATTTCTTACATACAATAGTAAATAAAATGTTCCAAATTCATTTTGGAGATGCACATATTTGAGTTTGGTCTGCGAATAGCTAAATTTTATTTGCGAATAACAAAATTTTGATGGACTGATAACAAATTGAAAGAAAAAAATGTGGGTGCCAGTATCTCTTTGACACCCCTCTGTATCAGCCTCTGCAGGTGATAACCCCGATAAATCTAATTGGTCGTGATATTCCAAGGTTATAACCGGGAATCACAATAAACGCTCCATGATGTTAAGAGTTGTATGCTTAAGTAATCTAATATGAGTGACAGTGCGTGAGGGCTCCCATGAGATCATGATAGTATCTCGATCGTAACAGTGTCACGATGAAACGACCTTACGCGGCGTGACACCCCCTCTCCCGCTTTTCTTTTCTTGTTTCCTCTTTCTCCTTAATATACTAATTAATTGAGACAACTTAAAACTTTATTTTAAGACCTTTTTTAGCATTACAAATGTTTAACAAATGTAGAATTTTTTTAATATAGCATAGACATGTTTTACACGATATCATGACTGCTTGTGTTATAATGCACAACATGATTGTCGAAGACGAGCGGGATGAAAATGACTATGCCACTATTTCTACTCCATCACCAACTCAAAATGTTGAAGAGTTGAACACTAGTGAAGTCGAACGATTTCGTCAGTTCCTAAATCGGCATAAAAAGATCAAAGACAGAGATGCACATTTTGCACTTCGAGATGCACTAGTTGAACACTTGTGGGAACGACATGGAAATGAAGCAATGTAATTTTGAATATTTTATGCATTTTAATTTGAAATTTTTTTTTATGCAAGTTTAATCAGTAAAAAAGTCTTCTCCTTCTTTTTGAATGCCAAATAATAATTAGAATGTATTCAATATTAGTCTCGTTTTGTAGGTCTCGAAAAAATAATTTTATTGATATATTATATGTCACAATTGAAAAAATATTATAGCGGGTACGAGAATTTATAGAGTATACGAAAAATTCATAAAATAAAGAATTAAGTAATTAAAAAATTAAAATAATAATAAAAAACTAAATGCCGGCCACGGCATTTCCTCTCCCCCAACTCTATATTTAGAGGAGGAGAGAGAAGATCTCCATAAATGGAGAGGGAATTGCCGAACGGTTGGAGGCGAAAAATCCGGCAAAAATGCAGATTCTGCATTTATAGAGACCGGTTGGAGATGCTCTTATAGAATGAGTTTAATTTAAACATATGCAACCTTTTTAAATTATCAATTAATTATTGTTGAAAAAAAAATGAGCGAAAGAAGCAGTAATTATTATGACTTTAGAAGAAAAGAAAAAAAATCGAACCAGAGACGCAGTAGCCGAAGAGCGGCAGGACATTCCGATGCCGGAGCCGGGAAATCTCCCGGAACGCCGCCGCCGCCTCCTTTTCCTCCAGTCCCCTCGCGCTCTCCATCACTCTAACAACCACGTGCATATCTCCCGGCAGCACCGCCCTGTAAACCGGGCCGCTCCTCCCCCCTTCCGCCATTAACGACTCCTTGCCGAACCCCGAGGTCGCCGCAGCTAAATCCGCAAACTTCAGCTCCATCAATGGCTTCTCAAACACAACCACCGCCGACCCCCACCTCGCTTCCTTCACCCACCCCACTTCCTCCGCCGCAGCCCCTGTCTCCATTTCCTTCTCCGGCGTCCTCTTTCTTGCGCAAAACAGAGCTCCGGCGATCACCAGTCCGACCACCAATATACCAGCACCCGCAGCCGCGCCGGCGATCGCCCCTTTCCTCTTTCCATGCTTTTCTCCGCTCTTCCGATGGCTGGAAGCTGAAGCGCGGTTTAAAACCCCGCCTTTGGCAAAAGCAGAGCTCCCGAACTTCGCCAAAGCGTCGGAATCCACCTCGCCGGTGAGGTTGTTGCACGACACATTCAGAAATTTCAGGCCAGTGATTGCCGGAAAATCCGCCGGAAACTTCCCCGCCATCGAGTTATCAGACACGTCCAGATATTCTATGTGCGGAAGCGACTTCAAATCCGACGGCATGCCCCTGAGCTTGTTTCGAGAGAGGTCCAGGACACGAAGGCCGGCGAGACGGGAAAAGCCGGTTACAGCGGTGAACCGGTTTCCGGAGAGGTTTAGGACCCGGAGGCCGGATCTGTCGAGCCGGAGTGAGCCGCCGAGGTTGTTTCCGGCAAGATTGACGCGCGCGAGAGCAGGGGTGGACCAGAAACCCCCGGGGATGGAGCCCTCGAGGGCATTGGAAGAGAGGTCGAGGGTTTGGAGTGTTGTGATGTTCCGCAGGAACATCCAGGAGATGGCGCCGGAGAGGTTTTGGGACGGCAGGCGGATTTGGCGGATGCAGTCGCCGTCGGGGGACGGCGGCGGGGGGAGGAAGTTGGATACAGAGGAGAAGGCGAGGGAGAGGAGGAGGCGGTGTGGTGGATTGCAGGAACAGCTTACGGTGGTTAGGAGGGAGAGGAGGGGGAGGAGGAGGAGGGGGAAGGCCATGGTTTCCGGCGGCTTCATTAATTAGAGCGACGGCGGACAGGCGGAGCCCATTAAATGGAGGCGGATGGTGGAACTGATGTGGGATTTGACGGCTGTGATGATCTGGCGATGATGTCAATTTTAAATCTTCCAATCCAATTAAATCGTGACACCTGTCTTCTGCTCATGAAATTAACCTGGAGCCATGGATTTCAGACTAGACTGGAGCAGGAGTAGATAGAAACGCTAATATGATATCCGCACCCCTAATGTTATCCGCACCCCTAAACGTTAATATTTGGCTTTCTGCACCCGTTATTATTTGAGAAAGAAGGCGTCGGGCAGCTTCAGCGAGAAAATGGAGGAATCTATGGGGATACGTGAATGGTTGATCGTGATTTAAGATGGGATACGGGTGGGAAAGGCGGGTGGGAAAGGGGGGGGGGGGGGGGGGGGGGGGGAAAGGAGGCGTCGGGCAGCTTCAGCGAGAGGAAGGAGGAACCGATGGAGATACGCAAGGGGTTGATTGTGACTTAAGATGGGATAGGGGGGATAAAGTGCATAGATGTATTTTACGGTAAAGTGTACTGATCCAATTAGGAAAAAAAGTGTTGGTCATGAGTCTCGTGACTTAAGATGGGATATGTGAGAGGAAGTTGTAATGTGCACTTTATGGGATAAATTAGATGTTTTTTAGGCTCCGTTTGGGGGACTTATTTTCACCGGTCAAGCGGTTACGACTGCACGAATCGGACCTTAATCATGGTCCGATTCATGCGGTCGTAACCGCCTGACCGGTGAAAATAAGTCCCCCCAAACGAAGCCTTAAACTATGGATTGCTGATAGCCAAACATAAGTTGTTAAGAATCACAACAATTGTATGTTATGGGGGCTTGTACAATTGTAAGATTATATTTCTCAGTGTAAGATTATATGCACACAATACCTTTTAATTGGTTTAGGGTTTAGTGAAAATGCGGAAAGTAGAAAGAATGAGGGTATGTTCGTTGATGGGCGAGAAAAATTGGAGATGAAGATAAAACAATGTTTTGTAATGAAGTTTTCTCTCCGAAATTGAAATTAAGCAATAAATGATATTTTGGGAAATCATAATATCTTTATGAAATGGACAGTTGCAATTTCTTTAATGGTTCTAATCGACAACTCTATATATATTGTGTAAGCTAGAGAATGGTGCAGAGAACAAAGTATATGAGCTCATGTGATCTCACCTCGAGGCTTGAGCGGCATAAAGATTGGAAGGGGTATATTTATAAGGCAAAATGGGTGACCATTTGGGAAATACTCGTCGGCAACTTGAATAAGAATAAAATCATGCGGTTAAGTTTAACATGAGCAAGACTAAACCAAAGCGGATAATAACTCAAATATTATGGATTCGGTCATTATAGCAGAACTCAGAGCAGAAACATTATAGGACTACATAAATTTTCCACTGAGATTACATTCTTAACAACAAAACATTATATTAGATGTTGAAAGCATGTACAAAAAAGCATAATCATGTTTTTCTTATGCATGACATGCATATATACTCACACAACATAGTTTGGATAGAAGAAACTTCATAGTTCAACATTTGGTTTTTAGAGAGAAGCATACAACAACACAATCCAATGTTTCACAAACTACATACATCAACATTTTATGGGGAAATAGAAAAGAATGAAGTTCACAATGGTAAAAGATTGGGACATGCGAGCGCAATTCAACTCTCGAGCGACAAGAGACGAATACCGGAAAGAAGCGCATAAGTTCTCCAGGCACAACTTAATTTGCTTCCGCGGAGAGAATCTCGAGCTCCGCCCACCATAGAGGAGAAAGTTTCGGCACCGCCGCATCTGGAGTGATTCCCAAAGAATTGCTCAGTCTTGCGGCGACTTCTTTCATCGTCGGCCGATCCTCTCGATCCTGGCAGATGCAGTCTCGTATAACCTCGCAGATGGCTTCTAGTTCGTTGTTCTTGAACGACTTCAACGATCGGTCGACCAGACATTTGATATTATACTTATCATTGAGAAATTCAGTAGCCTGGCATCACGACACATGTTAGCATCCATGGAAATCCTCGATACTTAACTATTTTCTTCAAGTAAGCATACCCAGCGCAATATTGAGCCATGTTCTTCTGAGAATGCGAGCCTCCCGGAAATAATTTCTAGCATAAGAATTCCGAAGCTGCGAACATTGCTTCCACGACATATATCTGGAGATTCGGAGGGGTCAAGGTCATGATCCGTAGATTCACATCGTTCTCTAGATATCTCTTTCCACGTACTTGTATCACAAATCTATAAGAAATTTAATCAGCATGCGAGCATAAAGAAGCAGGAAATTACGAGAAAATGATCAAAATGATTCAAACTATTTCAAATGTATTATATTTTGTACATCAAAACTTTGATTAAGGTGAAGTTCTGCGCCTGGAATGTGCTCCATATGGGACTTCTCCGTTAGTCGGTCTTTGACTATCGGAATGATGGAAGGATAGTAATGTTCATGTTTGCATAAGTTTAATGACTATAATGTAAATAGGTGAGATTTGTTTTGTAAAATTAATGTACCTTTGCAGCATAATCATCTGTGAGGTATACAGAGTTAGATTGTAGCTCATGAATAATAATTGGAGGGTATAGTTCATGGTGCATGAATTGAAGACAATAAGCAATCCCCATAACTATTCTCATTCGCGTAGCCCAATCAAGATGCTCGAACTCTTTCACTGCAAAATCAAAAGGATATGAAATTTTTTTCTACAAGAAATTCAATCCTCAAAACACAAAGAACTAGTGCTCTTACCATGAAGATGCTCAAACAATGTCCCATTTGGAGCATATTCGTACACCATCATTCGCATGAACGGATTGTCCTCCGCACAATAACCGAGAAGATTCACAAAATTCTTATGATTTACATTCGACAGGGCATCTATCTACGGAAGAAAGAAGGAAAATTTCCATAACACATGCAAACATGTTTCATGCTTAAAGAAATTGAATAGGACTATGGTTCAAAAACCTTCTCACGAAACCGCAACTCTGCGCGTTTTGACCAGTCTCTGCTGGAAGAAATCACAGTAGAAACAACAGCGATCTCAGTTCCGCTCGACAATGTTCCCTTGAACACGATACATTCGGGATGAGTGCTGATGATGTTGCTGAAGTCTTCACATGCAACTTCCAGTTCTAATCTGTTCAGCTTTGTGACACCTGAAAAGCAAGCATGATTCAAATATACAACAACACTCAAGCCTTTATCCCACCATAGTGGGGTCGGCTACATGGATCCTTTGACGCCATTGTGCTCTATCTTTAGTCATAATCTCACTATTGCCTAGGTACATCATATCTTTCCTTATAGTTTCATTCCAATTCTTTTTTGGTTTATCCCTCCCCCACTTAACATGTCTACTAGCTAAACTTTTACGACACATAACAGGTGCCTCTAATGGTCTCCTTTGTACGTGTACGAACCACCTTAATTGAGCTTCTTGCATCTCTACAATTGGTGCCACTTCCATCTTATCCCCGATACATTCATTCTTAATTTTATCCAGACTTGTGTCCACACATCTACCTAAGCATTCTCATCTCCACAACTCCCATTTTTGCTCATGCACACAATTCATTGCCCAACATTCAGAGCCGTAGAGCATCACTGGTCTAATTGCAGTATGGTAAAACTTGCCTTTAAAATACTTTACGGTCACATAGGATCCCATAAACGTCTCTCCAGTTCAACCAACCTACTCGAATTCTATGTGTCAAATTTTAATCTATACCTCCATATTTTTGAATTATTGATCCCAAATATTTAAAACACTCATTGCGAGAAATATCTTGGTCACCCAACTTAATGGAGTCATCGTCCTTCTTGCATTACTAAATTTAAGCTTCATATACTCCGTCTTTGTCCTGCTCAACCTAAAACCCTTATTCTCTAAAGTGTCTCGTCAAGATTCAAGTTTCACGTTTACAGCCTCGCGCATCTCATCGACCAAAACAATATCATCTGCAACATGCATAATTCAAATCTGAAATAAAAATTTATTAATTCATAATTATGTTTGTGTATTTGTAAACATAGATTTGTATTCCTTTTTAAAGTTGTCATAGCTAATAAATTCTCCCAAATTTCTACACCGTTTTGTTTAGGAAATTAATATCGGGTTTCTAATTTAGTACCATATCAAGTATCAATTCAACCAAAAAAATTCTATAAGCATTGATAGAAGAAATTTCAAATAATCTTTTCTGTATTTAAATTAGTTAGATGTAAGAAAAATTGTTAATTTCAAACTTTGATATTTCTAAAGTCTACTTCAAAACAGTCCATTTTTAATAGCTTGACAAACACAAATTCTGAAATAAGAATTTTATAGGTTAATAAATGAATCCATGAAATATCCTATATACTATTGAATGCACACATCAAGGAATATTTGGCATGTGCAAACATAAACATTTATGTCACTGAAAGAAAAAAAAATACTAATGCTATTTGGTATCAATTGGGTTAATAAAAGCTCTTAGATGAGAATTTTTGGAAGAAATAAAGTAAACTAAAAATTATATTTATTTGCAAATACATTGTGTTTGATAGATAGCACTGTAATCCAAATAACACGTATCATATCGGAAACATTTCGGAGTAGAGAAACTCACGGAAACTCATTCTCAAAAATCTTTGAAACTGTTTCATTTAATTTAAAATTAAAAAACACCACAGATAGTCTTTGATATGCATAGTATGCTTGAAAACACTCAAAAATTGTGTATGTTATGATGATGATAAGAAGAAAAGCATGTAATTGGATGATAGGTGGTCAGAGTCAATCAATCATATATTTACATTCATGAGTCATATCTATAATATAATACATTTTTGGACATAAATTGTCTTTATTTAATATATGATATATGAGATATAATGATTGAAAAAAATGAAGATGACGTGAAAGCCACATATATCTTAATTTTAACTTGTACATGTACAACCCCTATTCGTCAAGGGTCAGCGGTCAACGATCAACAGTTAAACAAGTCAACACAAGCAACACCAGTACATGAAGACCGATCAGTATTCAATGGTCAGCAGGGGAGGCAAGGGGACCTTTAGACGCAAGCGAGGATCATACTTGTCAGGGAGCGCGACCACCCAGCAGTGCGGGCGAGCTTCAAAGACCTTTTTGTACAGGCGAGCTCCGAACAGTACCTGTGACGACCAACACCACAGATAATCGCTAGCCAATACTCGCCAGTAACCGAACCAGTTCGCCCGAAGACAGCAGCCGATGATTGCAGGATTGAGACTTCTCGCCTAGAGACCCCCCCCCCCCCCCCCCGGTTTTTGCTTATAAATAGGACCCCAGGGGTACAAGAATATGGACTTCAAAATCTTGAAAAAAATCTTGACCACTTTTTTCCTTGGACTTTTAGCTGAGCCTTTGGATCATTTCTCCGAAGTGTCAAGTTCTCAGCTAGTGTCCCCCTTATACCCTGCTCGGCCATCTTTGATTGTGGAGGGGAAAGTTCTTCTAAGCATCCGGGTACGTGGTGGGACCTCCTTGCCGCAGCACCTAGGGTCCTTTTTGTTGTCCCTGTTTTTACGTTCTAGCCCGCTAAGTCGCCGAGCCCGACCACTGGACTAGTAACCTGAAGCTGTCTTGATCCGAATTTTGGAGTAGCGATTTTCCCGGCTTCAACACTTTGGTGTGGTGAGCATGGATCGTAGCCGAGGAGGAAAGTTTTGCGAGTAGGCGAGATGGTGAATGCAGGCGAGAATTGGGAGATAGCCGACAACTTGGTAGGAGTCGGCAACTCGGCGAGAGGAGGCGACTTTGTGACTGTGGAAATGTTCGAGGAATTCGCAAGGAGGATCGAGAGGAGCATCCTAGCAGGGTTCCCTCCTCGCCCCGATGTCACGGCGACCACGCCTCTTCGCGTGACACCATCGGAGGAAGGGGCACCTCGTAGGTGGCCAGGGAAGGAGCGAGCAAGAGGGGAGCAGGAGCGACAAATGCAGTCGTAGTACTGTCCGGCGAGCGACCAAGGAATCAGGTTTAGAGATGCGGAGCAGCCGGTGACATTCCATGATACTCGACCGGGTAGCGAGTATGAGGAAGATACTCGTGAGTACGAAGCCCATCATCACCAAGGAAGGAGGAGCCCCTTCTGTGACGAAGTCCTAACAACCCCAGTTCCCGAAGGCTTTAGAGAGTCCGTCTTGAGCTATTACTTCGGTAGAGATAACTCGATCAGGCATCTCCAATGGTTCAAGTATGTGATGTCTATACGTAACATGACTGGTGCGTTCAAGTGCAGGTTTTTCTCCATCACCTTCAAGGGGAAGACAAGAGACTGGTTTCACCAGTTGCCCAAAGGCTCCATCTACTACTTCGAGGACCTGCGTCGGGGCCTGATGGCAAGGTTCTCGACGTCCAAGAAATGGAAGTAGGCAACCGTTCTCTTCAAGATAGTGCAGGGGCAGCATGAGAGCCATGGCCACTACATCAACCGTTTCCAAGAGGAGGTTTTGGAAGTGGATAGCTTCACCCTGATGCTGGCCCTGAAGTTCGGCATGAAGCAGGGTCTCTTCAGTCTGGAGGTCGGCTCTAAACCCCCAAGATCTTTTGAGGAGATAATCGAAAGGGTGAACAAATTCGTGAAAGGGGAGGAGAAGAATCCCGACTTCTTGGCAAGGTTGAATGGGGAGAACCTGGGAGGCAGGGAGAGAGCAGGACCTTCAGAAGTAAGGGCCAGAGTAGCGTCGGGGAGGCAGGAAGAACGAAAGAGAAGGGAAGAACCCAGGAGGGTAGAGGAGCAGAGGAGCCAAGAGAGGCCTCGCAGACAGGAGGAGAGGAGGCCCGTAGTGGCTCCGAAAAGAAGGGAGGAGTCACGGCGATCTGAATCGAGTAAAGGGGCACGAGACCATGACTTGCCCCGATTTTTGGGAAGCAAGGAGGAGGCTGGAAGCAAGAGCGACAGAGAGGGAGAAGCCAAGACAAGAGTCTCCCGCGGGACCGGTAGCGTTCCAAGCTCCGGGGAGGAGGAGGAACGAGGATCGGGTCGACCAAGACGGTCACGGGGGGTGGTACAAGGCCCGGGAGGAGGGAAAGTAGGAGTGATCAACGGAGGAGCCGGAATTGGAGCTTCCCACAAGGAAAGACTCCATCAGATCTACCGCAAGAGCATCGCCTCGACCTCTCAAGCGCCGCTGCCGTTGGAGGAGATCACTTTTTCTGAGGAGGACATGTCAGGAAATGAGAACCCTTTCATGATGCCCTCATCATCCAAGCCGTCATCAAGGACTTCACCGTTGGCCGAATCTTGGCGGGCAACGGGAGTTCGATGAATGTCATCTTCAAGAGGACCTTTGTCAGGCTGTAGGTGGAGGCGTCCAGGGTCCTGGCTCCTGACAGGGCCCCTCTTTGGCTTTTCCGAAGAGAAGGAGGTGGAGGGAGGAGCGGATCTTCTGGTGACCCTTGGAGGCACCTCAATCCGATACAGGTTCGTCATCGTGGACGCGCCAAGCTACTATAGCGCGATATTCGGAAGATTGCTCATCAACTACTTCAAGGCTGTTCCATCATCATATCATCAATGCCTGAAGTACTACAGAGGCGACGTCCAAGTAAGGGTCCAAGGTGATCCTAAAGCTGCCCGAGAGTGCTATCTTAGTGTTGTCAGTACCATCAGCTGGATGGAGGATGTGGATAGGGTGGAGAAGATTCTGGAAATGGAGGATGGGCTGAGGGCCGCGGAGTTGCTGGAGGAAGTGGAGGTGATCTCTGTGGGAAGAGAAACTGGACTGCTGAAGATTGGAGGATCCCTGACGCTGGAGGGGAAGGTAGAGATGGCGACAAGTCTGCAAGAAAATGTAGACATTTTTGTCGGAATTCCGCAGAGATGCCGGGAATTGATGCAGAGATTGTCTGTCATCGCCTCAACCTGGATCCGAAGGTCTCCCCCGTCCGTCAGAAGCAGAGGAAGAGCGTTGTTGCGCTGGCTGAACCAATCCGGGAGGAGGTGAAGAAGCTGCTGGAGGCGGATTTTGTTTCAGAGATCCAGTACCCAGGATGGGTCTCTAATGTTGTAATGGTTAAGAAAGTTGGAACGGGCTGGAGACTTTGTATTGATTTTTCAACGTTGAATAAAGTTTGCCCGAAGGATTGTTATCCCTTGCCTCGAATCGACGCACTGATTGATTCATCCGTCGGTTTTCCTGTGATGAGTTTTCTTGATGATTTTTAAGGGTATCACCAGATCTGGATGTATCCCCACGACTGCCGCGACGTCTCATTCATCACCAGCGACGGTTGCTACAGCTACAAGATGATGCCCTTTAGGATTAAGAATGCAGGTGCGACCTACCAAAGAATGATGGACCAAGTCTTCAAGAAACAAAAAGGGGGAAACCTAGAATTGTACGCGGATGACCTCCTGGTCAAGAGTAGGAGCATCACGGAGCACACTAAGGATCTGGTGGAGACCTTCGCGACTCTGCGGAAGTACAAGATGCGGCTCAACCCAGCAAAGTGCGTCTTCGGAGCAGGAAGTGGAAAGTTCTTAGGTCATCTTCTCACTTCAAGGGGGTGGAGCTTAATCCCAGCAAAGTAAAGGCCATTTTGTAGATGACATCCCAGAAGAATTCCAAGGAAGTCCAGAGGCTGACAGGAAGGCTGGCAGGTCTCAGCCACTTTCTATCCAAGGCAGGAGAGAAGTGATCTCCATTTTCCAAGACTCTCCGAGCAACCAAAAGTTCGAGTGGACCGCAGAGTGTGAGGAGGCTTTTGGAAAGCTTAAGCAGCAGCTAACTCAAGCTTCTCTACTCCAAAGCCCACAAGAAGGTGAAGATCTCCTCCTTTACCTAGGAGTAGGAGTGGAGGCAGTCAGCTCTGTACTTGCCAGGGAAGAGGGGAAGAAGCAACTCCCTATTTACTATGTGAATAGGGTGCTTAGGCAGGAGGAGGTGAGGTACCCCATCCTGGAGAAGCTAACTTTTGCCTTGGTGGTTTCGGCGTGGAGACTCTGACCATACTTTCAAGCTCACTCTATCAAGGTTGTCTCTGATCATCCATTATGAAGTATCTTGGATGGAGAGGAGCATTCGGGAAGGTTGGCGAAGTGGGCAGTAGAGATTAGTGAGTTCGACATCTCTTTCTCCCCAAGGGTGGCAATCAAGGCCCAGGCAGTGGCAGACTTCCTGGCCGATTTCTCAGCCAATGCAGGAAGAGGCGAGGGCTCTTCCAACACAATCTCATGGAAGATGTTCGTAGACGGAGCTTCGGGCAAGAGCTCGGTGGGAGCAGACATCGTACTAGTGAGCCCCCAGAGAACTAGGATCGAGCAAGCAGTCAAGATCCTCTTCCACATCACGAACAATCAGACGGAGTATGAGGCCATGGTGGCAGGCTTGCGTCTCGCCAAGGAGTTGGGAATCAAGGACCTCAAGGCCCTCACCGATTCGATGGTGGTCGCGTCTCAAATCAGGGGAGAGTTCGAAGTACGTGATCCCATCCTACAAATATATCTGATAAAGTAAGAGCCTTGATTGGCAACTTTCAAACCATCTTTGTCGAGCATGTGCCGAGAGAGAAGAACTCGGAGGCGGACTACCTCATCAAGTACGGCCCCCGGGCCGGAGGAACTGTGACAGAGCTGTTTTGACCGTCCATCGAGGAAGGGGAGATGATGGAGATCGAGCAGAGAGCTTCTTGGAAGGACTCATTTGTTACTTTCTAAACGACAGGTCGACTTCCTGCCAGTGAGGGAGATCAGAGAAAGTTCCAATACAAGGCGATCTACTATCTGCTACACGAAGGAGAGCTGTATCGCAAGACCATCTTGGGCCCCCTGGCCAGATCCTGTCAGAAGCAGAGATTCTTCGAGTACTTGGAGAAATCCATTCAGGAGAGTGTGGCAGCCACTCTGGGAATCGGCACTCTGGAACAAAGGATTCTGAGGCACGGCTATTTCTGGCCGACCATTCGGAAGGAAGCAGAAGCCTTCTCAAAGAAATGTCTGGAGTGTCAACTCTTCGCCCCTCTCCAGTTGCAGCCGGCTCGACAACTTCGCTCAATCACCGCCCCTTGTCCCTTCACCATCTGGGGGATGGATTTGATAGGTCATTTCCCCTAAGCTAGCGGTCAAAGAAAGTTTGTTCTCGTTATGATCGACTACTTCTCTAAGTGGATCGAAGTGAAAGCACTTGTCAAAACCACATCTCAGATCGTGAAGAACTTCATTTGGAGAGAGATCGCCTACAGGTTCGGGATCCCTCTCGCCATCATCACCGACAACGACTAACAATTCGCCAGCTTAGAGCTGGAAGACTTCTGCAAGGAGCTAGGAATGGATTTTTGATTTGCCTATGTACACCACCCTCAGAGCAACAGACGGGTGGAGCCCGCCAACAAGCTGATCATCAACCTCCTAAAGAAGAAGTCGTCAACCTGAAGGGGAACTGGGCAGAGCAACTCCCTTCGGTCATATGGGCTCTAAGAACAATTACTAACTCGGTTACGGGGTAAACGCCTTTCAAGTTATCTCACGGGTCTGAAGTTCTCATCCCAGTGAAGTTCGAAGTCCGAATCCCGAGAGTCGTCGCAGCAGGAGACGGCAGCGAAAAGTGGCACGTAGAAAATGAAGATGCCCATAGGCTCTCTCTGGACTACATCGAGGAGCTTCGAGATCTAGCCGCTATCCGCTAAGAGGAGGTCAAGAGGCGAATGACAAAGCACTTCGACCAAAAAGTTCGCCTCAAGCAGTTCCTTGCAGGAGATCTTGTCATGAAGAAGGTGGACGCAGCAGGAAGGACAGCAGCCGTTGGCAAGCAGAATCCAAATTAGGAGGGACCCTTCATTGTTCCAGAGGCTCTAGCCACTGGAGGCTACCGTTTGCAAGATCAAGAAGGAGAACTGCTAGTAAGCGCTTGGAGTGGGGATGACCTGAAAAGGTTCTATTTCTAACTGTAAAATGTAAATGACAGCTTGTATGTAAAGTTGCTTCTGTATTTTTATAAAAGTCCTTGCACCCTGAAACATGGGTTGGAACGAGTTGTCTTTTTTTGTTCGAATCGTCTCAAGTTAGCTAGAAGCGGTGAAGTCAATCTCCACGATCGATTTGGGAAACCCGCCTCCAACCTGATTCTCCAAAAAGCCCAGAGCGGGTGATGGGACGGTCTGTCTGGTCTTAAAAGCGTTCTTGTAAGTCCAAGCCCCTGCATTGACGGTCAAGATCAGCTCCCCCCTTGTATGTTGGCCTAGCTACTCACCCGATCGCACTTCTCATCCGACTGCGGGAACTATCAGAAACAGGTCTGGATGTCAACCTCCCAAACTCGACAAAGGGTCGACCTCACAAAGTACCACCTTGTGTAAAGGCATCATCGGTCTTTAAGAAGACTAAAAGACCCGCTCTTAGCGACTGTTTGTCCTGCGAAGCAGAACGCGTCTCTGTTAATGTCAAGGTGGGATAACCCGCCATGCTTTTGGAAGCAACTAAGCAAAGAAGTTCTGGGAGGTTCGAGTCTGTGGTAGGATGGAGGCCTCGAGTGTGTGCGTCCCGTTGGACCCCTCGGCTGTCGTTCCCTATCTCTGGATCCCTTCGAGATTCTTTGTCAGTTGAAGTGGAGTGTTGGCCTCGAGAGTGTCCGTCTTACGAGACCTCTCGAGTACAACTCCCTTATCCGAAAGATCATAGTCAGCAAGCGAGAGAATCTTTTGGTTTTCCTTTCAACAAGTCCCTTCTCTTGGGTAATTACATCAATCCTGCAAAAAACCAAACAGATATGATGAAGTTTCCTTTTTGCGAGCATACAGGTGCGAACAACGAGGTGTGAGCAGCGAGGTGCGAGTAAGTGAAGAACCCGACGAGCATCGACCTTCCCGCGCTCATGTTCCTAGCGAGTATCAACCTCAACATCGTGCCTAAAAGTCTAGCGAATATTCATCACATGTCATGCCTAAAGGCCTACGAGTACATCAAAATGAGCGAGCATCTAGAAAGCAATAAGAAAGAAACAGGAGGAACACAGGAAGGTCCATTGCAAAAAATATATATGGCTTTTTTACTTTTAATTACAGATGTTCCAAAAAACAAGGTAGCGAGTTCCCGCCCTTTGTGCAATCAAATCTCGAGTCGTCGTCTTCAGGAAGCATCCTCGCCGGAGCTGTCATCCTCGCCTCCTTCCTCTACATCCGAATCGTCCTCATTGTCGCTCGACGATCTTGAAGGCATTGGAGAGTTAGACGGCTCGACAAGAAGACCGGGAATGATGTCATCCACGGTAAGGTCCTCAAAGCCCGACATCAACCGATTCTCGAGCTGCAACTGGGCGAGGAGTACATCACCAACCATCCGAGCTATCTCGCGCCTCAGGCGATGGGGATTATCCTGAACAATCAGGATCTTTTTCCCGACGCCTGAAGTACTCGCCTTTGGCGGTGGATCCTTTGCATCCTCCCGCATTTCAAACTCAGTGACGCGGACTTGACAGGCCTCCAACATCGTCTGGCTCTCGGCAAGCTTCTACTCCAACTCTGAAATATGTTGGGCCGTAACCAGCTCGACCTCCTACAGAAAGAAAGATCCTTATGTCAAATCACATCGCCGACCTATGCAGGTAGTACATATTAAGTTATTATTCTTCTGACCAAGATCACCTCGTAGGCCTTGCTTTCGGTGACCTTAGCCTCGGACGCCCGCAACTTATTTTCCAGCTCCTTGATCCTCTCCCGGGACTCTGCCTGCTGGCTGGTGAGGGAATCGATCCGGTCACTTTGGACCTCAAACCTGTTGTCCGCCGCCTTCAAGTTCCTCGCCAGCTGGTGGGCGAGCTCTGGGGACCGAAACAACGACCTCGAAGTCTGGTTGGCGAGGAAGGAGGTGCTCGACTCCGGCAACACCGCAACATCCTCTCGCCCGTACAAGGCAAAGGCGAGATTGTAGGCCTCGCCATCATCATTCCAGTCTTCAGACCAGAGAGGGAGGTTGGTGCTGAGGGGAACCTCGCTAGCCCCCTCCTCCCAGGTAACCAAGGGGCGACCAAAGTGGTCCACCCCCTTGCTCCCCTGGCCGTAATTAGGATGCGGGGTAGGGTCCCCGTCCTCGTCTTCCACGGTGATTCCCTTTTTCTTGTAGGCGAACTCTTTCGTGCGAGATCACTTCCTTGATGGCTCGCCAGGGTCCGATCGCCTGGGAGGTGCGGCATCAGGGAGACGTACAGGAGAAGTAGCAACTTGAGGCTCTTCGGGAATTGGCGACATCGGTCTAGGTCTCCTTGGCGACGATTCAAAAGTACTTGCCTGTGACTCTGGCGCGGGCGACGGCAAAGATGGTTCCTTCGCAGGGGAAAATGGTTCCTGCGGGACTGTACGAACACCTGACATCACGAGATCAAGGTTAGACAGTTCTACTGAGAAGTCGCAAGTATACACATCCAGAGTAAGCCGAGAACATACCAATGCCCGGCCAGATGTACTAAAGGTCAGCGACATCCCGACACCAGTATGCGATGTCAAACTTTTTGCCAAAGAAGGCAGCTCGTGGGTTCTGGGCAGGCCCCTCCAAGACCTGGGCGTTGAAAACTTCGTCCAGAGGATGTTTCAAGGCAAACAGAATGTTGTCGATTGGGCTGCCGAGGATCACAAACCGCTGTCCAGTGGTGTACCTTATTCACCGTCCCCGCCACAGTGCAGGTATGGCTGGAGAAGAAGATGATCCCTTCCTTGGTCGCCCCAATGTAGAAGATTTTCTTGAAAGTCGCCAGCTCGAAGAAAATCTCCTCCGTCCTTAAGTAGGAGAGGTGCCCCATGATGATCGCCACGCCATTAGGATTGATCTACGCTGGCATCAACCCGAAGTGCTGAAGGATCTCGCAAAACTCCGGCCATAGCGGTAGGCGGAGGCCGATTTCGAAGTGCTGGATGGGCAACACTACTCGGTCATCGAAGGAGTTTATTCGTTCATGTTGCGAGGTATCCTCGCATGGAAGCCCTCCTTGGTGGGTGGGAAGAAGCGGTCTTTGAAGTCGTCAAGGTCGACGGAATCAGTGATATGTTTCTTGAAGTTGGCGGCAATGAAATTCACGACATGATTGATTTTGCGCGCATGGGCATCCTCGACCGAAACCATCCTAAAACCTGGGAGCGAGAAGCAAGGAGCGAGAATCGAGTTTGCAAAGGCAGGCAACGACGGGCGAGCAAAGGCAATGGTTCCGAAAAAGCAGCGCCATCTGACCCCCCTGCCCTCCTATTTATAGATAAAAGCGAAGAGGAGAAGCGGGCGATTGGCTCCCGCGACAGAGTTCGGCATCGAGCACTCCGCATCGTCAGGAGCGAACTGCATACTCGCACAAAATACAAAAAAGCATCTATATCGACAAACGAACCTAGCGAGCTACCTCTCGATACTCGCCAACACAGAATAAAGATCGTCACCTATGCGTAAGATAAAAGCAAGAGATAATCGTCAATCAAATTACTCGACAGAGCGAGTTTCTTAAATAAATGTTCATACAATTCAACAAAAATAAATGGAAATATTATTACAGAGTCGATGACAAATTCACAGAATTAAGAGAAAGAAGAAAAGAAAGCTAATGGGCATGCAGGTTCTCCGGACGATCAGTTGGTCGAGCATGTCGCCCAGCCCAGCTTCGATCTCGCAGTCGTCGCATGCACTCATTCACTTGATTCAGGAGTTCCTCGCATTACAGGACGTCGTCATCCATCCTTGCTAATCGCCCCACCGACCCGATGCTCATCCGAATCGCGAAGAGTTCGTTGTGAAGTAATTCCTACCGATGTTCCACCATCACGAGACGCTGCTCCATGAAGTTGATCAAACCGTAGCAAGACTCAGCAAGATTCATGTGTTCCTCGGCTTCCTCCAGCTTGGCTACGCGAGTTTCCAGTGAGCCCAGACGTCGGCGAGGTTCGCAGGTCGCCAGTTGATCAAATTTTATCTCTAGATGGTAGGTTGCGACCGTCTTCTCTTGGTACTCGCGCAGGGGGAGCCCGATGGCGTCTATCAACGCTCCCCCAGGAGAAGGAGGGTGACCAACATAAAGAACTCGTCATTTTCAATACAAGCGCCGAGGAAAACAAGCAGAGAAAAGCGACTATCGTTATCAGCACGCGGAGCCGTTGGTCGGTATTCGCGACGAGGTGGAGTCCGCCAAGGAGAGCCCCGCACCCGCCGAGGAGACGGGCATCGATGGTAGGAGTCCTGATGCCCAGCAAGACGACCACTGCGCTGACCCTTAGAACTCCAAAAGTTGCGAGGCGGCGGCGAGGCGGGAGCAGGTGTTTTATCCAGACCCTTCCCTAGAAGGTCCGGATAGCGACGATCGGCCGGAAGAGGAGGCCCAGAAGGCTATCCTCTCTCATTCCCGCCAGGACGAGATGAAGATGAAGGCGCCGCATTCCCAACAGCCCCCTGAGAAGGTAGAGTGCCCGAGCAAGGAGGCGTCGGCGTGGGGAGGTACTCGGCGAGGTTACCAGCAGGCTGATCATGAGTCAGCCGACCGGAACCAAGGTGAAGTCGCACAGTGTGAGGACACGAGGTACTGGGCGAAAGGCCTTGAGGTATTAGCCCACTACTCGGGTGGGCGGGTTCCACCAACGATGTACTATCTACAGTGTCACTGAAACTCGTCAGGAGAGACAACCAGAAAGCGAAATCACGAGATCAATCGTCTGCGAGTAGTTACCGTACCAGGTTGGGTAGTCGCCGACGTACGATAAACCTCGAAGGGCGCAGAAGTAGTAACAGACAACTCGACAGCAGGGGCGACGACACTAGGCGAGGTGGCCACCAAAGGCGTAACAACAGGGGTACTCGCCCGGTCTTCTTGGCAAACTGAGTCATCCCTCAGGGTATCAGTGTCCTCGCACAAGCCCATCTTGTTCAACAAATCCTTTGTAGTGCCCGGGGCGAGGGAAGACTCTGAGGGGTCTGTGAGCTTTGTGTTTGGTGCAGCGGACTCCTTTTCAGTAGGAGGATATTTTCTCGGCTTCTTCTTCCTTCGACGGTCACCTTACTCGTCGTGACCTTCCTGTTCGCGCTTATTAGCAGTCTTAGGACGAGTACCGAGAAAGGCCCCCAGGGCATCAAACCTCTTAGCAACTTCTTCAGCGGTGTAGACCATCTTGCAGTAGTCAGAAAGCGACGTCCGAGGGTCATCCCCTCCCCCTCTATTTATAGAGGTCGGAGGGGGGTGTCCGTCGAGCATCGTAGGGTTGAGAGCTCGCCAAAAGCCTTGCCGAATGCGGTGTTGGATGTTTCTTTTCGAGGTCGCTCGAAAAGAGCAGGGATTGTGTACAATCCCTATTCGTCAAGGGTCAGCGGTAAACGATCAGCAGACAAACAAGCAAACAAGTCAACACAAGCAACACCAGTACATGAAGACCGATCAGTATTCAATGGTCAGCAGGGGAGGCAAGGGGACCTTTAGACGCAAAAGAGGATCATACTCGCCAGGGAGCGCGACCACCCGGCAGCGCGGGCGAGCTTCAAAGACCTTTTTATAGTAGCGAGCTCCGAACAGTACCAGCGGCGAACAACATCAATACTCGTTTAGCAGGCGACTTCCGACCAACACCACAGATAATCGTCAGTCAATACTCGCCAGTAACCGAACCAGGTCGCCCGAAGGCAGCAGCCGATGATCACGGGATTGGGTCTTCTCGCCTAGAGACACCCCCCCCCCAGATTTTTGCCTATAAATAGGACCCCAGGGGTACAAGAATATGGATTTCAAAATCTTGAAAAAGATCTTGACCACTTCTTTCGTTGGACTTTTAGTTGAGCCTTTGGATCTTTTCTCCGAAGGGTCAAGTTCTTAGCTAATGTCCCTCATATACCCTGCTCGGTCATCTTTGATTGTGGAGGGGAAGCTTCTTCTAAGCATCCGGGTACGTGGTGGGATCTCCCTGCCACAACACCTGAGGTCCTTTTTGTTATCCATGTTTCAGCGTTCTAGCCCGCTAAGCCGTCGAGCTCGACCGCTGGACTAGTAACCTTATGTTGCCCTGATCCAAATTTTGGAGTAGGGATTTTCCCGGCTTCAACAGTACATATATTTAAATAATTATATTCAAAAATGTATCCTGTATTCTTTTTTTAAAATCACAAATCTCGTATCCGTATCTTATCTCGTGTCCCGCCTCCCTCCACATGCAACATAGGTTACCTATCTATGTAGCATTGAACCAAACATCCGCTAAAATGAAAAATGGAGTTGTAATAAAATGTAACCTGATATGAGAGCTCGGCCCAAGAGAGCACTGAGTCCAGTCTTCCATGGAGTTGTGGATTCTCCATCCTGGCGGTGGTGCACTATTGAGCTTATAATCGCAGCACAAGCAAGCAGCGTGGCTAGGAGGGATATAATGTAAATCCAATTTCCAGATTTTTTGCCCAAGATTGGCTCGGTGCTGATATGACCAGGTCGATCCAAGACAAATGGCTGATCATTAGTGGCGATATAACTCGGAAGAACATAGTCTGGGAGCAGAGATCCTGAAGAATGCCCCCTAAGGTTCATACTAACAGTCTTTGGAACTGCTGGGAACGATCCGCTCCCCGTTGATGGAACAGGAACAACTCCTTGAGGAAGCGAATTCATTGTTGAAGCAGCAGGGAGGTTGATGGTCTCTTGCAGCAGCTTTCGATGATTAAACTTGATGGAATTCTGCATGTTATTGACTTCAGATGGTTCCAGAAAGCCTGCAACAGTGTCTGCTAAGAAAGGAAAAAAATAGGTACAATATTTTTTGCCGATATCTATAATGAAAACCCAAGACTCACTTGGTAAGTTGAGTCCAAGATCTGGGCGGCCTTCAATTGCAGATGTGCTTTTGAACTTGAACCTTGGGGGAAGGAATTGAAAGAAACAAATAGGAACAATGAAAATGAGGGAAATGTAAAAAGAGGGTATGTATATGAACACAATACAATGGCTACACTAAAAAAAAGATAAATTTCTCATAAAGTAATTTTCAAAACTGGCGCTTTATTAGGATTTGCAATGGAACCTGAATCGACATATTTGCACAACTTTTATCCTCTTAACCAACCCCAGAATACATCAGTCCGACTCACCATGTTCGGGCATACCTTACCAGAGGATCTTCGAGCATACCTTACCAGAGGATCTTCGAGCATAACTTACCACATGATCTTCAAGAACTTGGCCGGTAAATTCAAGGTGGACCAGACTAACGAGAACACCGCTTAATGCTACGTCATTATCTTTTATTTAGGAACCTTTTCTTCTTGCATTTTACTACTTATGTGTAATTACTGTAATGCCCCCTGAATGGAGATTAAATACTATGGCTTGTATGTGGGTGACGTGTTTTGGGATGAGTGAATTCCAGACCTTGGGCTGGCCAAGAAATTTTTTTCTTCGGATTTCAGTTCTTCCTTCTTGCTCCTTTCTTGTGAGAAACCCTAGCAATGCCAAGGAGAGAACATTGGCCTAACTGACCTCGCCAATTTTGTGCTGATATGAAGGTGGCAGCAGAAGATAACATTGGCCTAACTGACCTCGCCAATGTTGTGCTGATATGAAGGTGGTGGCGGCCAATGGAAGCAAGATGCACAGTCCAGAAATATGTGAGGCCATGATGATCATGGTTGGGCATAGGCAAGCCCCTCTATGATGCCATAAATTATGTACTTTTAGTAAGCCGGGTCGTTTATTATCATCGTTTTGGGTCTTGCTCTTTATTATTAATGTCGAGTCATTGAGATGTTGTAATTAGTTAAGAGTTAGTGATTGTCATTTTGGGTCATGTAGTCTATTAAAGGCATGAGTTGTTTGTAACGAAGCATCAGAAGTCATTCTAATTCCCTTGTCTTGTATGAGAATGTGGTAGTTCTCTCTTCCGGCATCCCCCTAGGTAACCGTGATTCTGGCTCCACAGTATTCTCCGACTCCGTCATCCCGGCCTTCGTTCATCCTCTGACGACTCTACCGACATTATACGCCGACCCCGTATCAATTTGGTATCAGAGTTTTCGGTCCTCCCTCACTTCCGCAAAGCCCATTGTCACAACATTATCTCTCTGTGTTGATCTCCTCTTCCGCGACATCTTCCACAACAACCCACTCCGTCCTCAAAACTTCAGTTCTGACCTTCTGCATTCCACCCAATATCCGTTCTAGCCTCCGTTAGGTAGCCCTCTGTCTCTGTTGGTAGCTTCTCCTCCTATGGCAGCAACCACATTTTCATCATTGACAGAATCTGCAAGCTCGAATCAGTCAAGACGATATTTTTGCAGTGATCGACCCCATCCAGCGAGATCGACAGAGTCACCCTTGTCTCCTTCATAGCCGCACGACACTTCCATTCCAGTGCACGCCTGTCCCAATCGCTGAAGTCCGAGCGCATCGAAGCCTTGTCGTCCTCCGAATTTTGTTTGTGCCGACCACATCGCTCATTGTCGATGTTGCCCCAGTCGACGCTCACCTTCATCAAGCCCACCGCTACCATCTGAAGTAGAGGTGCAACTCAAGTCGGTTCACCTAAATTTACGCATGCAAAAAAGGCTTGACAGGTCCCGCCCCCCTGGGCTCAAGCATTTTTGCTACCAGGCCCAGGTCGGGTCTGGTTCAAACCGGGCCCAAGCTGGGCCCGAGCCTCCTTAAGAAATGGGGATTCTTCCTTAGCCTGCCGGATCGAGCCCATGCAGACCGGGCCAAGACTAGCTAGGCAAGCCCCAAAGAGAAAATTTGGCAGCAGCTGTTGCCGGTGCCAAAAGCTTCCAGGAGCTGCTGCCAAACGACAGTAGCTACTGCCATTTGGCAGCAACTTTGCTGGGCGGCAGCGCCTAACAATAAATGCCATTACAGCTGGGTGGTTGCCCAACATTACATATGGGAGGAAACTTACGGGCACCATGCAAAGCTTGGAACCTGAGCAGGCTTGGAACCTGAGCAGGCTTGGGTCGGGCCCGGCCTAGTGGGGCCTTCCCCGGGCCTAACCGAGCTTGGACCCGGTCCGAGCAAACGAGCCCGAGCTTTATTTGTGTTGGAAGATTAACTCCAATTTGCACCCCTACCGAATCAATCCATGTAGGTTAGGTTCTGACTTCTGGGAATCGGCACTATCCACGTACCTAAGATATGGAACCAGATATTAACCGAAAAGGTCGATTCGATTCTAGTTCTGGTTCGGTGTCGGTTCTACCTATGCTTCATGCTTTTTTTTGCATATACACTTATATCAGTAATCATTTCTAACTATTTAATAATAAACTTGTAGAACCATACACTTCAGTTTAATAAAATATTATATAACCGCACATGACTTCAACAATTATAGAAGTACTTAAAAACTGGCGAATCAAACTTAAGAATTATTAATACCCAACATAGCTCACAAAAAATGCTTAACGTAACAGTCCTTAAAAACATTTGAAACATCAATAAAAGATAATAACAAACATTAGGATGAAAGAAATGAATGATCAACAACTATATTATATGCTCACTTTCTTGATGATTCCCAAATATTTTTCAAATTTTGCTTTTATTTTTATTATCATTGTTTGATGATTAATATTTAAGGATGCAAAGCATCCATTCAACGCATCCTGGGAGGTGTCGACTCTTCTCCACCTCCTTCAACTGAGTTTCACTCATGGGAGGTGTCGACTCTTCTCCACCTCTTCCAATTGAGCTCCGCTCCTAGGAGGTGTCGATTCTTGTCCAGCTCCTCCAATTGAGCTCCGCTCCTAGAGGTGTCGAATCTTCTCCACCTCTTCTAATTGAGCTCCGCTCCTGGGAGATGTCAACACTTCTCCACCTCCTCCAGTTTAGCTCCCCTCCTGTGAGGTGTCGACTCTTCTCCACCTCCTCCAATTGAGTTCCACTCATGTGAGGTATCGACTCTTCTCCATCTCCCCAAGTTGAGCTCCACTCCTGCGAGATGTCGACTCTTCTCCACCTCCTCTAGCTGAGCTCTGTTCCTGGGAGGTGTCGACTCTTCTCCACCTCTTCCAGTTGAGCTCCGCTCCTAGGAGTTGTCGACTCTTCTCAACCTCCTCCAGTTGAGCTCCGCTCATAGGAGGTGTCGACTCCTCTCCATTTCCTCCAGTTGAGCTATGCTCCTGGGAGGTGACGACTCTTCTCCACCTCCTCCAATTGAGATCCACTCCTAGGAGGTGTCGACTCTTCTCCAACTTCTCCAGTTAAGCTCCGCTCCTAGTCGTGGGCAAAAAGCCCGGGCCCGAAAAGCCCGCCCGGGCCCGGCTCGGCAAAAGGCTGGTAAGGCCTGGCCCGGTAAAAGCCCGGCCCGGGCCAGGGCCGGGCTTGGGGCCTTTACCGGGCCCCCATTTTGGTCGGTTGCCCGGCCCAGTGCCCGGCCCGGGCAAGGCAAAGCCCGGGTGTCGGGCTAGCCTGAGCCCGGCCCCGGGCTAAGGAAAGCCCGGCAGGATTTAATCCCGCCAGGCGGCCAGGCGTTAATCCCGCCTGGGATTAATCCCGCCTGATCAGGCGGGATTAATCCCAGGCGGGATTAATCCCGCCTCATCAGGCAGGCGGGATTAACGCCTGGGATTAATCCCTCCTGATCAGGCCCTAATTAATTGGCAGGATTTTATCCCGCCTTCTTTAAATCAGGCCGGCCCGGCCTGAAGGGCCTAATCAGGCTCCCTCTTTTGGAGGGAGCCCGAGCCCGGCCCGGCCCGGCTCAAATTGAGCCCGGGCCGAGCCCTGTTTGACAAAAGTCAAAGCCCGATCGGGCATTTTGAACACGACTATCCACTCTTGTGAGGTGTCGATTCTTCTCCATCTCCTCTAGCTGAGCTCCGTTTTTGGGAGGTGTCGACTCTTCTCCACCTCTTCCAGTTTATCTCAGCTCCTGGGAAGTGTCGACTCTTCTCCACCTCGTCCAAATGAGCTCCTCTCCTAGGAGGTGTCTATTGGGTTTCCTCTACTAGAGTGACATCAGCACATCAGATGTGCGCAACAGAATAAAACATACAAGAAAACCCTAAACAATAAAGAATCTTGCGAAATTCATGAATCAAGAAATAAATACAACCAGTAAAATGATTATCTGTGCGGGGTCGATTCACAATAATCCACTAAGATGCTCCATAAAATTTATTTTCTTCGGTTCTCTGTCGGAATCGGAACCAGCAGCTGCAAGTCTCGTGCACAAAAGTAGATTTGTGCCTCTACAGCAGTCCACACGAACGATGAAGAACCCCAAGGTCTTGTCCAACAAGATCTGGGTCGGAGAATGAGTGTCCTCAGCATCTCCACGAATTGCTAGATTCATTCCAGGAGAAGCGGCAGCAGTTGGACGGGATCTCACGGAAGAAGTCATAGCGGATTCTGGGGCTCGGCTTGGGAAAACCATTTTCCCTTCTAAGCTTCAAAAGCACACCCACTACGAAATTTTTTTTTTCCATGTTTATTTATACCCAAGGATATAAGACAGACAGGAGCTTCCGCAATCCGCTAAGAACTTGACTTGCGTCGAATTGAACTCGACGTGAATCGATAAGCACTCGACGGAAGCGTCGACTCAAGCCCACTTTGATTTCGACTTCGGTTGCATCGAATTGAACTCGACGTGCGTCAATAAGTACTTGGCGCAACCTGCATCGATTTCTTTGTGTCATAGGATTGGTCCTTCATACATATTCAATATGAATAAGACCAACACAATTCTTCCTCCAACTTCTCCAAACATTCTTATGTGCAACCCTATAAACTCATATTATGTTGACAGTGAGACTAACTGTTTGACTACTTTAAGATCATCCTGGAAAAATCCAATAGTGTCGACTCTTCTCCACCTCCACCAGTTGAGCTCCGATCTTGGAAGGTGTCGAATCTTCTCCACTTCCTCTAGTTGAGCTCCGCTTCTGGGAGGTGTTGACTCTTCTCCACCTCCTCCAGTTGATCTCCGCTCCTGAGAGGTGTCGACTCTTTTCTATCTTCTTCAGTTGAGTTCCGCTCATGGGAGGTGTCGACTTTTCTCCACCTTCTCCAGTTGAGATCCTCTCCTGGGAGATGTCGATTCTTTTCAAACTCCTACAGTTGAGCTCTGCTCCTGGGAGGTGTCGACTCTTCTCCACCTCCTCCAGTTGAGCTCTGCTTCTAGGAGGTATCGGTACTTCTCCACCTCCTCCAGTTGAGCACCGCTCCTGGGAGGCGTCGACTCTTCTCCAACTCTTCCAGTTGAGCACCCAATATGAGAGGTATCGACTCTTCTCCACCTCCTCCAGTTGAGCTCCTCTCCTGAGAGGTGTTAACTCTTTTTCATCTCCTCTAGCTGAGCTAGGGAGGTGTAGATTCTTATCCACAACCTCCAGTTGAGCGACGCTCTTGGGAAGTGTCGACTCTTCTCTACCTTCTCCTTCAGTTGAGTTCCGCTTTTGGGAGGTGTCGATTCTTCTCCACATCCTCCAGTTGAGTTCCGTTCCTGGGAGATGTCGACTCTTCTCCATCTCCTCTAGATGAGTTCCGCTTCTAAGAGATGTCGACACTTATACACCTCTAGTTGAGCTCCGCTCTTGGGAGGTGTCGACTCTTCTCTACCTCTTCTAGTTGAGCTCCCCTCCTGGGAGGTGTCGACTCTTCTCTATCTCCTCCAAATGAGCTCCATTCCTGGGAGGTATCGATTTTTCTCTACTAACTCTAGTTGAGCTCCGCTTCTGAGTGATGTCGACTCTTATCCATCTCCACCAATGGAGCTCCACTCCTGGGAGACTTTGAGTGATATCATTGTTTTAAATGTCCTCCGACATGTCCGACATGTCCTCCGACATGTCCGACATGTCCTCCGACATGTCCGACATGTCCTCCGACATGTCCGACATGTCCTCCGACATGTCCGACATGTCCGACATGTCCTCCGACATGTCCGACATGTCCTCCGACATGTCCGACATGTCCTCCGACATGTCCGACATGTCCTCCGACATGTCCGACATGTCCTCCGACATGTCCGACATGTCCTCCGACATGTCCGACATGTCCTCCGACATGTCCGACATGTCCTCCGACATGTCCGACATGTCCTCCGACATGTCCGACATGTCCTCCGACATGTCCGACATGTCCTCCGACATGTCATTTTTAAGTGTAAAACGATATGTTTTTCTAAAAAAAAATTTATGTCATTTTATAAAATATAGACTGACTTCAATAAACTTATTGTTATCAAAATAAAATTATTGTATACTATTTAATATTTTTTACAATAAATCATTTTGTATTTATTAATAATATTTTATCTTAAGGCTTCATTTGGCGCGGCGGTGGCGTTTACTCCCGGCGGGTGGAAAGGGAGGTCTCAGACTGGAGGGAGGGAGACGAGGCTGGAAACGGAGGGGAAGTGGGGCTATTTCTCCTTGCTGCGGGACGAAACGCTGCAAACGTCGGGTCGGCCGTTTGTTTTTCCGCCCTGTGGGCGGCGTTTGCTCCCGCCACCGGCGTGAATACGCCGAAACAAATGAACCTTAAATTTAGCAGTGCAAGAAGGACGGATGACTTCGTTATTAAATTGGGTGATCAAGATATTTCCCGTAGTGAATGTTTTAAATATCTTGGATCGATAGTTCAAAAAGACGGAGGTATTGATAAAGATGTGACACATAGAATCTAAGCGGGTTGGTTGAAGTGGAGAGGCGTGTCATGGATCTTGTGTGATCGTAAAGTACCATTAAAACTTGAGGGCAAGTTCTACCATATTGCGACTAGACCAGCGATGATCTAGGGTTTTGAGTGTTGGGCAGTGAATTGTGTACATGAGCAAAAAATGGGATTTACGGAGATGAGAATACTTAGGTGGATGTGTGGACACACAAGACTGGATAGAATTAGGAATGAATGTATTAGAGATAAGACAGTAATAACACCAATTGCAGAGAAGATGCGAGAAGCTCGATTAAGATGGTTTGGACACGTACAAAGGAGACCATTAGAGGCGTCTGTTAGGTGTTATAAGAGTCTAGTCACTAGGCATGTTAAATGAGGAAGGGGTAGACCAATAAAGACTTGGAATGAAACTATAAGTAAAGACATGATGTACTTAGGCATTAGTGAGATTATCACAAGATAGGGCACAATGACGAAAAGAATCCATATAGCCGACCCCACTATAGTGGGATAAAGGCTTGAGTGTTGTTGTTATAATTATAGTTAGTATACATAAAAAAATTGTTTATAAGATGTTGAAATTCGATGTTTTAAAATATCTTTGACATGTCTCAGACTTTTGACATATGACATTAAAAAACTCAATCTGATATGTCGCCGACATCCGATATGTACAACATTGAATGATATATCGTCTAGTGCTCATCGCTCCGAACCATGGGTCCTACATTATTTTTTCAAGCTCGTATCGAACCCGAAAAAAACAGGATTGTGTATAACCCGTAATTCGCTGAAATAAGAAATGTCTAAGAAAGACACCTTAGGTGACCAGCTTGACAGCCTCAAGCATTAAACTCGGCGACCGCAAGGAGAGTACTCGGCAACCTCAAGGAGAGTACTCAGCAAGTTGAAGGAGAGTACTCGTTGAGCTCAAGGAGAGTATTCAGAGACCTCAAAGAGAATACTCGCTGACCTCAAGGAAAATAATCGCCGATCTCAAAAAGAGTACTCGCCAACCTCAAGGAAAGTACTCAGTAACCTCAATGAGAGTACTTGACAGGCTCAAGGATTGTACTCGGAGACCTCAAGGATAATACTCGATGACCTCAAGGAGAGTACTTGGCGACCTCAAAGAGAATACTCGGCAACCTCAAGGAGAGTACCCGGTGACCTCAATGAGAGTACTCGGAGACCTCAATGAGAGTACTCGGCGACTTCAATGAGAGTACTCGGCGAACTCAAGGAGGGTACTCGGCGACCTTAATGAGAGTACTCGGCAACCTCAAGGAGAGTACTCGGCGACCTCCGGGAGAGTACCCCCACACCATTTGGGTCTAGGAATAGCATTTTACTTACGGCAGGGAAAACTGTCCGCAGACCATTTGGGTCTGTGAATAGCATTTTGGTTAAGACGGATGAAGATGTCCACAGACCATACCCCCTAGCTTTGCCTATAAATAGGACCCTGAGGCACAAGTAGAATTCACTTCTTTCGACCCCCCCCCCCCCCTCATGTGGGTGTGGGAGAGTAAATTGTTTGTCTCTCTTGTGCCGAGCTCAGCACTGACTTTAGAAGGAAAAGTTCATATAGAATTCTGGGTGTATTAAGGGGTCTACTCACTGCAGCACACGGGTTTTGTTTGTAGGCAATTCAGACTTGTATTTTTTTGTTCTCTCTAGCTCCTACTTATCGTGTCTTGTTCGGGTCGACCGCTAGACCAGCAGCCTTTGATCACCCAAAAAGGAGCCCATTTTCATGATTCCAATAGTAATGAGACTTGGGTTAACTGAGCAACTAGTTTTTCCCCCACATCATGATTTTCTTAGAACAGAAAGATTGAAAAAGTTGAGAACTTACAAATCCTCCACTTTACCATCAACACATTGGACACCTGTGCAGTTGGAAGGATCACTCTCATTAGGATGATTCCAATTCTCCAGAGCTCCAAAAGGATCTACAGCAATCTTTGACCGAAATATCGGCAACTCCCCGCCTTCGATTCGCCATTAATGCACATGAATAAACATCAGAAACAACATAATCCAGAAATTCTTCCATTGAAGCAATATAATCACGCCATTACCTTCATGATTAATCGACAAGCATTCATGGATTTGCAGAAGAAGGATGATTAACAGAGCCAAAGAGATCGTGTACGGCTGAAACCCGTAATGATTCCATCTAGCACCCATTTCTCCAATTTCCAGCTGAAACGCGTAGTGATCGCCAGCTTTATCCCTCGATTAACGAAACCCTACCTTGACTACTCAATGCGCCATCAGATTCATACCGCTACGATCCGATATAGCCATTAAAACAAATTAAATCCCAGTAAAAATGGGACCAGTTGTCCTCCCTCATCACTGGATTGCGTAGAAAGGATGTGTTTTTATGCCTGCTATGTGTTCGAGGAAATGCCGAAGTCGTTGAAACGATTAGAGAGAAATGGAAGAGGAGATTGAGGGACGGGAGATGAAAAGTAGCGGAAGGAGAACAATTTTTTTGCTCCGTCAGCCGCCGATCGAAGGAGCTGCTGGCCGGATTTCGTGCGCTGCTCCCTCCCCTCTCCGATCTGTGTATATCTGTTCTTATTTTCTTCTCCGAAGCGCCTTCGGTGGCAAAATGCAGATCGTCTCTAAGCCCTTGTTTTTCTTGTTTTGGTTGTGTCAATTTATTTTGATTAGGTGCAAATTATGGTTATGAGAATAAATACACTTATTTTTAATTGATTTGCACTTATTTAAACTTAATTTAAAGTTATTTAAAATTAATTTACACTTAATACCACTCTTTATTTATTATTACTTTTTATTATTATTATTATTATTATTATTTTCTAAATAGTATTACTATTATTTTTGATGATCCATATGTTTGTTACTTAGTAGGGTCCACATATTTGAATATATATATTTCTAGGTTTTAAGAAAGGTACTGTTATTAACAAACTCTATGTGAATGCTAGCAAAAAAAAAATCAGATTCATAATTTTTTTTTACAATTTTTTTTCTTCAAAAAAGTAATCACTAGCAAACCCACCCAAATCTACTTCGATGTTGAAAATTGTGAAGTGAGAGTAGGGGGTTGATCAGGCAGACCGTGCGGTCTGGGCGGACAGACCTTGCGGTCTGGTGGTAGCGGCATGGGCGGTCTGGTGTTTTGCGGCCTGATGTTGGCGACCAGCCAGGTTGGCTAGTTCTGAGAAATACCTTGCGGATAGGGGTGAACTTGTGGGTAGGGCGGACTCTTGTTGAGCTCACGGAGTCCGCTATTCTTGCGGACTGTTATCAGAGTTTTGCTTTGGTTTTTTGTTCGCGGTGAGACGTTGTTATGGAGCTGGCGGACCGGATCTTTGTCCGCCGAGCTCGCGTCGGGTTTGGTTGATTGTTGGACTCGGTCACAATCTGTGACAAGTCCAGATTAATCGAAGTGTCTGCAATGTCCGCTAATTGACCGGGCGATTTGTGCATGTTGGTCGCGAACTTGTGTGCGGGTTGTTACCGTGTACGTGTGTAGCGTGCAGACTGGTGATGTGTGGAATGTTGTTGTGTCCGCGTGCTGTGCAGCGTGCGGACTGGTGCGGTGTCCGTCGGATTGCGGACTGGCTTCTAACCTTGGTGCTTGGCGGATTGGCTGATGTCCGCCCTTGTCTATGCGGACTGGGCGGACTGCGTTGTGCTCGTCGCGAGCTTGAGTGATGTCTCTATCTCTAGGGTGGTGACCACACTCCTTTTCGCGCCTATAAATAGGACCCCCCGACACTTCAATTGTAACTGGATGAACAGTAAGCCAACTCGCATTTAAGTTGCTGCGGACTGGATTTCGGTATCCGCCCGGGTTGAAGAGGTTAACCGATTATTTGTTGTGCAGGTTGTGCAGACAGTGCTAAAGGATCAGGGATTTGGTTCTAAGTTAGTGCGGACTCTGCGGCTACAACAGGCAGTTAATGCAGGTCTCGTGCGACTAGCAGCGGTTACTCTTCTGCAACTTTCTCTTCTGTTCAATAAGCTGTCCGCCTCTGGGCGGCTTGTTCAGTTGGTGGCAGCAGTCCGCGCGTTCTGGCGACTAGGCGACCTCGCGTTCAGGCGGTCTGCAGTTCAGCGGACAGAGTTCCTTTCAGCATTGGAATAACGGGTAGTCTGCGCCGTTTGTTGCGGTCTCGCGACCTAACCACCTGGCGACCTGAGCGGACTCCTTCAGTAGTTAGCAGCAAATCCGGCGGTTATTCATTGAGTCCGCGCAGCTTGATTGTGTTGTACTTTTCTGCTTTCTTCAAATTCTTTGGCAAACATGTCTCGTCATGTATGCTTAGCATTGTAAAGAAGATTTTTTTCATAATACAATATTCTTTTTCTATTCTTTGTATTTGGTTTACTTGCTCAAGAGTCTTTAGTGTTCCTGCGTCTGGTTCCCACTTTCCGCTATATCAAATTTCAGTTTGTAAGATCCATTCCCCCCCTCTCCGAGGCTAACCCGGATCTTATGTCCAGGACCGTCGTCTTACGATGACACTAACACACGGGTTAGTCGACACCGCAAGTCGCCGATTCTGCCGGCTAGTACGATCATAAACTTGTCGGCTAATATGAGAAATAGAAGTATAAAACAGAGTAAATATCACAGTCCACAGCCACAGTACTAATCACATATATATCAAATGAAAAGTACATGAATATAGTCCAAAATGAGTACGAAAATGAAAGTGAATAAGGGCTTATGCCCAGTACATCAATATCAAATCACTCTCTCTCTCAATCTAACAGCAGCGGAATCTATCATCTCAACTCATCTCACCTGAGGACGTGCTCCAGTAGCGGTAGTAGGTGGTATCGGTATCTGCTCCTCAAGTCCTGTCTCCTCGATGTGCTGGTCCGTCTCCTCGAGCTCCTAAATATCACATGCAAAGTGACTGAATATGTGTGACAGATATTCACTATTCATATATTTAATTTAATTCATCTAATTACTTTTGCACGAATCTTAAAGAAAGACGGAGGGCATCGGGTCGTCGTCCCCGATGAATCAAGGGCCCAGATTCATTCTTCCTGGAGCATCTTGCGGGGCCGTTTCCGGCCAGATGAGCCGCCGCCACCGCCGCAACATGCTATCAGAGGGAACAGTGGCTTAAGCAGTGACTCCCCTTAGTTTGCTTTGTTGCTTCTGTGAGTAAATAACCAGAGTTGTTGCAATGGAAGTTGGGTATGCAAGGGGTCTTGGAATCGAGCTGTTCACAAAGACTAACTTCAAGAAGTGGAAGTCGTGTATGAGATGCTATCTTCTTGGTGAGGATCTGTGGAATGATGTCGATGGTGACAACAAACAGGAAGTTACTGCTGCTGCTTGTGCCAGCACTGATGAGGTGAAAGCTTGAAGAAAGAACAACGCGAAAGCGGAGTTTGCTCTTAGGTGAGCTATATCACCGGAACTCTTTGATCACATCCTTGGATGTCAATCTGCTGCGGAGATCTGGACCAGTTGTGCGATTTCTTCTCGGCGCGAAGAGGGGAAGGTCGAGATCATGTACTGTGCGAAGCAGGTGCGACCACCATCAAATGCACGGTGGAGGGAGGTAGCGGCGATGGAGAGAGGCGGCGGTGGGCTATCGAGATGTCGCGCTCGGGATCGCCGGGGGAATTTGTGCAGGAGGAATGAAACTGGACGGGAAAACCTTAGAGACGGGCAGATCTGTCTTTAGAGGCAGAAATAAGAGGGAAGAAAAAAATACTTTCACATATTTACTTTTGTACATTAATATAGTTATAGCTAATTTAGATGTGTTCTTAACACTGCTCTAAAATAATGACATTTTTTTGCTTGGATATTAAGCACTTCTGATATATTAATATACACAAACAATATGTCTGAGGATTTATATCGCCATTCGTCTGCTGTCAAATATCATGGCAATATTTCATGTTCTATTAATATTTTCATTTGTGTCGAGTGGATTTTTGGCTTAGACCTTGTATATAATCAACTTCACTATTGTTACAACTTACCAGAGACCAGTAGTAGGCACAGGGCGCATGCGCGTTGTGCTTGTGGCGCGCCCGCATTCTGTGTGCATGCTTGTCGCGCACAGGCGCGCGACATTTCAGATGTGCTCTTTACGCTTAGGTCGGGTTCTTCACGTGTCCGGCTTTCTAGTGTTTTCACTTAGTCGAGGTGGTCCATTTTAGCGATCTGCTGGGGCCATGATTTCGACAAGGCTGACCTGACCCAGAACGATTTTAGGGGAACCCTATAAAATGCTCCTGAATTTCTGGAGGTTATTTTTCGTAAGAAATGAGCTCGAAAATTCTTTCCTAAAGAACGTATTTTCTCGAGTGCGTGAGCTTGTCTGTTCTCTCTACATTGAGATATCATCTGTCGTGCATGTTGCTTTGGATTGGCTTCAGAGGTCGTCACATGGCGTTGATGCGGACGGTAGACGCTCTTATGTGACGCAGGGTGATTTTTGTCCACTCTTTACCGGTTTGTTAACTTATTATTTGACTCCAGATATCGTCGCTCGGTGTTGATGTCATAGGTGACGCTCGGATGTGGAGTAGAGGACATTTGTTCTTCCTTATTAGGGATTGGTGAGCTTGTTACTCAGTATTAGTGGCAGAGGCAGACGCTCGAATGTGGTGTAGAGGAACTTTTGTGCGCCCTTACTGATTGGTTAAGATGTTGGGCTCTGGAGGACGTCGCTTAGCGTTATACTGGAGGTAGATGCTCGAATGGTGTAGAGGGTCCTTTGTCCATCTTGATTGATGGTTGGCAAGCTTATTGCCTAAGATTAGTTCTGGAGGTCGTCATTCGACGTTAGTGCCGGAGGTAGATACTTGGATGTGACTTAGAGGGACTCTTGACCGCCCTTACAAGTTGATTAACTTGTTGTTTGACTCTGAAGGTTGTTGCTCGGCATTATGTCGGAGGTTGACGCTCTGATGTGATGTAGAGGAACTCTTGTCCACTCTTATCAGAGGACTAAATTCAAAAAACATGATATTTTTTGGGGAGTATGATCTTAAAGTTAAAAGTTTTAGGACTAAAATCTAAAAGTAGTTAAAATAGAGAGATTGAAATACCAAAAAAAAATTATGTGTGAAATCTTGAAGTGATTAAAATATTGGGACTGAAATATAAATTATGCCTATTTTTTATATATACGACAAAGTTTAACACCATAATATATGTATACTATATTAAATATTCACTTTCCGATTTTACCATTCTTTATTAAAAAAATTCAATTTTTAAAATTTAAGTATTTTTCTTTTATTTTAGAAAATGCAATCTCATGTAGACAAATTTTTCATCTACAATAAAAAATATGTTCTCATCAACACTCATAAACCACCGTGCACATCGCAAAAATGAGCGACTAGCGGAGTATGACACTCAGAGGTTTGCAAGTGACATGAGTGTTAAGTCGCTCGAAGCATTCCGGGTGGTGGTCAAAGTAGAACTATCTCTCCGCTGGCCCGGCTTAGGTTTTATAAGCAACCCTAGGTTTAATATGGGTATCAGATATTTCGGTTTCCGAACCAAACCTGTTAAGCCTCTGAACCTGTTATGTACCCAAATATACAGTAACAATCTCATATATTTGTGATATATAACGTTTATGTTTCGGAGTTCAGGAAAGTAATAAGTTTCAGACTTTAAACATTATTTAGAAAAGAAAGCACATTGAACATAATAGAGTTTTGCATAAACAGGAAAAAACATCCAAACAAAAAAGTGTATCTCAGTAATAAAGTCTGAAAACAAAGTACAAGTTGATCAAACATGTAACAATTCTACTCAGATAGTAGATCATCATCATCCAAGTCAAAATCTACTTTCTCTCCTCTATCTTCACAAGTATCTACAAAGAATTTCATGAGTAGACTTTATGAATTCATAAACATATGCAGTGACGTTTAAAATAAACTAGCTCTACTTAAATGAGCTTAGTACCTGTAACAGTAATAAAGTAACATTGTCGGCATCTCTATCCAGTCTAACTAGGACCAGTCTATTTTTGATTGTAATAAATCAAACATTATTATCTAACTCATTAATGATCACTATGTACCTCATCATCAAATGTGAAATGATTTGACACTGCATCATTTACAACATTATCAAGTGTGAAATAATGTGTTATGATTATTAATGTTATATTAACTTTTATAATGACTTTCTATTCTCAGTTGAATAATTCTTGAATCTACTTACAATAAGAAAGATGTTAAATCATCAAATATAAAATGACTAACATCTAACCATCTTTGATTTTCTTCAAGAAATTATTTGAGTTTTCAGTCTGTTATTAGATGTTTGAATGTTATAGTTATAAGTTTTTACCATCAAAACATAAACATAGGAGAAAAAATTCATCTTTCTATAAATTTTAATCGCATCTCCCCTAATATTTTTATTATAAGAACTTTATTCAATCCTTTTGTCAAAGCGTCTGCAACATTATCCTTTGATCTCACATCAATTAGGGTCATAATCTCTTGACTTGTGATGGAGGTCGGTCAGGTTTGTTTCATACTTAGTTGACTTCTTTTGACATTGAACAAAGTATTCATATCAATCATTTTTGTAGTCTGATTGTTGCAAAAAAATATAATAGAACTCAGTTTCAGACTTGTGAGTGGAATGTTCGTCACTAAATCTCGTATTCACTCCACTTTTTATCCTGCTGAAGCTAAAGCATAGAGTTCGAATTTCATAGAAGAGAGTGTAATGCATGATTGCTCTTGGACATACAGGCTACAACTGCTCCTCCTAGTGTGAAAATAAATTCACTAGTGGACTCGCTGTGGTTTATTTTTGAACATCATGATGCATCTGAATATCCTTCAAAAATTGGAGGATGACCATCATAATATTAACCCGTCTTTTGGGTGTGTTTTAAGTATCTCATTAGTCTATTGAGGGTATTTCAATGGTCTTGGCTAGGATTACTAGTGAATCTGCTTAACATGCCTACCGTAAAGGCTATGTCAGGTTTGATGCAGACCATAACATACATGAGACTACCAATTAGTTTAGCATAGTTTAACTGTCTAACCGCAGGGCCTTCATTGGGCTTTAAGTGGTTATTGTAGTCATATGATGTCTCTACTATTTTACTTTCACTATATCCTCACGTATCCAACATAGATTTTATGTAGTGGCTTTAACTTAGGAAAATACCATTTTTCTCAAAACTCACTTGCATGTCTAGTATAGTTTTAATTACACTTAGGTCTTTAATGCGATATTCTTTTATTAGACCTGACTTTACGTCATCCACTTCGAATTGATTAGATCCTAGAATTAGCATATCATCTATATACACGTTTATTATAGCGACTTTATTTGATTTATGATGTTTGTAAAAGCATTTACCAAAGAGACTTGATGTGAATCTCATATTTACACTATAGTCAGATTTCTCATGTCATAATTTGAGTGATTGTTTTAATCCGTATAGTGAGTTAATTAACTTACAAATCTTATATTTATGACCTTCTACAATGAAGCCTTTAGGTTGGCTTATGTATATCTCTTCGGTCAGATCTTCATTTAAGAATGTAGTCTTAACATTCATTTGATGAACAATAAAGTTCTAAATAGATGCAATGGCAAAGAAGATATAAATGATTACTAGGTGACACATTGGTGAGTATACATCAAAATAATCTACTATACTAAGTTGTATGAAATATTTAGTCATCAGACCTGCTTTATACTTAGCTACGCTAGCATCATGATTTAATTTTTTTTAGAACCCACTTACACTATAGTTTTAGCCTCTTTTGTCTAACCAACCAATGCCTACATGTTGTTCTAAAGTAGGAAGTTCATTACTTCATCAATTGCTTCTTTTTAGAGTAGTGAATCATTTGATCACATCGCTCCTTATAGGTAGATGGATCAACCTCAATATGGTAAATGACAAAATCACTACCGAATGTTCTAAGAGTTCTCTCTCTCACAGAAGTCCTCCTAGACTCTAGACAATTATTGTCTACTAGAACTGAATAGGAGGTGCTCAGTACTGATTTAAGATCTTTCTTAGTAATAGTTGTTTGCATGCCTGAGAGTGACATGTTCTTATCTGTAAGAAATTTATCTTCAAAAAACACCGCATCCCTAGATTCTATAATTATATTATTAGAAATATCTAAGAATCTATCTACAACACTTGTTGAAACCGAAAAATCGGTCTCTGAGGAGTTCGACCCTTGCGGAAGGGGTGATCGCACACTTACTTCTCTCCTCACAAGCCCAAGTGACAAGGGAAAAGGACCGGGGACAGACCCAAGGCTTCAGCACGGAGGTCCCACCACACACCCGGAAGATATTAGAGCGCTTCCCCTCCTTAGCCAAGTGCTGAAGCTAAGGTACCTCAAAAAGCGCTGGAAGACCGGGCATAAGAAAGCGTGCCTTCTGAGGTACCCCTTGGGTCCTATTTATAGGAAAAGATGGTCTGCAAATATCCAACTTTCACTGTTTTCGAGAACTATAGGCAATCCAAAGGGGGTAACATGGTAAAAACACCCCACAACTGAAGGGCGAGCCGGCCCTGAGAAGAGTGTCCATTGAGCGGGGGCGGCGAGTACAGGCGCGGGAAGGCTTCCCCCTACGCCGAGGTGAAAAGCGGCGAGTGAGCTCGCCTCTCTCAGCGTCGCGGGCCTGACTCGCCTGACTCAACGCCTCTGGAGAAGGCGTTGAGTGAGCTCGCCTCTCTCAACGCCACGGGAGAAGGCGTTGAGTGAGGTCGCCTCTCTCAACGCTACGGCCCGGCTCGCCTCGCCTCAGGCCTGGGCGAGTTGGCCCTGAAGCCCCTGCTCGCGGATGACGGTCGTGTCGGCACTCGCCAACCCCTTGGCTCTGTGTGAGCACGTACTCGGCCGGGTTTGCCCCACGATGAATGACTTCCTTTCGTCGGGCTCAACTCCACGAACCTCGAGCTTGGCCCGACGATTGCCGAGCCCGTACTCGGCATGCTGGGCTCGGCATCCCCTACTGAACTCGTCTGGGGCTCTGGGCGGTCTGAGCCGGCCGGTTTGGCTCCTGTTAGCCCACTCGCTGGATACGGGGTTGTACACAATCCCCGCTCTTTGCGAGGTTGGCACAAACTCGGAAAGAAACATCCAACCCCCTAGGATCCTGCGAGTGCGACAGGAGCCGAAAGGAATCTCTTGGTAGGACCCACCGACGGCTATATATACATGCCCAGCCTGCTCGACTGACCTCCGCCCCTCTCTTTACTTAAGCCCTGCCGAGATGCCACTCCCCAAAGAGGTCATGGAGCGACTCGCGAAATCTCGCGGGGAAACCGCCCTTCGCGCTGCGGCCCTGACGGATCTGAATGCCCCGGCTCGCCGCTTCGCTGAATTTGGCTCGGTCAAGAGGGCGAGGCCCTTTCCTCCCGAGGCCGAGCACATCTTCGCTGACCTAAAAAACACCTTGGTCAATGGCTCCGACTCCTCCAACCGTTCTGCTTTGGCCCCCCATGATAAAGACTTTGTAGATCTTATCGCCGAACAAGACCAGGGCGGCGAGGTCTCCACACCGAGGGTCGAGAATCTTCCTGCCAAGGCGCCTGAGTCATCCTCTGACCCGCGCCCGCGAGACTCGCCCCTTGCCACCAAAATCATGGAGCTGGATTCGCGGGGGCTGGGGTCGCCAGCTCACATTCATTCACAACAACCCTCTTCCGCTCCCGCGGCTACTGGGGTGGACGCCGAGCACACATCCGCTCCTGCTTCCCCCCGAAATTCTGAAGGTATGTCCCTAACTCCCTCATTTTGCGTCCGATTCTAATTGGTGCTCGCCCCTCCCACTCGCTATCTCGACTCCCCCGTGCAGGCCCTCACCAATCTGCGGCCGATGACTCAGCCGAACGGGTCGTCTACTCGCCTCTTCCATCGTCGCGCGCTTTGGACATCTTCCTGGACTCGGAGGTGGACAGCCCCGAACGGTCGAGGCGAAGCCAACTGGTCCTAAAAAAGTTAGTGCGCGAGCTCCACGAGCTGAAGAAAGACAATTCCAGGCTGCAGGAGGAGTGCGCGCAGCTTGCTGGCGAGGCGAGGGTCAGCTCGGCGTATGCGGCGACGTCTTCCTCCATACTCTTCGATGAAATTGATGAGAACTTGCGAGCGGCGAATAGGAACCTGGGGCAGCTTCGGCAACTCTTCGCGCAGCGGCTGGCGACATCGGGTCGGCGAGACCGGGGTAATTAAGGACGGCTCCCTTGCGAGCTGATCGGTACTCACCCCCACTGTCGCCTGGTCCATGCGTGTGTTTTTTCTACTTTTCCTTGTTCTGGACAATTTGCTCTCTTCATGCTAATAAATTGTATAAATTTTCGTTATGCGAGCATATCTTATTTCCTTCGAGTGATGCGTGCCTTTTCGAATTCCTCATCTGGGCTCGCCTAGGTCGGCGAGCAGAGAGCGGCGAGACGGAATATGCGAGACGGAGTATGCGAGCCGGGCTGGTCAGGCGGCTTCGCTTCTCCTCCCTTTTTCTATAAATAGGGATCCACACCTACCCCCGGCTATGCCTTTATTGCCTTCTCATCTCTTTCTTTCCTTGCTCTCCCCGCCTTCTGCTCGCCCGCTTCCATTCCCTCGGCGAGCATGGGTAAAGGAAACCCCGATTCCGATGGCCGCGCCAAGTGCGCTCAGAACTTTGCGGACCATTGCTTTTTCGAGGGCAACACCACAGCGGGCGAGCTCGCCGAGTTTGTGGCGGACTATGTCCATGCCGGCTTCGTGGCCCGCCTCCCGGCGGAGCATGAGGCCATCAACTCCTTCTTCGAGGACGAGCTCGCCTTCCCCATCTCGCACTTTGAGGTGGGGTTGCGCCTGCCGCTCTGGCCTGAGGTCCGCCAGGTCCTTAAGTATTACGGCACCGTGCTCGCGCAGCTCAACCCCCACGCCATCGCTATGATAGTGGGATTTGCCTTCTACCTCCGCCGAGAGCGGATCGATTTCAACCTCATCGTCTTCTGCAAACTCTTCTCTTACAAAGCCAACGCCGACGGGGTCGCCTTCTTCGGCGGTACGTCCATAAAGATCCGCGAGGTCGCCAACAAGAACCACAACTGGATGATGAAGATCTCCTTCATCCGGGGCGACCTCGGCAACATTCCCTTCTCGCCCCTGCAGAAAAGCGAGGAGGTGTACCGGCCACCGTCCGTGTCCGGCAATGACGCCGAGCTTCATAAGTTCTTTCTGTACAAGGACTTTGAAGTCGCCTTCCTCCGTCGCGGCCTCGGGTCCCTGTCGCCTGTCCTTCCTGGTGAAGGTTTGTCTCGCCCACCTTCTGCTCGCCACTTGGCCTAATCGATCAGAACCTTATTTTTCGGCAAAGTCTTTTTTACAGGGGAGCGACTGATCCCGGTGAACCCTCCCTTCACCGACCCGGGAGTGTTTTCGAACCCGCTCGAGCTAGCTCGGGCCGCGGCTGAGGCGTGCCGGGAAGAGAAGGTTAGAGGCAAGCCTTCCAGCAAGAGGCGGCTGGAGCTTGGAGGACCGAGCTCGGTCCACCGCCCCTCGGCCCCTAAAAAGGCGAGGGTGATCTCGCGAGGCCGACCACAGCAGCCCTTGTCGCTCGTCAGGTTTATGAGCTCGCCGGAGGTTTTTTCCGACGAAGCCCCGGCGAGCCCACTGAAGGAGGCGTCATCCCCTCGCGGGAAGAAGCGCGGGTCCTCCTCCCCTCCTTCCATGGAGGAGGTTGCTCCTTGTGATCCGGGAATTCCAAAGGACCACCCCCACTTCGGCAAGGGGGGAAGGAGCAAGGACGCGGCTGGTGAGCCGATGCTAGTCTGGGATAAGGGGGCCCACCGCCTCTCCATATCCACTCGCGCCCCCTCCTGGGGAGCTCGCCGGCCTCCTGCGGGCCACGCGTTCGCCCTTGGTTTCGGCCTCTACGGTCGGGAGGGCGCCGAGGCCTACAAGAACATGACTCCTCAGCAGATAGGCCACGAGGGTCTGCAGGCTCATCTGAGGGCCTTCGAACTTCATCATATGATGGTTCGCCGTGGCTTTCAGCTCAGCCAACTTCTGCTAAAGGCCGAGCAGGAGCGCGACCTGGCGACGGAGAAAGCTGCCGACGCGGAGCGGCGGTTCGGCATTGTCGAGCGCTTACTCGATGAGGCCTCGGGCGGGCTGGTAAGAACCGACCAACTCTCATTTTAACTTGGGAAAATATTTCACCGAGAATCTGACCTTTTTGCTTTTCAGGATGTCGAGTCTGCGAGGGTGTTACAGGCCCGTGCTAGCGAGTTGGAGGGCGAGGTTGCCCAGCTGCGGGTCCGCCTTACGGATCAGGAGGCCAGCTCGCGCGAGCAGGAGGCCCATGTTGCCGAGCAGGGGGCCCTTGCTGCTCGGTCGGCGACCGAGGTGGAGGCGCTAAAGGAGCAGAACCACGGTCTACAAGGCGAGGTCCGTCGGCTGACGGAAGCCCTTTTCCCCCCAGACGGCGCCGATCCCCCTTTCCCCTACAAGTGGCCCCGGGTCTTCGGCGAGGGGGTGGTCATGGAGCGGTTGCGAGTCAACTCGATCGAGTCTGCCGAATGCCTCCTGAACGCCATGAAAGGATCGGGGATTCTGGCCGAGGGCTGCGAGGAGGTGGCGGTCCGGGATCTTCTGCCAAGCCTGTTCCCGCCGTCCCCGCCCAGCGAGAAGGAGGAAAGCTTTGGCTCCCTCTTCGATGGGGCGAAGGGCAAGGAAAAGTCGCTCGGGGGCGAGGAGGAGGATCACCATTCGGGAGAGGAGGGCGAGAGCTGACCGGACTTCCCCCCCCCCCCCCCTCTCTACTGTATTCATTCTTGTAATCATCCCCCCCTTTTTGTAATCTCGTCGAGGCGAGCCTTCCCCCTTTTGAAAATATAATGAAAAAAAATTTCTATCTTCTTTTTACCTTCAGCGCTAGAATGCACGTGAGTTAGGATTCGCGCTCGCGGAGAGGCCCTGAGCGCCGGCAGCGGCCAGACTCGCGAATACTCCGCTTACCCGTGAGGCGACCTTTGCGAGAACGGTCGCCGCGGGCGCCCGCCTATCATTCCGAGAAAAGACCCTCTGCCGAGCAGACCCCTGCGAGAACGGGCTCGCCTTGGAGGTATATTTTTCCCTCAACCAGGTGGGGTCAAAAATCCTTTTTACCAAAAAACTAAGGGGGACCGGACCCCTTGAGCTCGCCCCTCTCACTGATGGGATTGCTCGTACATGCTTGCCATGTGTCAACTTTCAGGTTTACCTCCCGGACCGTAACGACATCCATTGTGACCCCCGCCTCTGCTAGCTTGGAAGGGGCCTGGCAGCGGGAGACTCGAGACCTATCCCCGGAGTGAGAAGACTTAGAGCACTTGCCTCTCCCGGGTGCTACCACCAGGCCAGTCAGCTAGACGGGAGCCTGAGGGCGGGTGTTGAACATCCTCCGGGCTCAGCTCCAGGGTCATAACGACATCCATCGAGACCCCGGCCCCGCCAGCTTGGAGGGAGTCTGGCAGCGGGAGAATCGAGACCTAACCCCAGAGCGAGAAGACTTAGAACATTTGTCTCTCCCAAGTGCTACCACCAGGCCAGTCAGCTAGATAGGAGCCTGAGGGCGGGTGTTGAATATCCTCCGGGCTCAGCTCCAGGGTCATAACGACGTCCATCGAGACCCCGGCCCTGCCAGCTTGGAGGGAGCCTGGCAGCGGGAGAATCGAGACCTAACCCCAGAGCGAGAAGACTTAAAACATTTGCCTCTTCCGGGTGTTACCACCAGGCCAGTCAACTAGATGGGAGCCTGAGGGCGGGTGTTGAACATCCTCCGGGCTCAGCTCCATGGTCATAACGACGTCCCAGTTTGGATGGAGCTTGCCCACGGCCGCCGATCTTCCTGCCGCATCTACCTTCTTTAGGACCAGGTCGCCTTCCACAAACTGTTTAACCTGAACATGTTTGTCAAAGTACTTAGCAATTCTCTGCTTGACTTCCTCCTGTCGAACCGCTGAGAGGTCGCGCAGTTCTTCTATCAAGTCTAAGGAGAGCCGTTGTTCTCCCTCATTTTCAACTCTCCACTCCTCCCCTCCAGCTTCCGCCTCAACGACCATGGGAGTACGGACCTCGAGTTCGATGGGGAGCACCGCCTCGCTTCCATGAGATAGTTTAAAGGGCGTCTCCCCCGTGGCAGTATTGGGAGTAGTCCTTAGCGCCCAAAGAACAGAGGGGAGTTGCTCCACCCAACTCCCTTTCAAATTTTCCACCTTCTTTTTTAGGAGGTTCACGATAACCTTGTTGGCCGCTTCCACCTGCCCGTTGCTTCTTGGGTGATGGACAGAGGTGAACCTAAGGTCAATCCCGAGCTCTCCACAGAATTTGATGAACTCGTTGCTGGCGAACTATGGTCCGTTGTCGGTGACGATTGCTTGGGGCATCCCATGCCTGCAGATTATCTTCCCCCATACAAAATTTCGAATGATCTGCGAGGTCACCTTGGCCAACGCCTTCACCTTCATCCACTTGGAGAAATAATCAATCATTACCAACAAGAATCTTCTTTGCCCGCTTGCATGGGGGAAGGGCCCTACCAAGTCCATTCCCCAAATTGCGAAAGGCCAGGGGGCCGTGATACTCCTGAGTCGCTGAGCCGGTTGTAGTTGGAGAGGGGCAAATAGTTGGCACTTATGACATTTTTTGACAAACTCTAAGACATCATGCCCCAGGATAGGTAAGAAGTAGCCCTGCCTGATGATCCTTCCCTCCAGGGTCCGACCTCCCGAATGACTCTCACATTCCCCGGAGTGGACCTCTTCCAAAATCCTCGACACCTCCCCCTCCGCCACACAACGAGCCAGTAATCCCGAAAGGGTTTTGCGGTAGAGTTGTCTGTCGCACAAGAGGTAGTATGTTGACTTGTACTTGAGCTTCTTTCTATTCATCCCTTATGGGTACTCTCCAGTGGACAAGTAGGTGGTGAAGGGGTCCATCCATGTGGATCGCCGATCTATCTCCATCAGCTCTCCTTCCTCAAAGGATGGGTGAAAAAGTACGTGATAGTGCCCCCCACTCGAGGGCCGTACTTGGCAAGATGGTCGACCTGTTCATTTTCCTCCCGTGGCACATGTTGAATGGAGAAGGTTTTGAACCCCCCAATGATTCCCTTGACCTTGGCCAGATACCGTTGCAGGGTAGGCTCCCTCGCTTCGAACTCCCCGTTGATCTGGGAGGCTACTACCATGGAGTCAGTGAGGACCTTCACATCATGCACTCCCAATTCCCTGGCCAGGCGCAGCCCCGCGATTACCGCCTTGTACTCGGCCTGGTTGTTGATTATGAAAAAATTTATTACCACTGTTTGCTCAATCCGGGTCCCTTGGGGGCTTTCCAAGACGACCCCCACCCCTAAGGAGTGTTTCCCTGAAGCACCATCCACCATCACCTTCCAAGGGATGGGGTAAGTGAGTTTGTCTTCTGCTACCTCAACCATATAGTCAGCCAGGAAGTCAGTCATTGCTTGCACCTTGATCGCGAGTCGAGGGACAAAGGAGATGTCGAACTCGCTCAACTCCACCGACCACTTGGCGAGTCTTCCTGAGTGCTCCACTCCCTCGAAGATGTTGCGGAGGGGGTGGTCGGCTACCACCTGGATGGAGTGTGCCTGGAAGTAGGGCCTGAGCCTCCGGGCCGAGATGATTAGAGCGAAGGCCAACTTCTCCAAGATGTGGTAGCGGAGTTCCATCTTCCTCAGAACCCTACTCACGTAATAGATGGGAAGCTGTTTTCTCCCCTCTTCCCGAACTAAGACAGAACTCACAGCCTCCGCCCCGACTCCCAAATACAAAAATAAGTCTTCCCCCTCCTTCGGCCCCTGGAGCAAGGGGGCCTGAGTCAACTGCCTCTTCAGGCCTGGAATGCCTCTTCGCACTCCGAGGTCCATTCGAACTTCCGACCTCCTCTCAAGGTTTTGAAGAAGGGAGAACACTTTTCCCCGGCCCGGGAGAGAAACGTGCTCAGCCCTGCCAGCTTCCCCGTCAGTCGCTGTACCTCCTTTGCATCCCGAGGCGACCCCAACTCCATAATTGCCCGGACCTTGTCGGGGTTGGGTTCGACTCCAGCGGGGGTGAGGAGGTGACCCAGAAATTTGCCTCTGCTCGCCCCGAAGATGCACTTTAGGGGATTCAACCTCATCTTATATTTACGCAGGGTGCCAAAGGTCTCCTCCAAATCCCGGAGGTGAGAATCGACCTCCCGACTCTTTATCATCAAGTCATCCACGTATACTTCCAGGTTCCTCTCCTTCTGTCCCTGGAATACACGGCCCATCATCTTCTGGTATGTTGCCCCTGCATTCTTCAACCCAAAAGGCATCATTTTGTAGTAGTAGCATCCATCTCCTGTGATGAACGAGACATTCTTTATGTCAGGAGGGTGCATCCTGATCTGATGATAATCTAAAAAGGCATCTAAAAAACTCATTACAGAGAAACCAACGGCTGAATCTACCAGCGCGTCGATTCTAGGCAAGGGGTAACAATCTTTCGGACATGATTTATTAAGAAATGAAAAATCTACACACATCCTCCACCGGTCGTCCCCTTTTTTCACCATTACAACATTCGAGACCCAGCCGGGGTATTGAATTTCGGAAATGAAACCGACCTTGAGGAGCTTGGCGACTTCCTCCCTGATTGGTTCGTCCAGCTTGTTAGTGATGGACCTCCTCTTCTGCTGGATGGAGCGAGCCTCCGGGTCCAGGTTGAGACGGTGGCAGACGACGTCAGCATCGATCTCAGGCATCTCGACCGCGCTCCAAGCGAAGACATCCACATTCATCTGGATGCACTCCAGCATCCTGCCTTGATCCTCCGGGGTCAGCCCTCCGCTGATGCGGACCTTCTCCACCCTGCCATCCTGGGTGAGAATCTCCATTTCTACCACCTCCTCGGCGGCCTCCAACAGGGACTGCTCCTCCCACTCTGCAATGTCCTCCCCTCTTGGAGTAAGGACCTCCCCTCCTTCTACGGTCATCGCCTCAACCGACTCCTCTGGGAGTACCTCCTCGCGGGCTTCCCCCTCCATCCTTCTTTCCTCCCCGCCTTCTTCTCTGGCCTCCTGCCCTTCCACCTCTTCCATCCTTCTCCCCATCTTATCGGCCTCCTCCTGCCAAGAAATAGAATTCACCGCCGTCACATTGCATTCTCGAGCTGCCTTGGGGTCGCCGCGAACTCGGACCTGGATCCCCTCTACGTTGAACTTAAAGCATTGATGGAAGGAGGAGGGGATGCAACGGAAGGCGCTGATGAGGGGCCGTCCGAAAATGGCATTGTAGCTACTGGGGGCCTCCACTATGACGAACCGGCAGTTCCTGGATTGCCCCCCTAAGCTGACATGGAGTCCCACTCCCCCCTCTACTTCTTTCCTCTCCCCCGAAAAACCGAAGAGAGACCCATCGGAGGCCAGCACCCTCTTGGCTTCTACCTGCATGGCGTCGAAAGGCTTCTTGAAGATGATGTTGACGGAGCTCCCATTGTCAATGAAGATCCGGGAGACTGTGAAATTCTCGATGGCCGTTTGGATGACTAGTGCATCGCAGAAGGGGTCCTCATGACCCGGCATGTCCTCCCTTGAGAAGGTGATCCTCTCCTCTGGGGGTGGAGTCTGAGACGTGGAGCCGATGCTCCTTCGGTACATGGTGTGGAGGCTTGCTTTTCGGGAAGCTTCGACCCCCACCCCCACCCCACCCCCCATGGATCACTCTGATCCCTCCTCGGGTCCCCACATTGGCCCGGTCTTCGCAACGATCCCCCTCCGCCTGAGGACGGACTTCCTCGATCCGCACCTCCTGGCGGTTCTGCTGCTGCTGCTGCTGTTCCCTGTTCCCCCATATCTCGAGGAACTCCGGACACGTGATCGTCGTGTGCCCCTCCTCTTGATGGTAGTCGCAATAGGGCAGGTCTACCCTGACCTCCCTCCTCCTCCTTAGTTGTCCTCTCCTTCTCCCCCCCAGGGCGATAGCCATGGCCTCCTCCTGATCGGGAAGAGGGGGTCTCTGGCCCTGCCTCCCCCCTGGGGGTAAAACTGGTCGCGCCCACCTTGGCGGTTATCTCATCCCTGATAACCCCTTTGTGGCCCTTGGTCCTGCCACTCCGGCATCCAACCCAATCAGTTGTTTGGCTCCTGACGCCCCCACCTGGGCTGCTGCGGCTGCTGCTCTCTCTGCCGAGGCTCGACCCTTCTCTCCTCCTGGGCTCGGCCTCCCCTTGGCTTCTCCTCCTCTACGGCCCACCTGGCCAACCTCCGAGCAAACTCTGGGTGTGCTGCTTCCATGTCGGCCTCCCTTGCTGCCCTTTCCAGGAGCGCCTCAAAAGACACCGGAGGCGTCCTCTTCAACTCCATGGCGAAGAACCCGGGCTGGAGACCCAGGGTGAAGGCCACCATCATGGTATGCCCTGGCATCTCTTGTACCTGGGACAGTTCCTCCTGAAACCTGTCCAGGTAACTTCCCAGGGTATCCCCTACTTTCTGCCTGATACGGAACAAGGACTCGGCCTCCCTCTTCCTTTTCTTTGAGGTGGTGAATCTCAACATGAACCCCCCTGCGCAGGTCCTTGAAGCAGTAGATGGAGCCGGCCGGGAGCTGATGAAACCACTCTCTCGCTTTCTCCCTGAGGATGATGGCGAAGAGCCTACACTTGAAGCCATCCGACATCTGTCGGATTGATACCACGTCTTCAAACCACTGGACGTGCTGGATCGGATCTCCCTTCCATGTGTAGTAGGACATCTCCGGCTCTCGGAACCCTTCTGGAACTGGGGCTGACGAAACGAACTCGCTGAAGGGGCTTCCTCCCTCAGCCGGACGAGTTGGGAACTCCCTCCCCACCGTCTCTCCGAACTGGTACTCGCCTGCCGAGCCTGGGAAGAGGACTCACCCCCTCAGCTCGCGCTCCCCCTCGCTCACGACTTCCTTCCCCGCACGCTTGAGGAGCGCATCGTTGCCTAGTGCTGGATCGGCGACCACGGGAACTGCCGACGTCGTGCTCTCGGCTCGCATGCCGAGTGCGACCCTGACGAGTCCGAGCACTTCCTCCTTGAGCTCTGCGGACATCTCCGCCGTTGCGGTAGGGGTAGGGGGTGGCGAGCTCGCCCTGCCTGAACCTTGCCCTTCGTCTCTTGCCATCGTTCTTGCGGAAGATTTCCTGTGCTAGCCACGCTCCACGCTCACCGCACCAAAGTGTTTAAACCGAAAAATCGGTCTCTGAGGAGTTCGACCCTTGCGGAAGGGGTGATCGCACACTTACTTCTCTCCTCACAAGCCCAAGTGACAAGAGAAAAGGACCGGGGACAGACCCAAGGCTTCAACACGGAGGTCCCACCACACACCCGTAAGATCTTAGAGCGCTTCCCCTCCTTAGCCAAGTGCTGAAGCTAAGGTACCTCAGAAAGCGCTGGAAGACCGGGCACAAGAAAGTGTGCCTTCTGAGGTACCCCTTGGGTCCTATTTATAGGAAAAGATGGTCTGCAAATATCCAACCTTCACTGTTTTCGAGGACTATATGCAATCCAAAGGGGGTAACATGGTAAAAACACCCCACAACTGAAGGGCGAGCCGGCCCTGAGAAGAGTGTCCATTGAGCAGGGGCGGCGAGTACGGGCGCGGGAAGGCTTCCCCCCATGCCGAGGTGAAAAGCGGCGAGTGAGCTCGCCTCTCTCAGCATCGCGGGCCTGACTCGCTTGACTCAATGCCTCTGGAGAAGGCGTTGAATGAGCTCGCCTCTCTCAACGCCACGGGAGAAGGCGTTGAGTGAGGTCGCCTCTCTCAATACCACGGCCCGGCTCGCCTCGCCTCAGGCCTGGGCGAGTTGGCCCTGAAGCCCCTGCTCGCGGATGACGGTCGTGTCGGCACTCGCCAACCCCTTGGCTCTGGGCGAGCACGTACTCGGCCGGGTCTGCCCCACGATGAATGACTTCCTTTCGTCAGGCTAAGCTCCACGAACCTCGAGCTCGGCCCGACGATTGTCGAGCCCGTACTCGGCATGCTGGGCTCGGCATCCCCTACTCAACTCGTCTGGGGCTCTAGGGCGGTCTGAGCCGGTCGGTTTGGCTCCTGTTAGCCCACTCGCTGGATACGGGGTTGTACAACACTATTGTAACATCCTCGTCTGTCATATAACATATAACAGAAGGTCCGGCTGGGGCCCGATGTCACATACCACGAACAGTTAGAGGAGTTACTAATTGAAACAACAGTCTATGAACACACATCCTAACACAGAGTGCATTCTAGCGAAAGAATTTAAAGGTTAACAGGAACCCAACTAATTGAATGTTCACTAACATAAAATAGGAATGAATAACCAAATACACAAATAGTATTGACTTTAAGGCCTTACAATGTTCAACTCAAATTAAAATGTCTTGCATACATCGGCACGCAGGCCGGTCATACATGAACGATAAAGTAAAAGAGTAGTTCGCTTTGGCGTTCAAGGGTCAGCTTAGCAAATATGTGCTCCAGCCCTCTATTTACAGTCTGGCTTCACTGCACCTACAAGATACATTCCACCGCAACAGTGACAAACATAGCAACGGTCAGCATTAGTTGATCAAATTATAACGACCTCACCCCTTATCCGGGGTGGCGGTGCTCCTTCCCTGCAGACATTAGTATAATCAAGTATTGGCAGTTACAGCGTGCAAATTAAGCACCATTCACCACAAACGTTGGCACGGTCATCCAACGCCCCGTACTCTCAAGGCACATTCTCGGTGCACAGGACCTCAAGGGTCACACCTCCGTTCTTTGCGATAGTCAGCAACGTTTGAGATTTTAGTCTTATAGGGCCAAAGCCAAAGACAACGCCCCTATGACTACAACCAAGTCATGTGATTTACACTTTGACTCACTCCAGGTCGAACGACATAGAGTTGGGTATAGTTCAGCTCTTTCTCGTGCTCAAATCGTCAGGCGCGCTAGCCACGACGTGGGTCAGCATCCCATTTTTCATTTCCGTATAATCCATAACCTCGTTAGGATCCTAGGCTAGCACTATAAGACCCCATTTTTCCCGGATCTTATGCCCAGAACCGTCGCTTTGTGGTGACACCAACTCCCGAGGAGGTCATCACCACAGTTCGCTGATTCTATCGGCAAATACTCAACTATATATCACAGAAGAAAATAAGTAAATATATATAGATATAAATCCAGTCCACATTCACATTACAACATAAGAAAGTCCACACAAATTCAAAAGCTGATCAACATGAAATAATAAGTTTGAAAGGGAAGATAAAGGGGCTCCTGCCCAGTACGTATGTCCTCACTACATATCGCTCGTGGAAGTAAAGCTACTACTCACTCATTGATCTCATGACTGCTGGTGCTGCTCCCACACCTGGACAAGGCTGGTTCACCTCCTCCTAGATGTGCTGGTTCCCCTAGTGCTGCACCCTGTCTCCCAACTAGAGTCCCTGGTGTTATGCCTATCAAGCCGTTAGTTGAACTAAGTCTTGGTCCCCCTCCCCTCCCATGCGACACCTAGGCACCGTGCAGGGAAGGAAGAAAAGGGAGGTACTGAAAGTGAAGAGTAAGCAAGAGTATGTGACATTGGCCCTAACTATTATATATTAGAAGTATCCGTCACAGTAATGATAGGTATATAAAGTTATGAACAACCAGTAAAAGTAGAAGTATAATAGAAACAATAAATTAAAGTAAAGGTAAAGCAACTATCTATCACAGAGAAAGTAATCATAGCTTATAAGAATGCTCATACAGACTTATAAGTCAATGGGTCGTTTTGCAAGACCTAACGTATAAAAGATCTCATAATAATTTATACGTTAGAGATAGAGGTTTTATGCAAATTGTGTATGACATGAAATTTTATGCATGCTAGATGATGAGTTCCACACAAGTGCAACGCACACACCCAACTCTATGCGCACAGACCTTTAGTTCCCCCAGTTGGAGTTAGCTAAACTCTCAGGTACCTCCCGCAACGGCATACAGAGACAGTGGGTTGGGCCTCCCCACTCCTAAGTTGGTATTCACACTACTCAGTCTAGACCCTACATACTACTTGGTACACCCACAGTCAGGTGTTACAGAGTCTCTTGTACTAGTGTTGGCCAATCTACCAGTCTTTAAAGGGCTAAGTGAACACTTACACTTGCTGAGTCAGCATATTAACGTCGGTGTGAACGACCATCCGATATCGAGGACCCACCACTTAATGCACATACACACATGTTATAGAGAGCTCCCGAGCTATCAGCTCACCAACCTAGCTAAGTCATCAATTCTATCAACACCGAGCCCACTGCTCGTGAATCTAAATCAACTATCCTTCCGAGGTGACGGGTGAGTGTATGTGACTGTGGATTATTATTGATTTCTCTTTCTGTCGGCTTATTCGTACAGTTTATGGTTAACCTTGGACTTCCCAGAGCATGCCCGGTGAAGGGCTCTCGAGGGCACTAGGAATTACGATGGGCTGAAGCTCAAAGCTCCCTTTCTCAAGGCGGTCACTTTTATGGGTAGCTATTTATTACCAAACTCCCTTTTTCCCATTTCTCTTTAATTAAAACTAAGTGAATTATTACCTTCGAGGCGAAGACGATACTTCATCAACCCTGAGCATAACCCCTTCTCCTTAGTACCCAGACAACCTAGCATTGGCCCTATGGGTGACCTCATCAAGGCTCCACCCAAATTAGGTGCACCCACTATATTGTCCCCATGAGAGGCCTACTTTTCTACCTTGACCACTTCTATTCACCGTATGTAGACCAATCGATTAGCTTAAGTGTGTGAAGGTGAATACTTCATTTACTTTGTCAACAACCTTAGGATTATTGCTAGTGGTCTACCATGACATGTCGAGCCCAAATGCAGAATTTGGTATTTTTTCTAATTAATTTAATCTTTAAATAATTTTCCCTAAATCATGAATCCTAAGACTTGAACATGAAGTATAAGTTTATGACATGCAATGATCACACCAAAATTTTCACAACCTCTTATTGAAATAACAGCAAAGTATGAATTTCATAATTTTCAAAAATTATTTCTATCATAAACCAAATTATAAGCTTTTTGATTAAAATGATAATTAACAAAGGGGCTACAAGATTTTATCATCCAAAAATTATAATAAAATTATCTTAGATCAATAATGATCAGAAAGTATTACTGCCCAAATTTCATAATCTTCTAACTCATTTTTGCCACATAAATAAATTAATGAATAAAACTTCACCTATGACACATTGTGAAGGAACCTCTATTTATTTACTTCCAAAAATTACAATAAAATTAACAAGATACTAATGTGGTCTAAAAAGTTTACTGATCAAGCTTCTTAATTTTCTAGTACTCAATTTGTCCTGAAACAATTATTTTCCTAATCATCAATTTCTAGAATTATAAGAAGGCACACAAATTATTCGTCCAAAAATTATGATAAGAATTACAGACCTCTATAACATCACTATAGGTCCTTCACCCAAGTTTCATGACCATGCAATACTGTTATGACATATTTCTGCATTAGATAAGAATGACGTTGAGATCACTCAACGTCTCGTCGAATGGTGTCGAGATCACTCAATGCTTTTTCGAGTCTAGGATTTTCTATCAAGGCGTCGTATTCGTCGAGTATCACTCGACACCGCGTCGAATGGCGTCAAGATCACTCAATGCCTACTGAGTCCAGTCTTTTTCTAAGTTCAAGTGTCACATGCGTCGAGTATCACTCGACACCTCGTCGAATAGCGTCGAGATCACTCAACGCCTCGTCGAGTCAAGTCAACGCACTCGACGCTTCCTAATTCCAGGATTATTCTAAGTCAAATTCATCTATGCGTCGAGTATCACTCGACGCCTACCCACCAGTCAACACACTCAACGCTTCGTCGAGTCTAGTCAACGCACTCGACGCTTGTTACCAATGCACTCTTGAAATTAGGCATATTACCCTTAGGTGGCCAACTTTTTTCACCAGGTTACCCCACCAAATCAACTCCAATTAGGTTGATATTTTTTTTCTTTGCCTTATAATATCTTCTCTGATCATCCACCAGAGTTTGGGGAAAATTTGAGGTCCATAGACCCTATTTAAGTAACATATATGAATTATTAAATTGTTACAAAAACTATAGAAAAATCATCTTCAAAAATTTTGATTTTTGGATATGTTGTGGGTCATGGTCAGACCAGCCTATGGTCCAAAGTTCAGGTCATTTAAGTGAGTGGGCCACTGGGGGACTCATTTTAATTTTTGGTTGGCTTTTGGACACCTTGCACCAAAAAGTGTGTTGAGGGAAATCCAGTTATCCAAATGGATTGATTTAAATTTTGGATTAAACAAGACTCCAAGAGCTAAGTTTTCTATGTTGGACACATTCACAGCAAAAGCCACTAAGTATTTTTAATAATTAAATCAAGTAACTGATAAAATGTGACAGAATACAAATGTCTATATATATATATATAAATTAAAAACCGACTTGTGTATAACTGATCATGCCGATCCAACGGCCATGGGTCATCATCCCCGATGAGCCAAGGGCCAGGATCAATGCGACCTGGAGCTTTTCTAACTCCAGTTTCTGGCCACCGAGCTACCTCCCTGGCCGACCACCAGCACCACCACCTCCGTCGAGGTGGTGGCTATCGCCTGGCGGCAGCACAGCCGCCGGAGGGGCCGTTTCCGGCGAACTCGAGGGGTTGATTTTTTTCATGAAAAACTCACATTTTCTCCTCACTGATCGGGCTCGATTGAGCCCGATTTCTCCACCCAAAGATCTACAGATCTAGCACAGAGGAGAAGAAAGAGGATTAGACTTGCAAGCGGGCTTGGCGGCGAGTGTGGTGGTAGTGTGCCATAGCCGACGGTATCCAAGCTTTTCCTGGCTGAATCCTCAATCCTTCACCCAAACCAGTGATTTAAAGATTCATTTTGATTTCTTGGGAGTTTTTAAAACTGATGGAGGGGTTGTTTTGGGGAGTAGGAGAGACAAACCAGGAATGGCCATTAATGGCCTTGAATTGGATATTTCGACCACCTCCAAACTTTTGAAATTCCACCCCTAGGTGGCCGGGAAAACCCCTTCATCTCCTCCTGCTTGACCAAGGGGGATGAATGAGGCCATTAAGAGGGACTTGAATGCCCCATGGTCTTCCAAAGCCATGAATGTTGCTCTTTCTCTCTCCTCCCTTAGGTAGAATTTCCACTTTCTCTCTCATAGTCATCCCATCCAGAATTTTAGTGGCATTCTAGGTAATTTCCACTTGTTGTAACTAGTGGGCCATCATAATTGGGTCTAGCCCAATTGGGTTGAAGTTGGTTTTGACCCACTTCCCAATTTTGGGCTTAACTTTACTCCACATTTGAGCTTGGTTGACCAAGGTTGACTTGGTCAAATGAGTAGGTTAACTGGTCAACTAAGTGTCTTGGGTTCCTTTGAGGTTGAAGGTGGTATGGTGGGGTCAAGCAGTCATGTTGGGAGCCATTGGCCAAACCCTAGTTTAGGTGTCCAGGAACTACTATTTGCAGACCAAGGTGCTTTCACCTATTTACCTAGGCACCCATGGTCCTCTTGGTCTTCTTAGAGCTTTGTCATGACCTAGTCATGACAAAAACTCCCTAAGGGTCTGGTTGTTTGTGGGGTGTTATAAGCACTCACGACCGCCTAAGCTGGGCCAAACAGGCTCTCAGCTCCACAAACTGGCCCCCAGGTCTTCACGAGATAGGCCTCACAAAAGATGGCCCCCAGGTCTCCCCAAGACAGGCCTCAGCAAATAGCCACGGGGTTTCCAAGAAACAGGCCTCAACAAACAGCCACAAGGTCTCCAAGAGACAGGCCTCACAAACGGCCACCAGGTCTCCAAGAGATAGGATTCACAATCAATACATCGCTCATTGGGAGCTATCGCCGTCGGTAGCTCTACTGCCACGCGATAGGGGGACAGACTATCTATTCTTCCCCATTTCAGGTGTTTTCCTGGAGTCTACCTCCAGTACTCTCAATGCAGTCATCTGCATGCCCCGTGATTCTGAAATCTACGCGATTACCACGGAGTCTTCTCCGGCATACAAAACATGCAAACATCACCAATCCAGACCAACCTATCCAGATGAGCTTCACACAGCATAGGACAGTAATGGTTTGGTTTGGTTCGGTTTGTAAGCAAAACCGCAAACCGAACTACCCCTATGTGATTTCAAAAATTTGGAATCGAACCGAACTGCTCAAACATTGAAACCGAACTGAATCAAACCGAATGGTTTGATTCGGTTTTGGTGGTTTAAATAATGTGATAAAGCCTACAGATTTATAGATAGAGATTAGGGATGGTGCAATGAATGAGGCTCAACCACCCAACATGAATGTGATGCCTGAACACAATTCCTATCACCTAACCATTTCAGGACTCCAAAATCAAATGAATGGAAAATGAAATATTCATCAGCATTGTTTGTTTGGATAAAGATCTAGATTAGAGAAATATTTAGACTAGAGATCAACGACAACTTAGATGCATGCTTAATAAAAAAACAAAAAATTTAATAAATATGAAAATCGCGACTCGCGAGAGAGAAGTAGCCAACAAAAATGAGTTCTATATCGCCAGGTGAAATCCGCGAAAAATCACGCCCGGGTGTGTTGGGTTCTCCCATGGATTTAATCATTAATGAAATATAATTAATTGTTTGCCGCAAAAGTCAAAAGCATGAAGCGTATGGTTTAACACTTTAACGTATGGTTTAATGAAAATATGAAATGTTATGATTAACCGTATGGTTTAATGAAATTTAATTAATAAATTAAATGTTTTTATACACAACGGTTCGGTTTGGTTTGACTTGGTTCGATTTGTCACACAAAATAATAAACCGAATCGAACCGTATGATTTTTCTAAAACCAAAACCGTAACTGAACCGCGACATATTGAAACCGAACCAAACTATATGATTTGGTTCGGCTCAGTTGGTTTTGTCTTACATGCCTAACACAACATACTTATTCCGTACTTCGATTCCGGATCTAAATGCAAAATTAACGGGGATACACAGATCTACCCATTGGGAGAATCACTTCCACATGTTCGTGGAGTGTCTACCCTCAAATGCCAAAAAAGAAGGACTTCACATGTCCAAAGAAGAGGATTGTTACCCTAAAAGTCCGTTTTAGCATCATGGAAGAGATTCTAGCCGGATGAAAATGACTGTTTCGACTTTGCCTCCGTAGATCCGAACTCTCCTCGCGAATCCGAGCTCTGAATATCAAATGGCGGTGATACCTCCTCTCTCTCCGGCGCTGCTTCTCCTCCACCAAACGTCCAACCCAAGTTTCTCAAACTCTAAAAGAAATGAAGAGAAAATGGTCAAACCAACACCATCAACCGAGCTACTGTCGCGTTGTAACTAGCTACCGTCGCACGGTAATATTAATCAACGCTTCGATTCGCGCGCCACTGTCCAGGCCCTCCAACCATAGGCCGACACGTGTCCACGCCGTTAAAGCTTCGCTATCGCTGCGTGATAGGATGCTAATGCCTCGCTGTAGCTAGCGACGGTTATGACATGACCGCTCCTGTTACCACCACACGATAGTTACTACCGCCGCGCGGTAGCAACCTGAGAGCTTCGACAAATAAATTACACAAGCTACCGCATGCGGTATACCTGCCGCCGGATGATAACTTCCTTAGAGCTCGACCAATTAATTGGCAAACGCCTTGCGATAACAACCTACCGCCGCGCGGTAGACTATGCGTCGATTCAACCCGCCTCACTCGACACTCTCGACGCCTGGAGCTACCGTCACACGGTAGCGTTAACGCCACGCGGTACATTCTTTTTCCTGCCAACAGAAACTTGGGACATTACAACTATCCTCAGCACAGTCTAGGTAGACACATGTATTAGTCCTATAGCCAATCTTAAACCTTCTGGGTCGGAAACCTTAACATGAGTTATACAGCCACATGTCTTAAGTTTACTAATGGGTGGGGTCACTTAAATCAAAGCTCGTAGGGTGTAACATCTAACTTAGCATGAAGAACTTTATTTAAAATGTGCTTTGTAGTTAAAATTGTTTCTTCTCAATAAGCAGTAGACATGCTAGCAGTCAGGAGCATGGAGTTTAATATTTCTGTTAATGTTCTATTTTTTCCCTCAGTTGTACCATTTGATTGGGATGAGTAAAGAGCAGTGATTTCTACTATGATTTCTTGAGAGGCAAGAAAACACTTGAACTCACTGGACATGTATTCTCCTCCTATATCACTTTTAAATCTTTTGATTTTCATGTCAAGTTGATTTTCTGCCCTAGTTTTGAAAAGATAACTTTTCAAATGCTTCATCTTTAATTTTAAGAAGGTAAATGTGACAGAACCTATAACAGTCATCTATAAAGGTGATCATATACTTCTTACCCTCTTCGGTGACAAATCTTTTAAAGTCACGGATATCAGAATATATTAGATCTAGAGGTATTGTACTCCTAGTAATCGCACTAAAAAGTTTCCTAGTGATCTTAGTCTGAGTACACACTTCACATTTCTCAAGTTGGTTCTAGTGTCTAATGTGATCAAGTGAGTTCTAGCTATTTAAAACATTTTCTTATATTTCACGTGTCCTAATTTCTCATGTAAAGTCTTAGGATTAACTAAGTTTGATTTAATTTGTTGAACTATTTTATTTGCTAGACTTAGTCGGTACATTTTGGACACATGCATATTCAAAATAGTGTGAGTTTACTGACAGTATTACTCTACCGCTACAAAAATTGAAAAACATACTAGCATCACATAATAAATTACTAAACAATAAATTAACAGGTAGTTAATGAATAAATTTAACATTTTTTAAAATTAAATTTTTACATAAGGAGAGTATCAGTGTTGCATTCCCCACCTTCAGCACATCAGTTGTCTCACCATTTGCAACTGTCACTGACTCTTTTACAACAGTGACAGCAACAAAGCTATCTGACAGAGAGATATTCTCACTATACAAAAAATCTACTAAATTTTCAAATTCAGATACCTAAGGGAGAATCACTTTTTCTTTATCAAACGTGAAGGAATAGAACTTGTCTGGTAGGTGAGCTTTGGACAGGTTCTCATCCTGCTTAAAGTGCTCCTCTAGTGCCTCCCAGATCTCCTTGGCAGTCTTCATTTTGATGTAAGTCTTTGTCAGGCTGGAGGATAAGCAGTTCAGCAAGTAATCTCGGCAGAAGTTCTCATCAATGATCCATTGTGGTTCATCGTCAGTCCTGATAACATCAGCACGATCAGACTAAACGGTGTAGAACACGTTTAGATACTTCATCCTGAACTGAGTATTCAGCTTTCAGTCGTTGAACTCTGTAGCCGTGGACTTTTTTAGTTTAATCATTGGGACCGGAGACGAGAAATTGTTCTCCTTCATCATTCTGAGTTCTCTCTTTTCCAATGAATTGCAAATAAAAATCTGGAGAATTCCTCCAATAATCTGGAGATTTTGTTCTGATGCTCGACGAAAGCACTAAACTCCATGACAGATCTCAGTCAATATGTTCAAGCCTTGTAGTACTTGCAGATCTTCACGCCAAACTCTCAAGGTTCTGTTAAGATCTTTACGCTCAAGGATATGTATTCCAGGAAAGAAGCTAAGAGAGATCCAAACCCTTGCAACACTTGTAAGAGTTCAATAGATCGAAGATTTCTTGTCCAAATTATTTGGAAAAAAGGGGTCGGCAACAGAACCGGGGACCCACTGGAGTGACAGGAAAAGGGCCAGGAGTCACGACTACACGCCAAGAAATTGCAGGAACAAAACTCGGGAGTGGTGGCACCTGATTTCGCCGATGACGTGCGGGCGGCGAGCCTCTCCCTTTTTTTCTTTGTTTCTCCGGATGGAGCGCTGGCCAAAAGGCGGTACAACAACCCTATAGAAATAGGAGAGCATCGAGGGTTTTCTGCAAGCGACGAGAAAACAGTGACGGAAAAGCTTTCCTGATCTCTGTTGGCGGCGACGGAACGATCAACGGCGGGATCGCGGAAATAGGGCGTAGAAACAGCGACAGACCTCTTCCCTTTTTCTCCTTCTCGATCATGATTGCAGCAACCCAATTGAAAAAAACCGAGAGCGGTTGGTTTTCATGCACGGGAAGTTGCTTCTCTCCAGGCGACGAGATTTGTTCGTCCCAATCAAAAGTAGTGGCGGCGGGATCTTTCCCTGTCAGCGGCGTCAAGATGAAGAACTCGGGCTCGTCGTGGAGAGAAAACAGGAGCAACAAATTTTTTCTTCTTCCTCCTGATTGCAGCGACGGAAAAATTCCAGGAAACGGAAGACCACGGCAACGGGAATACCGAGCGGCTAGAGCTACACTTTGTGATTGTTGAGTCGCTCGAAGCATCCCGTGTGATGGTCAAAGTGGAACTACCTCCCTGTTGCCCCATCTTGGGTTTTATAGGCAAACCCTAGGTTAATACGGGTATCAGATATCCCGGTATCTGAACCAAACTCATTAAGCCTCTGAACTCGTTATGTACCCAAATATACATTAACAAAGAGCGCCATCGCGCCGAGCACTATCAGATTTAAGGTACTATCGCGGCCGGGATAATATCGCGCGGGGCACAGGAGCCCCCGAGCACTATCAAAGTTAAGATATTGTCGCGGTTGATACTAGGAGCGGAACCCGATACCTTCAAGTCATAGTAAGAAATAAAAAATCAAGAAAATCTTCACCATCAAATTTAGGGTGGTGTTAAAGGCACACCATCTTCGGCTTTGTGCACATCAATACTATGTGCACTCATTGGAATTTTATGTGCACATCATTTTCAGCTTTGTGCACACCAATACTATGTGCACAGTCTGAGCAAACATAGTTGCAATGTATGTGGACTCGTTGGGCGTCGTTGCCGTCTCCTTCATCAGAGCAAACATATCGACGGCAAGGCGACCATGGCCGTGCATCGTGAGCCCTCCGATCATCGCGTTCCAAAGCACGACGTCTTTGCTCGAAACCCGGCGGAACACCTCCAAAGCTGCTTCAACGCACCCGTATCTGCAGTACATGTCCACAAGAGCTGTGTTTTTTTTAAATGAAATACACGCCTTTTTGAATTGCGTCTTCTATGTACATTTTTATAAAACGTGTTCAACATGAAAGTTGTAGATTTCGACGATATCTACAACTTTCATGTTGAACACTTTTTTGATTTAAAGCCGTTTAGGCTCCCGATTTGACCCCCCAAAAAAATCATGCGGAACATATGAATATTGAAAGTTGAACACTTTTTGATTTAAAGCCGTTTAGGCCCCCGATTTTACCCCGGAAAAAATCACACGAAACATATGAATATTCAAAAAGTGTTCATGTGTTTCGCGTGATTTTTCCCGGGGGCCTAAACGGCTTTAAATCAAAAGGTGTTCAACATGAAAGTTGTAGATATCGTCGAAATCTACAACTTTCATGTTGAACACGTTTCATAAAAATGCACGTAGAAGACACAGTTCAAAAAGCGTGTATCGGGAAGAGGGAGGCGGACTGCTTCGGCTTTAGTTGGGTGGGGTTTAGAAAACCTAAATTTCTAAGGATTATATTTTTGATGAGTGTACACATAGCCGAAAATGTTGTGCATTTAACACCACCGAATTAAAACAATCAAATTGAAGAGTATTCAATCAGTGTCTGGATTGCGTTACACATACTCCAAAGCAACTCCTCCACGTCCCCACCTCCACAGTCGGAAGACAGAAATTCTATAAGAAAAGACACGAGAAGGTGTGGCCCACACTCCCTCAGGCCTTTAAGGCTTCAACCAATCAGCGGCAGTTGAGTGAGGGGATGGCCGGCGACTATCCAGTTGACTAATGGAGTCATCCGGAGAAATACATTTTCATCATCAAATAATATTTTTCGAAAAAATAAATACGTAAGATAAGTAGATAAGTCAACAATAAAAACAGTGGTATCCAAATTACCTCATCATTGGAGATTACAAATATCTCTGTCATGCACTCATGCCTTGCTCCATATTCTCTATCCTCGTCACCTTTTTTTTTTCTTTCTATAAATATTTGGTAAAATATATAAATCACTTCTCAAAATTCTTATCTTTTTGTGAAATTAATCCATAAAAAATATTAAAAATTAAAAAATTATGCTAACATAACGCAACTTAGCCTTCATTTGGTAAAATTTTTTTTTCTAAGCATAGCATTCCTACAGGAATGAGAGCGAACAGAAAATCAGCCGTCCGATACGCCTTTAAAAAGAGTGCATTGCTTGTTTTTTCTTTTAATTTTTTATTTCGGTTGACGACTAACGTTGGATTTAAATCTGAACGGCTTGGATCTCACCCGCTCCTTCCTCTAGAAATGCTACCCGTACCTAACAATTTTTCCCATTTTGCACGGTGGCGGCCGTCGTAAATTCATGGGCTAAACTTACATTTTTAAGAATTACCTAACAAACATCATCTTTTTGAACATGCCCGTCGTCGCTCCTCTTTTCCTTGGACGCCACTGCCGTCGCTCCTCTCTCCCATGGCCGCCGCCGCCGTCACTCCTCTCTTCCTCGGACACCGTCGCCGACCGGATTCCATCTCCGATCGGCCTCCACCGGTCGGGTTCTTGACCGTCATCAATTCTCCACCATCCCATTATGCTCCTGTCACTGTCGTCGTTGGTTACTGGGCAACCACCCACATAACCGCCAACATGACCTCCCGTAGTGGGGGGAATGCGTAGCTAAAAACATAATTGAGTTTCGTCTAGTAAAATTGTAAAATAATATACGCATAAATGTGTCATGAAATTGACCAATAAATAACGATCATGATGGTTATGGGATGTGGATAGCCACATAACTGTAAAGAACATGGGATTCATGTCGAGTCTCTCAGACAAATGTCTTTACATACGTCATAGATCGAACAAAGTCGCTATAATATGCTTGTATGTAGATGATATGCTGATACTTGGTTCTGATCAATCCGTAGTGGATAACGTTAAGTCAGAACTAATGAAAGAGTTTAGCATTAAAGACCTAGGTGTAGCTGAGACCATACTAGGCATGCAAGTGAGCTTTGGGAAAAATGGCATTTTCCTAAGTCAAAGCCACTATATAAAGTCTATGTTTGATACGTGGGGATACAATGAACGTAGAGCAGTGGAGACACCTTACGATTACAATAATCGCTTGAAGACCAATGATGGAGCTGCGATTAGGCAGTTAGATTATGCTAAACTGATTGGTAGTCTCATGTATGTTATGGTCTGCACAAGACCTGACATAGCCTTTACGGCCGGCATGTTGAGCAGATTCACTAGTAATCCTAGCCAAGACCATTGTGATGCCCTCGATAGGCTGATGCGATACCTAAAGCACACCCAAACGTATGCTTTATGTTATCATGGTCATCCTTCAGTTTTGGAAGGATATTCTGATGCATCATGGTGCTCAGAATTAAATGACATCAAGTCCACTAGTGGGTTTATATTCACCCTAGGAGGAGCAGCTGTAGTCTGGAAGTCCAAGAGGCAATCATGTATTGCGCTATCTTCTATGGAATCCGAACTCTACGCTCTAGCTTCAGCGGGAGAAGAAGCAGAGTGGATAAGAGATTCGGTGATGGACATTTCATTGTCGAGCCTGAAGTTGAGTTCTATTGCAGTTTACTGCGATAATCAGGCTACGAAAATGATTGCTACGAACACTTTGTTCAACAGCAAAAGAAGGCAACTCAGGATGAAACAAGCCTGGTTGACCTCCCTTACGAGTCAAGGGATTGTGAACCTCGTTGATGTGAGGTCAAAAGATAATGTTGCAGACGCCTTAACAAAGGGCTTAAATAGAGTTCTCACGATTAAAACATCAGGGGAGATGAGATTAAAGTTCATAGAAATATGAAACTTCCTCCAATGTTTATGTTTTATGGTAAGAATCTATAGTCGTAACATTCAAGCATCTAATAACAGACTGAAAACCCCAAATAATTTCTTGATGAAAGCCCAAGATGGTTAGATGCTAGTCATTCCACACCTGATGACTTAACATCTTTCTCATTGTAAGCCGATTTGAGAATTATTCAACTGGAAATAGAAAGTCGTTGTATGAGTTAATCTAACATTAGTGATCATAGCACATTATTTCACATTTGATAATATTGCAAATGACGCTGTGCCAAGTCATATGATGACGCACATAGTGGTCACTAGTGAGTAAGATAACAACGTTTGATTTATTAAAATCAAAACTTGACTGGTCCTAGCTAGACTGGATAGAGATTCTGATAGTGTTACTTCACTACTGCTACAAGTACAAAGCTCATTTAGGTAGAGCTAGTTTACTTTGATACGTCACTGCATATGTTTATGAATTCATAGAGTCTGACTCATGAAATTCCTTGCAGGCACTGGTGAAGATGAAGGAGAGAAAGTGGATTTTGACATAGATGATGATGATCTACTCTCTGAGTAGAATTATTACATGTTTATCTGTAGTCATTTATTGTTTTCCAGACTTATTTATTGTTGAGTAACACATTTTCTTTTGATGTATTATGTTATTGTTTTTAAAAATTCATGTTTATGTTTTCTTTAAAAACTGTGCTAACTCTTATGAAAATGTGTTAAGTCAGAAATTTATTTTAATATTCTCCACTTTCTGCACTCCGAAATGTATACGTTATTTGTCACAAATATAGGAGGAGATTGTTAGTGTATATTTGGACAATAACGGGTTCTGAGGCTTAACGGGTCGTTTCGGGTACACGGTTAACCCATACCCGTAGAAACTCTTTGGGTTCCTCTATTTATACCCACCTAGGGGCAACGGGTAGGGGATTCCACTTTGATCCTCATCCGGATGCTTCGAGCAACACGAACACCTTGTTCAACCACTCATGAAGTCAATAAATAGCCTCAGATCCTCCTTAATGCTCATTCTCTCTTCTTGCTCCTTCACCTTCTTCATTTCATTCTCCCCCTTCGAATATCTTCAAACATTTCTTAAAGTTCTTCTTCGTCTTTGAAGCTTCCTTTGAAGATATTCATCTTCTCCGCCATGAAAATCCTTTTACGGAATTTCTCTCTCTTCCACTTCTCTTCTCCGTGCGCTCCCGCGTGCGCCGCCTCCTTGCGCGCTCTCGAGCGCATCGCTTCCTTGCGCGCTCTCGTGCACGTCTCTTCCTTGTGCGCTCTTGCCCGCGTTTCTTCCTCACCGGCCCCCGCGTGCACCGCCTCTCAGCGCGTCTGCTTCCTTGTACAAATCTCTTCCTTTCTCGCTCTCGCACGCTCAGCTTCCATACATGCTTCCGCACGTGTCTCTTCTTTGCGTGTTCTTGTGTGTGTCTCTTCCTTGCGCGCTCTCGCGCGCTCCGCCTCCTTGCGCGCTCTCGCGCACGTCTCTTCCTTGCGCGCTCCCGCGCGCTCCGCCTCCTTGCTCGCTCTCGCGCACGTCTCTTCCTTGCACTCCCCCGCGCGCTCTGCCTCCCAGCGCGCACTCGAGCGCTTCTCTTCCTTGCGTGCTCTCACGCTCGTCGCCTCCTTGCGCGCTCTCGCATGCGCCTCTTCATTGTGCGCATCTCTTCCTTGCACGCTCTCGCGCACGTCGCTTACTTGCATGAGCCTCTTCCCCAGCGCTCCGCGCGCTCCCCTTCAGTAAGCACTTTGCACGCACACCATCAGCAAACGCCCTATGCGCTCTTTACCAGTAAGCGTTCCACGCGCTCTCCTCCAACAAGCGTCTTGCGTGCTCTCTTCTAGCAAGCGTTCCGCGCACTTTCCTCCAACAAGTGTCATGCGTGCTCTCCAATAACCGCTATGAGCACTCTCTACCAATAAGTGCTCCGCAAACAAGTGCCCTACACGTTCTCCTCCAGCAAGCGCTCCACGTGCACTCCTCTAGTAAGCGTCCTACGTGTTATCTGCTAACAAGCGTCCCACGTGCTCTCATTTGGCAAGCGCTCAGTGTGTTCTCCTCCAACGAGCGCACCGCATGCTCCCTATCAGCAAGCGCTCAGCGTGTTCTGCCATTAAGTCCGCTTCAAGCGCACATCTGTGTGTTCCGCTCTCAAAACTGCTGCAAGTGTTCAAATCCCCCATCTCAGCAATGAGCCCACCAAGCATCAGCAAGACAATAATTCATGTCTCATTTAAGTACAGCAGAAGACGATCCATAGAGGAAAGGATGTGCCAAGTGCATCGCACGAGCTTCCAAGCCCCAGACATCAGAACAAGTGCAACAAGCTGCTCCCGCCTCCAAGAACTACTAGAGGACTCAAAAATACCCGCTCAAGGTCGCATCTGCTCGTCTAAGCTCGGCTCAAGCACGCCCAAGCTCGCTCAAGCTCGGTTATGCTCGTTCAAGGTCGCATCTGCTCGTCTAAGCTCGTCTCTGTTCACTCAAACACGTCTCTGCTCGCCCAATAATCTGCAAATAGCCGTCTTCTTGGATACTCTTTTTATTATAAATATATAAAACCCAATTCATTAATCAATAGTTAGTTACTTTAAAAGTAAGGGTCGGTTTGGCGTACCGTTTGGTTCTCAGGCGCCATTGCAGCAAATTTGCAAATTTCACGGTGGGACGCTCCTCCGTTTGTTTACGCGTCTTCCACCTCCGTCCCCAGCGGCCTTTCCCAACCGCCACTCATTGCTTCCGCCGCGAAATCCATGGAGGAACAGAAACCCTATGTCGAGCCCCGAAGCTACTGGAGATTCCGGCGAGAAGACTTCTTCCCTGAACCCTCCTTCCAAACCTGCTCATCCTACCGATCCGCCCTCTCCCAAACCCCCCACCGCCTCCGCGACCGCCTCGTCGGCCGCTCCACTGACGCCGCCGAGATCGGCGATGTCCGTCGCCGGAGCGAGCACGACATGAAACGCTGCCTCAACTGGTGGGATCTCACCTGGTTCGGCTTCGGCTCTGTAATCGGCGCCGGAATCTTCGTCCTCACCGGACAGGAAGCCCGCGACCACGCCGGCCCCGCCATCGTCCTCTCCTACGTCGCCTCCGGGATCTCCGCCATGCTCTCCGTCTTCTGCTACACCGAATTCGCCGTCGAGATCCCCGTCGCCGGCGGATCCTTCGCTTACCTCCGCGTCGAGCTCGGAGATTTCGCCGCATTCATCGCCGCCGCCAACATCATCCTCGATTCCATCCTCGGCAAAGCGGCGGTCGCCAGGTCCTGGACTTCGTACCTAGCCACGCTGATAAATAAACCCCCGGATTCGTTGAGAATACGCGCCGATAATCTCGCCGAGAATTTCAATCTGCTGGATCCGATTGCGGTGGCGGTGCTGTGCGCGACGGGGGCGTTGGCGGTGCTGAGCACGAAGAAGGCTTCCTACTTCAACTGGGTGGCGTCGGTGGTTCATGTGGCGGTGATACTGTTCGTAATTGTGGCCGGATTCGCGCACGCGGATGCGAAGAATTTGACGCCGTTCATGCCGTACGGGGCGAAGGGGGTTTTCCAGGCGGCGGCGATCGTGTATTTTGCGTACGGAGGATTTGATAACATCGCGACGATGGCGGAGGAGACGAAGAATCCGGCGAGGGATATTCCGTTGGGATTGCTCGGATCCATGTCGTTGATTACAGTTATCTACTGTTTGATGGCGCTGGCCCTCAGCATGATGCAGAGGTACTCTCACCTTCCCATTCACTAATTATTATTACCATATATTTCATTATAATTTTTGGTGATTGTTAACCGCAATTTGTTATTGGCTAGTCGCAGTTCAAAATCTTCTAACTTTTCGCACCTTTTCGAAATACGTCTTGTACATGCAATTTCAGGAAAAGTGTTCAACACAAAAATTGTAGATATAGGCTTTTGACAAAATGCACTCCGAAAATTTAAAATTGGCAAAATGCATCCCTCAAAATGGTTTTTTTGGCAATGTGCATCATAGAGTGTATATTTTAGTCATTTTATTTTTTGCCTATTGAGGGTGCACTTTGCCAAAAAAAACCATTTTGAGGGGTATATTTTGCTAATTTTAAACTTTCGGGATGCATTTTGCCAAAAGACGATATTTTGAGGGTACACTTTGTCAATTACCCATTAAAAAATTATATGTTTTCTTTTATTTTAATAAAATATATGCTTACAATTCTCTACTTACAAAAAAATTTGTGTTCTCCCTGCCGCTCGCAAACACTCGTGCACGCCGTAAATATGATCTCTTAGGAGATCAAAATATGATACTCTAGAAGATCAAGGCTCCGTTTGGGGTGACTTATTTTCACCGGTCAAGCGGTTACGACCGCATGAACCGGACCTTAATTACGGCCCGATTCATGCGATCGTAACCGCTTGACCGGTGAAAATAAGTCCCCCCCAAACGGAGCCCAAATATACCTGAGATCAAATATGAGCTCCTAGGAGATCAAAATATGATCTCCTAGGAGATCAAATATACGCCTGGCGATTTGATCGTCACCGTTCCTTTCTCCACGCGACAAGATAGAAAAAAATTTGGACGTAGATTTTGGAACGGAGCCCGGGTGAAAAAATTAAGCGTGTGTGTCACTCATATAATAAATTTAAAAGAAGTGAGGGTGAGAGAGTATTGGGTGCCAGCTTTTTATTGTTTCTACGTTTTTTAAAGTGGTTGCTATTAGGACTATATATTTTTGGCAATTCGTAATTTTTTTGATAATTGCAAATAATTATTTACAAAAAAAAGAAAATTTGATAACTATAATTAACTATTTAAATTTGTGATAATATTTTGACACGATAACAGTCACGATATCTCTGTTTGGTTTTCTAACACTAATAATATTCATAATAATGTTGATATAATATTTGGAAAATTTTATTTATTCTTATTTGGAATTTGTTTTCATTTATTTAATCTTTAAATTGATAATATAGGTACACTGACATCGACCCAAACGCTGCTTATTCTGTGGCTTTCAAGAGCTCAGGAATGCAATGGGCTCAATACGTCGTAGCACTCGGGGCTCTGAAGGGTATGACCACTGTCCTCCTGGTCGGGCTCATCGGCAAATCACGTTACACCACCCACATTGCTAGGAGCCACGTCATCCCCCCATTCTTCGCCCTGGTGCACCCCAGAACCGCCACGCCAATCTACGCCACCCTCCTCATCACCATCTCCAGCGCAATCATCGCCCTCTTCTCCAGCCTCCACATCCTCTCGAGCTTGATCTCTATCAGCACCCTCTTCATCTTCATGTTGATATCCGTGGCCCTCATTGTCAGACGCTACTATGTCAAAGGCGTGTCTTCAAAGCCCGACTTAGTGAAGCTCATCGTCTTCTTGCTCTTGATAGTCGCTTCCTCAATGGGGACGGCTGCTTATTGGGGGTTGAAACCCGACGGGTGGGTCGGGTATGTGATCACGGTGCCGATATGGGCTTTGGCAACTTTGGGGCTTCATGTGTTCGTGCCTAGATATAGGGAGCCGAAGGTGTGGGGGGTGCCTTTGGTTCCATGGCTTCCCTCGCTGTCGATTGCGATGAATATATTCTTGATGGGGTCGTTGGGAGGGGATGCGTTCGTGAGGTTTGGAGTATGCAGCGTGATAATGTTGATTTATTATGTTTTTGTGGGCGTTCATGCAACATATGATGTGGCACATGAGGAATATGGGGAATTTTCGGAGGGAGAGAGAGAGGAAGAAGTGGGGTGATCGAATCGGAGGGACAAATTAAGGCTCCATTTCATGCGATCGTAACCGCTTGATCGGTGAAAATAAGTCCTCCCAAACGGAGCCTAAATGGGTCTTCTTTAAAGGTAACTCTCATGCAATTACAAGTGCGAGGGTTAAATTGGTGTCAAATTTGCCTTTTTAACGTATGAAGGTCATGTATAAGTCATGAAAATTATTTATCTATTGTGCAAACCCGCTCTCTCCAGATTAATTGATGATATTACAGTACTATATGCAAGCAATTAATTAGGTGCAGCTTTAGGCTCTATTTGAGAGGACTTATTTTCACCAATCAAGTGGTTACGGAGCCTTAAGTTAATTTAAGGCCAGTTTGTTTCGGCGATGGCGGTGGCAAAATGAGCTGTGGGAATTGAGCTTTAAGAATTGAGCTGTGTGAATAGAGTTTTTTAAAATGGAGAAACAGTTTGGTAAAATAGCGGTGACAGAGCTGTTCAGAATGGAGAAACAGTTTGGTAAAACAGCGGTGGCGTTTCTGTTACGTTTAATTATCAAAAATTATTATTATACTAATTTAAATAGATTATAATTAATTATTTATAATAATAATTTATAATCATAAATCATAATATACAAATATAATGATAATCATAATAATATTATAATAATAATCGTAATATTATAATAATATAATAATAATAATCAAAAAATACTAAGCTCAGTGGAGATCCTCCAGCGATATAATAATATGATAATAATATTATAATAATAATATAATATAATAATAATCATAATCAAAATAATAATCAAATAATATTAAATATATCGCTGGCATATAATTTATCGGGAGAAGGAGGCAGAGTAGGGAGGAGGAGGCAGGGAGGGGGAGGCAGGGCGGGGGAGGCAGTGCAGATCGTCTTCTTCGTCGGCACCGGTGTCGGAATAGCAGGAGAGGCCACCAAAACCGGCGATCTTTCCTTAAGGACCAACGTCGCCCCTCCTTATTTCAACTTCGCCGGCGCACAGATCGTCTTCTCCGCCAGGGATAAGACGATCTCCCTGAGAAAGAACAACGCCGACTGTCCTTTGCCCTTGCCCGCATCTGCAAATTCCACCGTCAAGGGAGAACGTAGCGTTGAAAAGGAGTTCTCAGTAGCTTTGAGAAAGCCGCGTTGAGACCGGATTTTTTCTCCTCCATTCGCGACGCAGCGCTGAAACAAACTGGATAAAAAAAATTTTTCCGTTGAGGTCGGACAGCAATGAAGCGGCAACGTGGAAACAAACGGACCAATGTCTGCGTCTAGGGAAGAGATAAAATTTATTATTTTGCAGAAAAAAAAATCAGTGAAATTATTGGCAAGAACTATAATGATTAATAATATTGTTTGAAAGAATGTGTATATGGACATATGATATGCTTGCAATATGTTATTTATAAAGTGACAAGTGACAGGCACCGGCCTTCGGTCCTGGGGGCATTCGGCAGGGGTGTGACAATCGGCGGGGTGTGATATTCGGCGGGGTGCGACATTCGCCGGGATGCGACATTCGCCGGTGGTGCGATATTTGTCGTGGGGACGACATTTGTCGTGGGCAGCGACATTTATCGTTGGCAGTACCCGCCCGTATGGCCTCACGCGACAATACCCGACCGACGACGGCGGGCTCCGCCCGACCCGCAACATATACATATGAGTACTCAAAATGACCGTAAAAAATATAAATCAAGCATACAATTTTTATTTTGTAAAACAATTTATATTTTAACGTTAAAAATTTAATTTTTTTCTTGTCATTCATATCTAGAGACAATAGATTTAGGTTATCTAGTGTTTTTATTTTTTGTATTTTAATATTATAAAGTTGTGTAACTATCTAAATGGATATTGTGTTTATAATATACTAATATAAAGTTTGATATAATTCTGTAATTATGAATACAACTATAAGGGCAATAAAGAGACATCACGCAATGTTTCACCAAAGAGTTGTTTTCGTATATTAGTAGAGATATACCATGCTGATTATATATTATTTTATATGTTATTTATATAATATATTATGATATTATGTTTGATGGGGTCTCCCACAATTTATAGGAATTTCAGACAGCAACTAGCTGGAATTCAATGACCCTCACTAACATAGTGGGATCATGAGAGAAATCACCTCGCACACGATCAGCACACCTGATCCGCGCTTGATCGACGCGTCTGCCATTGCCGCATCGGTTACCTAATGACCGTTGGGAAGCCGCCCTTGGCCGCACGACCACCGTAGGCCGGCCTCTCGCCGCGGCACGCGGCCGAGGCCTCCGCAACAGCCCCGCCGAAGCCGGGTTCTCTTGGCCGCACGCCCACGATGTGTGGCCGCCACACTCCCGCGGCCGGACTCTTGCCAGCCGCCCTTGGCCGCGGAGTGCGGCCGAGGCCTCTGCAGCCGGCTGGTCAAGGCTAGCCGCATGCCCGCGGCGCGCGGCCGCAAGGCTCCAACGATCGGCCTCTGGCTGGCCGCCCTTGGCCCGCAATGCGCGGCCAAGCCATTAGTAGCTGGTCGGCTGAGGCCAGAAGCTAGCCCTTGGTCGCAGAAGTTATTCGCCGTCTAAACACGACCGGCCACCACGGCCACAAAAAATGGACAAAAAAGTAGACACATGGTTTGGAGCTAGCTCTGCTCGAACATTTTTGGTAGAAATCGAGCCGGCTCGAGCACTACCGCTTGACAGCACCTCGGGCCGGCTGGCTGTCGTTCAGCACGAGAGCAAAGAATGCACGACTCTTCTCTCAAATTTGGTTCTTTTTTCTTCACGCATGCTTTGTTTCATGAACGACTTCAAGGGCTTTAATTAACAGCCACAACTTCATTGCTTCTTGCTACAAATGTCCAAAAAAAAAAAACTTTTGTTAGTCAAAAATGACAGCCAGAACATAATTCATACCATTAATTTTTTTGTAATAATTAATGGTCCAACATAGATGATGAGACTTAAGAGTGGCCCCACTCCTCATCATTTTTCTTTATATGGGTATGTTTGGTGCATCCTTGGGGCTCCCATACGTTAGCAGGGAACGCCGTTTAATGATGTTTTTTATTCATTTTCGATGTGAAAAAGACGGTAGTACTGTTGAAAATACATGTTTAGTAAACCTTCATTCTCCATTCACAATGTCATTGAACCCCCTCCCTCCATTCTCTCACTGCTTCATTCTCAAAGCTCTCATTCACAACGCTCTAAACCGTCACTGTAGTCGGGCACCCTGGCCGGGCTGCCCGGGGGCACGTCCGTCTTCTCATGAAAATTGGCGATTCAGATAATCACTCCAGAGACTAGAGAGTTCTGAGATTTTTCATGGCCGATGATCCCCACTCCTCCCTTGAAAACTCTTTCACAACCACAAATCGAGTGGACACAACCATTGAGGGTTGTTAATGGTCGATGTAGCCTTGATTGAACCCAAATGGATCCACTTGAACAAAGTCAAGCCTTATGCTTTTTGGTTTGACCATTCATGGTCAAACCATTGACCATTTTGATGACTTGTCTTCACCGAGAAGTGACTTGGCCTAGGTGTTTACCAAAATAGCATCGGCAGCCTAAAGGAACTAGTTTTGACCTTAAGTTGACTTCTTATGATGAGTTGTTAATCCATGATTGATCCTAAGTGATCTACGTATACTCACCAAGTTCAAAGCACAACTATGGCACATATGGTTCATCATATACCTATTTAGATATGGACATGACCTAATACACACATCATGAAGGGTAATTAGGTCATTAGGGCATAGTGTCACTCATGGGTTAGACCACACCATAATTACACTGAATAGGACTTAAGGAGCTTATCGCGGATTAAGGAGCCAACTTGGGTGCACATAGCCACACCACCAAACTTTTAGGCCCCTTAAGCAAAATGGGATGTAAACATGTGTTAACGTATATTTGGTTATATAACGGACTCGAAGCATCCCTGATGGTGGTCAAAGTGGAACTACCTCCTCGTTACCCTTAGCTTGGGTTTTATAGGCACACCCTAGGTTTAATACGGGTATCGGATATTCCGGTATCCGAACTAACTTCATTAAGCCTCTGCTACCGTTATATAACCAAATATACATTAACAATCTCATTATATATGTGTGATATATAACGTTTATGTTTCGTAGTGCAAGAAAGTAAAAAGTACTAAGTTGTAACGCCTCCATCCGTTACATGACATATAATAGAAGGTCTGACCGGGGCCCCACACTATATGCCACAAACAGGTGGCGGAGTTATAGGTGAATACCAAAACTATTCGCATCCTAACTCAGAGAATGCTAACGGAAGCTTTAAGGTTATTTGAACTAAACTCATTTGAATGTCCACAATAGATATAAACCACTATTTATATATATCAGGAATGTATCCAAAATATACAAAATGTTTGTACTTGAAGCTTTACAGTTAATGTCCATGTTGAAACCGAAAAACCGGTCTCTGTGGAATTCGACCCTTGGGGAAGGGGTGACCTCACACCTACTACACTCAGAAGAATGTCACGGACCAGAGACTTGGGAAACTAGGAACAGACCCTCGGCTCTAGCGCGGAGGTCCCACCACACACCCGGAAGGTTACAAGAACTCTTCCCCTCCCTTACCAAGGAGCTAGGCTTGGGCGCCTTGGAGAGCTCTCTCTACTATACCAAGAAGATGCTAAGGGAGGAGGAGGCAAGAAAACTCATCCTCTCCAAAGGCACCCATGGGGGTCTATTTATAGTTTTTCCAAGTCCTGAGGGTAAAAGGACCAAAATGCCCCCGGATTGGTCTGCCAAAAGCCAAATCCCGCTGTTCTAAATAGCTAAAAGCAGTCCACTAGGGGCAGCCCCTCAAGTCGGGCGAGCAGGCGACAAGGCGAGACGCCGGCTTGGCGAGCCGGGAGGGCTGGCCTGACGAGCCGGGAGGGCTGGCCTGACGAGCCGGGAGGGCTGGCCTGACGAGCCGGGAGGGCTGGCGTGACGAGCCGGGAGGGCTGGCGTGACGAGCCGGGAGGGCTGGCGTGACGAGCCGGGAGGGCTGGCGTGACGAGCCGGGAGGGCTGGCGTGACGAGCCGGGAGGGCTGGCCTGACGAGCCGGGGAGGGCTGGCCTGACGAGCCGGGAGGGCTGGCCTGACGAGCCGGGAGGGCTGGCCTGACGAGCCGGAGGGCTGGCCTGACGAGCCGGGAGGGCTGGCCTGACGAGCCGGGAGGGCTGGCCTGACGAGCCGGGAGGGCTGGCCTGACGAGCCGGGAGGGCTGGCCTGACGAGCCGGGAGGGCTGGCCTGACGAGCCGGGAGGGCTGGCCTGACGAGCCGGAGGGCTGGCCTGACGAGCCGGGAGGGCTGGCCTGACGAGCCGGGAGGGCTGGCCTGACGAGCCGGGAGGGCTGGCCTGACGAGCCGGGAGGGCTGGCCTGACGAGCCGGGAGGGCTGGCCTGACGAGCCGGGAGGGCTGGCCTGACGAGCCGGGGAGGGCTGGCCTGACGAGCCGGGGAGGGCTGGCCTGACGAGCCGGGGGGGCTGGCCTGACGAGCCGGGGGGGCTGGCCTGACGAGCCGGGGGGCCTGGCCTGACGAGCCGGGGGGGCTGGCCTGACGAGCCGGGGGGGGCTGGCCTGACGAGCCGGGAGGGCTGGCCTGACGAGCCGGGAGGGCTGGCCTGACGAGCCGGAGGGCTGGCCTGACGAGCCGGGAGGGCTGGCCTGACGAGCCGGGGAGGGCTGGCCTGACGAGCCGGGAGGGCTGGCCTGACGAGCCGGAGGGCTGGCCTGACGAGCCGGAGGGCTGGCCTGACGAGCCGGGAGGGCTGGCCTGACGAGCCGGGAGGGCTGGCCTGACGAGCCGGGAGGGCTGGCCTGACGAGCCGGGAGGGCTGGCCTGACGAGCCGGGAGGGCTGGCCTGACGAGCCGGGAGGGAGGCAAATACTTCATCCCCCTTGCGCCTGCTGGAGGACCCCCACTCTGCGAATACGGGGTTGTACACAATCCCCGCTCTTTTCGAGGTTGGCACAAGCTCAGAAAGAAACATCCAACCCATGCAACGTATTCGCTGAGTGGACCTTTCTTGCGCGGTCGAAAAAATACTTAGCCTCTCTGAGAGGTCAACCTGTCACGCCAGCTGATGGGAGCCTAGGTGACGAGACAGCCTCGGGGTGAAAATTCTTGGGTATCCACGAGAGGTACGCCTGACCTGCCAGCTAGTGGGAGCCTGACAGCGGGACCGTCATCGGAGCAAAGGAACTTGGGCTTCCACGAGAGGTACGCCTGACCTGCCAGCTAGTGGGAGCCTGACAGCGGGACCGTCATCGGAGCAAAGGAACTTGGGCTTCCACGAGAGGTACGCCTGACCTGCCAGCTAGTGGGAGCCGGACAGCGGGACCGTCATCGGAGCAAAGGAACTTGGCTTCCACGAGAGGTACGCCTGACCTGCCAGCTAGTGGGAGCCTGACAGCGGGACCGTCATCGGAGCAAAGGAACTTGGGCTTCCACGAGAGGTACGCCTGACCTGCCAGCTAGTGGGAGCCTGACAGCGGGACCGTCATCGGAGCAAAGGAACTTGGGCTTCCATGAGAGGTACGCCTGACCTGCCAGCTAGTGGGAGCCTGACAGCGGGACCGTCATCGGAGCAAAGGAACTTGGCTTCCACGAGAGGTACGCCTGACCTGCCAGCTGGTGGGAGCCTTACAGCGGGACCGTCATCGGAGCAAAGGAACTTGGGCTTCCACGAGAGGTACGCCTGACCTGCCAGCTAGTGGGAGCCTGACAGCGGGACCGTCATCGGAGCAAAGGAACTTGGGCTTCCACGAGAGGTACGCCTGACCTGCCAGCTAGTGGGAGCCTGACAGCGGGACCGTCATCGGAGCAAAGGAACTTGGCTTCCACGAGAGGTACGCCTGACCTGCCAGCTGGTGGGAGCCTGACAGCGGGACCGTCATCGGAGCAAAGGAACTTGGGCTTCCACGAGAGGTACGCCTGACCTGCCAGCTAGTGGGAGCCTGACAGCGGGACCGTCATCGGAGCAAAGGAACTTGGGCTTCCACGAGAGGTACGCCTGACCTGCCAGCTAGTGGGAGCCTGACAGCGGGACCGTCATCGGAGCAAAGGAACTTGGCTTCCACGAGAGGTACGCCTGACCTGCCAGCTAGTGGGAGCCTGACAGCGGGACCGTCATCGGAGCAAAGGAACTTGGGCTTCCACGAGAGGTACGCCTGACCTGCCAGCTAGTGGGAGCCTGACAGCGGGACCATCATCAGAGCTAAGGACTTGGGGCTTCCACGAGAGGTACGCCTGACCTGTCAGCTAGTGGGAGCCTGACAGCGGGACCATCATCGGAGCTAAGGACTTGGGGCTTCCACGAGAGGTACGCCTGACCTGCCAGCTAGTGAGAGCCTGACAGCGGGACCATCATCGGGAGGTGGGACTAGGCGTCTCAACAAAAACCTTGCCAAATTCAACATCCTCAAATGGGGAAGAAAGATGGGTTACATGACCTCTCCCAACTCAGTGGGTCGGGGGCTAGACTCAGTACAACATAATAAAAAATACAAGATCCTATTGAGGCGAGCCTCCTTCGCCTCTTGCATCAACCGATCCTTCCCCGGGTGCCCACGTCGACCCGATCCTCACATCTGTCTTCCTCCCTGGCTTGGGGCGGGGCTTCGATCTGCCTCGGGGGTGGTTGCTGGGCTTGACCTCTCACTCCTCTCACCTCCAGGAATTCGGGGCAGGTAGCCGTCGCGTGCCCCTCCACCTGGTGGTAGTCACAGTACGGCAATGCTTCTTCTACCAGCCTCCTTCGGCAGACTCGGCGATCTCTCCCGTTGCCTCTTCTTCCTTCGCCTATTGCCAAGGCTTGCTGCGGTGGGGGTAGGAGTTGCCTTGGGGCTTGCCTTTGGTAGTTGAACCTCCCTTGACCCCCATGAAAGTTCCCCCCATCCTGGATGAGAGCTCTTCCTGGACCATGGGCGGGTCCTCCCTGCTGCCTCCAACCTGGCTCCGGACCCTCCTGGCTCTGGAACCCCTGGGCTCTCTGCTCCTCTCTCCGCCTTCCTTCCTGGTGCCTTGAGCCACCTTGCTCTTTCGACTCCACCTCCGTCAACTTAGCTAATTTTTTTACAAAGGCCGGGTTGGCTCCCTCCATGGCTATCTCCTCTGCCGCCCTTTCCATCAGCTCCTCGAAGGAAAGAGGGGTCTTCCGGGTCAAGCTCATCTTGAAGAACCCTTCACGCAACCCCACTGTGAATGCCATCTGGAGGGCATACTCTGGCACCTCTTGAATGTCAAGGACCTCCTCCTGGAACCTGTCAACGTAATGGGCCAGCGACTCCTCGGCCCTTTGCTTTATCAGGAAGAGGGACTCATGACCTTTCTTCCTCTTCTTGGAGGTGGAGAAGCGAAGCTGAAAGCTCCGGCTCAAGTCTTCGAACCCGAAGATGGACCTTGGAGGGAGTTGATGGAACCAGTCCCTTGCCTTCTCCTTCAACGTGATCGCAAAGAGGCGACACTTGAAGGCATCCGTCATTGGTATGATGGAGACGGCATCCTCGAACCACTGTAAGTGTGGGATGGGGTCGTCCTTCCCAGTGTAGTATGCCTTGTCAAGTTCCCTGAACCCCTCGGGAACGGGAGCTGAGATGATCAGCTCGCTGAAGGGTGACGCCCTAAGGGGAGCTCTCGCCACCGCCACTCGCGCGACCTGCTCGCATGGGGGGCTAGCTCTCGCCGGGCTGGGGAACAGCTCCCGACCTGAGAGGTCCCGCTCAACCCCTTCTACCATCCTCTCCTTCCCAGGCCTCCTATCCGGCATACTCACTTCTCCCCCTGCTGGGGTGATCTCGCCTTGCCCCCTGGGAGCCAGCTCGCCGAGACCACTCTGGGTTGGCTCGCCGAGACCCCTGGGAGCTAGTCCCTGGGGGGTGGGGGTTGAGCTGTCAGCCCGAGAGGCAATGCTTCTAAGCATCCCCATGATGCCTTCGATTGAAGCCATGAACTCCTCCCTTCCTACAAAGGGTCCTAGGTGGGGGAGACCACCGAGGTCATCACTACCTCCCTGATCCCCAGCCATGACACTCTCCCGAGATCTTCTGTGCTGGTCACTTTCCACGCTCACCGCACCAAAATGTTGAAACCGAAAAACCGGTCTCTATGGAGTTCGACCCTTGGGGAAGGGGTGACCTCACACCTACTACACTCAGAAGAATATCACGGACCAGAGACTTGGGAAACTAGGAACAGACCCTCGGCTCTAGCGCGGAGGTCCCACCACACACCCGGAAGGTTACAAGAACTCTTCCCCTCCCTTACCAAGGAGCTAGGCTTGGGCGCCTTGGAGAGCTCTCTCTACTCTACCAAGAAGATGCTAAGGGAGGAGGAGGCAAGAAAACTCATCCTCTCCAAAGGCACCCATGGGGGTCTATTTATAGTTTTTCCAAGTCCTGAGGGTAAAAGGACCAAAATGCCCCCGGATTGGTCTGCCAACAGCCAAATCCCGCTGTTCTAAATAGCTAAAAGCAGTCCACTAGGGGCAGCCCCTCAAGCCGGGCAAGCAGGCGACAAGGCGAGACGCCGGCTTGGCGAGCTGGCGACCTGGCCTGACGAGCCGGGAGGGCTGGCCTGACGAGCCGGGAGGGCTGGCCTGACGAGCCGGGAGGGCTGGCCTGACGAGCCGGGAGGGCTGGCCTGACGAGCCGGGAGGGCTGGCCTGACGAGCCGGGAGGGCTGGCCTGACGAGCCGGGAGGGCTGGCCTGACGAGCCGGGGAGGGCTGGCCTGACGAGCCGGGAGGGCTGGCCTGACGAGCCGGGAGGGCTGGCCTGACGAGCCGGAGGGCTGGCCTGACGAGCCGGGAGGGCTGGCCTGACGAGCCGGGAGGGCTGGCCTGACGAGCCGGGAGGGCTGGCCTGACGAGCCGGGAGGGCTGGCCTGACGAGCCGGGAGGGCTGGCCTGACGAGCCGGGAGGGCTGGCCTGACGAGCCGGGAGGGCTGGCCTGACGAGCCGGGAGGGCTGGCCTGACGAGCCGGGAGGGCTGGCCTGACGAGCCGGGAGGGCTGGCCTGACGAGCCGGGAGGGCTGGCCTGACGAGCCGGGAGGGCTGGCCTGACGAGCCGGGAGGGCTGGCCTGACGAGCCGGGAGGGCTGGCCTGACGAGCCGGGAGGGCTGGCCTGACGAGCCGGGAGGGCTGGCCTGACGAGCCGGAGGGCTGGCCTGACGAGCCGGGAGGGCTGGCCTGACGAGCCGGGAGGGCTGGCCTGACGAGCCGGGAGGGCTGGCCTGACGAGCCGGGAGGGAGGCAAATACTTCATCCCCCTTGCGCCTGCTGGAGGACCCCCACTCTGCGAATACGGGGTTGTACAGTCCATAAGTGTGGATTACAAACATCGACACGCAGGCCGGCCACACATGAAAACAGTAATTTTTTTTATTAGGCTTTCGAGGGTCAGCATAGCAGCAGTAGCAACAAGGACTTCAGCCCACTATTTTCCGCTCGGCTCCCCAGCACCTGCAAGGGGACAATCCACCGCAATGGTGGCAAACAAAGCAACAACTGTCACTCGCCCTTTTATTTCGCCGGCGAGAGCCACAGTTTTGGCTTCAGTTTTCACGACAAACTCCCACTGAGTAGAGATCGGGATCCTTCGTCCCTGGCTTTTAGGGTTTTCCACCTCAGCAATAACTCCAAGGATCAGATCTGGGAGACTGCAGATCAGAGTTATTCTTCTCCAGACTTGGCCGATGTGGGAAATCAAAGCTTGATTTGGAGTACGCTTTTATTGTGTTGATATGAGTGATAAAATATAACCATTGAAGATTTGTAAATCTCGCATCAGATCTACCGGAACATATATTCCATCGTTTTCTTTTCAGTATTATTGGTTAAATACATACACTTATTTGTGCTAACTTTTGAGTTTCTTTAAGTGATTCACTCAGACAGGCGTTATATGTCAGCGTGTACACAAAACGCTGCGGAATTCATTAGAAACAACGCGTCACAAATGTCCCAAATTTCCGCGATCACGAAGAACGAGCAAGAATCTAAGAACAGTATAAACTAACTTCCACATTTCATTTATCGTTCGTTCAAGCTCGTCCATTACTTTTGTGTTCTTAACTTAGGAAAATAAATTTTATGTTTGCACTACAATTTGAGAATAATATAGTTTGATTATAACGATCCTCTTGGGTTAAAGTGTCGTTATGTTCATTAGATATTTTTGATAAATATTTCGCCGTAGCGACGCTTATTCCTAAATTTGTTAACATTTCCCCTCCTAAATTCATTGTTGAGCTAAAATCAGTAAGCTTTGGTCCTGTGGATGGGGCGCGACTGCCTAAAATGGCGAGGTTGCCTCGCAGTTGATATGGCAAGGTCGCCTCACAAGTGATATAGCGAGGTTGCCTCGCGAGGGACTACTCGCCTAGTCGGCTCGAGCCCACCCTCCCTTGGGTGCGAGTTGGTCAGGACTCGACAAATTGGGCTTTCTTAAGAGGGTAAGAAATGAGACAGCTAAAATCGAAGTGTGGCAATATTACTCGAATCAACTTACACAAGAATCGTTAGACTTTCTTCCTTGCGTTCAAAGTGTGGCGATATTCCTTTGATCCTTTCCAATCGGCAGAGGGGCATGATTCCTCAGATCCACTAGCAGCGCATGACAATTTCACACAAGAGAGCAATGAGAAAGAGTTCTCTCGGGCGACGCTAGAAATGAGAGTGTGTGTGTGTGTGTGTGTGTGTGTGTGTGCGTGTGAAAAACCCTAGCCATTACTTTGAGAAAGATAGGGCAGCTCTCGCTCAGTATTATACAATACCTTATCAGGCACTTGAAATGAATATTTATTGCACCTTTAGCGTAGAGCATTGCTCTAGATATACACAAAACCACGGGTTGTCATTGTGTCGGTCTCGACATGCGCTGACATACACAACATATTTATAGTACCTTCAACGTAGGACATTGCTCTAAATATACACAAAATCACAGATTCTCATTCTTTCGGTCTTGACATACCCTAACATACACAACATAGTATTGATATCAAAATCTATCTTCGGGTTGATATTTGCATGCGAGATCGGAATCATATATAGCATATATAGTAATTATGCTCTCATCACTAAAATGTTTAATGAGGTTAGAAACTTGACCGCATTATTAGTTGGATATCATCTTAGCTTTGAAATTAATTCATAGAATATATACACATCAATTAATGGTATAATTCAAAAAAATATATTGAAATGATAATAAAAGATTACTTTGACTTAGGGCGCCAAAAGTCAACCACCATCAGCTCGAGGAGAAGCTTCTATGAAGAATGGCCCCAATTTGAAGTTTATAGTAAATTTCAAATCCTACCTACACAATGGAGGATAAGTTCATGATCTGCAAAACATGGATTTGATCTGATGTTGAATCAAAGTTAAAGAGAAGCACACAATAAACGAATTGTACGTGTTGGTAACGAGTGGATTTGACATTAATAATTAATCAAGATCTCTCGTCACATCATACATTTATGCGTCGTCACCATATCACTATCGCGGATCTTAAAGCAGTATAACAACGGGACCCCCAAAACGCATTCACGACCTGCGAACCCCGATAATCTTTTCCCGCAAACCGCTAGCCCGCTTTCTTCAAGCGTCAGCAACGCTTCTCGGGACACCTCCGAGTGCACATCTCGACAACATAACCATCGATCTCGATGTAAGATTTCGACGTGTGTGGTGTGACTGTTTCTCCTTCTCCACTTTTCTTCTTTACCCGACGCCACACAACACCCACTGAGATTCTCCCTGTCTTACCGAGATGCTCTGCCTTATTGATCGAGTTGCCTCATACTTTGGAGAGATGCTCTGTCTTATCGATCGAGTTGCCTCATACCTTGTCAAGAAGTCTTAACTTTGCCTCCAAGATCTCGCGATCTAATGGATTGTGACATCGTGATCTGAACCAACGTAATTACAATTTGCACCCCTCTAACTTTCGAAATTTCAAAACCTTCCCTTAATGTTTACATTTCATAACATCCATGCACAGAAGTACCCCTTCAGAGTAAGTCTTTAGGGGGATTCTTTTTTGTGTATGAATGTTATGAATGGTAAGCATTGAATGAGGGTAATTATGGCACATTGGAAAGATAGAGGAGGTGCAAGCTGTAATTACACAAATTTTGAAGAGAGGTTCCGTAAATAACCATATATAAAATCCTATATGTTCATCCAACGTGTTAAAAGTCAGGTAGGAGGCCAAGACAGATACTCGATCAAGATAAGCGAGTTCCTTCAAAAGTCGTTTGAACGCCAGGTGGGGTTGAGCTATAAATACGACCTCCCCAACCCCTTTGATTTGTCTGTAAATAGGATCACATAGGTACAAAGATTAAGACTTTTGACTGAGCTCTTGGATCCCGCTATCAAAGTTTTGAGCCGTGAGACAATGATCATCCCACTTGGACGTCATCTTGTGATAGTCGTCAAGTTAGTGTCCACTTTGTATCCTGCTCGATCATTCTTGATTGTGGAGGAGAAGCTTGTTCTAAGTATCTGGATACGTGGTTGAACCTCCCTGCCGCAGCACCTGAGGTTCTCATAGTATTCCCTTTGTTTCTATGTCCTTGTCAGCCAAGGCATCGAATCTGGCCGCTAGACAAATAACCCATGCTGCATCGATTCAAATTTTGAAATAGAAAATTTCTAGATTTCAACAATAGGCGACAAATATATTGAACGCATACCTATGTAATATCCCAATATACGACTATGGGACTGAGATCATCTCCATTTCACGTGAAATGGAGGGGATCCATTTCGCGACTATGATTGCATCTCCCAAATCGGACGGCTGGCAGACGAGAGCGGCTAAACTGGCGAAAAGCCCAACGAGTGCAGTTAAGTTACTTGCCGCTGTCCGATTTGAAAGATACAATCATAGCCGCGAAATGGACCTCTCCATTTCGCTTGAAATGGAGAGGATCCAGGTCCAAGACTTACATGGTAAGGATTCGGAATAGTGAAAGTGGGGATCCGGATCCTCTCCATTTCAGATGAAATGGAGGGGATCCATTTCAGGATCCAATGGATAACATTAAAATACAGTATATCTAAGGGCTTACACTTTTTTGCTTAAAATGATAATATAAAAGCTTGAAAAAGCTAAACCCGTCAGATCTTCCCACATCATTTCTGGACCCTGAAATGGATCCCCTCCATTTCAAGTGAAATGGAGAGGATCCTGATATTGAAAGTGGGGGGATTCGGATTAATGCAGCCAATTAGAATTGTGATTGAGGTTGGGCGGTTGAGATTGTTTTTAAGGACGGTGGAGATACGACAAAACGAAAAAATTAGAATTGAGATTGAGGTTGGGCGGTCGAGATTGTTTTTAAGGACGGAGAAGATACGACAAAAACAAAAAAAATATCACCGGCTGTTCATTTTGGTTTTCTCGTCGTACAAAAGCTGCTGCGCAGCAGTGCTTCTTCCTCGACCACAAACAGTAATCATGGAAAACCAGAAGCCCAATGCCCAGCCCCAAACCTACTGGCGATTCCGGCGAGACGATTTCTTCCCTGAACCCTCCTTCCAAACCTGGTCCTCCTACCGCTCCGCCCTCTCCCAAACCCCCCACCGCCTCCGCAACCGTCTCCTCGGCCGATCCACCGACGCCGCCGAGCTCGGCAACGTTCGTCGCCGCAGCGAGCACGACATGAAACGCTGTCTCAACTGGTGGGATCTCACCTGGTTCGGCTTCGGCTCTGTAATCGGCGCCGGAATATTCGTTCTGACGGGACAGGAAGCACACGACCACGCCGGCCCCGCCATCGTCCTCTCCTACGTCGCCTCCGGCATCTCCTCCATGCTCTCCGTCTTCTGCTACACCGAATTCGCCGTCGAGATCCCCGTCGCCGGCGGATCCTTCGCTTACCTCCGCGTCGAGCTCGGAGATTTCGCCGCCTTCATCGCCGCCGCTAACCTCATCTTCGATTCCATCCTCGGCAGCGCTGCCGTGGCTAGGTCTTGGACTTCGTACCTAGCGACGCTGATAAATAAACCGCCGAATTCGTTGCGAATACGCGCGGATAATCTGGCGGAGAATTATAACCTGCTGGATCCGATTGCGGTGGTGGTGCTGTTCGTGACGGGGACGCTGGCGGTGCTGAGCACGAAGAAGACGTCGTACTTCAACTGGGTGGCGTCGGTGGTTCATGTGGCGGTGATAGCGTTCGTCATTGTGGCCGGATTCGCGCACGCGGATGCGAAGAATTTGACGCCGTTCATGCCGTACGGGGCGAAGGGGGTTTTCCAGGCGGCGGCGATCGTGTATTTTGCGTACGGAGGATTTGATAACATCGCGACGATGGCGGAGGAGACGAAGAATCCGGCGAGGGATATTCCGTTGGGATTGCTCGGATCCATGTCGGTGATTACAGTTATCTACTGCTTGATGGCGCTGGCCCTCGGCATGATGCAGAGGTACTTTACTTCCCCCACTCCGTTCGAATTATATTTTTATAATAATAATTTCTTCCTAATTATATTTACCTTAATAATAATATATAATAATAATAGGCAATTGTTAACCGCACTCCTCTATCCGCACTCCTTTTTTGTTTTAAAAAACTTTTATCTAAATCTTTACTCGCACCCCATCTCCCTCATTTCGCGGAAGCCGCACTCCGTCTTTCACTTCGCCGAGCTGCTATCTTTCTCGCGACATCTTACTCTATTAGCTGTCTCACGAATATCAGTAGAGAATATTTTCGGGTGCGTCAAAAAAAATATCGGGGTGCGGCAAGAAAAAAACGGGTTGCGATTAACAATGGAGTGCAAATAGCCAAAACTGGGTTGTGGTTAACAATCGCCTAATAATAAGCTCATTAATGCAACCGGAACTCGGAGGGTCGCATTTGAACCCTACAAGCTGCCCGAAGTTCGCCATTAGGGAAAAACTTGACATGCCTGCGCCGGAGACTGCCATCGGTGTGCTTTATTACTCCGTTTGGCATGGTGGTGGAGGTCGAAAACGCTTGGGTTAAACTGTCATTCGTTAACGATCGCCAAACAAACATTATCCGTTCGAGCATAAAAGTGAATGAAGTTTTTTAGATGGACGTTAATGAATGATGATTTAACCTCCATGTTCATGACCGTCACCATAGTGCCAAACTGAGCCTAAGTGGTTATATGTCACCGCGATCATTGAATCCGCACGTATTTCATCCGTGCTCGTTGATTTTCATCGGACTTCACCTGCATTCGATTAATATTTATAATATATTAAAAGGGTAAAATATCATTCGATTAAAAATTTGATTGCAAGCGGCAGGAGTGTCGTCACGTCAGAACAATGTCAGAGGCAGAATAATGTCGTGCATATATACTGTTGCAGTTGGCTGTAGGGGCGGAACTCCATACCTGCCAGGCTGCCACTCCCATTTCATATATGAAAAAAATTATATATGTGTTGAAACCGGTCTCCGTGGAGTTCGAGGTCCCAAAAGAGGGGTGACCGCGCACCTACTACACTCAAGTGAACAATCGAGGCTCTAGACTAGGAACGTAAGGGACAAACCCAAGGTCTCAGCGTGGAGGTCCCACCACACACCCGGAAGACTAACGAACTCTTCCCCTCCTAAACCAAATGCTGAGCTAATTGGGCACCTTTGGAAGGCTCTCTTGGCCGACCAGAACCTCTAGGGAGGATCTCAAAATCCACTCCCTCTTAACTAAAGATGTCACCTCGGGTTTATGCAAAACGCCCCTTAACTGTCCTCCTAGTAGCATAACCTCGCCTAACAGTTCTATTTTTCCGTGGCCCCTTTTGGGCCGCCACCAACGTAACATAAGCCTTCAAGGACTAGCAAAAACATCGCGGGCATCTCAAATTACAGGAACGCACGTTCCATACCTCAGCACGCATGCCGCAACATAAACAAAAAAGGCCTTCTAGAGCCGGCACAAACTTGGGCTTAAGCCCGCTGCTTTCCGCTTTATAAAGAATGCACAACTTCCTCGGAGTCTTCTCCGGGAACCCCAGAACATCGCCAATCCGGCTCATACGTCCGGATGGGCTTCACACAGCATGCCTAAACCCGTACTCACGCTTCCGGGTACTAATGCAGTTAATAGCGGGGACGTACATGTCAACCCGTCGGAGAGCTCCCTTCCTCCACCCATTGGTGAAGAGGGGCCTCCATGCAAATATGTAAACCGAGGGCTTCACCTGCCCGAGTAGGAACATCGTTACCCTTGACGCGTGTTTGGCGGAGCCGCGACCGCGTGTCTTGCACGAGGCTCGATGCCTAGCGACCGCCGCGACGGTACATGTACTGATCCGATCTCCACGCGTGTTTTGGCGATGCCGAGAATGAAACTCCCGGCCGTCCTCCCTGTAGGTGGCCCCGGGAGAGGAGCTCCCGGCCGGCCATGTCGTAGGCGGCGCCGGGAGAGGAGCTCCCGGCCGACCATGTCGTAGGCGGCGCCGGGAGAGGAGCTCCCGGCCGGCCATGTTTTAGGCGGCGCCGGGAGAGGAGCTCCCGGCCGGCCATGTCGTAGGCGGCGCCGGGAGAGGAGCTCCCGACCGGCCATGTCGTAGGCGGCGCCGGGAGAGGAGCTCCCGACCGGCCATGTCGTAGGCGGCGCCGGGAGAGGAGCTCCCGGCCGGCCTAACCTTGCTCCAGGCGGCCGATCCGAGCTAGGGCTCGGGCTTGCCGGCGGCGGGAAGAGGGGAGGAGGCCGAGCGGCGGGCTGCTGCAGGTCGGGCTCCAAGCGAACGGGAGAGAGGAAAGGCGGCCGGTGGCCGGCTGCTCCAGGCCAACGGATCGGGGAAGAGGAAGGGCTTTTTTCTTTGTTCCTTTCTGCCTCTTCCCGATGACCCCCCCACCTGCTCTTTATTTTCTCTTTTTTTCTCCTTGCCCCCTGTACACGCATGCCCCTCCCCCCTTTTTCTTTTTGCTTTTTGTTTTCTTTTCTTTGTTCTGTACCGCCCCCCCACCTACACTCTCTCCCCCTTCTCATATTATATATATATAATATATATATATATAATACAATAAATATAATATATTATATAATATTATATATATATATATATATATATATATAAAACATAATATATACAAAATAATATATATGTTATATTAAAGCCTACGCACATGAAACCTTCGCGCGCGCGCACGAGCACCCGCACGTCTTCGAACGGGGCTGCGCCACATTGCCGCTCGTAGTACGTCCCGAGCCCGTTCCCTGGGGAGGATCCCACTCGACCGGGTACGGGGTTGTACAATATGGCTTTTACGTTTTAACATTATCAATATGACAGTATTCCAATATAAATTTTAATGGCACAACTAATTTACTATACACTACTGGAGCCACACACTGCTATGAAATAATGCATTTCAATTGGCCTGCTACTTGACCAAAAAATTTCTCCGGGGATGGAGATATGATTGGTTAGGCTCCGTTTGGCTCGGTGCGGCGGTCGTAAACGCGTGGGTTAAAACGTCATTCCTTAGGGATCACCTAACAAACATCACTTATTTGAACATAAAAGTGGATGAAGTTTCTTAGGTGAGCGTTAAAAAATGACAATTTAACCCTCATATTCATGACCGCCGCCACCATGCCAAACGGAGCCTTAGTTTTTGATAGTGTTATAACTGAATTTTATATTATGTAGTTCAAAGCATTTCAGGTGGTGGTTATACTAGAACTTCCTCTCCGTTGCCTTCAGCTTAGATTTTATGGATAAATCTTATGTTTAATACGGATATCGGATATCCCGGTATCCGAACAAAACTCATTAAACATTCGAGTATGTTATACAACCTAATATATGTCAATATTTTATATATAATCATTGTAAATGATTATAATGCCCTTATTATATAATTCCGTGGAGTGCTAAATAGCTGTCTTAAAGCTACAGCCTACCTTAATACGATTAATTAAAATAATCAAAATTCATGATTTCTATGTGGAAACTCAGGGTGTGATTACAGTCGTTATATACACATTATATGCACATATTCTAAGGTTGGGATAAATTTTGGGAATATTTATTCTTATTTACAGTATTTTAGAAATTTGAAGGATAGTTTTGGCGCACTATTTGAGGTGTTGTCGTGTGACTTTGAAGTCATGGGTTTGAGTCTTGAAAGCAGTCTCTTGCAAAAATGCTTGGTAAGGTTTGCATACATTTCACCCTTGCGGGGTACCCTTCTCCGGACCTTCACTTTATTTTCATCGGGCTGCCGAACATGACTTTATTTTCTTCTTTAATTTGCGCTCGCTAAATCTTAACCCTAAAACTTCTAATAGGTACACGGATATTGATCCAAACGCTGCATACTCGGTGGCATTCAGGAGCGTGGGAATGCAATGGGCTCAATACGTCGTAGCGCTGGGTGCTTTGAAGGGTATGACCACTGTGCTTCTCGTCGGCGCCATCGGCACCGCTCGTTACACAACCCACATTGCTAGGAGTCATATTATCCCGCCATTTTTCGCGCTAGTGCACCCTAGAACTGGCACGCCAATCTACGCCACTCTCCTCATGACCATCTCCAGTGCCATCATCGCCTTTTTCTCCAGCCTCAACATCCTGGCAAGCTTGATCTCCATCAGCACCCTCTTCATCTTCATGATGATGGCCGTAGCTCTCCTTGTTAGACGCTACTATGTGAAAGACATGTCTTCAAAGACCGACTTGATGAAACTCATCATCTTCTTACTCTTGATAATCGCTTCCTCAATGGCAACTTCCGCTTATTGGGGGTTGAAACCCAATGGGTGGGTCGGATATTTGATCACAATACCGATATGGGCTTTGGCAACTTTGGGGCTTCATGTGTTTGTGCCTAGATATAGGGAGCCGAAGGTGTGGGGGGTGCCATTAGTTCCATGGCTTCCGTCGTTATCGATTGCAATGAATCTATTCTTGATGGGATCACTCGGAGCGGATGCGTTTATAAGATTTGGAATATGCAGCGTAATAATGTTGATTTATTATGTTTTTGTGGGAGTTCATGCAACATATGATGTGGCACACGAATTTGGGGAGTCGTCGGAGGGAGAGAAAGGGGGTGATGTGGGTTTGGAACAAGGAGGGGGGACTAATAAGTAGGTCTTCTTTAATAGTAACTCTTCAGTATAAAAATGTAAGACTGAAATTGTGCTCTCTTATGGTATGGAAATCATGCTTGGAATCTTGAAAATAACTTATTTATGTTATAAATATAATTAGTGTGTTTATTGCTTATATTTTCTATGAATTGCAAGGAGATTGTTGAAGTTATAGTATTATAGTCAAGTAATTAGGTGTGGTGGTGGTTTAGATGAAGTTGTCCTTGCACAAAAAGCAATGTAAAATGCGCAATTTAATTAGCATTTGTTTAGATGGATTTCAATATGAACCATAAAATGACAATGGTAATTCATACCAAGGATGATAATACAGAGTTTATTTATCATATATTTTATAACTATGTATAAGATTAAGAGAGTAGATAGAAACTCTATTCATACAAAAGAATAATAGATCTCATAGTTAAAATTAAAGAGAGTGTAAGTGAGGAGGACACCATTAGATTTCAAAGATCATGGGATTTGTTAGGTTTTATGATCGTTCTACATCAACATTCGCTCTTCGAGCTTTTCTTTTGAAATTATCTAGCAATTTTCATTATTTGAAAATATTGGTGTGGAGCCCGTACTCGTCGAAATAATCCTACATAGATAATTAAGAGAGAGCTACATGTACAACCACGTATTTGCTGAGTGGGGTTCCCAGAAAGGCGCACGACTTGCTACACATTTTTAAGCTTTTAGGGGGTTTTGGACTCTTGGAGTCAAATTGATGGTTGATCTGCATAATATACTAGTATGAGGAAGAAAAATTTGCCTAGCTTACTAGTGCTTGGTGTACCCTTCAGAGGGCAAGTGCGGCGGGAGGCCGGCACTCGCCCCAGCCCCTATCCTAGGGGGCGGGTGCGGCGGGAGGCCGGCACTCACCCCGACCCCATTTCAGGGGGCAGGTGCGGCGAGAGGCCGACACCCGCCCGACAGGATTACTCGCCCGATAGGAGTACTCGCCCGGCAGGAGTACTCGCCCGGCAGGAGTACTCGCCCGGCAGGAGTACTCGCCCGACAGGAGTACTCGCCCGGCTGGAGTACTCGCCCGGCTGTATTTATTTGGTTGTGCATAGGGGATAGTTTCCACGTTATATTCCAACAATTACTCTAGAACTCCTTGTCTATTAAAGGAGAGATTAGAGAACCAGTGATATCATCCATCCATACGTGAACAGGAGTGACAATTGCCGGCGGTTATTGCGTCTTTTCTCCGTTCGTGAACTGCTCCTCTCGGGACGAAGCCCCAGCGAGTTGCGATCTCCTGCTCTTAAGCGTCAGTGACGGGCGGTGATTTGTTCTCCTCTTGAGTTATCTTTCCCCCTATCAGAGAAAACCATCGCTGGTTTTGGTATTCCTCCCAGGAGGCTTGAGTTTTCCTGTTGCTTCGTCAAAAACGCGAATCATGGCTACTCCTCCGACGAAGATCGACCTTATCTTCCTGATCAGAACACCTTTTCATTTTTTGGGTGATTAGTAAAATCAAAAGGTGAATTAATTTTCATTGAGATTTGAATGTCCCAATCTATATCAAGGGCCGCAACCTTCATTCGATCTAATACAAGCGCTCTTTTGAAAATGTCGTCTACTGTGCGACATGAAACCGAGTCCAAAAACGGTACGCTTTTTGTTCATTTTTTGCACTTTATTTTATAGCGTGTCTTGTATCTTCATTATTTTCTGTTATGAAATTGGTCCTAGTCCGTAACACGTGTTGTCACGGACAACGCAACGGAAATGAGCGAACAATAGTAATAGCGCAATAATAAAAGAGCGAGAAACCAAGCACACAGACGACACACATATTTTTTACGTGGTTCGGAGAGAAGCTCCTACTCCACGGGGAGAGCACTGGGGAAGATCCACTAAAATGATAGGGAGTTTGATACAGAGTTACACTGAGATCATAAAGATCGGAGACGCGCCAAAATTCTGTCCGATCACTGTCTGGAGGCTATGCCGCCGCCTGCCGTCGTCGATTCCTGGAATCCTCCGCCTGAGATTTCCACCGCCGATGGGTCGACCTCCAAGGTCGTCGACTTCGCCGGAGCCACCTGCTCCCGAGCCGCCCGTCGGAATGATGGCCGGCCGCCGCCGCTGCCTTGGACAACCGCCGCCTCTGAACTCTCTCTTCCTCTCCTCTTCTCCTCTTCTCGGATCTGGTGTGTTTGAAACCCATGGGGGTCTCTCCTTTTATAGGCTAGAAGAGGTGGTGGTTGCCATAACCACATGGAGGTGGTAGGTGGTTGCCATAACCACATGGAGGTTGTAGGTGGCGGTTGGCAAGAGTGGTGAGGACCGGTCAAACTTGTTGAACAAATTGAATATCAAGTTTGACTTTGACTGTGAGGTGACATTTTACATTAACAATCTCCACCTTGACGCCTCACGCATGAAGTACTCCACCTTGAGCTTGGATCTTCTCCCTCCAAAAAAAACTACCCCCTCTCCCTGGGGTCACCCTAATCAACATGCACAAATATGAGCCAAGTCAAGGCAGTGCTTGAACTTGACTCCTGTCACTGGCTTAGTCCACATGTCTGCAACATTGTCCTCCGTGGGCACCTTCAGCAACAAAATGTCTCCACTTCCAACGAACTCCCTCAACTTGTGGTAGCGCACATCAATATGCTTTGTCCTTGCATGGTAGACCGGGTCTTTGGCAAGACAAATCGCACTCTGACTGTCACAGTGCACCTTCACCGCTTCCTGAGTGATCCTGAGTTCTTTAGTGAGACCTTTAAGCCAGATGGCTTCCTTTGCGGCTTCCACTGCAGCAATGTACTCCGCTTTTGTCGTCGATAGAGCAACGATGTTCTGAAGAGTGGCTTTCCAACTGATGGGACCTCCACCTAGAAGAAAGATGTACCCGGAGGTAGATCTTCTCCTATCGAGGTCACCGACGTAGTCGGAATCAACGAAGCCCTCTATAGCACCAACATCCTTGCTCCTTCTGAATAGTAGTCCGGCGTCTGGAGTTCCCTTCAAGTATCGCAGAATCCACTTGACCGCTTCCCAGTGTTGTCGCCCTGGATTCCCCATGTATCTGCTGACTACGCTCACAGCCTGAGCGATATCTGGTCTGGTACAGATCATGGCGTACATCAAGCATCCTACCGCACTAGCGTACGGCACCCTGAGCATCTTTTGACGTTCCTCTTCCGAGTTTGGGCACTGTTGTGAAGATAATCTGAACTGCTGTCCCAGAGGAGTTGAAACTGCTTTCGACTCCGTCATACTGAACTTCTCCAGCACCTTCTTGATATAACCTGTCTGAGAAAGCCAAAGCATACCTCGTTTTCTGTCGCGCTTGATCTCCATCCCAAGAATCTTCTGTGCGTGACCAAGATCTTTCATCTCGAACTCAGCATGTAGCGTCTGCTTCAGAACTTGAATCTCCCGAGCTGACTTGCAAGCAATCAGCATGTCGTCGACGTAGAGCATCAAGATCAGTATATCTCCATTTGCCAGAAATCTGTAGTAGACGCAGCTGTCGTACTGGCTCCTGCTGTAACCATGTGAGGTCATGAAGGTGTCAAACCTCTTGTTCCACATCCTTGGAGCCTGCTTCAAGCCGTAGAGAGATCTCTTCAGCTTGCACACCTTTTTCTCGTCACCGGGTCGAACGAACCCGTCAGGTTGCAGTATATAGATCTCTTCGTCTAGGCTGCCGTGAAGAAAAGCCGTCTTCACATCCATCTGCTCCAGCTCCATGTCCCACATCGCTGCTATAGCAAGCAGCATCCGTATGGAACAATGCTTCACCACGGGTGAGAAGATTTCATCGAAATCAACACTTCTCTTATGCGCGAACCCCTTTGCAACGAATCTGGCCTTGTACCTCCACTGGTCCTCGCCTGATGTAGACTCCTTCTTCCTGAACACCCACTTGGAGCTTATTGCCTTAGCTCCTTTGGGTAGATTGACCAAGTCCCAAGTCTGGTTCTTCTGAAGTGAGTCCATCTCTTCCACCATAGCAGCTTTCCACTGAGAACAGTCTCTGCTCTCTACAGCTTCTCGGTAGGAACTGGGATCTGAGGAGATAACCTGAAAAGCATATGCCACAGTGTCTAGTAGCCTGAGAGGTAGTCTAACCTCTCTCCTCGCCTTTCCTCTAGCAATCGTGTACGGTTCCGCATCAGTAGGTTGTGCAACATCGGTATCCTCCGAGCAGGAGGAATCATCATGGTCGTCAACTTTGTCACTTTCTTCCAGCTCCACCTGCACTGGTGAGACTGGAGTCCTTTCTGCTTCTCTGGTATGAGACTGAGACTTCTTCAGCATAGAAGCCTCATCGAAGATGACGTCGCGCTTCACCTCCATCTTCTTGATTTCAGGATTCCACAGCTTGAACCCTTTTGTGCCGGCCTTCTGGCCGAGATAGATGCACCTTCTGGACTTAGCATCCAGCTTTGTCCTCTCCGAATCCTGCATCAGTGTGTACACAGGACAACCAAAAATGTGAATATCGGAGTAACCAACGGAAGTACCCGATCAAACCTCCTGTGGAGACTTTAGATCTAGTGACATTGATGGAGATCGATTCACTAGATAGCAAGCCGTATTGATCGCTTCAGCCCAGAAAGACTTCGGAAGATCTGCAAATAGACGCATGCACCGAGCTCTCTCCAACAAGGTTCTGTTCATCCTTTCTGCGACGCCGTTCTGCTGCGGTGTACCAGGAATGGTGAGATGACGAGTGATTCCCTCTTGATTGCAGTAGTTCTGAAACTCCGTTGAGGTGTACTCGCCGCCATTATCAGATCTGAGGTATTTCACCTCCTTCCCAGTCTGCTTCTCCACTTTGGTCTTCCAGATTTTGAATTTCTCGAACACCTCAGACTTGTGCTTGAGAAAATAGATCCATACCTTCCTTGAGAAATCATCGATGAAGGCCACGAAGTATCTGGTTTCTCCAAGTGATGGCTCTGGGGCTGGCCCCCAAACGTCTGAGTGTATGTACTCCAGTACTTGCTTGCTGCGCTTGCTTGACGTCACGAACTTTACTTTGCACTGCTTCCCGAGAACGCACGTCTCGCAGAAATCTACCTTGCACGTCTTGATCCCTTTCAGTATGTAACATCCCAATGTTACTTCTAGACCCCTTAACTTAGATTGGGTTAGGCATGGGGTGGGTGTTAGGGTAATGAGCTAGGTTTGACCCTAGATAGTGGGTTGTAGCCATGTGGGGCCCACTATGGGGCCAAAGTCAAACTAGGTCAAACTAGCCTAAACAGGAACCCTAGCCACACCATGACCCCCTCATGATGCCCTAACCCTAAATACAATCTAAGTAGACCCCAAGGTAGGTCAGGGGTCAACCAGTTGACCATGATGGGTCAAGTCAACACCTTTGACCTAAATAGTGAAAATGGTGCCCTAGCCCAATTCACTGGGTTGGGTCCACCCAAATCAACCCAAATTCATCATGTGGGCCTAAAGTGACCCTATAAACCCTAGGGGAGAGAAAAATAGGGCCTCTCAATAGTACTTTTGGGAGAACATCTAGGAGAGAGAAAAGAAGAGAATAGGAGAGAGAAAGTGCCTAGGAATTATTTTGGGCCACTTGGGCTCATCCCACCAACCCATGATGGGTTGGCTGACCATGCATGGGTATTAGGAGGTGTGGGACCCCCCACCATGCTGCCTTGGGCCAAGCCCAAACCCAACCCAAGCCCAACATAGCCTAAACAACTTGGTGGAGTCAACCCTCCCTATTCACTCACCCAACCCGGCCCAACACTTGGCAACCCGACCCACTAGGCTCTAAGCAGCCTTCATGGCCAGTGGGACCCACTCACCAGCCACCTAGCCGGCCACATCCACCAACCCGACCCCCCCTCCTTGGTGAATCCGCCCCTACCTAGGTGAAGTCGCCCACTCTCATAACTCAGCCCCAAACCGACCTCACACCCTCACTCCCACTTCATCCCTACCCCAGAGAGAGAGAGAGAGAGAGGAAGGAAGCCATGGAAGGCCGTGGAGCTCGCCGGAATGTGCATGCTAGGGGAAGCCGCCGCCACCCTCAACCACAACCACCAAGAGTCCGTATCCCCTCCCCTCTTACTGTACTAGTATCCTAGGTCATCTAGGTTAGAGGTCGAGCTCAAACGAGCTCGACATAGGAATCAAAAAGCTTGGAAAAAGCTTCAAAAATGGCGGTTTTAGGTTCCTTTCGGTTTGGTTGCGCCGCCGCCGTCCGCCGCCCTCCGCCGCCCAGTCGCCGGCCAGCCCTAGCCCCGACCACCGTGAGGCCGGGGAAGGTCTTGGCCGGAGGCCCCGCCGCCGGCGATGGCCGGAATCCACCCCGCAAGGGTGGCCTGCACGGTTGGCCCTGCATGCACTGCATGGAGAAGAAGAGCAGCTGACGTTAGATCTCTTTAAGATTCGTGCAACGATTTTATTAATAATTCCCTGTATTATTATTTTATGAATAATGTGGAATAGTGTCACATGGTAACAGATATTTTGCATGTTGTTTTTGAGGCACTTAGAGGCCCCACCTTAGGATGAACCCTGAATGAAAAAGTTAGGTAGATGGGTTAACTTTGCAATGCCACAGAAATCATGACTTTTGGACCAGTAGGCTGCCCTGTAGGGTTGTTTTGCTAGGACTGCCCCTAAACTAGGGCAGAAACCAAATTTGATGCCCAAGACAAACCAAGCATCACCATGACCTGAAATTTTGGTCATGGGTGTATTTAGGGCATGCCTATGCCCTGCCAAAAATTTGGAATTTTTGGAAGAACTTTTTCTATAGTTTTTATCAAAATATCAAAAATTAAATTAAGGGCATAATTGTAATTTTAGGCACCCAAATGACCCCAAATTTTGGTGGTATGTCCTTGGGGACATTATTGGTGTTTGGTAGAAATTTCAAGGCAATTGGACCCCTGCATGAAGGGTTATTCCATGTGTTTGTGTAGGCTAATTTAGGCATTGGTGTGCAATTAGCAATAATTTGTATTCTGTGTATTTAACCTAACTGAGGCACCCAAAAACCATGCAATAAATTCCAGTGATACTTTAGGGCATGTTTCACCCCTAGAATTATTTTTGGGATTTTTGGAATTAAAAATTCCACTTAATGGAATTTTTCAAATTATAGGTCCTTTTGTAAAATAAATGGGAAAAATAGGTTTTGGCTATAGAAAACCTTCAGATTCAGCCAAGTCAAAGTATGGTGTTTTAATTGACTTAAGAAAATTTCATATCTCTGTTTGGCAACTGTTAGAGCAAAATTCATGGAAATGACCATTTTACCCTTTTTGTAAATGTTTATGAATTGGTATAAATACTTGTTGGAAAATTGTGAGAATAATCCTAGAGTTGCATAATTGTTATATTAGTCTTGTAGATTTATATCAGAATTTTTGGGTACAATGTTAATTATTAATTAGCATAATGGCATTTTTGGTAAATAATTAGGAATGGATTTTGATAGACCATTACCCTGTAGAAATTAATAAAACTCTGCCATTAGTCATAAAATAGTAATATAAATGCTCAGTAATTTTCCTGGAATTTTGGTGTATATATTTCTTGTACTTCATTTGGAAAGTGAAAAATAGGTAGAATTTGTATTAATTATGGGAAAAATAGAAATATAAAAAGAGAAATTATGAAATGTTGTAGACAGTAATATTTTATTCATATGCAACTCAGGAAAATTCCCTTAGGTCAGAAGATTTTAATTGATAATACTTCTTGTGTAAAATGACCTAGGGAATAACTTAAAGGATTTATTTAAAGGCCTTAATGACCTAAGAAAAATTACGAAAATCAACACACTCATTTTATTAGTCCATACCACCCTAGGATAAATATTTGGAGTCAGTTGGACCAGGAATTTAGAAGTTCGATCTCAGGGTGGTGTTAAGTCATGGGGTGCGCATAGTAAAAGTAGGCCGGACTATAGGCCGCCAGGGGATGAATCAACAACTGAGTTAGAGTCTAAGTTCGGAAGTACAACCCTGGGTGGCAGATGCATTATGGAGACGAGAGTAAAAGTGCAACATTAATCATGCCTAGGTAGAGTTGACGGAAGACCGTCACTCCTTAATCCATACCTTAAATCACTAGGTCACTCTATGTAACAGAAGAGAGAAAAAGGGGTCCGGGTAAGAAACAACTAAAGTAAATATCCTTGAGAAAGGGAGCTTTGGGATTCAGCCCATAGCAGCTCCTAGTGCCCCTGAGAGCCCTTCACCGGGAATACCTTGGGCAGTCCTGGGATTAACCTTAAGACTCTAAGTATGATAATCTGTAGATAAGAGTAGTCTAATAGGTTAAGTGAACTGGACATGTGCTCACTCGTGCCGGGTTGGAGGGACTTGGAGTCTTTTGACTACTTGCTCACCCGTGCAGAGTTGGAGGAAAGAAATTGGTTTATATACACTCACCCGGCCAGGGTTGGAGGGTTTGTAGCATATACTCACCGTGGCGGGTTGGAGAGATTTGAGACAGGATAGTCCCCTGAGCTGGAGGCTCAATATATAATACTTGCATGTGCATATACTAGTGGCGGGCCATGCGGTACTGGCCGGTCGTCACACCGACGGCAGTACGGTGGACCAGGCGGGTGCGAGGGTTAGAAGGACCAGTAGGATATTTATACTGGAGTCTGGAGGACTTTTCCTAATAACGCGCACCCGACCCAACAAGACTGACAGGTAGTCAGCAAAGTGGTACGCAGAGACTCTAGAGTGCACTGTCGGTGTACAGAGGCGTACAAGAGAGGTCTAGGCCTGGTAGTGTGTATACCCGCCTAGAAGGCGGAGACGCCCGCTCCGCTGCTGCCGTAGCCACAACGGTAGTACCTGAGAGTGATGCTAGCTCTCGAAAAGTGGGAACTAAAGGTCTGTGATCACGGAGTCGTGTGTGTGTGTCGCACTGCATGTTCATATCATACCCACCATATAGATGCATAACATTAATCTTCATAACAATTTAAGTCACCTAATGTATAAGTGGTATGGGACGCTTATACATTAGGACCTGCTATACGATCCCTTAGCCTATAAGCCTGAGTGGGCATGTTTATAGGTTAAGGTTATTTTCCTTTATATATATGCTTGTGACTCTGACACCCCATTGTATAAATGGTATGAGACATTCTATACAATGGGAGCCTTGCAAAAGATCCCTTGCTTATGCGTACCCGCATAAGTGGAGGTTACACTTCATTATATTTTGATTATATATACCCTGTTAGTTTCCTGTCACCTGCTCGCCTTTGCCACCCCCTTGTTGTCCTCCGCTTCGTCCTCCCGCACGGTGCCTAGGAGTGGCAGGAGGAGGTGCTGAGGATACGACTTAGTCTTTTTGACTAATGGTCGGTGACCTTACTATTTTAGGAGCTCGAGGAGGTGGACCAGCACGTCGAGGAGGCAGGGCTTGAGGGACAGATACCTACTACTACTACTGGAGCACGTCTACAGGTGATGAGAGAGTTATGGTTTTTCCGCTGCTGTGTATGAGAGTGAGAGAGAGATATGATGTACTGGGCATAAGCCCTTCTTTCATTCATTTTCTGTACTCATTATGGACTGTCTTATGTTTCATTTGATATATATATACTGTGGCTGTGGACTTGCTTCTGCTTTTACTCTGATTTATTATACAATTATTCTCATATTGGCCGAACAGGTTATGATCGTACTAGCCGGCAGAATCGGCGTCTTGCGGTGACGACTAACTCGTGCGTTAGTATCACCGTAAGGCGGCGGTTCTGGGCATAAGATCCGGGTTGCCTCGGATTTGAGGAACAGGATCTTACAAACTGGTATCATTTGAAACCACGATCATATGAGAATACAGTCCACCACACTGGAACACCCCGCTCCAGCATTAGTTTGCGGACAAACTATGCAGCGGAAGCAGTGGTGTGCCCATGCGTAAAAAGCCACATAATCAGTCCATCAAACAATGAGTTAGGCCAATTTTGACGTTAAGTTTTCCTTTATGCAGCCTCCGCAGGATACGGTTCCTCCCCCTCCGGCTGCCATTCCGTTCATGCAGACTGAGATGGGGCAAACCCTGACGGCTATCCTGGATGCCTTCAGAGCGCAGCAAGCCCCGGTTCAGCTGCCCAACCCAGGATCGAACTGGTTGAGTGCATTTAAAAGTCTGTCTCCGCCACTGTATCGCGGGACAGAAGATGCCGTGAAGACAGAGGAGTGGTTGGAGACCATCCAGGAGCTGCTAGCTGGCATCAGCTGCCCCGTCAGACAGGCAGTTCCCCTTGCCACCTCGGCACTAGACGCTCATGCAAAGAGGTGGTGGAAGTCGGTGCGGGACTCTACATTCGCCGACCGGGAGCTGATGGACATATCTTGGGAGGAGTTCAGCGACGTCTTCTTGGAGCATTTTGTATCTTCCACAGACCGAGATACCTTGGAGGCGAGGTTTCTGAGCCTCCAGCAGGGGAGCCGATCAGTTATTGAATATCAGAGAGAGTTCTCCCATCTGGCGAGGTTTGTAGGCTTCCATGACTGGGACGACCAGAAATACGCGAAGAGATTCTATCACGGGCTCCGCGACTCCTTGAGGCAGCCCTTGCTGTTCATTGCCCACGGTACCATGGCGCAGATCATCGAGATGGCAAAAAAGCTGGAGGCTGACCAGCTGTTGGTACAAGGCAGAGGGAAGAGATCGCTGGATGGGCAATCATTTGGAGAAAATAGCGGGACGTCTCAGAGAGGCAAGACTATTGGATACAGAAGGGGTGGGGGACGTCGTCGTCCCAACTACAGGCAGGAGCAGGGGCCTCCTCCACCTTTGGCTCCCCCACCTATGCAGATTCCCGGACCGATGAGACAGGATGATCGAGGTCAGAGGCAGATCACCTGCTTTGGTTGCGGCCAACCTGGGCACATCAGGACGCAGTGCCCGCTTCAGGTTCGCCCTCTTCCTCCTCCTCCACCTCCAGTGGCCCCTCCAGTTCACCAAGGCCGAGGACGAGGGAGAGGACGAGGACGAGGCCGAGGCCGAGGATATCACGGCCGAGGCCGAGACCGGGAGCAGGTATACGCGCTGGATCTCACGGAACAGAGGGACCCAGAGGAGGTGATTACAGGTACTTAAAATTTTGTAAGATTTATAAATTTTAAATTTTCTCTTTTTAAGAATACCTTAGACATTAATAGTAATACTATTCTTTGAACTCAAACGAACCCAGGCATAGTGATGATTAGCGGCAAGCCCGCTCACACCCTCTTCGACACGGGTGCGTCACACTCCTTCGTATCGGACTCGTTTGTTGAAGGATTAGAGGGAGTGGAGAAGTTTTCCGGTTTGGAAAAGAGAGTGCGACTCCCTGATGGTACGGAACTTCGAACCACAGACTGCTGCAATATGGATGTCGAGATAGGAGGCAAAGCGTTCGAAGCCCCGGCAACAGTTCTGAGCCTACCGGATTATGATCTGATCCTAGGCATGAATTGGCTTCATTGGAACTACGCGCAGATAGATTGCCCCTCGAAGAGGATCACACTCAGACACGGGGACTCCTACGTCATCATTGAAGGTATCCGTTCCATTCCCCGACTCACTTTATCTTCAGTACAGGCCGTTAAGGCCTATGAACAGGGAGAAGAGGTATACCTCATTTGTTTCGAGATGGCTGTGGTAGAGAGTTCCATAGCTGATATTCCAGTGGCACGAGATTATGCTGATGTCTTTCCGGAGAAGTTACCTGGGCTGCCACCATCACGGGACTTGGACTTCAGGATCCAATTGGTGCCAGGGGCGAGACCAGTGTCCCGGGCACCCTACAGGATGGCACCTAGAGAATTGGCAGAATTCAGGACACAGTTACAGGAACTGGTGGAATCGGGTTTTGTACGACCGAGTTCTTCGCCTTGGGGAGCACCTGTTCTATTTGTGAAGAAGAAGGACGGATCGCTGAGACTATGTATAGATTATAGAGAACTGAACCGATTGACGGTTCGGAACACCTACCCATTGCCCCGGATAGACGAGTTATTTGATCAACTTCAGGGAGCGTTCTGGTTCTCTAAGCTCGATTTACGATCCGGCTATTACCAGTTACGCATCCGGGAGGAAGACATACCGAAGACCGCATTCAGCTCCCGTTATGGCTTATATGAGTTCACGGTGATGCCGTTCGGGCTCACGAATGCGCCCTCGGCCTTTATGACGCTCATGAACAGGGTATTCGAGCCTTATCTGGACCGGTTTGTTATAGTCTTTATTGACGACATTTTGATTTATTCGCGATCTCGAGAGGAGCACGCAGAGCATTTAGCGCTGGTATTGCAGAAGTTAAGAGAATTCCAGATGTATGCGAAGTTCTCTAAGTGCCAGTTCTGGCTTCAGGAAGTGGCTTTCCTAGGACACACGATCAGTGGAGCAGGATTAGCAGTGGATCCGGCTAAGATTGAGGCGGTGCGGGATTGGCCACGGCCAAAGACAGCGTCGGATATACGTAGCTTCTTGGGCCTGGCAGGTTATTATCGTAAGTTCGTGGAGGGGTTTTCAAGGATAGCCCTCCCCCTCACGTCCTTGACGAAAAAGGATGCCGCATTTGACTGGACAGAGCGGTGCGAGTCAGCATTTCAAGAGCTCAAGGATCGGCTCACTTCGTCCCCCATCCTTGCACTTCCCTCGGGGAGTGAAGGATTTCAGATATATACAGATGCATCCTATCAGGGGATGGGTGCAGTCTTAATGCAGCACGGACATGTTATCGCTTATGCTTCGCGACAGCTGAAGAAGCATGAGCATAACTATCCTGTACATGATCTCGAGCTCGGGGCCGTAGTCTTTGCCCTCAAGACATGGAGACATTACCTCTACGGGATTCATTGTGACATATACTCCGATCATAAGAATCTCAAATACATCGACACGCAGAAGGTTCTGAACCTGCGACAGAGGAGGTGGCTTGAGTTCCTCTGCGATTACGACTATAAGATGCACTATCACCCGGGAAAGGCGAATACTGTAGCAGATGCTTTGAGCAGGAGAGCCGGCACTTCTGGACCGGAGTCCCGGGTGATGTCTATGGAGCTGCTACGCATGATGGAGGATATGCAGATTACCATGGTTTCGGAAGCCGAGCCAGTGCTCTATCGAGAGTACCTGAACTCTTTGGTCAGCAATGATGATATACAGAAACGCATTCTTACACATCAGAGATTGGATACTGATCTAGAGCCTATCTTTGACGCTCTAAAAAGGGGCAAGCATGGGGATTATACGCTGGAGGACGACCTTCTTCGATTCCGTGGCCGAGTGTACATTCCAGCAGGAGGTGAGATCCGGGATGACATCCTCAGAGAGGCACACTACTCCAGATATTCAGTGCATCCCGGTATCACCAAGATGTGGGCTGACTTACGGCGGACCATGTACTGGCCAGGAATGAAAAGGGAGATCATATACCTGGTGACACACTGCGAGACTTGCCAGCGAGTGAAGGCCGAATGCAAGAGCCCAGGCGGTATATTACAGCCACTGCCAGTCCCAGAGTGGAAGTTCGAGGATATCTCTATGGATTTTGTTCACGGACTCCCTCGCTCTCATTCTGGGCACGACTCCATCTGGGTCATTGTAGACAGGTTGACCAAGGTAGCACGGTTTATCCCGGTCAGAAAGGATGCCCCGGTTGCTGTACTGGTGAGGTTGTTTGTAGAGCAGTTCGTCCGGTATCACGGAGTACCCAGGTCTATTGTTTCAGATAGGGATGGTCGCTTCACCTCCAGGGAATGGAGGGCAGTGCACGCTTACTTGGGATCCAGACTTTCCTTTAGCACTGCCTTCCACCCGCAGACCGACGGTCAGACGGAGCGGACGATACGCACTATGGAGGACCTGCTCAGGTTATGTATTTTGGATACAGGGAAACCTTGGGAGAGGCTACTGCCGTTGATCGAATTCTCATACAACAACAGCCACCAGGCCAGCATCGGGATGGCTCCTTACGAGGCGCTTTATGGGAGAAAATGCCGGACTCCGCTATCCTGGGTGCAAGATGTGGATACTCGAGCCCTTGGGTCAGACTTTGTAGAGGATACGGAGGCTCAGATTCATTTGATCAGGGATCGGCTTCTGGAGGCTCAGAGCAGACAAGCGAAATATTATGATGCTCGACACCGGAAAGTGGAGTTCCAAGTTGGGGACAGGGTTTTCCTGAAAATCCGACCGGTACACGGTATTTCTCGGATTCGGAGACATAAGAAGCTCAGCCCCCGGTACATGGGACCATACCTGATTCTGGAGCGTGTGGGCCCCTTGGCTTATCGGCTGCAGCTACCTCCGGAGCTGAGCAGCCTACACGATGTGTTCCATGTCTCTTCTTTGCGAAGAGCTCTCCTTCGCCCTGAGCAGCATGTCCCTACTGCAGCTGGACCGGTAGAGCCTGACCGTTCGGTTAGATTGGAGCCGATCCGGATCGACGATTCAGCGGTCCGAACGTTGAGGAAAAAGAAGGTTCCACTCGTAAAGGTGCTGTGGTCCAACCATGGACAGGAGGAGCACACCTGGGAACCTAGGGATCTGATGCTGGAGCGTCATCCAGAACTATTTACATCAGGTACTTTTATGTTATTTTCTACGAAATTTCCTTAACAATTTCTGCAACTGGAACCCGTAGTCCCAAACTTAAATTTCGGGGACGAAATTATTTCTTTTGTTTATAGGATTTGTAACATCCCAATGTTACTTCTAGACCCCTTAACTTAGATTGGGTTAGGCATGGGGTGGGTGTTAGGGTAATGAGCTAGGTTTGACCCTAGATAGTGGGTTGTAGCCATGTGGGGCCCACTATGGGGCCAAAGTCAAACTAGGTCAAACTAGCCTAAACAGGAACCCTAGCCACACCATGACCCCCTCATGATGCCCTAACCCTAAATACAATCTAAGTAGACCCCAAGGTAGGTCAGGGGGTCAACCAGTTGACCATGATGGGTCAAGTCAACACCTTTGACCTAAATAGTGAAAATGGTGCCCTAGCCCAATTCACTGGGTTGGGTCCACCCAAATCAACCCAAATTCATCATGTGGGCCTAAAGTGACCCTATAAACCCTAGGGGAGAGAAAAATAGGGCCTCTCAATAGTACTTTTGGGAGAACATCTAGGAGAGAGAAAAGAAGAGAATAGGAGAGAGAAAGTGCCTAGGAATTATTTTGGGCCACTTGGGCTCATCCCACCAACCCATGATGGGTTGGCTGACCATGCATGGGTATTAGGAGGTGTGGGACCCCCCACCATGCTGCCTTGGGCCAAGCCCAAACCCAACCCAAGCCCAACATAGCCTAAACAACTTGGTGGAGTCAACCCTCCCTATTCACTCACCCAACCCGGCCCAACACTTGGCAACCCGACCCACTAGGCTCTAAGCAGCCTTCATGGCCAGTGGGACCCACTCACCAGCCACCTAGCCGGCCACATCCACCAACCCGACCCCCCCTCCTTGGTGAATCCGCCCCTACCTAGGTGAAGTCGCCCACTCTCATAACTCAGCCCCAAACCGACCTCACACCCTCACTCCCACTTCATCCCTACCCCAGAGAGAGAGAGAGAGAGAGGAAGGAAGCCATGGAAGGCCGTGGAGCTCGCCGGAATGTGCATGCTAGGGGAAGCCGCCGCCACCCTCAACCACAACCACCAAGAGTCCGTATCCCCTCCCCTCTTACTGTACTAGTATCCTAGGTCATCTAGGTTAGAGGTCGAGCTCAAACGAGCTCGACATAGGAATCAAAAAGCTTGGAAAAAGCTTCAAAAATGGCGGTTTTAGGTTCCTTTCGGTTTGGTTGCGCCGCCGCCGTCCGCCGCCCTCCGCCGCCCAGTCGCCGGCCAGCCCTAGCCCCGACCACCGTGAGGCCGGGGAAGGTCTTGGCCGGAGGCCCCGCCGCCGGCGATGGCCGGAATCCACCCCGCAAGGGTGGCCTGCACGGTTGGCCCTGCATGCACTGCATGGAGAAGAAGAGCAGCTGCCGTTAGATCTCTTTAAGATTCGTGCAACGATTTTATTAATAATTCCCTGTATTATTATTTTATGAATAATGTGGAATAGTGTCACATGGTAACAGATATTTTGCATGTTGTTTTTGAGGCACTTAGAGGCCCCACCTTAGGATGAACCCTGAATGAAAAAGTTAGGTAGATGGGTTAACTTTGCAATGCCACAGAAAATCATGACTTTTGGACCAGTAGGCTGCCCTGTAGGGTTGTTTTGCTAGGACTGCCCCTAAACTAGGGCAGAAACCAAATTTGATGCCCAAGACAAACCAAGCATCACCATGACCTGAAATTTTGGTCATGGGTGTATTTAGGGCATGCCTATGCCCTGCCAAAAATTTGGAATTTTTGGAAGAACTTTTTCTATAGTTTTTATCAAAATATCAAAAATTAAATTAAGGGCATAATTGTAATTTTAGGCACCCAAATGACCCCAAATTTTGGTGGTATGTCCTTGGGGACATTATTGGTGTTTGGTAGAAATTTCAAGGCAATTGGACCCCTGCATGAAGGGTTATTCCATGTGTTTGTGTAGGCTAATTTAGGCATTGGTGTGCAATTAGCAATAATTTGTATTCTGTGTATTTAACCTAACTGAGGCACCCAAAAACCATGCAATAAATTCCAGTGATACTTTAGGGCATGTTTCACCCCTAGAATTATTTTTGGGATTTTTGGAATTAAAAATTCCACTTAATGGAATTTTTCAAATTATAGATCCTTTTGTAAAATAAATGGGAAAAATAGGTTTTGGCTATAGAAAACCTTCAGATTCAGCCAAGTCAAAGTATGGTGTTTTAATTGACTTAAGAAAATTTCATATCTCTGTTTGGCAACTGTTAGAGCAAAATTCATGGAAATGACCATTTTACCCTTTTTGTAAATGTTTATGAATTGGTATAAATACTTGTTGGAAAATTGTGAGAATAATCCTAGAGTTGCATAATTGTTATATTAGTCTTGTAGATTTATATCAGAATTTTTGGGTACAATGTTAATTATTAATTAGCATAATGGCATTTTTGGTAAATAATTAGGAATGGATTTTGATAGACCATTACCCTGTAGAAATTAATAAAACTCTGCCATTAGTCATAAAATAGTAATATAAATGCTCAGTAATTTTCCTGGAATTTTAGTGTATATATTTCTTGTACTTCATTTGGAAAGTGAAAAATAGGTAGAATTTGTATTAATTATGGGAAAAATAGAAATATAAAAAGAGAAATTATGAAATGTTGTAGACAGTAATATTTTATTCATATGCAACTCAGGAAAATTCCCTTAGGTCAGAAGATTTTAATTGATAACACTTCTTGTGTAAAATGACCTAGGGAATAACTTAAAGGATTTATTTAAAGGCCTTAATGACCTAAGAAAAATTACGAAAATCAACACACTCATTTTATTAGTCCATACCACCCTAGGATAAATATTTGGAGTCAGTTGGACCAGGAATTTAGAAGTTCGATCTCAGGGTGGTGTTAAGTCATGGGGTGCACATAGTAAAAGTAGGCCGGACTATAGGCCGCCAGGGGATGAATCAACAACTGAGTTAGAGTCTAAGTTCGGAAGTACAACCCTGGGTGGCAGATGCATTATGGAGACGAGAGTAAAAGTGCAACATTAATCATGCCTAGGTAGAGTTGACGGAAGACCGTCACTCCTTAATCCATACCTTAAATCACTAGGTCACTCTATGTAACAGAAGAGAGAAAAAGGGGTCCGGGGTAAGAAACAACTAAAGTAAATATCCTTGAGAAAGGGAGCTTTGGGATTCAGCCCATAGCAGCTCCTAGTGCCCCTGAGAGCCCTTCACCGGGAATACCTTGGGCAGTCCTGGGATTAACCTTAAGACTCTAAGTATGATAATCTGTAGATAAGAGTAGTCTAATAGGTTAAGTGAACTGGACATGTGCTCACTCGTGCCGGGTTGGAGGGACTTGGAGTCTTTTGACTACTTGCTCACCCGTGCAGAGTTGGAGGAAAGAAATTGGTTTATATACACTCACCCGGCCAGGGTTGGAGGGTTTGTAGCATATACTCACCGTGGCGGGTTGGAGAGATTTGAGACAGGATAGTCCCCTGAGCTGGAGGCTCAATATATAATACTTGCATGTGCATATACTAGTGGCGGGCCATGCGGTACTGGCCGGTCGTCACACCGACGGCAGTACGGTGGACCAGGCGGGTGCGAGGGTTAGAAGGACCAGTAGGATATTTATACTGGAGTCTGGAGGACTTTTCCTAATAACGCGCACCCGACCCAACAAGACTGACAGGTAGTCAGCAAAGTGGTACGCAGAGACTCTAGAGTGCACTGTCGGTGTACAGAGGCGTACAAGAGAGGTCTAGGCCTGGTAGTGTGTATACCCGCCTAGAAGGCGGAGACGCCCGCTCCGCTGCTGCCGTAGCCACAACGGTAGTACCTGAGAGTGATGCTAGCTCTCGAAAAGTGGGAACTAAAGGTCTGTGATCACGGAGTCGTGTGTGTGTGTCGCACTGCATGTTCATATCATACCCACCATATAGATGCATAACATTAATCTTCATAACAATTTAAGTCACCTAATGTATAAGTGGTATGGGACGCTTATACATTAGGACCTGCTATACGATCCCTTAGCCTATAAGCCTGAGTGGGCATGTTTATAGGTTAAGGTTATTTTCCTTTATATATATGCTTGTGACTCTGACACCCCATTGTATAAATGGTATGAGACATTCTATACAATGGGAGCCTTGCAAAAGATCCCTTGCTTATGCGTACCCGCATAAGTGGAGGTTACACTTCATTATATTTTGATTATATATACCCTGTTAGTTTCCTGTCACCTGCTCGCCTTTGCCACCCCCTTGTTGTCCTCCGCTTCGTCCTCCCGCACGGTGCCTAGGAGTGGCAGGAGGAGGTGCTGAGGATACGACTTAGTCTTTTTGACTAATGGTCGGTGACCTTACTATTTTAGGAGCTCGAGGAGGTGGACCAGCACGTCGAGGAGGCAGGGCTTGAGGGACAGATACCTACTACTACTACTGGAGCACGTCTACAGGTGATGAGAGAGTTATGGTTTTTCCGCTGCTGTGTATGAGAGTGAGAGAGAGATATGATGTACTGGGCATAAGCCCTTCTTTCATTCATTTTCTGTACTCATTATGGACTGTCTTATGTTTCATTTGATATATATATACTGTGGCTGTGGACTTGCTTCTGCTTTTACTCTGATTTATTATACAATTATTCTCATATTGGCCGAACAGGTTATGATCGTACTAGCCGGCAGAATCGGCGTCTTGCGGTGACGACTAACTCGTGCGTTAGTATCACCGTAAGGCGGCGGTTCTGGGCATAAGATCCGGGTTGCCTCGGATTTGAGGAACAGGATCTTACACAGTAGACCTTTCTTGTGCAGCTCCAGCAATCCTCTCTCGCTCATGTGGCCAAGCCTGGCATGCCACAATAGAGAGGAGTCTTCGTCTGACGTCGTAGAGACTGCTGCGTCGCCAGTAATGGTGGAGCCAATGAGCCTATAGATGGTACCACAACGCTCTCCTTTCATGACCACCAGAGCTCCCTTCTTGACTTTCAAATAGCCGCCATCACCGGTGTAGGAGTAGCCAGCCGCCTCCAGAGTACCTAAAGAAATAAGACTTTTTCTTAAATCTGGTACGTACCTGACATCGGTGAGCGTTCTGACTGTTCCATCGAACATCTTGATTCTGATGCTGCCAATCCCCATTGTTCTGCACTCTGAGTTGTTCCCCATCAGAACACGTCCTTCATCATGTTGCCTGAAGCTATGGAACCATTCTTTGTTCGGGCACATGTGATAGGAGCATCCAGTGTCCATGATCCAGGAGTCGCAAGAGTCAGTAGTGGAGCGTACATGAAGTACATCTGCTTCACTCTCTGAGTCTGATGCCACGACCGCCTGCTGTGGCTCTTGATGCTTCTCCTTAAGCTTTTTCTTTGGACAATTATTTTTCCAGTGCCCTTCTTCTTTGCAGTAGTGACACTTGTTGTTCTAGGTCTTGGACTTGGATCTGAATCGATTTGCTTTCTTCCCTCTGTCCCTTGATCTGCCTCTAGCCGGCTCGCTGCTTTTCACAAACAGTCCTTCGCTGGTGCTGGGGCCAGATTTGCTCCTAGTTTCATTTGAGAGCAAAGTTGTCATCACCTCCTCCATCTTCAGAGTATCTTTGCCGTAAAGAATTGTGGTGACCAGATGATCAAATGACTTCGGCAGAGAAGACAGCAACAGAAGAGCCTGGTCTTCTTCTTCGACTTTTATCTCCATACTTCGCAACTGTGAAGTGAGCTTGTTGAACACGTTCATATGCTCCAACAACTGAGTACTCTCTGACATCCTCAAGCTGTACAACTGCTTCTTGACGTAGAGTTTGTTCGTGAGCGACTTGGACATGTAAAGCTCCTCCAGTTTCTTCCACAGATCTACTGCAGTCTCAGCATCGACTACATTGTACATGACTTCATCCGCTAGGCATAACTGGATTGTGCTGATGGCCTTCAGATCCAACTCCTCCCATTCGTCATCCTTCTTCCCGGATTTCTCCTTGCCGAGAAGCGCCTTATGGAGACTTTGCTGAACGAGAACTGCTTTGATCCTTTTCTGCCACAAACCAAAATCGATTTTTCCGTCGTACTTTGGAATCTCGAATTTTGCCGCCATTGCTATTGCTCACGGAGGTCCAAGGTTGGAACCTCGCTCTGATACCAATTGTTATGAAATTGGTCCTAGTCCGTAACACGTGTTGTCACGGACAACGCAACGGAAATGAGCGAACAATAGTAATAGCGCAATAATAAAAGAGCGAGAAACCAAGCACACAGACGACACACATATTTTTTACGTGGTTCGGAGAGAAGCTCCTACTCCACGGGGAGAGCACTGGGGAAGATCCACTAAAATGATAGGGAGTTTGATACAGAGTTACACTGAGATCATAAAGATCGGAGACGCGCCAAAATTCTGTCCGATCACTGTCTGGAGGCTATGCCGCCGCCTGCCGTCGTCGATTCCTGTAATCCTCCGCCTGAGATTTCCACCGTCGATGGGTCGACCTCCAAGGTCGTCGACTTCGCCGGAGCCACCTGCTCCCGAGTTGCCCGTCGGAATGATGGCCGGCCGCCGCTGCTTCTCCCTTCGAACGCCGCCGCCGCTGCCTTGGACAACCGCCGCCTCTGAACTCTCTCTTCCTCTCCTCTTCTCCTCTTCTCGGATCTGGTGTGTTTGAAACCCATGGGGGTCTCTCCTTTTATAGGCTAGAAGAGGTGGTGGTTGCCATAACCACATGGAGGTGGTAGGTGGTTGCCATAACCACATGGAGGTTGTAGGTGGCGGTTGGCAAGAGTGGTGAGGACCGGTCAAACTTGTTGAACAAACTGAATATCAAGTTTGACTTTGACTGTGAGGTGGCATTTTACATTAACAATTTTCATTATATGTGATTGCATAAATTTTATAAGTGGTTAATCTTGCTACAATGTTGAGTAAGAATTAATTAATTATATTCATGTTGATTCTGTGCACATAGGTCACACAAGATTATTTGATTTATTGATGTTATAACGTGAACGTTTGTGGCATGCACGCTTAATATAAATTTCTAACATGTTGATCTAAAGTATGGTTTTGCACCAAAGTATGGTTTTGCACCATTATTGTGAGTTTCAATTCGATTGTAATCCACCTCGCCAAGGGCCTCACGGATATGCAAAAATCTGGAGTGTTGGTATATCCAAAGTCCGATCTTACATTGTTTGCACGACTTTCAACTCACTTGTAATCCACCTCCTCTGAGGAGCCACAGACATATCCAAAATTTAAATCCTACACCATTGACGCGACTTTCAACTTGCTTGTAAGTTGTAATCCACCTCGCCAGGGCCTCGTGGATATGCAGTAGTTGAGAGTGTGTTGATCCCTCGTGGATATGCAGTAGTTGAGTGTGTGTTGATCCAATGTCTAATCTTGCACCATTAATGCTACTTTTATCTCTCTTATAATCCACCTCGCTATAGACCTCGTGAACATACGACAGTCAAAAATGTGTTGATTCTAAGCCCGGGCTGATGTCGCGACATGATATCTAACTCATTAAGTATTTGGCCTCATACTTTTTTAGACCTCATTAAAGAGACCAAAAAAAGGAGGATTGTGTGCAGCTTGCACTCGTCAAAATCCTATGTACACATTTAAAAGAGCTACCCAAGGATAGTTGTACAAAGGCCCCATGTAGCTCGCTTAAGGATGACCATGTGCTCTCTTAGGATCCTCTAAGCAACTCATTACGACCTTATGGGCCTCTTCAACACTTGTCGGATAACAAGTTCATTTCTCCACAGTTCTCTAACAATCATTTAAGCTCGCGCAGGGGTGGGGTCCATCCACTGACACATGGACACCCCTTACTAGACCTGTTGCCTATAAATATGACCACATCTAGAAGGGGAAGAAACCACTAGCCAGCCCACAAGAGACCTCGTGTAGAACGTGCGAGCTCTCCCTGGCACGCTCAGAGTCGGCCCCTTCCCCCAACCTAACACACTGTTTAGTTTGGGAATGAGAGTTCTTATACACTCTTGGGTGTACAGTGTGACCTCCTAGCTGTAGCTAGCCGATATTGAGAGTTGTCCGAGCAACCATACCCCCATCATTCCCATTCCCTCTCTTGGACTCACGAGTTTTACTTTGGTGGGTCAATAACCTCGGCCCATATCCAAGTCCAAACTATGAAGCGAAAATTTTGAACTTCAACAATCAAAGTTTTACAAACTTCGGTCATGTAATACCATGAAAATCACCGATGTCATTACTATCCATTAATAGTAGATCGAGCTCTACAGTCATGTAACCAAGTTGGATCAACATTGACCAAACCAACCTTTATTAGGCTTCTTAAAACTTAGGCTCCGTTTGGGGGGGGGGGGGGTTATTTTCACCGGTCAAGCGGTTACGACCGCATGAACCTTAAGGTCCGGTTCATGCGGTCGTAAACGCTTGACCGGTGAAAATAAGAGCCTTAATTAGCCCATCCACTCTTAACGAGAGGGAATGGTGTCTTGAGGGCAGATAGGTCCAAAGAAAGGCATTTTCCAACTGATTTCAAGGTGGTGCATGAATGTGCTAAAGCATATATAATAATTTGAAGAAATATTTGCAAATTAAATAAAAATTATGATAGAATTATGATTATTTAGAGATTGTCATATGTAGAACAAAATCGTCTATCTGTAAATTATTACTATTTGCGGCTAAAAAAAAACAAAAATGATTATTACAATTATTTTTGTCATTTGTAGTTCAATGTAAAAAATTAAAAACATAAAAAAAGAGAAGACATTCATTCCTATAATTATAAACACTATATATAATTGTTTAAAAGATTAAATATTATACTCATAGTACTCATACAGAAAATTTTAAAATAAATAAAAAGATTTCAATTAAAATTATTGACATTTTGTAGCTTATCGCCTGAAATACGGATTTTTGGCACTTTGCATCCTGAATCTTTAAAATTGTCACTTTGCACCCCCAATTATCCAATTTTAGCACTTTGCATCTCAGGACGAAATCTCAAAGGTATTTAGGACCGGACATCACAAAAAATACTCATTCAAACGAATTTAGGTTATGGTAGGACAAATAATCCGAGATGTAAAGTGTCAAAATGATTATTTTTTATGTTGCCCAGACCTAAATATCCATGAATTTTTTGCATGGGCAAAACGACAGAAATCGATAATTGGGGGTGCAAAATGCCAATTTTAAATGTTGGGCGGCAGCCGAGCATGCCCAACATTATTATAATGCTGGGCTCCCAGCAAGCTTCAGGCCGGGCCCAGGTCTGGGCCTGGCTCGGGCCGGGTACTAGGTCGGGCTCTGGCCAAATAAGTGGGTCTGGTGAGCCCCCCTTAAGCCGGGCCTGGGCCTGGCCCGGGCCTAACCAGACCTGGCCCTGGGCCGGGCCTAACCAGACCTGGGCCTGGCCCAGGCCTAACCAGACCTGTGCCTACTCGGGCTCGGGGCCGGGCAGACCCGGGCCAGACAACCGGCCCGGGCTAAATTTGCACCCCTACTTATTAATTATTATTTTCATATAATATTTTTTTTCTTATAAACAATATATATGATATTATGATTAGTTTATTAATTTATTTAGTCTTGAAAGAGTCTGTAATTGAAAGGAGCCATGTCGCTCATCGTCCCCATTTGCAGTGCTTACACTGAATGCGTGTGGGCAGCAGCTCTCCTCAGTTCTTTGAGCTCCTCGGGAGGGACGAGTGGAGGAGGAGGGTGCACTCTCTCTCTGTTTCTCTTTCTCATTTCCAGGTTTCTTTCTAGCTCTGGAAAGCGCTCGCCGGAGGCGTAGAAGGAGATGGGCGAGGTTCCCTTCGAGACGCGCTGGACTTTTGAGGTGAATTAAAGTTCATTCCGATCCTATGTTTTTCTGCAAGCTTTGTTAACGGCATCGCCGTCGTTTTTGGCTAATTTTAGAGCTGACAAATGCGAATGATTATGAGTAGGGTTCTTCTCTCAGTCTCGAGGTGACCTTTATTTTTCCTGTTTTGATCGGTGATTTTCTTCGATCTGGAACTTGTTTCAAACGCCGTCCTATTATAGATCTGACAATTTTCGTTAGAAATTTCATTTTTCTGTGGTTAATTCATGCAGGACTTCAAGATAATTTTTAATGCGAGATGGGGGAGGAAGAAGGAGATTAATAAAGAAGATTCAAACTTAGATAGAAATCGGAGGTATTCTGATGGAAATGCCATTAAGAGTGCAGACTTAAAGTATCCTTCTGACATGGCTGTTTTTGAGCAGTTTGAGCAGCAGGTCTGTATGTGATAACCTTCATGATTTGCTTGAGTGTACTTTCTTGCATTGATCCAATCTGGTTAGAAATGTTGAATCTATTCCGATTTGAATTGTCCAGGAAAGGCATCATGAAACCAAGGTTGCAGCTAATTCAGGGAGATCCGATGGTGCATTGTAAGATTTTGTAAATATTGTCACTTTTGATGTCCTCCTTATGCATTTTATGTTATGCTTAACTTAGTGACTTGTAATGGAAGTACGCCTGTCAGCTATGAAGCACCAGTACTTTCTTGAGGGTCACGTACTCATACCGGATACGTATCTAGTACCGGTATGTATCTGATACTCGGCGGATACACCCGTTACTCTAGTCTGTAGATACATTTCAACTTGGCAAATTGTTCTGCATATTGTGATATGAGTATGATTTTCTAAAGTAATCAAAGGACTTATGTCTGTCTTTTAAAAAAGAAAATTTTATGTCTCATAAATGCAACTAGCGGTGTTTGTTTATTATAGTAAGAAAATGTGCTTCAAATTTAAGTATTTTTTCATGAAAATGTTGTGGGCCGCTCATTCACAGGCCTAATCCCGCCAGTCGAGCTGCACAATAGGGCCGCGGCCCGCACACCTCAACCCATCTCAGTGCATGTTCTCGGCGTTAGCTACACCCTTGGGTCCGAACTCTCGTTGGGACCAAAGTTTGGTTCCAACACTTTACCTCCTTGATGTAAGATCTTAACGCTAGCTCACATCACTCTAAATAAAAAGCTATAAAATTTTTGATTTAAATTTTATTATTTTATTTTTACTATATACATGTGCATATATATAGACACATGAACATGCATATGCATGCATATTTGCATGTATATACATGGACATATTGCGTGTGTATTTATATAAGTTAATTGTAATTACATTGTACCCCAATTGTACCCGCATATTTATTTTTTATTTTCCCGTCCCATCGTACCAAATACGTATCATACTTAGTACCCGTACCGGTGCTTCATAGTCTGGCATCAAATTTTTCTTGCTGCATTAGTGCTATATGGTTCTCCCTTAATATGCTTACAATTTGGAATTCCTGAATTAAGAAGTTCTTGTTAATCCCTTGCTGTATTTTTGTTTAATTGATAAAAATATTAGCACAAATCTTCTAAGTACTTCATCAGAAGCTTGTTTGTATATTCATTACTTGATATTTATAGTGTCATATGGTACTTTTTTGGGGGGAAAGTTACTCTTTTGTGAACGGCATAATTTTCATAAAAACTATTCCGAGTCCCATTCACTGTGTGAATTTTATTACTAGAAATTGCTTCATACATGATGTAGCATTATAGTTCTTGAGAGGTGCTGGAAACATATTGCTCGACTTCAGCACTATAGTTGCATGTTTCTCCTGTAGTTGAGTATATAAAAACAACAGAATTTGATCAATACAAAGTAGCATACAATGTTATGGGAAAACCCATAATTCTACGTACAATTGTTGTTTGCTTTAGAAAATAAAAAACCTAGGGTTCTTCCCCTCCTCCTTCCGTATACTTCGTTTTAGGTTTATTCATGTTCTACTCTCCACAGTTCCCCCTCATTGCATCCCCGCTGCCTATCCCCCTTACCTTATTTTTAAGGAGATTGCAAAATTACCTTCGGGTCCGGGATCGTTTTCATTTCCCCTACTTCTGTGAATGGTGAGATCGTTCATATCCTGAGTTATTATTGTATCTGTTTTGTTTTGTGTCATAGCAGATCCTAAATAAAATCACGAGTGAAAGATTTATGTTACCTATTTTTTTGCTGATGTAGTTTGTTTGTTATTCTTTCCCATTTGAGTATTCTCGGCATTTAATATTGTTGTTTTCCATCACTTGGACTGTTTTGTGGCCTGAGTTCATTTAGTTTATTTTAATTTTATCTTTAGTTATCCTCGAGTTGATTTTGGATATTTAGAATCCCACCACTAGTATTTAATTGCATATACTGTTGCATTTAGACTTCAATTGGTTTTTTTTTGTAACTACAATTTCATCAATTGTATCGGTCATGCACAAGTGCATCCACATTGCATCAATTCATCCCGATGAACTAGAATTACATCAATGTATCAATGGTCTACTATCCGATGGATAAAATTTGACTGAAAAGGACTGCTCTGAATTAATCTATAAGTTCAACTTGATCAATTTTCCATATCCAAATGTAGCTTAGGATATGTTAGCTGACCCAAATGCAAATAAATGTTCTGTTTCTTGCACTTTTTACGTCAAATTCTTGCATTTATGTTATCGTTTTTCTCCTTCCATGGAAGGAAACCACTGGATAAGTTTTCTTTCCTGGAAATTTGTATTTTAGTGTTGAACTTGTACAGGTTGAAGCCCCTACTTCCTCCATTTGATTCTGCAGAAACCCGCTCTTTAGCAGAGACTTTGTGCAGGTACAACATATTGCCAATTGTATTCTGAGTTTAAACAATTTCAACTAGTTAAATTGTTAAAATTCCATTTACAATCTACTTATGGAATTTGAAGGTTATCATTTGTTTGGCTCATTGTAGAGATATCCTTCGTGGTAGTCCTGATGTTAAGTGGGAAACGATTAAAGGTTTGGAGAATGCAAAACGCCTTGTTAAAGAAGCTGTTGTCATGCCCATAAAATATCCAAAGTACGTGTTACTTGTCACTTTTCAAAAATCTGCAAATACTTTTAGGGAACTTCTTGGTATATTGCCCTGCCTTATGATAGCTGTACTGTAGGTCATCCTTGTTTAATTGCTATATATATGGTTCAAATATATCTTTTTTTTCTCTTACTTTTATTTTTGTAAATAGCTTGGCGTGGGAGTTCTATGTTGTTTCATGCTTTAGAATATATCGACCTCTTAACTTTTGTGTATGTTTACCACAAAATATCCGCAGCTCTCAGTGGATATCCTCTAGATGAGGTTCTTTTGTGCTAAATAAAATCTTGATGTCCCACAGAGATATTAAATAATCGTTACTTGTATCAAATAACCAAAAGAATTTCTGAGATTAAAAATGAATCAATAAAAGCAAGAAGAGAAGGGAACTCCAATAAATTTCTGAGTTAAAAATAAGTCGATAGAAACCTGAAGAAAAGGAAATTCCATTCTTTTTATTTGAAGGAGAAATCAGAGAAGAATGTGTTATTGTAGTAATTGTAAGTAGAACAAGAATTTACGCTTCATTTTTCTTAAACTTCATGCCAGAAGGAAGAAGCACAAATATTATAAAAGATCTGTTGGATATAGGACACAAAATTTCTATGCTTGGTAACTTTATGCAACTATGCTTGAGGGGAATGTTTGAGTTGCATATGATTTGACTTGTTGAAGGACAATATTTGGTAGTTATGTCTAGAATAGTCAGGAAAACTTTTTGGAATTTGAAAGATTAAGAGTCCATCAAATATGCTATTTGATCTCCATCAAGTATGCTATTTGATCTCCATCAAGTATATGCTATTTGGTCTACAATGAAAAATGCTAACATTCGTATCATCAATTTTTATCCTTTTTTTCTGCATGTGAATGCTATTGATTTTCTGCAAGTTTGGTGTTCTAGGTACTTTAAGGGGCTTCTTTCTCCTTGGAAGGGAATTTTACTGTTTGGCCCTCCTGGAACTGGGAAGGTTTGTTCTTAAAAACTGCAGAATTCTCTATGTTATCTATTTTATAGAGAGCTTATGAATATAAAGCTGGAAGGTCGCAACGAAAGAAAAACTATATAGAAGGTAAAGGTTAACAGATTGAGTATGTATAAAAACTTACCACCATTTTGATTTTTCATTTGTTGCATGCGTGTTGTTTCAGTTATCGTAATTTTTTTTATATTTCTCATCCAACAAGTAATTGCATCACTAAAATTTCTATCATGCTTTATAGTTGATTGCTAACCTTCAAATTTGTCAATCTCTCTTGGACACACTGACCGGAGTTTCTTGTTGTTGATAGCAATGATTGCATCACGATGAAATGACATGGATTTGAGATTATTTAGGAAATAATGAAATCGAAATGGCAAGGTTGAGAGCAAGTGATGAGCACTCATTGCCGAATACATCAGTGGATACTCACTTGCAGAATGCACCATCCACCTTCCGAAAAGAATAGTACATTATTTATAGGGTGGTGTTAAGGACACACCATTTTCGGCTATGTGCACACCCATCAAAAAAATAACCATTAATATTTTATGTTTTCTAAACCCCACCCATAAACTAAAGCCGAAGCATTGAACCCGCCTCCCCCTTCCCGATATTTGGAGCTCCTCTTCCCGATTGCATCCGGCGAAACCTTCCCCCCCCCCATTCCTCTGCCGAAACCCTTCTCCTCCAACGCAATCCCGATTCTCTCTTCCCCGCCATTAATGTTTTGGCATCTCCCTAACATCAAAAAAATAACCCTTAATACTTTGGGTAATGTCTCCTCCACTGATACCTCCCGATTCCTGCCATCAATGTCTCTTCCGGTTCTACAGTTTTGACATATGTTCCTGCAGGGTGGACAAAGCCGAAGATGGTGCGGAGCTCCGCGTAGTTCCTGCAGGGTGCACATATGTTCCTGCAGGGTGCACATAAAATTCCAATGGGTGCACATAGTATTGATGTGCACAAAGCCGACGATGGTGTGCCTTTAACACCACCCTATTTATATTATTTTGCAACTTTAGTTACTTAAATACCCTTATAAAAAATTTCTTATAAATATAACATCATCATTGACCTTAGTATACAAAAGTCTATACTTTCTTAACCCTAGTTCCGTTGTTAGATTTATTGGTTCTTCAATACAAGATTAGATTATGTTATCTTCTTTGTAATTAAAGATATTTGGTTTGATGTTTTTTTTCTTACATTGAGGTAATCTAAATGGCAAGGTTGTGGTAATCTGCCATCAAATTGAATGCTTCCTAGATTATGTTGATGTTAATGGAAGAAAGAAAGAATGGTCATAGTCATTTCTGATTGTTCTAGAGTTGTATTCTTCAAATAAGATATATTTAACCAAATATGTTGCACCTCATTGATAACACTGCTATCCACATAGAGAACAGTGTTATCTAATTAACATTGAATCAACATGACCTGAAGTTTCTTTTCTTCCTAATGACGTAATTTTACCATGTCATCCTGTTGTTGATTTGTTGCAAAGAGATTTGCGCAAAATATGTTGAAACTTCATGTAACATTCAACTTGGTTTGATTGGGAATGAAGATTTGTAAACCCAACCCAAACACATGGAATAAGGCTAATGAAGAGGATGATAAGATGGCCCTGCTGTTGATTTCCAATTATTTTATTTTATTTGGATTTTCTAAATGGTTATGTTCAGAAAAACTAGATAACTTGGTGATGCAAGAGTTTCATAGGTATTTTTGTGGCTGGAATTCAAATCTATAATATGTTCTGTGTAATTCTGTATTACTTCATCTTCTGGATGCTTAGATCCACTTCTATCATCAACTCTTCTTATATATTTCATTCCTCTATATTTTTACATGTTTTTATACTATTCATGGACTGCCTCTCTATTTCTAGACTATGCTCGCACAAGCCGTGGCAACCGAGTGCAAGACTACATTTTTTAATATCTCAGCATCTTCAATTGTTAGCAAATGGCGAGGTATGTGAAATTAATGGGTCATTTTTTTCCTATTAGTTGCAATAATCAATGTCTTATAGTATTGTATTCCTCTTCTTTTTGGATTTAACTTAAATTAAAATTAATGTCAGTATGCTCGTACTAACAATTTTTTATATCATCATTGATGGATTGATATTTTATATTTGGTATATGAAGACTTTATACTTGATCTTAGCATGATTGTCACATTTCCGTGATCACTAGATTCAATAAGATACTTGTTCCTCTTCTAGGTTGATGCCTCGGTGATGGGGAGCAACCCACCCGACCCGTTCGGGTCTACTCAAGGTGACCTTGGGCGCAATGACGATCGGTATTGCTCATAATGAGCGGATCGCCGATCTTAGGATTAGTTATTCTCTGTGTTTTTTATTTCTATTTGTAATTTTTTTTTTGGGACCGCAACGAACGACAAATCATGACTATTCGTTGTCCCCCGTAGTGTCTATATATTGAGGGTGAAGACTCTCATTTGAGGGATTGAAGATTTGAGTGCTGAAGCCTTATTTTCGATCATTTCGGCGCCGAAGCCAAAGTCCCTGGCTTGAAGCACGGTACTCCTTTCCCTCCTTGACATTAATCCCCCCTCCTCCCATTCATAGCAGTCGTCCCTCCATTCCCCCTCCCTATCCCACTGCCGACTACCCCACCTCATTTCAGTGCCCCTCCAACTGCAACCGCAAAACCCCCTCCACTACCCACTGCCGCCCCCATTTCCCCTCCAATTACCTCCCCCAATCATCCTCCAACAGCAACCCAAAACCCCCTCCTCTATCCACTTCCCCCCCATTTCCCCTCCAATTATTTCCCCCAATCATCCTCCAACAGCATCCCAAAACCCCTCCTCCCCCCACTTCCCCTCCAATTACCTCCCCCAATCATCCTCCAACAGCAGCCCAAAACTCCCCCACCTTTTCTTCAAAAGCCGCCCCATTCCCCCCTCCACTAATCCCCTTGAATTCATCTTCAGTGATCACTGGAATCATCCTCCGGTGATCCCTCCTCTATTCCCCTTTTAATTCCTCCATTTTTTATTTTTTTGGCAATCGCCGCAAAACATCTTTGGCCCCCACCTCCGGCGACCCTCGCCGGAAATCCCCTCCGGCAACAAACTCCGGCCATCCACCACCCAACTACCCCCATAACCACCATAACTACCTCCCCATTACTAGTATAACTTCCCACCACGCTACCCCATAACTTCCATAACCTTCTCCCTCCACTACCTCCATAACTCCCCACTACTCCACTAATCCCACCCTTCCTTCAAACGTGAAGCCGCATCCTCCCCCCTTGATGTGAGATAAGACGGCTTGTTCCATTAAAAAGATTGCCCTAATATTTTAGGTGATCTTATAAATCATTTGCTGATAAGGATACTTGGTGGTAGTGTGAGTGTGCAAAAGCTATTGATAAAAAGGATGCGTTTTTAAAAGACGGTAAAATTGAATAATATCGAGGCTTATATTGGTAATAAGAAAACTAGAAGTCTTGTTAAAATTCTAGTGAGCAAAATAAAAGTTACAATTTTGATGATTTTGTTACGAGATCACGATGGTGGACGAAATACCATTGCAAGTGAAAACCTTCGGCTCGGATGTGTGCATCTTTGTAATTCCCCATGGTACTTTTATTTATAATTTCGCGCTCTGTATATTTTTATTCATATATGTGTAAGCCTAAGTGAGGGAATTTTTGGTATTTTGGATAATTTCTTCGTGCCATACTTATGGGTGGAAGTTTATTTGAATTAGGTATGCACGAGACATGAGTTAATATTTGTTTCCTCTTGTTTCCTCTTCCCCCACCTCTTGCTCTCTCTCCCTTCCTTCCCACGCCCCAACTCCCCCACCCCCACCTGATATCTCCACTCATTGGGTATCGAGAGGTAGAGATTGTGTAACATTGTAATCTAGTTTAACAACAAATCAGCAGTCCGGCCGTGCCCCGCGATAAGAAGTAAACTAAGTAGTTGTAATAAAACTGGTACATAACAAACATGTTTAAAAAGTACTAAAAGTAAGCTTACAACGGAAGTAAAAAAAACAGTTATGGATAAACATGATAACCTCAAAATCTAATTTACAGAGCCAAGGAGTAATAAAAAGAGCCATAAAGTTGAATTACGGATTCGACTAAACGCACATTTCGAGCCCTGGAAGCAGCCTTGGTGCACTGGTGAAGGGGAGCCTTGGTGCACTGGTTGAGGTGTTGTTGTGTGACCTTGAGGTCACGGATTCGAGCCCTGGAAGCAGCCTCTTGCAAAAATGCAGGGTAAGGTTTGCCTATATTTCACCCTTATTGTGGGACCCTTCCTCGGACCCTCGCTGTGCGGGGATGCTTTGTGCACTGGGCTGCCCTTTTAGGCGCGCATTTCCTATTCACTTTACTTTTAAGATTTTCAAATAATATAGCAACAACACTCAAGCCTTTATCCTACTATAGTGGGGTCGGCTATATGGATCCTTTGTCGCCACTGTGCCCTATCTTTTGTCATAATCTCACTAATGACTAAGTACATCATGTCTTTCCTTATAGTTTCATTCCAAATCTTTATTGATCTACCCCTCCCTCGTTTAACATGCCTAGTGACCAGACTCTCACAACGCCTATCAGGTGCCTCTAATGGTCTTCCTTTGTGCATGTCCAAACCATCTTAGTCGAGCTTCTCGCATCTTATATCCAATTGGTGCTACTCCTGTCTTATCCCCGATACATTCATTCCTAATTTTATCCATTCTCGTGTGTCCGCACATCCACCTAAGCATTCGCATCTCCGCAACTCCCATTTTTGCTCATGTACACAATTCACTGCCTAACACTCAGAACTATAGAGCATTGCTTGTCTAATTGCAGTATACTAAAACTTGCCCTTAAGTTTTAATGGCACCTTACGATCACATAAGATCCTTGACGCGTCTCTCCACTTCAACCAACCCACTTGGATTCTGTGTCACATCTTTATCAATACCTCCGTTTTTTTGAACTATCGATCCAAGATATTTAAAACACTCGCTACGGGAAATATCTTGATCACCCAACTTAATAACGAAGTCATCCGCCCTTCTTGCACTGCTAAATTTAAGCACCATATACTCCGTCTTTGCTCTGCTCAACCTAAAACCCTTCCTTTCTAAAGTGTCTCGCCAAGATTCAAGTTTTTCTTTTACACCCTCGCGCGTCTCATCGACCAAAACGATATCATCCGCAAACAATAGACACAAAGGTATTCTTGTTGGATATGTCCGTTGAGTTCATCTAAGATAAGGGTAAAGAGATAAGGGCTTAAAGCTGAACCTTGATGTAAGCCGAAATTCCAGTGTTAATCCTCCTGATGTCCTCACCCTTGTCACTGAATTTGTATACATATTTTTGATTATGTCAATGCATGATACATTTACACCTTTCTTTTCTAAGACTCTCCATAAGATCTCTCTTGGAACTCTATCATAAGCCTTCTCAAGATCGATAAAATGATGCCAACCTTGGATTCATAACACCCTTCCTTTAGATGCACTAATGAAGTTATTGATAGCTTCTATAATCTGTCGTACTTTCCAATTCACAGGTGATTCAGAGAAGTTAGTAAGAGTGCTGTTCGATCTTGCCAAGCACCATGCCCCATCAACAATTTTTCTAGATGAGATTGATGCCATAATTAGTCAACGTGGTGAAGCACGTAGTGAGCATGAAGCCAGTCGTCGGTTAAAAACTGAACTTCTTATACAGGCAAGCACATCTTCTTAAATATTCACTCTTTTTTAAATGAGGGTCCATTTTTTGTACTCATCCTGTTTTCTCGCAGATTTTCTGCGGTCGATCACTATTTCAATGTCTTTTGGCTAAGCCACATCCGAAAATAAAGAATTATAATAATTTATAGACACTCTGTGTTGTTGTAGATGTAATCAATTGCGAGTGTACTGTTAAAATGCTTCATTTTTGTACATCTTTTTTAGTCACTGAGAAGTGATGACATGGGAGTTGAAGATGAGTTAAAATTTAAATAAGGGCAATATTATAAGAAAAAATTATCAGGCATACCTGGCAGTGGCAGCACATATGACATTCCTTTTTCCTGAGTACTATACTTGATTATTTTCAACTTTTCTGGTAGATTAGTTGATTTGTTTACTTTTTCATTCAATTTTGTATAAAACATTGAATTTGTGGTAATACTATGATTTTCATGTCAAACTTTCATGTTAGTATTTGTTATAGAGGGGTTTATGAAATGTGGATTGTACAAATGATTTTTTTATAGCAACTAAAATTATATAAAATGTTTATCATGTTTGTCAGATTTTTGCTTTATTAGTATTTGTAATAGCAGGATTTATGTCAATTTTTTATTTTACTCTTCCTTTTCTGCCAAATCATGCCCAAACTAACGGTTGTATTTTTTGAACCCAGATGGATGGTTTGACAAAGACAGATGAGCTTGTCTTTGTTTTAGCTGCAACAAACTTACCTTGGGAACTTGATGCAGCCATGCTCAGGCGGCTTGAGAAGAGGGTATCCTTTTTGGAAAATATTTATTATAAATTAAATTGATAAACTGTAGTGCTGGCCTGAATCATTGGCCAAGTTGCCTTTTATTTTTTTTCTAGAGGTTGTAGATTAAATGCAAAAGATGGGGGTACGGCTTATGTTAGCAGGGAGCTCCAAGCATAGGATTGGTCATATTTTTGTTGACTTGATAAAATCTTGCGGTGGAGAGACTTGTTTCTGTGTTATATGAGATTTTATGAGAGCATGATCCTACTAAGATGTGGTAGGTTATAAAAATTTGTTTTACATTTCCAGGTTATCTCGTGTAACTAACAGAAGGTCATGGAAACTTCCTTTAGGTACTCTTCCCCTCAGGAAAGATTTATAGTGGTAGTGCTTTAAAGGGGGTGATATGAGTCAAATTTGAGCAAAATGACCTCAACTCAAAATCAAAGATTTTGACTTTAATTGCAACCAAGTTTGAGCTAGTGGAAATAATAGCTTACAACCTATATTATTTTATTTTATTCTATTAAAGATATATTATAAAACATAAATATATACACACACTATTTATATGTTGTATAAGTATGAATGGATGTATATTTTGTCAAAACACATATATATGCATATGCTGTGTGCTTGTCATCTCAAGATAATTTCGGAGTGAGCCATCTTTAATTTGAAGCAAATTGATTCCGGTGTTAGTCCATTGAAATTCGGGTGATTATCCAGTTGGCCATAATTATTAACCTAGTTTTTGTCATTTCATGTTTTTATATTATTGAAGATCCTTGGAAAACTCTTTTTTCTACTGATGGTGGAAGAAATAAAACTATAGTGGAACATGACCATAGTCTATTATAAATTTTACCCATCTTTATCCTCATTTTATGAGAAAGTTAATAGTAGCTTCCAGATTTGTTAGCTAAATGGTTGAAAATCTGCTTTCCATGACCCTGTTCGATTAGATTCTTGTTCCTCTCCCAGAACCAAAAGCCAGGCTGGCAATGTTTGAGGAGCTTTTGTCATCTTCCTCTTGGGAATCAGGAATACCATATGATTTTCTGGTGGAGAATACTGAAGGTTATTCAGGATCTGACATTCGTTTAGTATGCAAGGAAGCAGCCATGCAGCCACTAAGGAGGTTGATGGCATTTCTGGAAAGCCAACCGCACATAGTTCCTGAGAATGGTGAGTTCTTATTCTTGTTGATTTTTTCATGCTTATACTGTAAATATTGTCCAGCTTTATCACAGTTATTTACCATCTTGTTAATGCATGACAATTTTGTTCAAACCCCAAAAAATTATTTTTGTGGAAATATTAGCTTAATATTTGACATAATAGGACATATATGACTTGGACATTATACACACACACATGCAGTGATAGTGCCTCTGGCCGCAAAAGTGTCGGGAATTTAGATGAGGGCTCGAGTTTTAATGTAGTATAGATAGATATAGTATATATTAATGGATAAAATTCACATGTTAACATTTCACCAAAGTGTATTTTTCCCGTATTATAATATATATATAGAGAGAGAGATGTATGTATATAGGGAGGGAGAGAGAGACATGTGTATGTATATATATAGGGAGAGAGAGAGAGAGCTACTATCCGTAAAAGGTGCGAGGAGAATTATATTCTTCTGAAGTGATTCTGTGGAAAGAATTACTTGTTCACTTGATTTTATTTTTGTTTATTTTTTAATTTTTAACAATGCAACATCATTGACAAATCAGAACCATCCACCATAGAAAGTAGCATGACACCAGCTTTACCATAGAATTATCCACCTCAGTGCACACAGACCAATGGGCGGTTCGATTCGGTAGTGCGTCATGTGCAAGCCAACTCCGAATTTTCTTGTCATTTTCTCTTGGATTCCTAGAGCTTATTGGCATGGTCGAGGATTGTGAGTAGCTATGCTCAATACAGTAGAGCTTGTGCTCACATGCAAGCGCAAGTGAGCTAGTGTATTGGAAGAGGACTAAGCCCAATTTTCTAGCTTATCTGATACTCTCTCTATATATAGATCGATAGATAGATATGTGTGTGTAATATGTATATATATACACACATCAAATATTTATCTTAGTTTCTAAAGTCATTTGATCATTCCATAATCATAGGATGAGCTTCAGTTGGTCCCATGATTATTTTCCACCTTTTGGTGCCTTTTTCTCGGTTCACTCCCAGCCTCAAATACTTTACCCTGAGAATTATCACGTGATGATATCTTAGGCTTCATTTGGTTCGGCTTTTAGGTCCGCGCGTTTCATCAAAACGCAACCGCCGGTCCCAAATCGCATTTGTTTTTCCACCTCCCGTTCGAACAACTAGCATTTCGCTCCTTAAGGAATTCCGCCGCCTGCAAAAGCCAACTCCGGCCTCCAGTTTACCTTGTTTAGGGAGGAGGAAGAAGAACCCGCGCCGTGCTCCCAATTGACCTCCAGTTTGCCGCACAGGAAGCTTTTTTTTTGTTGCCGCCGTCGGCGGCCTACCCGGATCCCCCCGACGGGGTCGCCGGACCCCGGCAAACCCGTCGGGGGTATCCTGGCGGTGCTCTGGCTGGGCCGGCGGTGGCCCTGCCGGAGCACGCCGGGATTACCCCCGGCAGGTTCGTCGAGGTCTGGCGATCCTTCCGACGGGCGGCAGGTCGCCGGCAGCGGAGCCGTGCGGAGGCAGGGCAGAGGTAGGGTTGTGGCTGGGCGAAGACGGGAGAGGCACGACAAATATAGTAAAATTAATATATACTATAGTATATAGTATAAACAGTTAAATTAAATTAATAAAAATAATTATATATATATATATATATTAGAAAAAATAATTAAAAATATATATAATAAAAAATATTTATGAAACGTCACCGCTGTTTTGCCAAATTATTCTCTGTTCTGAACAACTCTGCAAACACAGACTACCCAAACAGATCTTCATTTCCAGCAACCAGTTTCCAACAGCTCCATTTACAAACCTGCATTTACAACAGCTCCTTTTACAACCGCAACCGCTCTCCCAAATGAAGCCTTAGGCTATATTTGGTTCGGCGGTGGCGGGTGCAGCCGGTGGGTCGAAATGGGATTTTGGAACCGGAGGGGGAGAGGCGGGGGTCGAAACGGAGTGGATCGGGGTCGTTTCCTCCTTGATGCGGGTGCAAACGGAGCAAACGACGTCGGCGCCCGTTTGTTTACCTGTCGTCCAACGGCTTTTGCTTCAAACGGAAGCGGCGAAACGCCGAACCAAACGAAGGCGTAGTATCTGATAAATTATATACAAGCCTGGTGAGCTATTGTCTGATGATGACTTACTATAACCATCCATTAACTTTAGTAATTTTCCTTTTTGGGTAGCAGACTCTTTGATTTGAGCGTCTTCCCAATTTCCTTCATTCTTCTATTGTTCTTTTGAGCTTGGTGAGTGTTTTTGAGAGCTTAAAGGTTTGAAAGAAAGTTCAAGTGTTTATGGATGTATTATTGTGTTCATGTTTCGTCTAGGTATCCGCCTGAGCGGACCCCCTCGGAGGAGTCACCAAAAGCCCATATGGAAGCCGCCAACATTCTCGCCATGGCGCACCGCCTCGAAGCCAAAGGCTCTGTTTGGGAGAGCTGCTGCGGATTGAAAATTCGCTGATTGAGTAAAGCTAATTGTACAGAGCTCTTTGAGAAGCTATTTTGAAAAGTTGCAGGCCGTTTGGTAGAGCAGAGCAAGTATCCTAGGGTTGGATCTGAATTCTGCTGAAGCTGAGATCAGAACGACCTCAAACAAACCCTAGGGCTGGATCTGAATTCCAGATCGAATACCTTAGAACTGCAGAGAAGATCGAGGGGCGCAGTAAATGTTAGGGCAGGGAGAGGTAGGCGTCGGAGAAGCAAGACCGCATGGGAAAAGGCCACAGAAAATCACGGGAGAAGCAAGACCAGCGTCGGAGAAGGCCATGGAAGATGGAGCAGAGGGCGAGGTCGGCATCGTCGGAGAAAATGGAGGAGTGCCTCGCTGTCGTCGGAGATCTAGAAGAGGAACGAGGGAAAGAGCTTGTGTGTTGCGTTCCGATCGGGATCGGGAAGAGGAGAGGCAGTCGGCTCGCAAATCGTCGGAGGACGGCGAGGCATGCGGGAGAGGACGAGGCGTCAGGATTTTTGGCACGAGGCGGGATTTCTGGCGTGAAACCTAACAGAGCGCGATTTTGGGAGCGCAAAGGTAGCTCTCCAAAAATCCCCCTAAACTCCCGTTTAAAAAAAGTATTTTTCATGGAGCAGTCAAAACAAAAGCGTATTTAACTGCTCTGGCGGCTGGAAAAGAACTTGTCTAGCCGTCAGAGCTGGCACCAAACAGACCCAAAATCATTCAACTCTGCAAACTCCCTCGAATCGTTACAGCAACGGCTTCCTTTAGTTCGGTTCCCTTGCTGTCGCCGGTCACCCGCTCCATCATCACCAACAAATTTGATCGATACGACGCGTTCGGTCTCCTCGCTTCGGGGTGGCCTCCTCTCACTCTGTTGACCGCAACATTGGTCATTCAACCCACGACCACACCTCCCATCCAGTCATCGTCATTGAAGACAACTCCCTTGCCTCATGGTCCGATCCTCATCGAGCAATTGTTATTGCACCATCTACGACTTTTCGATCCCTCTCTTGTTGTCGAGCAATCTACGTCGGAGTGCACGGCCACCCGCGATTGCTGCTAGTCTTCTCAGCCGCACTCGTGGTGCCAACCGTGAAGATGATGCAGACGTGCAAGATGCCTCTTCTTAGGGGCCCTCGGCGCGGTGTTCCCATGCTCTCTTTCCACGTCCCCATGGCATGACTTTTTCCACTCCCTATTTCTGAAGCCCCACCCACACCGTTTCTGGTTGCCTTGTTGTTTACCGCAAGGCACCATGGCCATTTTGTTTTGCATCTAGCCCACACGTTTATGCCCCTTCATTCCTCCTTTCTTTCCCTATTTTCTCTCTCCTCGTGGACCTCACCTGCATTGCCAGTTTGTGTTTTCTTCTGCCCATGCCAGCTTTTCTTTTCCCGGCAACCCAACCTGCTGTTATTTTCGTCTGCCCATGCCCGCCTGTCTTCCTGCCCGCTTTTGTTTTTCTCATTTACGTGCATTTTTTCTCACCCTCATCTCTGGGCCTTTTTCATTTCCCCCACCCCCTACCATTTTATACCTAACACTTTTCTTTTCTCCTCGCGTCTTCGACATCCATCTCTCGTTCAACTTCTCTTCGCCGCTTACATCATTAAAGACCCGGACAAATATTCATCTCCGCCGCCGCCACTATTCAGAATCTCGATAACTCTCGACAACTCGACATTGAGGACAATGTCGATTTTCAAGGCCGGTATAGTGTTACGTATAGGCATCCGCCTAAGCGGACCCCCTCGTAGGAGCCATTGAAAGCGCATATGGAAGCCGCCAAACATATGCGAGGATATAATGATATCATTAATTAAGATTAATTAACAAGTTAATAATGATTAATTATTATTAATTGATATTGATTTAATTAATTGTATTACTTAATATAATTTGTGCTTTCTTCTAAATATCAAGCTTTTAAAAACCGGACCGGACCGGGTGGTCAGACCGGTCGAACCGCCGACCGGGCAACTACCCGGTCCGGTCCATGTACAAGAATCGCCTTACTCAAAGACCGCCCGAAAACCGGGGAACCGGGCAGGTCACCCGGAAACCCAGGAACCGTGACTGGTTCCCCGAAACTGTGCTGGTAAAAATCCCAATTTAAGCCCGGTAAAAATCCTGATTTAAATGGAGGCTAATATGATTCGAACCCCAACCTGTGAACATAATCTCAATGCCTCATCCACTAGGCCAAATTGACTTTGTTAAAAACACAAAAACTATATTATATATATAATATATCTATTCATATTTATTAGTAAAATACATCGAACATTTTAATTAAAAAGCTATTATTCATCTTTATTAATATAATACCTTTAATTATTTTTATTAACTTATATATGTGTTAACTATATATATTATATTTAATTTTAATTTTCAATTATTTTTTAATATTTATATTTATAAAACAATGTTTAATTTTTTCTTTCATATATTATTTAATTATATTAAATTATATTAACAGAATTATATTTTATGATTTATTTATAATTATATATCATTCAAATTTGATTTAAAAATAAATGTGTGTGGTGCTAATGAATTTTTTATTTTTTATTTATACCAAAATGTAATGATGATAAATAACAAATATATATATGTAAATATTTATTATAATGTTAATTTTTTTATTTTCAAATATTGTTATTTATATAAATAACGGACTAACGTTTCGACCCCGGTTAAACTTGTTGGACCGGTTCAACCTTGAACCTTTCCCTCCGGCGGTTTGATCCCCGGTCCGTTTTTCAAAACGTTGGTAAACATGCCCTCTCTCATCTGTATAAGGGGGAGAGGCATAAGTTATAGGCAACCCGGAGGATCATAGTTGTTTGGGGCTCTCTTTTTTTTCTCTCAATCTCTATCTATCTCAAAGAATGTATCTCCATTATTAATTAATGCAAATCTTCATCATTTGAGTCGCTTAATCACCTCTCTCGCGCGCATCACTTGTGCGCATCAATTGGAAATACAACATTAACAAATTATAGGCTCGGAAATATGATATGTATCAATTTTTGAATTTGATCCAATTAGTATTGTGTTTCAGTTATTATTGTGTTTTTATGTAATTTATCTTTTAATGACCTTTTGGTAATTTTAGGTATGAGAAGGAGGAGTGTTGTGTGAGCTTATGAAATCTTTTGTATCTCTCCTTTTGAAAGGAGTTCTTTGAGAGAGCTAACCCTCAAGAATATTTGCACAAGCATGTCTCATGAGTTTGTCTCCGTTTTCATGTTTTCATATTTTAACGCATTTTTTCATTCTGGTTCATATCAGTTGGTTTTACCTACCACTCTCCGCCTGTCGTTCCTTTCGTCTGTTGGGAACTAACCATCATGCCGAACCTTTCATCGGCATGTTTATCCATCAGTGTCATTGACGCACGCATGCTTCAATCTGATGGACGTTTTCCTCGCCGACATACTTGATTTGGCGTGTGTTGGTACCCTAGATGTGATTTGGCTTATGTGATCCCCTTGCAGCCCTCTCTTGATCTATATAATTTATATATGATCCTGTTTAGACTCTGTTTAGTCTCCCTAGGGCAGTATATAACTGACCTAGAGCTTAGGTTAGAAGTTCTAGATGTTTTTGTAGTTAAGGCTTTTCCGTTCGACTATCGTCGAACGAGGCCTCGCGATCGTCGATCATTGATCGACGATAGCAGGGCTATCGAATCGTTGAGTCAAGACAATTATCGTCGACCGATGGTCGACGATCTCAGAGCAAGCTTACTACGCTCTGAAGGTTGGTCGACGATCTGTCATCAACAGATCGACGATCGTGTTCTTGCTTCACGATTTCTGTCTCGACAGATATTTGCCTTTGCTGGCCGACTATCTGTTAGCTGGTCGACGATCTATTAGCTGGTCGACGATTTCTGGTCGACGTTTTCTGTCTCGACAGCTTTCTGCTTCAGTCGACGATATCTAGACCTGGTCGACGATTTCTGGTCGACGATATCTGTCTCGACAGATCTTTTGCTTTGGTCGACGATAGTTTGAGCTGGTCGACGATTTCCGTTCGACGATTTCTGTTTCGACAGACTTCTGTTTTTAGTCGACGATCTGTTAGTAGGTCGACGATCTTCGAACCCCTGTTCGACGATTTCTGTCTGCCTTTATCTTTTTGTATTTATGATATTCCTTGGTTTATTTCCAAGTGTTTTAGTTGGTGGTTAGATTGATTCTCTGATATTATTGTTGCTAAATTTATGGTTTAAATTCAAATAAATTGATTGCAAATTCTGTCAAGCATAAATCACGGGATTCAGTATTCTTGATAAAGCATTTTGTCCTATTATACAAATTGCGTTGACTTTATCTTTCCAGCCTGTTTTCTAGCCGTTGGTACTATGTACTATTTCCAAGAATGGTACGTCTTTATGCTGAGATATTTTTCCCGCTTATTTTATTCCTTATTGGGACTGACAGAAAGTTAATAGGCCATTCTATTCCTATTGCTATATTCTATTTTGAGATAATCTGTTGCAGGGCTCGAGAATTCAAATCAATAGAGCCGTTCCAAAAGAAAAACGTGAAGACATATTTAAGAGAGATTCTTCTCTCAGCAAAAGAAGAAGTTACAGACACAGAGAAATATTATTCATTCGCTCAAGCATCATCAGAGCAGCTCTTCACAATCTCACAATAAGAAGAAGAAAAGTTTTCCTGAAGCAAAAGCCCAGAGCATTCATCTTTCATTCTCAAGTCTCCTGAGCATCTGCTTAGTTTTTTCAAGACTTCAGAAAGAGCTCCAGTTCTGCTTCAAGTGCTCCAGAATCTTAAGACCTGATAAAAATCAGTCTTCAGATCTCTGAGGATTTAGTTTCAGTTTATCTGAAACTCCTTCATCCTGAAGCAAAGGCTTTCCCTGGACTTTCACTGAGCCAGGGGGAGACTTTGATTCTTTAGAGAATCCACAAGTCTTCTCTAATCTGTATTCACAACAGAGAAGATAATCTAACCCTCTCAACCCCTTTGTAAAAAGAGTTTGTTCACACCTCTTCAAAAGTGAACGTTGGTGACAGGGCACCTTATCAACAACCTGTGGTTGAGCATCCTTATCAAAAGCTCAAAGGGTCTGTTTGATCTACCTGAATCAGATCACTGGTGGCAGGGCACCTTAGCAAAAACCTGTAGTGGATTCCTACCAGGGTGGTAGAAGAGTGGATGTACCTATTTAAAGGGAACCACTATATATCCTGTGTCTCTCTGGTTCTTGCTGATTTGTTTATTCTGTGGCTGTGTTAGAACTACCTAGGGTTGCTAGTTGCTGTGATAGGCTTGTAGTTAACTGAAATTTCAGTCAACTCTCTCACTTGTGCACTTCACTGTGTTAGGCTCTTAGGGTTCAAGTATCAGATTTTTTTATTCCGCAAATAAACTCAAAGGGAGCTGACTAAGTGTTCATAAAATTTTGAATACTCTATTCACCCCCCCTCTAGAGTAGTTTACAACTTATCCCCTCACTTTCAATTGGTATCAGAGGGAGGTTAGCTGTTCATACAGGCTAACACCTGAGTTAAAAGATCCTGTGATAAGTTGTTTCCTGATACCATTCACAAACACTTTCACACATGGCCCAGTCTAAGGATTATTCAAGCACCAGACCTCCTGTATGCAACTTGTCCAAGTTTGGCATATGGAAGGCCAGGATAAGACTTTATATGAATTCTATTGATGAAGACATCTTTGCTTCTATTTTGACAGGACCACCTGCTAGGCCTGCTGCTGCTTCCACTTCTGCTGATCTCAGTGCTGTGCCACCACCTGACTACAATGAAACTTACAAGAAGGCAAAAGCAGCTGATGCTAAAGCAATGAATATCCTAGCTCAGACAATGTCTGATGAGATATTCCAGAAGCTGGCTGAATGCACCTCAGCCAAAGCTATGTGGGATTCCCTCAACCACATAGTTGCTGGCTCAGCTGATGAGAGGAAGGACAGGAGATCCAATCTCACCTCTCAGTATGAAAATTTCAAGAAGGATGATGCTGAAGACATTGACACAATGTACACAAGACTCAGTTCAATAATAAGTGAACTGAGGTCTTTGGACAAGGAGATAACCTTGTCAGAAGTCAATGACAAGATCCTGATGTGCCTTCCCATCTCATGGGACTCAAGGATATGGCCCATCAAGGATGGAAGAAACACTGTGGAACTCTCCACAGAAGCTCTGTTGGGGAAGCTCAGGTCATATGAGCAAACCTTAAAGAGTAGAGCTGCTGTAACTGAAGTGAAGACTCCTACTCCTACAAAGAAAGAGCACTCTCTAGCTCTTAAGGCTGCTGAGACTTCTGAAGGAAGTCAATCAAATGAGGAGTTACTGGCACTCATTGCAAAGAGGTTCTTCAACATGGGAAGAAGAGACCTCAGAAAGAAGTTCTCCAAGCATGAGGACAAACCAAGGTATGACAAGACTCCATCTAAAGAAATCATTTGTTATGTTTGCAGCAAGCCTGGACACATTGCTCCAGATTGTCCAGAGAAGAAGTACAAGGAGAAGAAACATGAGAAAGAGTACAGGAAGCACCACTCCAAGTCCTCATCACACAAATACAAGAAGAAGGACAAGGGATTTGTGGCTGCTACCTGGAGTGAAACAGAAGAGGATACCTGCTCCTCTAGCTCCAGTGATTCTGAAGAAGAAGAAGAGAAGAAAGCCAAAGAGGTCTGCCTCATGGCCATTGATGCCTGCAGCTCTCTGTCAGCTGCAGAGAATTCTGAAGAAGAAGGAGACAATGAAGAAGATTCCTTTATGGAGGACCAGGTAATCGACTCATTTGATTTCTCATCTCCTGAGTTCAAACTAAAATTTAAAACTCTATGTTTAGACTTACTATTATCTGAAAAAGAAATTAAGTCACTTAGATTAAAAATAATGGAACTAGACATGGAAGGTACTGAAATAATCAGATTAGAAAAGGAATTAGAAAGCTCAAAAGAAGAAGTAACATTCCTAAAATTAGAACTAGCTAAATCTAAGAGGTTAGAAGAACAATTAAATGGCAGAAGCCTTAAATTATCTGAAATAACCTGTATAGCAAACACTAGGGTTGGTAATGATAAACTAGGCTTAGGTGCTACACCTAGTGAACCCATCCTCCTCACAAAGGAGAGATTTAGCACTCCAGTAAAATTTGTTTCTGAATCAGGAATAAAGAATACTGAGGAAATTGAAAAATGCAAGAAAATTCAGAATAAGATTAAGAAAGAGAATAGGAAGAAAAAATTTCTAGCTTTACAAAAATCGTCGAACATTAATCGACGATCGTCAAACCAATCGTCGAACGTCTATCGACGATCGCTGAACACCTTCACCAAGTATGATATCTTTGGTGCAGGAGATCGACGATCTCATCTTGAGTCGTCGACCAGTGATCGACGATCGTGGAATCCAGAACATCGTTCTACCATAAATGATCGACGATATGGCTTGCGATCGTCGACCATTGATCGACGATCTGGACTTAAGCTGGAAAATAAAAATCAAACTTCCAGAACTTCAAATCCTAATCACCACCCCAGGTTGTTTAATCCTTCAACTGAATGGATTATCCCACCTAGGAGATCACACCCTTTAGGATATAAATCTAAGCCTGCAAAATCTTTTATATCTAGTTTTTCTTTTGTGAAGAATACTGGACCCAAGGTAACCTGGGTCCACAATGTATAACTGTTCTTTCTGCAGGTGAAGACCTATCCAGTCATCCATGACAAATGGTATCTGGATAGTGGATGCTCAAAGCATATGACAGGAAAGAAGAAGAACCTGTCAGGATTCAAAGTCAAGCTGGGACCAAAAGTTGTATTTGGGGATTCCAGCTGTGGACAGACTGAAGGGTATGGCAGCTTCACCATAGGAGCTGTAACCTTCAAGAAAGTAGCTTATGTCTCAGGACTAAAGCACAACCTAATCTCTGTAAGTCAAATGTGTGATGCTGGGTACAAGGTATGGTTTACTGACACTGCCTGCAATATTTCTTTGAATAATACTGTTGTGTTAGTAGGTATTAGAATTGGAAATGTTTATGTTGTAGACTTTAACTCATCCAAATCTGAAATATGCTTATTTAATGAAGTAACCAGTAATAATACCCTTTGGCATAAGAGACTTAGTCATGTAAATTTGAAAAACATTTCTAGGTTGGCTAAATACAATCTTGTACGAGGTTTACCTTCTTGCCCCTACAAGAAGGAAGGCCTTTGCAAAGCTTGTCAATTAGGTAAGCAAACAAGAAATAGTTTTAAATCAGTTAATAAAAGTGATTCTCCCAGGATTCTGTACTTGCTACATTTGGATTTATTTGGTCCTATTGCTGTACAGAGTCTTGGAGGAAAGTCTTACACTCTAGTAATTGTAGATGACTTCTCTAGGTTCACTTGGGTATTCTTCTTGAGAACTAAGGCTGATAACTTCAAGGTTCTTACAGATTTTCTAAAGTGTATACAGAGTGAGTATTCTACTCAGATTGCCTTGATCAGAAGTGATCATGGTACTGAGTTTGAGTCTCTTCTTATGCAAGAATTCTGTGAGAAGGAAGGTATCAAACATAGCTTCTCTGCTCCTAGAACTCCTCAACAAAATGGGGTAGTTGAAAGGAAAAACAGAACCCTAATTGAAGCTGCAAGTACATTGTTGGCCGATGCTAACATGCCTCTGTCCTTTTGGGCTGAAGCAGTCAGCACAGCTAACTATGTATTGAACAGAAGTCTGATACATAAACTTAAGGGTAAGACTCCCTATGAATTACTTAAGCAAGTGAAACCTAAAATAGACTACTTTAGAGTATTTGGTTGTGTTGCTTTTGTTCATAACAATAACAAAGTATACCTTAGAAAATTTGAGGCAAAAGCTTCAATGAGAGTTTTTCTAGGATACTCTCAAGTAAGCAAAGCCTATAGGGTCCTTAATAAATCCTCTCTTAAGATAGAAGAGTCTGCACATGTCTCTTTTGATGAGACAGTCATGTATTATAAGGAGAAGGATTCTTCTTCTAATAGTACAGTGCAAGTCCTAGGAGTAAGTAAGGATTTGGAAGGTTTGAGACTCACACAGGAGAATCATCCCCAACAAACTCCTCAGGTTGCTCCCTCAGATTCTGAATCTGATGTAGAACTTCTTGAAGTTAAAGCACCTGCTCCAACAGTTGATCAAATTCCACATGAGGAATTAAATCTTGAAACTGTTGAAGATCAGATCATTGTTGAACCTACTGATCTTGTCACACTTAGAGATCACCCTGTATCTCAAGTGATTGGAGACATTTCAGCAGGAGTCCAGACAAGACATCAACTCAACAAAGATGTGATGTTTGCTTGTTTCCTTTCTCAGGTTGAGCCCCTAACCATTAAAGATGCTGAGCTTGATCCACACTGGATTATAGCCATGCAAGAGGAACTTAACCAGTTTGAAAGATGTAAAGTTTGGACCTTGGTTCCAAGACCAAGAGGCCAACGGATCATAGGCACCAAGTGGGTGTTTAGAAACAAGCTTGATGCCCAAGGCATAGTTGTTAGGAATAAGGCTAGGCTAGTAGCTCAAGGCTATAGACAGGAGGAAGGCATAGATTATGATCAGACTTTTGCCCCTGTAGCTAGACTAGAAGCCATTAGGATTTTCCTAGCCTATGCTGCCTATAAAAGATTTAAAGTCTTCCAAATGGATGTGAAGAGTGCCTTCCTCAATGGAGATTTAAAGAAAGAAGTGTTTGTTGAACAACCACCAGGGTTTGTTTCATCAACCTTACCCAGTCATGTGTTCAAACTCCAAAAGGCTCTATATGGACTTAAGCAAGCTCCTAGAGCTTGGTATGAGACCTTAGCAAATTTTCTTCTAGAACACAAGTTTGTGAGAGGTGTAGTAGATAGAACCCTATTCATTAGACATCATAAGGACTCACAACTGTTAGTTCAAATCTATGTAGATGACATTATATTTGGCTCTACTGATCCCAAACTATGCAAGAGGTTCTCTGAACTAATGCACTCTAAGTTTGAGATGAGCAGCATGGGTGAGTTATCCTATTTCCTTGGTCTCCAAGTGAAACAGAGTGTTGATGGCATTTTCATTTCTCAATCAAAATATGCCAGAGAGCTGGTTAAAAGATTTGGAATGTCTGATGCTTCATCAATGAGCACACCTATGGCCTCAAATGCAGTTATTGATTCTGATGTTAATGGCAAGTCTGTTGATCAAAAGAATTATAGAGCCATTGTTGGTTCCCTGCTGTATTTGACTGCAAGTAGGCCTGACATAATGTTTGCTACATGCCTATGTGCTAGGTTTCAGGTCAACCCAAAGGAATCTCACTTAACTCTTCTCAAGAGAATCTTGAGATACCTTAAGGGATGCCCTAACTTAGGACTGTGGTACCCAGCTGAGTCAGGATTTGAATTAATTGGATATTCAGATGCTGATTATGCTGGTTGTAGAGTTGACAGGAAAAGCACCTCAGGGACTTGTCAGTTCCTGGGAGAGAGACTTGTCTCTTGGTTTTGTAAGAAACAGGCATCTGTGTCTACTTCAACTGCTGAGGCTGAATATATTGCAGCAGCTAGTTGTTGTTCACAGATCCTGTGGATTCAAAATCAGCTAGTGGATTATGGGTACACACACTCAAACACAAAAATTCTGTGTGACAGTACCAGTGCAATATCAATTGCTCAAAATCCTGTGCACCACTCCAGAACCAAGCACATTGAGATTAGACATCACTTTCTGAGAGATAATGTGGAAAAGAACAAGATAGTAATGGAATTTATATCCACAGACCTGCAGAGAGGAGATATTTTCACTAAGCCCCTTGATGAACAAAAGCATTTGTTCTTCCTGAACCAGCTTGGCATGATTAATGGTTCAGAGTAGTGAAAATTTGGTTAATTTTGTTTTCTGTCTAAAATCGTCGAACGACTGCTCGACGATCTTCGACCAGGTCAGAACTATCGTCGACCAACCGTCGACGACAGCTCGTTCTGTAGTAAGGCAGAAATCGTCGACCAACTGGTCAACGATCTCTCCTTAGGTATCTATCGTCGACCAATGGTCGACGACAGATTTTCTGTGCTGGGTGGAGAATCGTCGACCAACATTTATTGATCGACGATCGTGGTAATTGCGTGTAGTCGGTCGATGTTTAACGATTAGTCAAACATTGACTATCGTCGATCTGTGTTCGACGACCGATTTTATTCCGGGTTCGACGATCGCAGATTTGGTTCTAATAGTCGATTTAGGTCTGGAGATCGTCGTCCTTCCGCTCCGTCTTTTCATATTCCTTCCTCTGGTTTAGAATTCGCTCTCGAACTCTAATCCCGCGCGATTCTCTTCTCCCCTGCTTTGCTTCTCGATTCGCCATCTTCTCTCAAATCCTATGGCGATTCCTTCTGCTGTTCTCTCCGGAATGAAGTTCGACACTGGATTCTGTGTCGACTTTGATTCTTTCAGCCGATGCGATCAACCAATCCAAGACATCCTGCAGCTGTGTGAAGACCAAGGCCTCAAGAAATTTATGTCGTTCTCTCCTAAGATTCATATACCAGAGATACGAGAATGGGTATACACTTCGTCCTCCAGCGACGAAGCCATGACTGGAAAAATAAATGGAGAGGAGGTCATCCTGACTCCTGAAGTATTGACTGAGCTGTTTGGACTGCCAACAGGTACTGAGGACTATGAGCAAACCACAGAGGAATATGGCCGCATGCTCACTGTGATGGGCCATGCCGAAGGGATTCCGGCTAAGCTGCTGAAGATAAACTTGTCTCCAGAATACAAGTTTCTGGCAGACCTGGTGGGCAAGGTCGTTTTGGGAAAACATTCTGCTCACGACAACATCAACAGGCAACAGTTTGCCCTGATGTCAGCTTTGGTGAATAAGGCACAGATTGCCTGGGGAAAAGTTCTGTTTGAACTAATAAGGAGAAAGAACAATCAGAAAGAAGTAAATCTTGCCAGGGTATTGGGTGTGTTTCTATATGTGAAAGCACCCCTGCTGCTTGTGTCTGCACCCTCCGCAGTCAACGCTAGCAAGAGGTTGGACCCTTCTCTATTCAAGAAATCCCAGAGGATTATCAAGAAGTCAGCCAGGGTTGATCCTAACCCTCCTTCAGACACAAGGGCTGATTCGGCCGCTCTCCCGCTTACTGGGGAAGGCTCAGTAATCCCTCCATCCTCTCTCTCTATCCCTGCATCCTCTTCTCCTGCATTACTTTCCTCTACAACACCTGCAGTGCCATCACAACATGCATCCTTCATCCCACCTGCATCTCCATCCCAGTCACCAACACCACAACATCTGGCAGCTTCAGCCAGTGTTGACATGGTGACTGCTACCATCCTCACGCATCTTTCTCAACATGAATCCCACACTCATGTTGATGTTCACCCATCTCCACATGATTCCTTTGATCATGTGGTAGATCATACTGCTTCCATTCCATCCACCTCCACATCATCAGCATTTCAGATAACTCCTGAATTGCTTGCACATATTGTCGAGCTCATTACTCCCTCCATCCAAAAATGATTGAGGCTGCCAATGCCCCTCTCATTGCATCCATCAATGCCCTTACTCAAGCCATAAAATCATCTCATCCCTCTGCTGAGCCCTCTTCAGTAAGATGCATGACTCCAGTCCCCACTGAAGCCATGCAGGGGGAGATGTCTGTTGAAGTGGTCTCAGGTGAAGCCCTGACCCTTCAGGACAATTCTTCTCTTCCCCTTCAAGAAACTGTAGAAGAACCTCAAGAGATTCCAGAGAAAGAACCAGAAGGTAAACCTTAAAACTCTTCCTCCAAAGGATATAATCAGGACTTAAATTTGATATTTGTATCTAACAAAGACATTCACTCCCTAGTGAATCTAGCTTCTGAGGAAGAAGTTCCTGAAAAAGAAAATGAGGAAGTCCCCATGGACGTTTGTGAGAATGATGCTGCTCAACCTGATGGTATAGCTTTATTTAAGTTTCTAATTAATTCAAACTCCAACTTAGAGTTATTTTCTTATCCCTTCCTTTCCATCACAGCTGCTGATGACCTTACATCAGTATTGCAAGTTGATGCTGCTAAGTCCCTTGATTCTGATAAAGATTTAGAATCCTATCTTAACCTAGACTGTGAGTTCTCACTCACATCTACTCTTTTTGTTCTTCCTCCTCAAGAGATAGTGGTCCCTTATAGACCTGAGTACCTTGATGACCCCTTGGTCAAGGATACTCTTTTCTTTTCCTGTATGGCACTCCTCTTGTGCCTTGCAGAGGTGTCTATCCCTGATGTCACTAAACATCTAGAAGGAATTATAACCTCCTTCCTAGATGCAAAGTGGTATCCTGTGTAGATCTTCAGGTAATCCTATCTATTACCTGTTGTTTGTTCACCTTGGGGGAAATATTTTATTCCCACTTGGTTGTTAACCTATCCTTCTTTGCATGCAGGCACAACCATAAATGCTGCTGCTGCTGCTGAAAACATCAACATCCCTGCTGATGCTGCTGCTGAAGAAATTGAAGATGTGCAAGATAGGGCAGACAATGCTCCCAAGATGACTGAAATGGACTCAAGCTCAGAACTGGTCCCCAAGACAGTTCCTGAGTTGTATCCAGAATCAGAACTCTGGAAGAGGTCTCCAAATGTGGATCTTGATGCCCTCCTTAGGCAAGATGCCATTGAGGAAGCTAAAGAGAAAGAAGAAAGAGAAAAGAAAGACAAAGCTGAACTTGCTGCCAAAGATCCGTCAGAACTAGACTTTGATGATTATGCTGGGAAAGACTCATCTCATTCTGATGATGATGATGATGATTCTGATGATTCTGACTCCTCTAAGAAAAGGAAAAGAGCTGCTTCCAAGAAAAGAAAAGCTCCTGCTCCTCCTGCTGCTAATCCAGACAAGGATGTTCCCTATTTTATTCTGAAGGGAATTGATCCCAAGAGCAAAGAATTTCAGCCTTGGATGAGACTTTCAAAGAATCAGACAAGAGAGAATAAGAGAAGAAAAAGATATGACACTCCCGTTCAGAAATTCCCCCCCAGAGGTCCTCCTCCACCTCCTGGTGCTGGAGCCTCTGGAAGTCTATCTTCTGCCCCCTCTGCAAGATCAGCCAGTTCTAACACTTCTCAGACCTACCAAAGAAGGAGTAACCAAAGCCAGGGAGGCCAAGATGTATCAGGACAGGGAAGAAAAAGAAATGACAATGCTCTCGTGGAACAAATAAAGGAGATGACTTTTCAGCAACCTACATTCTCTCCTCCTCCTTCTCCTAAGAAGATAGTCCCAGAAAGGAAACCTTCTCCTCCCAGGAGAGGTCCCTCCTCCTTTTCAAGGAAACCTGCTGCAGCTGAATCTAAAGGAAAAAGAGTGGTCTTTTCAGAAAAATCCCACAAAAAGTTCATTGAGCTTGCACCTCCAAGATCTCTATATGCTCAAACTGATCCTAAGAAGGCTGTGCAGATTCCTCTTGATTCAAGCAAACTTGCTACAGCTCTTCAAAGAAACATGGAGATTGCAGCTCATACAGATACTGATAGACCTCCCTCTCCATCAGATAAAACTGAAGCTGAAAGGATTGCCTCTATGGCAAGATTCAAAGAGTCTATTGCACTAAGCATGATGGAGAGAGCCAAATCTCAAGGACTAGATCCTACAGCTTACTCAACAATGTCAGAATTCAGAGAAAAGGAACTCAGCAGAATTCAAGTCAATCCAGAAGCCTTTGACACTGAAGAATACATGAAGCTACATCCTGCTGCAGTTCTACCAAGCTATGCTGAAAAGAAAATCATTGGTGAACATGATCTAATGCTATCCAAGAGACAAGCAGCAAACCCTAACAGAGAAATTATTTTCAAACCAGCTGCAATACCTAAAAACTCATCTGATGCTAAACATGCTGATAAATCTGCTTGATACATTCCATTTCTGCTGATTTATGCTTGTTATATTTTCTGTGTATTGCCTGTGTTTTAACATTCTGGTTAATCTTTAGATTTGTTGTTGTCTGCTTTAGCCTTTAAACTGGATTGGATAACATAACCCAAATAGGGGGAGATTGTTGGTACCCTAGATGTGATTTGGCTTATGTGATCCCCTTGCAGCCCTCTCTTGATCTATATAATTTATATATGATCCTGTTTAGACTCTGTTTAGTCTCCCTAGGGCAGTATATAACTGACCTAGAGCTTAGGTTAGAAGTTCTAGATGTTTTTGTAGTTAAGGCTTTTCCGTTCGACTATCGTCGAACGAGGCCTCGCGATCGTCGATCATTGATCGACGATAGCAGGGCTATCGAATCGTTGAGTCAAGACAATTATCGTCGACCGATGGTCGACGATCTCAGAGCAAGCTTACTACGCTCTGAAGGTTGGTCGACGATCTGTCATCAACAGATCGACGATCGTGTTCTTGCTTCACGATTTCTGTCTCGACAGATATTTGCCTTTGCTGGTCGACTATCTGTTAGCTGGTCGACGATCTATTAGCTGGTCGACGATTTCTGGTCGACGTTTTCTGTCTCGACAGCTTTCTGCTTCAGTCGACGATATCTAGACCTGGTCGACGATTTCTGGTCGACGATATCTGTCTCGACAGATCTTTTGCTTTGGTCGACGATAGTTTGAGCTGGTCGACGATTTCCGTTCGACGATTTCTGTTTCGACAGACTTCTGTTTTTAGTCGACGATCTGTTAGTAGGTCGACGATCTTCGAACCCCTGTTCGACGATTTCTGTCTGCCTTTATCTTTTTGTATTTATGCTATTCCTTGGTTTATTTCCAAGTGTTTTAGTTGGTGGTTAGATTGATTCTCTGATATTATTGTTGCTAAATTTATGGTTTAAATTCAAATAAATTGATTACAAATTCTGTCAAGCATAAATCACGGGATTCAGTATTCTTGATAAAGCATTTTGTCCTATTATACAAATTGCGTTGACTTTATCTTTCCAGCCTGTTTTCTAGCCGTTGGTACTATGTACTATTTCCAAGAATGGTACGTCTTTATGCTGAGATATTTTTCCCGCTTATTTTATTCCTTATTGGGACTGACAGAAAGTTAATAGGTCATTCTATTCCTATTGCTATATTCTATTTTGAGATAATCTGTTGCAGGGCTCGAGAATTCAAATCAATAGAGCCGTTCCAAAAGAAAAACGTGAAGACATATTTAAGAGAGATTCTTCTCTCAGCAAAAGAAGAAGTTACAGACACAGAGAAATATTATTCATTCGCTCAAGCATCATCAGAGCAGCTCTTCACAATCTCACAATAAGAAGAAGAAAAGTTTTCCTGAAGCAAAAGCCCAGAGCATTCATCTTTCATTCTCAAGTCTCCTGAGCATCTGCTTAGTTTTTTCAAGACTTCAGAAAGAGCTCCAGTTCTGCTTCAAGTGCTCCAGAATCTTAAGACCTGATAAAAATCAGTCTTCAGATCTCTGAGGATTTAGTTTCAGTTTATCTGAAACTCCTTCATCCTGAAGCAAAGGCTTTCCCTGGACTTTCACTGAGCCAGGGGGAGACTTTGATTCTTTAGAGAATCCACAAGTCTTCTCTAATCTGTATTCACAACAGAGAAGATAATCTAACCCTCTCAACCCCTTTGTAAAAAGAGTTTGTTCACACCTCTTCAAAAGTGAACGTTGGTGACAGGGCACCTTATCAACAACCTGTGGTTGAGCATCCTTATCAAAAGCTCAAAGGGTCTGTTTGATCTACCTGAATCAGATCACTGGTGGCAGGGCACCTTAGCAAAAACCTGTAGTGGATTCCTACCAGGGTGGTAGAAGAGTGGATGTACCTATTTAAAGGGAACCACTATATATCCTGTGTCTCTCTGGTTCTTGCTGATTTGTTTATTCTGTGGCTGTGTTAGAACTACCTAGGGTTGCTAGTTGCTGTGATAGGCTTGTAGTTAACTGAAATTTCAGTCAACTCTCTCACTTGTGCACTTCACTGTGTTAGGCTCTTAGGATTCAAGTATCAGATTTTTTTATTCCGCAAATAAACTCCAAGGGAGCTGACTAAGTGTTCATAAAATTTTGAATACTCTATTCACCCCCCCTCTAGAGTAGTTTACAACTTATCCCCTCACTTTCAGCGTGTGAGATTCACCACCGCCTCCGTTCATTTCTACGGACTCCCTTGCTGCCAGCTCCAACATGAGTATAGGCTCTTTCTCCATCCAACGGACTCCCTTGCTGCCAGCTCCAACATGAGTATAGGCTCTTTCTCCATCCAACCAATCGGCTCTAACCACCCATCACTGGACATTCCAACCTACCCTGTCCTATCTCCAACGGATATTCAGACCACAGTGCAAACCCCACATCCCACTATCTATGTCCTCCATTTTTGTTCACCACTTTCCGCACAGCGCCTCTGTTGTAGCCCATGTTGTCGATTCCATTGATTGTTGCACCTCCCATCGACGCCAAACGACCAACACCCCCACTGTAGGGAGCACCTTCGCACACCCATGAGCGTCACCCTTTACTTAAAAGCTTCCTTCCTCCTACGACCCCTGCCTCCACAATCAATTGTTGACCTCACTGTTTTTCTACTTGGCTCAGCCCCGTCATCCTCACCCAGGGCTCTGCCTCTATTTCCGTTGACGACAACCCCACTCCTGTGGTCCTCCGAAAATCATATCTTTCAGTCCAGCTCCCAAGATTGAACTGTTAAATATCTTCCATCGATGTAGTCGACCGGCTACTCACGATTCTACGCCTAGGTGACACCCTACATAGTCTCGCCTACCATGAACTTCCCCATTCTTCCTCATTCCCAAGCCACAACACCAACTTTAATTTTTCCAATTCTTGTAACCCGCTCAGCCGGCCTCACCACCCCTTCCACCACAAATATTTTCAAATAGCCTCCAGCCTGCTCTGGCCTTCAACAAAAAAAAAACCCCACTTACACCACATGCAACACAAAAAAACAACATTCATTGAGCTGCCCCAAGCTCACAACATCCTCATTTCCCTCCCCTGTTCCACCTCGTCATCTACTTACAACGATGCCATCAACCCGTGCGTTGTCATTCCAGATACGTCATCTTTCATCCCTTCTTTCCACGACCCATCTGTCATGTTCCTTTTTTTCACTTTTGTTTTTTCAACCCATGACACTTCCTCCTCCGCAACCCCGTCGCGCGTGTTGAAACCCGGATACCGGTTCAACGAAGTTCGGACTAAGAGGGGGTAGCTCGTGTTATTTCTCTCACCGTCAGACACTAGAGACTGGATATTTCGAGCCTAGACTTGACCCTCACAAAATGAAAAGTGGATTACCTACACTCGGACCCGTGAGCTGCAACGAACAGGTCCCGCCACACACCCGGAAGTTGTCTTCTCAACTTCCCCTCCCAAAGCCAAAATTTGAGCTCGGCACTCGAACGACACGGAAAAGAAACTCAAAATGGGCGAGCTTTAGGAGGTCGGATCTACCTTCACTGAGGTGCTATGGATCCCATTAATAGGCAAATCCAGGGGGTATGGTCTGCGAATAGCTTTTTCCATCATAACCAAAGTGCTATTCACTGACCCAAATGGTCTGCGAACAGCCGTCCCCGTCTTAAGCAAAATGTTATTCTCAGACCCAAATGGGGTGCGGGTACTCTCCTTGAGGCCGCCGAGTACTCTCTTTTTGGCCGCCAAGTACTCTCCTTGAGGACGTCGAGTACTCTCCTTGAAGCCGTCGAGCACTCTCCTTGAGGCCGCCGAGTACTCTCATTGATGCCGCCGAGTATTCTCATTGATGTCGCCGAGTACTCTCCTTTAGGTCGCCGAGTACTTTCCTTAGGTTGCCGAGTACTCTCGTTGAGGACGTCGAGTACTTTTCTTGAGGCCGTCGAGTACTCTCCTAAAGTGTCTTCCGTAGGCGTTTTTAATCTCGACAAATTACGGATTATAAAGCGCTTCTTCTTTCTTTACCAAATTTGCCAAAATTGGCCAACATTCTCTTCTTTCCACAAAAAATAATGTCATCCCTCACCGAATCTACCCCACAAAACTCGATCATTAACTCCAAAAGCGATAGCTAATATATATGCTCTTTTTGTCGATGTGCCTCTCCATCCCCCGATCGCCATCAAATTCGCTCTATCTGAAGAGATTATTGTTATTTTCAAAATCACTAAAGATCCAAACAAATGCACTTAAAAACATCATCAAGCATCAAAGGACTCTTGTAGCACATGCTCCATTGTTCCTTCCACCGAGCTGGAGTATAACGTCGCACACATATTTTTCAGTAGCTCGACTTTCGGGGGAAGGTTGATTTTTCGGACAAGGGAAATGAGACGTATATGCGCTCCCAGACAACCCTTCTCTCAAGATTCAAAGCCGTTTTTCAAATTTATTGCTGCATTTTAATTAATATATATTTTGATGTTTATGTAATTAACCTTGTAGTAGCATTTTGGTAATTTTAGGTGCGAGACAGGTTCTCTCCTGATACAAGAGAGTGTAATGTGATTTAGCTTGTGAAGTCTTTTGTATCTCCCTTTTGGAGAGTTCTTAATGGAAACCAATCTTTAATATATTAGCCAGAGTATATTTGCTTTTTTATTTTATTTTAATGCCATCTTCCGCTGCGGTCTGCATAATTGGTCGGATCTGCCGTTCTCATCGGCTGGCCCAAGGAGTCGAAACTCTCTTTCGGTGCTATCCCAACTAAATTTCACCCTAAAATAGACTAGTTGGGCTGGGGTACCACCGTATGCCAAAAGCAACAAAGTCATTGTTTGCCGTCCCTCATGCGCGGTGTGGGACGCTGATAGTATCAAGTCATTGCCCGTTGCCCCTCCCAATCGCAGCACACTGCGCACGTATCCCATGGCTGTAGTAAAATATCACGGAAAGCAGCAGGCGATAGAGGGTATTTACTATTGGAACGAGCGGTCTCTATGCGTTGTGTGTGTGTGCGACGATTAAGGGGACAAAGTTTCATCTTTGTCTGTCAGCATTGTGCCCGGGGGACGGTTAAGGGGCCATAAGCTATTTTAGCCCAACATAAACACTCTCAAAAGCTATATCGTGGTGTTGTTGTAATAACATTGCATGCTTTAGATTCGGGAATTTATTATATTAACTAAGTTTAAGCCCTCTTATCTTCTTGAATATTTTAAATTTTTCATGGATTTCGACAGAATTGCCGGCGACCGATCCTGTGACGGCGGAGGACGTTGAGGTGGCTTTGAGAAACACCAGGCCTTCAGCACATCTCCATGCCCATCGTTATGATAAGTTTAACCAGGATTATGGAAGCCTGATTATTAACTAATTAAGACCATTATTTCTTCACTATCATTATAAATTATTAATTTATATATATTTATAATTGACTTTTAGAGCATCTAGCTTTATATATGTATATATATATATATACGAGAGGCAGGCATGGGCTTCCGGCCCGATGACCACGCGCCACAGTACCCGGTCCCGGATGGCCACGCGTGACAGTACCCGGCTAGCGACGGCATGCTTCGCTCTTCCCGACGGGTCGCTGCGGGCAAACGGGCGCACGGGCAAGGGTCAAAACGGCTTCAAATCAAAAAGTGATCAACATGAAAGTTGTAGATCTCGGCGATCCGAACAACTTTCATGTTGATCACTTTTTGATTTGGAGCTTCCGTGACCTTCGATTTGAGACCCGAAAAGTTTGGGCGGCGAGACTGCTACAGTAAGACTACGATTTTTCAATTTTCGGGTCCCAAATCGAAGGTCAAGGAGACTCCAAATCAAAAAGTGATCAACATGAAAGTTGTTCGGATCGCCGAGATCTACAACTTTCATGTTGATCACTTTTCGATTTGGAGCCTCCTTAACCCCCAAAACCCCATGCTCGTACCCCCGTCAATCCTGTGACTGATGTTGTTCTGATGTACATTTATGGGGCTTCACATGTGCACAAATGTTTTGGCATATAGATATAGATATACACACACACAAACGGTTATATGCATATACACTTAACGTGTATATAACGAAATACGCGCCTTCTTGAACTGCGTGTTATACGTACATTTTTTATAAAAAGTGTTCAACATGAAAGTTGTAGATCTCGTCGAGATCTATAACTTTTATGTTGAACACTTTTTGATTTGAAGCCGTTTAGGCCCCCGGCCCCCGAAAAAAAATCACGCGGAATACACATGTTTCGCGTAATTTTTTTGGGGGCCAAACCGGGGGCCTAAACGGCATTTTTATGAAAAGTGTTGAACATGAAAGTTGTAGATCTTATAGATCTACAAGTTTCATGTTGACCACTTTTCATAAAAATGCACGTATAATACGCAGTTCAAAAAGGCGCGTATTTCGTTATATACACGTTAAGTGTATATACAGCAAAACCCATATATATATATATATATATATATATAAGTGCAAGCTAATTGTGTGAGCACATAAATTTTGGATTTTGAGCCTGATTTGTATGTTATAATTGAAACGTGATCAAACTCATGAAAGTTGATCTTATCGATATAATTATTACTGTGGATATATATATATATATACAAGTGACAGGCACGGGCCTTCGGCTGTGGGGGCATTCGACAGGGGTGCGACAATCGGCGGGGTGCGACATTCGGCGGAGTGCGACATTCGCCGGGATGCGACATTCGCCGGTGGTGCGACATTTGTCGTGGGGACGACATTTGTCGTGAGCGGCGACATTTGTCGTGGGCGACGACATTTATCGTGGACAGTACCCGCCCCTATGGCCTCGCACGACAGTACCCGCCCGCTCCCGGCGGGCTCCGCCAGACCCGCAACATATACACATGAGTACTCAAAATGATCGTAAAAAAATATAAATCAAGAATATAATTTTTATTTTATAAAACAAATTATATTTTAACGTTAAAATATTAATTTTCTCTTGTCATTCATAGCTAGAGACAATAGGTTTAGGATATCTAGTGTTTTTATTTTTTGTATTTTAATATTTTTGTATTTTTTAAGTTGTGTAAGTACCTAAAAGGATATTGTCTTTATAATATACTAATATAAAATTTGGTATAATTGTGTATTATGAATACAACTATAAGGGCAATATAGGGACATCAGACAATGTTTCACCAAAAAATAATTTTCGTATATTAATAGAGATATATATATATATATTAAACACTTATATTTTTGATAGTTTTATCTAAATCATAAATCAATTAACATACATATGGTTAGTATACACTTTAAAGAGAAATATCATACACAATTCTTATTTGTATCTAAATTAATATAATATAGTAATATGTTAAAAACTTAATATGAAATAAATTATATTTAATAGAACAAAAAATATACTAAAACTGTTTCCCAAGGTGCAATGAGCATGTTAACTTTTCCTAAAAAATGCGACAATACGAAAAATTAACATTGCTCAATTTTTTTTTATCACAAAGTTATTCTTTATTTGCATAATATGCAAGACAATACCATTGATATCACAATGTGCACAAGTTTGTGTACTGGAATTTGAATACACAAAATTCTCATATTTATGCAAAAATTAGGGTTATTCAAAAAATATATACATTTCTCAAATTTATGGGAAAATTAGGGTTATTTTCCTTCAATGATAATTCTCTGCCACCATTGCATTTTCTCAATATTTTGAAGAATAATTGACAAAACAAAACCCCATACACAAGGTATGAATTGTGCATTACACATGTAAACAGGAAAGGGCAAATCAAAGTAATATATATACACACAATTAATTACCCAAACCTCCTTAGGAGTTTTCATAATTATGGGTTGCACCCATCAATATTTTGAAATTTCCAAAACTTCCCTATAAGTTATATTTCATAACATGCCCCCCCCCCCCCCCCCCCCCCCCCCCCCGCACTTTTCTACAAGGGTATTTTTGTGCATAAATGTTATGAAATGTAACTTACACGATTCAAAAGGTAGAGGGGTGTAGCCTTATAGAGGGGAAGTCCTATTAAATGACTCTCTCTTTATAATACATATATATCACAGAAATAAACTGAAACCAACAAAAAAAACTCAAATTATTTCACAGTATTTCCGTACCAAGCGCAATTACAATCAAATGTCACCTCTATAACTATGTATATCTAAAGCTCTAAATTATAACCTCTTCTTTCCGATGCTAGCAATAAACTGAAACCAATAAAAAAGTCATCAAACAATCAACTCCGCCGTCACTGATCGAACCGACCATCTATTCACAAGATCCAAGCTGCAGCATTATAGACAAATAAACTGGAATTTACAACCACATCGGCCCCTGGGAGTTCATCCTTGCTCCAGCTTCGGACACAGAAACAGCCATGCTCAACATCATTTGATCTTCAAAATTCTCGGAGCTCATGCTGACGCCTGCGAGCGGCTGCGTAGCCAGTTCTGTGCCCATTGAAATGTTGGAGCTTGCATAACTTGGCCCTGCCCCTACCAGATTTGATCCATGGTCCATTAGCATCCACCTGCTCTCCTCGAGATCCTCGGTCCAGTTCTCCGAGGGAAAATTCGCCAACCTCTGGTGGCCAGCTAGGGTGGTGGAGGGCCCGCGCATGTACCGGGGCTCTGATAGAGCAGCCATTGTGCAAGTAAAGGAGCCAGAAGGGGCTGGTTCCACTGAAAAGCTAGGGTTAGAGTTAGGGTTAGGGTTGAAGCACTCTTCGGAGAACAATGGCTGTGGGGGTAGACTGCTGATGCTGGTGGATGAGGGAGATCTTTCCATTCCCCCATGTTCCTGTTCCATGAGAAAATATCAGATCAGGTGTTAATAATATGAAATTCTTGCTGCGTTCATTCATAGTGTGTGTTTGCGCACGGTAGGAGACGGGCCGAGAGAATTATGGGCGGAAATGGGATTGATTCAAGGAAATAAATTTGCGTTTCGAGGGGAAAAAGCCCGAGAGAAAAAAATCCCTTCAAAACAACAAATTGTTATCGCATTTACTTATCATCAGCCTTATCTCAACTCCGTATGGTTGTCTTTATGAACCCTTATTTTATTCCTCCCGGCTGAGCACTTTCTGGGGAGTTAAAACTGTTCTTCGCAATGTTCTACAACAATTTCTATCGTATTTCTACCTTCCATTGAATCATGCGAAAAAGAGCAAGTCTATTTTCAATTATGAAATTAGTTTATTCTTAATAGATGTCACTTAAATTGTTGCTCTAATATAATCATTTTTTAAGCTATACATTCTAGTTTTGTAATATATCACTCTTAATAATCTCATTTCCACAAATTCAACTTGATTATCACCAAAGTATCTTTATTGTCCAACAATCAGGCCAACTTTACAAATCCTCATTTTCCATTTGTTCTTATTGAGTGTAGTCGAGGTGTTAAAAGTCAAATCATAGACTATGTAAATCATCTTTACAAATCAACATGTTATCTTGGGTCTAGCCGCTACCTAATCCTTCGACAATAACTTAGACATCCAACTCGTGCATTTTCTAATCTTCGTTTTACATGTCCAAATATCAATAGTGCATATAACTATATTTTCTGGTTTTCCCACAAATCTATCTTAGCATTCCTTTTTTTCTTTTTTTCCAACTTAGCATTCTTATTTCTCATAAACTTAATTTATATAATGATGCTTCTTTATTGCTAACATCCATATTAATAAACATCGTCGGTATAACAACGGTTATATCAATTCTCTTTAAGCCTCGAATATATCCTCTTATTGCACGGTGTACTCCGAAGGCACTTCTCCATTTTAACCACCCAAACTTAACCTCCATTCTTCTAAAGAAGCAATCCAAGGTACGTAAACATATAGCACGAAGATGTCTTTCATCTTCTTTAAATAAGATATATAGATAATTGTTGATATCATTGCCGCTAAAGTTGTGAATTTTGAACAAAGGTATATGTTCTTTGCTCCACTAATCTGAAGCTCTATCTTTTAAGTAGTATCTTTATTGTTCTAGTTTTTTACTGAATATAATTATCACTAATAAGTACCATATTGCTAACACATAAGCATACACTATGACAGCTTACTATGAATCTTTTGTATCATGTGCATTGTTATTCCAAAAACGATAAGAACTCGATGTGGTCTCCATATTATTTGCCATCTTAACACAAACTGCTTCGATAATTGAAATTTCTGGCAAGTAATTGAGTGATCATATTAAAAAATTTGGAAGTCTATGCTCCATAACTCATTCCTATAGATTCATTATCTAATTGTAATTCAATTAAGCTATACTTAGGATAATCCACAAGGAAAAAATTTCTCCTGACATTCAACATCATCTTAGTCTTCAAAATTCTATTGAAAAAACCCATCAATCACTCACTGAAATATTTCAACTTCAATAATCTTAAGAGAGGTATGTCAACAAGATTTAAGACCATTTATGCATATTCTTCAAAATTAATTTTACTTCACCTTTTTTTTGAACCAACCTAAAATATCTCAATATTAAGTTCATTATGCAATGTTAAAAAAGGGCGTTTATATTGGCAGCCGGACTTTGGATATTGGCAACCCGGCACAATAATAAAAAACACACATAATATGGCCGCTAATAGCAGCCCAAAAACAAACTTCGCCTAAGCTTTTAAAACTCGGACGGGACCTGCGGGTTCCGTGCCTTTTGAAAATAGACCTACTATATGACATTTTTAGAAAAAATGTTCAATATGAAAGTTGTAGATCTCGTCAATACAACTTTCATGTTGAACACTTTTCCTAAAAATGCAATATAGTAAATCTATTTTCAAAAAGGGCCGAATCCGGGCGGAACTATGCGATTCGCAATAGTTTCGCCTGGTGCCGCGCCTTTTGAAAATATGACTACTATATGATATTTTTAGAAAAAGTGTACAACATGAAAGTTGTAGATCTCGTCGAGATCTACAACTTTCATGTTGAACATTTTTCCTAAAAATGTCATATAGTAGGCCTATTTTCAAAAGGCGTGTGAACCCGTATTTAGCTAATTTCGGGTTCCGCATTTTTACACTTTTCCGGATTATATAAATATACATACTAATTTAAAAATTAATTTTATTGAGCATTAATATATTTAAAATGAGTTTCGATGAAGAAATGAAATTCTTGACGTATGGAGATTGTCCTGAACAAAGTTCAATCAATGTCGGATCACATTTCATTACAAATAGGTCATTTTATAGCAAGAAGGAATTGATGAATGAGCGAGAAAAATTGATAAAGAGATGGGTTTTGTTGTAATCATCACGAAGACCGATAAAATTGACTCACGTGATATAGTAAGTTCTTTAGCATTTAATGAATCCGAAAGCTCCTTTTTAATAAAATAATTTTTACAATATTTTTTTTATTTGATTGTGTTTGAGATGTACCAATTTGATCACCACGAAGACGTGAATTTAGACTAGCTTGTGTTTGAAAAAATATTAGACTTTTGCATTATATTTTGGTAAATTAAGTAGTTGAAAAAAAATGAACTTTATTTTATTTCTTTTGGCTTAATTTAATGAGGTTATATGGCTTTTGAAAAAAACTGAGCTGGCAATAGCCAATGGACTGCCATTATCGATTTCCTGGGCTGTCAATAGCCAATAGGCTGTCAATATCCAAAGCCGGGCTGCAAATATAAACGCCCTTAAAAACTACCTTCTTTAAGTTTTCGTTAAATAACTTTCAAAATAAAATTTCCATCATCATTATATCTTCATCTGTGTTTAAAATTGTTGACTCAACTGTAAAAACCCATAAGAGAGCCCATTGTAGATTCTTCCTCATCTTATTTAGTCCCGCGCCTCTCGAAGAGTTTAATGATCACCCGCTTTTGTGCATATATATAGAGGGAAGATGTAATACCTGACATTAGATTGAAATAATTTTATATTTCAAATTCTCAGGTGATATAAGAGAATGAAAAAATAATTCGCTGCTCTCGCCCGCGCAGAAGTCTTAATTTCGTCAAAAAAACTCTAACACGCTCACTTACGCATATGTATTAGATCGGTCTTTGCATGAAAACTCTCGGTCTCGTGCGGGAGCATCTGAACTATCTTGCGAGAGCTCTATATTCTCGATGAAAAGCTCTTAGTATCACACAACTTTTAGCCCTTGCCGCAGAAGCTTTCTTCCGTACACTCCTAATTCTCACATCTACAATCATGCAATAAATCACTAGTCATTGTGCCGAAAGAGGAGAAATGGAAAATAAAAGTACATTTATATTCATCCTTAAAGGGGCTATTTATAACATTACAACAAGACACTTAAACCGGACTCACAATGTGGGACTAAACTCCTATAGGCTCTAATATACTAATAAACTCATAATTCCAACACTCCCCCTCAAGCTGAAGGGGGACCCTTCAGCTTGGATGAAACAAATAACGGCAATGGAGGTAGGCAATGCGGGACAAAACATCAGACGAGCCAAGGGAAATTCCAAACCGAGGAATCAAGACGGGGACATAGCCACACAAGACGCTGACCCACACACGACCCAGGACCAACACACGACGTGGACTCGCTGGGAAACCGGTCAATCAACATCACCTACACAAACATGAGAAAGAGAACGAAAGTTGTGGAGCAAATCATCAACCGGGAAACCGGGATAATCCGTCGGGATAATCCTTCAGGGATAATCCGCACCAAAAGCGGTCCCACGCGACACGGTCCCACGTGGCACAATCGTGTCACAACACACGACCAATCGAAAGAAATATGGGGAGACACAAACCACATACAACATAAGCCTAGAGGCCGTGTGGAACGAAGGCGAAAGGTCGAAAAAGATCATCTGAGTCGCCTTCATCCCAAACACTCCCCCTCACGTGAATATCACGTGCATATAGGAATAACAACAAACCATAATAAAAGAACAGGCAAATAACTGAAAAACACACAACATCATCATCAACGGGACATTCCCACCCTAAAAAAATGTGGACAGCGACTAGAGGCAGCAGAAGTCATCAGAAGGCAGCGAAAAACGGTTGGAGGCAGCTGAAAAATCAAGTAGTCGCACGCATATGGAAGCAGTGCAAGTGTACAACAAGAAGAGAACCCATACAAATGCAGCAGGCGGGATCGTCGTCTAAATCTAACGTTGTGGAGACCGACAAGAGTAGAAAGGAGGCCGGCTGGATCTACGTTGATTTGAAATAGAAATGCAGACTGCAGCAGCGGGGAAGCTCCAGAAACAGCAGCGGGAGAAGCTCGAGCACAGGATCTGGCTCGACGGAATTAGGAGCCGCGACGCCAAAGCAACGGGCATAAGCGACGGGGTCAGCGACCATAAGCAGCAGCGGCGGGAAGCGAGATTGGCACGGGAGAACGCAAACGAGATCAATGACAGGCCTTCACGACGGGATCGATCGGATTGACAAGTTCTCCGTCGTTGACTCGTCATCGAGGGAAATACAAGCCGCTCCCGTCGAAATCTGGAGTCGGTCTTTTAGACGGGAGCGGAAGCACGAATCGTCGAGGAGAAAACTAACGGGAGAAAGGAACAGTATTTCAAGAGTAAGCCACCGTGAAATGTACGTCGCCCTAGGGCAACCAAATTTCAGGGAGGAATCAATTCCACCTCTGATACCAAGTTGAAAGAGAAATGGAAAATAGAAGTATATTTATATTAATATTCAAAGGAGCTACTTATAGCATTACAACAAGACACTTAAACCGGACTCACGATGTGGGACTAAACTCCTATAGACTCTAATATACTAATATAATAATAAACTCATAATTCCAACACATTGTAAGATCTCAATCCCACGTGAGATGTTCTTGCCTCTTCAGTCCCTTGTTAATCATAACTAGAACTGCGCCTCGTTCTTGCAAGAAGTTCTCTAATGACGCAAGAACTCGTTGATTGGTTGCTCGGGATGCAACATATTGTTGACCTTGATGTGTCCACTCTTTGCACGACTGCTTATCGTGCAACAAACCTCTTGCGATCTAAGCTAGAGCTCAGTAAAACAAATATGAGAACCCTCGGAAGCCCGTTGAGCACTCCCCTCCTAGTCGCCTATTAGGTCCCGTTGCTTCCTTCGAGAAAGAAGCCACGTCATGCTATTTTTGCATGGAGTGCTCGTGTTGTACAATTAGAACACTCGAGCCCACTCATGCTACCACCATATCTACTCTTGTTCATGCGCTCCTTTCTAGTGCCTCGAGAAATCTCAGCACGACATCCAAGTTAACTGGCCCAACCACTGGTTGGAGTGCTTCCTTTACCTTTGTGCAAACTCGGTGAAAGAGACACCACCTCACTGATGCTCCTCCGGACTCTACATGTCTTGCATGTGCGGATTAGGATGCTAGTTAAGCTCTTGTTCACAAGTAGTTAGCTAACCACCTTTTCGATGTCTGATTGCATTTTATTCATCATGATGAAATCATGAAGGTGGCATGGTATCATTTTGATGTCTTTTAACTCCAAAGGAGCTAAAGCACCTCGCAAGAAGTTCTCTCATAACGCAAGAACTTGTTGATTGGTTGCTCGGGATGCAACATATTGTTGACCTCGACGTGACCTCTCTTCGCACGACTGCTTATCGTGCAACAAACCTCTTGCAATCTAAGCTAGAGCTCAGTAAAACAAATATGAGAACCCTCGGAAGCTCGTTGAACACTCCCCTCCTAGTCGCCTATTAGGTCCCGCTGCTTCCTTCGAGCAAGAAGCCGCGCCATGGTATTTTTTGCATGGAATGCTCGTGTTGTACAATAAGAACACTCGAGCCCACTCATGCTACCACTACATCTACTCTTGTTCATGCGCTCCTTTCTAGTGCCTCAAGAAATCTCGGCACGACATCCAAGTTAATTGGCCCAACTACACTAATTGGAGTGTTTCCTTCACCTTTGTGCAAACTCGGCGAAAGAGACACCACCTCACTGATGCTCCCCCGGACTCTACATGTCTCGCATGTGCGGATTAGGATGCTAGTTAAGCTCTTGTTCACACGTAGTTAGCTAACCGCCTATTTGATGTCTGATTGCATTCTATTCGTCATGATGAAATCATGAAGGTGGCATGGTATCATTTTGATGTCTTTACTCCAAAGGAGCTAAAGCACCTCGCATCTGCACTCTACATTTGGGTCGTTTTGGTAGAATGACCCCCCCCCCCTCTCTCCGCAGCTTACTAAGAATTTCAGTCTCTCGATGTAAAATTCCAGTCTCTTGATGTAACTTAGCAAAAGCACTTTGAGGAGCTCTTTGTTGTATGTTATCTTTAGATATTTCCATAGTCATATAAAATGATACGAAAATCAATTCTGGGAGAACAATCATTTCCACTTTGGATGGAATTGCCACTCATGTCTCCACTGTGACACATCTTCTGAGGGTTCCAACTTCCAACAATGAATGCTCCACCCTCAGAGAGTTATGCTCATATTGTTGGCCGTGGAACACATCAGAGAGTTATGCTCATTTTGCCGAATGCTCCACCCTCAGAGCATCCTGATCTTTGACCTCAAGCTCATGTCAATCCTACTAATTATGAGACTTCTCTGTAGACCTCCAGTCAGACATCAGAATCAGCATGAAGGTTCTCCTCTGAGGGCATTGAGGCTCTTATTAATGCATCCAAGAGTTATTTTCTTCAGGTAGCGTGTGGGTTGCTACTCAGAATATGTGCCTTATTGAGCTAGCAGACATACTGGAAACTCTCTTGCCTTCACTCACCTTGATAAGCATATCTTGTTACCATTGATGATTGTCTCAAGACTACCTCGGAACGAAGGGAAATCTTATCTCTTCCGCTATAGAAATGCAATGTGATGGTTTATTTGCTTAACACCATCATTGGTCTGGGACGATTGGAGTGAGTGATGGGAGAGAGATGAGACATTCATACCTCTCCTCCTCCTTTATTCACTTTGACGCCACGGGTCAGTGTCGTTGTGCGATAAGTTTTTCCTTCGGTACTCACTTCCCGGGGGGGAGTCTTACATTGTTATTGATAGCTCTCACTCCAATTTATGGAACTGGAGTTATTACGACAATTTCTCATCTCAAACTGGACAATGTTCCATTGTCCACAATTTTTCTTGCAATTTATTATCAGTCTATGCTCTTACTAAATAATTACACTGTTGTGGCTTATTGTTGCAACTCATTGTTAATTTTGGGACCTTCCAACAAAAAAAATACAATTGTTAATAGAACTGAACTATGGGGGGTCTACTATGTTGACAACCTTCCTACATTCTCAGCTTCTACAACAAAAGTTTCTCTACTTCAGTGGCATCAACGACTTGGTCATCCTCCTATTCGTCTTCTTCATCAACGTCTCCCGTCTTTTGCTCCTAGTTTGTAATAGAATTTAAAGTTTGTCGATATAACAAACATCTCCATACTAGTTTTCCTGCCAAACTTAGTAAATGTTTTGTGAGTCTTTTCCATATTAGGTCCCGTTTGGTTGGGCGGCACACTGGACCAGGGGGTTGCTACTTTTTATGCCACACCGCCAAACAAGAATCTAGCTCTTGCGACATATGTTCATGTCGTTCATATATCGCTAATAATAGTGTTGACTGAGACGAGCATCACAACCCACGATCCCAGTTGGAGCTTTTGTTCCTTCAGCTAGTTAACTTGCACCTTCGCCCCTTCCCCCTCCGATTGACCGACGATCCCATCTCTAGAGGCCGACCCCTTCCCAGATCTACCGACAACTCTACCTCCAGAGGCCGACCCCATCCAAGATCGACATCCAACTAAGTATGTTCTGCCGCCCCTTCCACGACCAGCCACTAGCTTCTTCCTTCAACGGCCAAACACACTCCCTCCTCTGATCAACCTGCGACCCAATCTTCAGAGGCAAACCAACAATCATTTGTCCCAGATATGCAATAAAGAAATATATTCCTCCTAATTCTAAAAACTATCCCAAATTTGCCCCATTTGTTTTGTATTATCATGTTAAAATCATGTGGGATCGTTTGCATATTGCAAGCATCTTCAAGCCTGCTCGCCCGCCCCTTTCCGTTACTAGGACCGACGATTAGAAACATTCCTTCCTCCTTCGATCTGCCGACGAACCCATCTCCAGAGGCCGACCCCATCACAGATCTACCAGCAAGATCATCCAACCGAGTATGTTCAGCCACCCCTTCCACAGGACCACAACCGGCGACTAGCTTCCTCTTTCAACGACCAGAGACACTCCCTCCTCCGATCAATCTGCGATCCAATGTTCAGAGGGAAACCAACAATCATTTGTCCCAAATATGCTGCAAAGAAATTTATTCTTCTTGATTCTCAAATTTATTCCAAATTTGTCCCATTTGTTCTGTATTATCATGTTAAGATCATGCGTAATCGTCTGCAAATTGCTTATTGTTTGGGAGATAATTTATTTTATTTAGGAGATTGTTTGGGAGATATATTTATTTTATTGGCTTAATATTTGACATAATAGGACATATATGACTTGGACATTATACACACACATATGCAGCGATAGTACCTCTGGCCGCAAAAGTGTCGGGAATTTAGATGAGTGCTTGAGTTTTAGGCTATGTATGGCACGGTGATGGTGGTCGTGAATGCATGGGTTAAACCGTCATTTGTTAAGGATCACCTAACAAACATCATCCGTTTGAACATAAACATGGATGAAGTTCTTTAGGTGGGCGTTAACAAATGACAATTTAACCCCCATGTTCATGACCGCCACCACCGTGCCAAACGGAGCCTTAATGTCGTATAGATAGATATAGTATATATTAATGGATAAAATTCACATGTTAACATTTCACCAAAGGGTATTTTTCCCGTATAATAATATATATAGAGAGAGAGATATGCATGTATATATATAAGGAGAAAGAGAGATATGTATGTATATATATAGGGAGAGAGAGAGAGACATGTGTATGTATATATATTATATATATAGGGAGAGAGAGAGAGAGCCACTATCCGTAAAAGGTGCGACGAGAATTATATTCTTCTGAAGTGATTTTCTGTGGAAAGAAATACTTGTTCACTTGATTTTATTTTGGTTTATTTTTTAATTTTTAACAATGCAACATCATTGACAAATCAAAACCATCCACCATAAACTTCACCAGAGAAAGTAGCATGACACCAGCTTTACCATATAATTATTCACCTCAGCACACACAGACCAATGGGAGGTTCGATTAGGTAGTGCGTCATGTGCAAGCCAACTCCGAATTTTCTTGTCATTTTCTCTTGGATTCCTAGAGCTTATTGGCATGGTCGGAGGATTGTGAGTAGCTATGCTCAATACAGTAGGGCATGTGCTCACATGCAAGCGCAAGTGAGCTAGTGTGCTGGAAGAGGACTAAGCCCAATTTTCTAGCTTATCGGATACTCTATATATATAGATCGATAGATAGATATGTGTGTGTAATATGTATATATACACACACATCAAATATTTATCTTAGTTTCTAAAGTCATTTGATCATTCCATAATCATGGGATGAGCTTCAGTTGGTCCCATGATTATTTTCCACCTGTTGGTGCCTTTTTCTCGGTTCACTCCCAGCCTCAAATACTTTACCCTGAGAATTATCACGTGGTGATATCTTAGGCTTCATTTGGTTTGGCTTTTAGGTCCGCGCGTTTCATCAAAACACAACCGCCGGTCCCAAATCTCATTTGTTTTTTCGCCTCCCGTTCAAACAGCTAGCGTTTTGCTCCTTAAGGAATTCCGTCGCCTGCAAACGCACACCCCGACCTCCAGTTTGCTGCGTTTAGGGAGGAGGAAGAAGAACCCGCGTCGTGCTCCCGATTGACCTCCAATTTACCGCACAGGAAGTTTTTTTTAGGGTTGCCGCCTTCGGCGGCCTGCCCGGAGCCCCCCCCCCCCCCGACGTGGTCGCCAGACCCCAGCGAACCTGTCGTGCCGGGGGTATCCCGGCGGCGCTCCGACAGGGCCACCACGGGCGGTGGCCCTGCAGGAGCGCCGCCGGGATATCCCCGACGGGTTTGTCTGGGTCCGGCGGGCTCCGGGTAGGCCGCCGCCGGCGGAGCCGCACGGAGGCAGGACAGAATAATTTTTTTGATCAGGTAATAAATAAATTTTTTTAATTTTTTTTGGTTTGTCAACCAGCACTTTTATATGCATCATCATCACCAAAAGAAGTGCCTGAAACATCACATGAGTGTTTACCTTCTCCGGTATTATAATTAATTTTTTTTGACTTTTATGAAATCAATATTGATGTCTAAAATACAAATTTTGTTTATTTCCGCATAATACAAATGAATTCATTGTCATGCTACCCAGTTTCATTACTATGATGGAGAAAGAAAATAAAATAATATCTCTGGTATTAGATCCAACAATATTTGAGACTTTTAATCAACAAGTACATACTTTAAAATTTCAGAGTTGTACGATTTTGCTAATATGGAAAAAGTTATAATTAACATCATATTAACATGTATTGGGTGAGTACCAAATATTACAATCTTGAGATTTTTTATTAAAATATAAATTGATTCTGAATTTACATATTTTTTACAGGTGCATAGATTCATAACTAAAGAAATTTACATACGAAAGAAGTGCATCTTTTCATAATCCGACAATCATTTTTTTTTGATGATAAGTATGTCAAAGAACATTCAAAATCACAAGCTGAAGATCTAAAAATCAGGCTTAGTCAACTCCAATCGGATTTTTTATTATTTTTGCCTTATCATAAATTGTAAGTATCAATGATTATTGTTATTTTTTATTCTAATTAAGTTATTAATTATTTCATTTGTTTCGCAGAGAACATTTGATGTTGGTTATTATTGATTACAGTAAAATATAGTTTATTGGCTTGATCCCCTAAATCAAAACATTCGTGATATTAAAAATGTCATTACATGGTAAGTTTATTAATTAGTTTTTTTCTATTTGAAATTCAGATTTTGCTATAAACTAAAATTGTTTATATTTTATAAAACATTTAAGGGTTTGACAAAAGATCAGCATACCAGTTTTCACAAACCAAAGGTTTTAAAGTGGAAGTCGGTAAGCTATAGCCTATATGAGTAATATGTATTGTAATTTTTTAATATTTAAAAATTTGAAATTAAAATACTTACCAATTGTTTATTTTTTTTAGTGCCCAAGATAACCAGATAATATTCAATGTGGGTATTATATCATGTGCTACATGATTGACATAGTTGATGCTCTTAGGACTATGACAATGTCATCATTGGTAAGTTAACTGCATATAGATTGATAAATGATAATAAGTATGTTGAATTAATTTTAACAAATATTTTTTTTACCGCAGATTTATGGAGTGACGCAATTTACGCAAGAGAAAATTGATAATATTCGAAATAAGATTTGTGATTATATAATCACTACATGCAAATAATAATATCTATATGAGAGATAATTGAGCATGGTTTTTAAATTATTTATCGTGTTGAAGTTAAATAAATGAACATGGTCTTTAAATGGTTTTTAAATGAGCACTTGTCATATGATGATTTCTTTAAATGATCTTTAATTGAGCATGGTCTTTAAATTATTTATTGTGCAGTTCATTTGATAGTTCTACATTTTTATGCCTTATGTGATGATTTTTTTATCTGAAGAATAACTAGTTATTTCATTAATATAATCACTTTGTCATGTGCCCATTTCTTTCAGTATGTACAATGGCCCGACCAAACTCTGCATTTTATAGGTTTTGCTTGCGAAAGATGGAAGGCCAAAACAATAACGATCTTCATACATCCGCTGATAGGAATGATTTTGATCCAAAAACAGATCCTAAAAGAAAAGCAAAATCAAATGATCATGGATGGAAGTATGGGCATTGGTCCGACCTAAAAGATAAAAATACAGTTAAATGTAATTTGTGTAATAGATTGATTAAAGGTGGAATCAAAAGGTTGAAGCAGCACTTATGTGTCGGATATGGAGATGTATCAAAGTGTTTTAAGACAACTTTTGAAATAGCAGCTGAGATGTATTCAGCTTTAAATGATAAAAAAAGGACAAGGTGGATTTGACTATTAATGATGATAATGGGAGTGAATAAGAAATAAAGCGAATAGGTTCACAGAATGTATCTCCGGCATTATCTACAGCTAAATCTTCATTTATCCCAAGTTCTGGAACAAGAGTCAAAAAAAGAAGTATTTCGCTTACCACAAAAAAGAGGGTCTATGGATGCTCATGTGAGACGTGCTCCTGAAGATGTAGTTGATGATAGGCGTGCTAAAAGTGCTGCACAAACTACTATTGAGAGATGTTTTAGATCTCCTGAAGAGAAAAATAGAGTTGATAGTTATGTTGTTGGTTGGTTCTAAAAATATGGAATTTCATTCAATGTTGCAAAACACGACATTTTGAAGTAATGTTTGAAGCAATTAGACGCCGTAGTTATCATGATTTACAAGCCCTGTTGTTATTGAATACAAAAGATAAAGTTAAGGAGATGGAGACAAAGTATCAAGCATATTAGAGGAGATATGGTTGCGCTCTTATGTCAGATGGTTGGACAGACATGAGAGGGAGACATTTGATCAATTTCCTAGTCAACTGTCTAGAAAGAACTTATTTTATGGGTTCCGTAGATGCATTTGGTCATATTCAAGATGCTATAATGTTATCAGAGTTGCATGATAGTAAGATTAGAGAGATTGGAGCAGGGTGTGTAGTTCAGGTAAATTTTTTGATTATACTAATTTTCATATTTCATATAATAATCTACAACTAAAAATATATACAAAGTTAAGGTGTATGCAGTGGTAACTGACAATGCTTCCAATTACAAGGCAGTTGGTAAAATTTTAATGGAGAAAAGACTCACATTATTCCGGACTCCTTGTGTAGCTCATTACTTTGATCTCATGCTAGAAGATATATACAAGCTATAACAAAACAAAATGGTGATAAGAAAGACAAAGATGATTACAAATTTTATCTACAGACGCACTCGTTTACTTGATGCAGAAATGACTACTATAAGTGGTGATCTAGTGAGACATTTAGTGATTAGATTTGCAAGAGCATTCCTTACTCTACAAAGTGTGCTTAAGCATGAGGAGAAGCTAAAATTATTATTTGTGTAGTCTTCGTGAAATGCTGCTAATTTGACAAAAACTAAAGTCAGGAAAGAAGTTATTGAAACAATACTATCAACTGTTTGAAATGGAGTAAGAGATTGCCTAAAAAAAGAAAAACTATTGATTCTCGTTTTGCGATTAGTAGATAGAGATGAAAAATCAGCTATGTTTGAAGTATATGTGGCAATGGAAGAAGTCAAACAAAAGATCAAAGAACATTTTGATAATAAAGAAAGATTATTTAAAAAGATTATTGAGATTGTTGAAAATATGTTGACAAATCAAATGAAGCAAAAATTATATAAGACGACTTTGTTTCTAAATCCAAACAAATATTTTGAATATAAGGACAAACATAATGATAATGATTGGATATTTCAAGATACTTTCAATGATGTTATTGCAAGACTAGTGTCCGATCAACAATTGCAAGACAAAATTACAGAGCAAGATACTAGCTACAAAGCATCTTGAAATAGTTTGGAAAGTCTATGATTATTAGGCAACGAAGCACCTTAAATCCATGTAAATATTGATTAAATTTATATTTTTGTTAAATTATATATATGTTAAATAATTTATATTTGTCTTAAATAAATAATAAATTGGTGGGGTGCACATGGAGGACAGAATGTTGGCCTTACAAAGGTAGCATTGCGCATACTTGACTTATGTTGTTCATCTTCTAGTTGTGAGTGTAATTGAAACACTTTTGAGTTTGTAAGTATACAAATATTCTAACTTTAAAATTTGATATTTTTATATCTACTAACAAGTTTATAATTATTTTGATTCAGATTCACACAAAGAAAAGAAATAAATTGGAGAATCAAAGTCTTAATGATCTTGTATACATCCAATATAATCGTCGTCTACAAGCGCGATTCCAAGAAAGACATGAAAAGGGAAGAAATTACCATTTAGTGTTTGATGAGCTAGATTGAAGTAGTTAGTGGATAATGAACAAACCAGAGGATGTTCTAGTTTTTTATGACGATAATCTCACATGGGAAGTTGTAGAGAGAGGTATTGGGACTGAGGCTCGAAATTTATGAAGTGGAGTTGGAGCTAATCTTTAACTAATAGCTGAAGGGGATGAAGATTTAGATCATTTTAGATTTGTCAATGATGATGAAGATATTGACGATAATTATTGGCAAATGACGAGTACCTTAAACCAATCGAGCACAGACAATGTCAATGACAACTAGGCTGCCTTAGTTTTTTTTTAAAAAAATTATTTGTCGTCTTGCGACTTGCTCGTCTTATTGTCGCCTAGGCGTCCGTCTTGTCGCCTAAGCGTCCGTCTTCTCGTCTAGGCGTCCGTCTAATCGCCTAGGCGTCCGCCTTATCGCCTAGGCGTCCGCCTTATTGCCTAGGCGTCCGCCTTATCGCCTAGGCGCCCGCCTTATCGCCTAGGCGTCCAGGCGTCCGGCGTTCGCCTTGACGCCGTGATAAGAATGGTCACTAGTGGTTGTGAATGAGATTAAGGGCTGGTCCAGGATCTCCGGGATGAAATCAGGGTGCTGGGCAGGGTTGTCGCGGTGCTGGAAAAGAACCAACCTCTGGTTGGGGGGTTTGCAGGGGCTGGGGAAGGAACTGTCGGGGGGGGGGGGGGGGGATTATGCATGGAACAACAACCACATGAGGTATTCAGAGGCAGGGTGAGTTTTGGACAAATAGGAAGATTGCAGGAAAGAGGTCCGTGGCTGGATTTGTGATTTATCGGCCCCAGCGGCGACTAGGAGGAAATCTTGGGCTCGGAAAGAGGAAGAATGCGGACTGGAGGTTAGAAATGAAGTGTCTGACTGGTGGGCTTGAGTGGGGTTCGGTTGGGTATGAGTGGTGGCTCGACGTGAGTGAATTGAGGGGTAGTGGGGAGTTATGGAGGTTGTGGGGAAGCGGTTTCTTCGTTTTCGCTAGCCGCACATCTCTTTCCCCCCGCTCTCTGTTCTCCTTCGCGCGTCTGCCTAGCAGCTCGCTCGGCGGCCACATCGTCGGCCTTTCCGCCTCTACAACCCTCTAACATGATCCTCTTGATCAGAGAGAATCTCGGCTTGAGAAAACATAGGGTGCATTTCCCCAATGGCAGGGATCGATAAATTAATGGCAACAACCAACTTAAACATCTAATCAAGTTTTCCCTTTAGCTCAAGCGATATTCCCTTGCATTGAATTTTGGCAATACAGTGATGGGGTTTGCAACACACATAGGCCCGCACGACGATCGAAGCTGTCCATATTTTGCGGATGGGCGTTCGGAGATTTTTAGTTATGTTTCTGTATTTTTTTTATTTTATTTCATGTATTTTAAGGGTCATCATGAGCTGAGAATCATGACCGCCCATGATGGTCTCATAGTCTATAAATAGGGATAAAAAGTTCAATTGGAAGGGATTGAAAGTTAAAGAACAAATTACTCTTTTTGATCACCCGGTGTCGAAGCCGGAAATCCAAGTGTGAAGTTTTTTTAGTTTATCTCCTCCCCATCCCCTCCACCTCTCCTAGCCGGCCACCCCTCTTCCACTTTCCTTGTCGGGACCACATTCTCCTCACCTGCACTAGGAGACAGCCCTCTTTCCTCTCACCACCACCACCACCCTCCGACAACCCAAAATCTGCCCTCCAACTACCGGCTAGCCACCCACAATTCCCCTCCCCAAACATCACCAAAAACAGCCTCCTTTCCCCTCCAAATCCCCTCCAAATCCCCTCCGTTTCCGGTCTCTGACGATCACTGGAAAACCTCCCCCAACCACCCCCGACGAACCTCCACCATCACTCTTCAAGTTTTCTTCATTTTCATTTTTCCGACGATTGCCAGAAATCACATCCAACCGCCGCCGCCGCCTCAACGGCGACTACCATCGACCGCTTCTAGCCTAGTGTAGACGCGCGCGAAACGCCTTCCTTTGACCGGATCCGCTCCATTCGTATGAACGACCCCGAGGTTCTCAATGACCCTGTCGTCAAGGTCAAAACCTGGGAACTGAGTCTTCACTTCTTCCGCCAAGATCCATGTCGCCTCATCCTTGTCTTGTCCCTTCCACTGAATGAGAACCTTCCATACGGGTTGGCCTTGAACCTGCTCAGCGCGGCTACCCTACACGACTTCGGGCTCGTAGCGTGGGGTCACTTCGCTACCCAGGGCTTCGGGCAGGGCGACTTGGAGGGGGTGGTTTCCCAACGCCCGCTTCAACTACGACACATGAAATACCTGATGGATTCGACTGTCGGGCCGAAGCTGCAAGGGGCCAAAATACCGCACGGAGAGCTTGGGGTGGAGGCAACCACCAAAAAACTTTGGCGATGCGATCGCAGCTTGACGAAAACGTGCTCGCCCGGTGAGAGGCGGATCTCGCGGCGGTGTCGGTTGTCCTGCTGGGTCATTCTCTCCTGGGCGTGGCAGAGATGATGCTTCAAGTGTCGTAGGGCCTCATCCCGAATCTTGTAAATTGTTGGAACTCAGTTCGGGCGGTTAGCCGAACAAGCCGCCGCGGTCTGTCCTGCCGATCTTCCAACAGTTTATCTCAGCGAGCTGTTGGGATGTTTGTTCAGAAAGCCGCAGCGCTCTGACCAGTGGACGCTACAACGGTTTAGGCGTAAATCGCAGCGGTCTGGTGTAGCCGCAGCTGCCTGTATGAAGCCGCATTGGTTGTCTGGAGTTTGGTTGCATCAGGTCTGGAAGGAGTTCGTAGCTGCGATTAGGGTGTTAGCCACATTGATCTTGTGAAGTCATGGCGGTCTGATTGAAGCCGCAACAGTGGTCTAATGGTTATCTTCTCTGGGGTCTGGTAGCAACCTGCAGTATGCGGTCTGGTGGATTGCAGCAGCCTCAGCCTAGTGGTTAGCCGCACTGCGGTCTGTTGGCTATCCACAGGTGCGGCTTAGCGGCTTGTCTGACAGTCTTGTACAGATAGTGGCGGCCCTCTCTTGTATCCGGAGGATGTAATGTTATGTTTTGTGTAGTGAGCGGTTTGTGCATGTCCAACCGCTCAGTCCGCGCGACTTGTATTTAGTCTCACATCGTGTATTGTATTCTCTCACCTCCCCCGTTTTCTATAAATAAGGGGGAATACCTATGTATTACTTACCTTTTTAGAGCAATAAAATTTTACGGTTTATTTACTTCTTGTCTGTTTTTCTCTCATTTTTTACTTGGTATCAGAGGAAAACCGGTCATTTGCTCCATTCTCTTTGTCCGCCTTCCTGCGGTTTGGTTTTTTTTAACCGCGCAGTTTCCCTCCCTTCTTCCGGCTTCCCTCCCGATCTTCTAATCGCGTTGTTTGCGACTTGTTCGCGCGGTTTCTTGTACTCCTTTCTGTTCGCGTGGTTTCTTGTACTCCTTTCTGTTCGCGCGGTTTCTTTCCTTTGGTACAGCCTTTGGTCGCAGCCTTTTCCTGCTGCTGGTGTGTTGACATCGAGATCGGGCAGTTTCTGCTTCTTTTGGTCCCGCCTTTTGGTCGTAGTTCTTTTTCTGTTGCTGGTGTGTTGACACCGAGACCGGGCGGTTTCTTTCTCTGTTTTCGCGGGTTTACTTCCTGCTTGTTCGCGCGATTTGATTGCTTGTCCGTGCGGCTTGTCCTTCCTCTTCATGGACACTCCGTCTTCTTCTGCTACCTTCTCCTCTCCTCTCGCTCTTGCTTCTCCTACTATGTTTGCTTCTGGTATTTTGGGTACTGTGTCCAAGCTTACAGGTCCAAACTATCCTGACTGGAGTGTATCTTGTCTTTCTTTTACGCTCTTAGCGTAAGCGCTCCCATTTGACTGATGACCCCCCTCCTGTTGGCTCGCCCACTTTTGATGATTGAGATGTGTCTGATGTCTTGGTCCGTACTTGGTTGGTTAACAGTTTGTCTAATGAATGTTTTCCTGTCATCAGACATGATCAGACTGTCAAAGCTGCCTGGAATCATCTTACTGCTCTATATTCCAAAGGAGCTCAGACTTGTAAATCCTTGGCCAACGCTTAAACCTGACATTCCTCGGCGAGTCCGACCTGTATAGTCGGTGGTAGCCACCCATAAACTGTCTGGAAGGGGGCGACGCCTGCCGCCGATTGGTAGGTGTTGTACCACAGTTTTGCCCATGCCACCCACCGGGTCTACTGATGGGATTGCTCGGTAGCGAAGCGGCAGAGGTAGGTGCCCACGCAGCGGTTGAGGACCTCCGTCTGCCCGTCAGACTGAGGATGATATGTCGTACTGAATCGTAGCTTCGTCCCTTGTAAGCGGAACACCTCATGCCAGAAGGTGCTCATGAACACCAGGTCACGGTCACTGGCAATGGAGCGGGGAAACCCGTGCAGGCGGGCGACCTCGCCAATGAAGACCCGGGCCACCGAGTTCGTCGTGTAGGGGTGCTTGACCGGTATGAAGTGTCCGTACTTGGAGAGGCGGTCGACCACCACCAGTAGACAGTCGTATCCCTGGGAGCATAGAAGGCGGGTAATGAAATCCAACTCGATGTCCTCCCAAACTCGATCAGGCACCAACAGATGCTGCAGCAGGCCGAACGGGGGCGAGGGTCTGGTATTTGACCCATTGACAGACCAAACAGTTGGCCACAAACTGCTGTACCATCCTCATCATGCCTCCCCAGTAGAGGATGGTCGTCAATCGACGGTAGGTCGGATAGGCTACTGAGTGTCCGGTTGTCGGTGTAGAATGGAACTCCTCCATTAGGCGTGGTATCCATGTTGATGATGTTGCGAGGACCAGTCGGTCGCGATAGTAGAGCCTTTCGCCCACTAGTCGGATGGGAGGGTAGGCATCTGGTGCGCTCCGTAACTCGTCGATCATGCAGCTGTAACGGGGATTCGTCTGTATCTCCTCCCAGAGGAAGACTGTGTTCCGCCACTGGCAAAGTGAGAGTGCCGCCAAGGTGTCGCCCGGCTCGTGGGGGGATAAGGCGTCCGCGGCTGAGTTTGTGCGCCCGGTCTTGTTCTCGATCAAGAATTGGTAGCCCAAGAGCTTGGCTATCCAGAGTTGTTGTGTCGGGGTGGAGATCATCTGGCTCCATAGGTGCCTCAAGCTGCGGTGGTCGATCCTAACGGTGAAGGGCCTCTAAGAAAATACGGCCGTCAATGCTGGACTGCTAGCACCAGAGCACGTAGCTCACTGTCATGGGCGGAAACCACCTTCCGACGGTCAGTGAAAGCCTTGATGTAGTAAGCAATGGGGCGGCCTTCTTGCCTGAGGACGGCGTCGACCCCCTTCCCGGAGGCGTCACACTCCACGACAAATGACTGGGAAAAATCGGGCATACTCAGGACTGGTGCCGCCACGAGAGCACGCTGCAAGCTGTAGAAGGCCTCTTGGGCAGTTGCATCCCACCGAAAAGGCACCTCCTTCAGGAGATCTGTCAGTGGCCGTGCCAAGGCCCCGTAATCGCGGATGAAGCCGCGGTAGTAGCCGGTGAGTCCCAAGAATCCCAGCACGTCCCGACAGCTCGTCGGTGTCGACCAGTGCAGGACAGCCTCAATCTTTTGCGGGTCCATGGCGAGTCCTTTGGTGGAGATGATGTGACCCAGGTACTCAACCTGAGGCTGGTCGAAGGTACACTTTTGATGGGCCACTAGCTGGTGGGAGGCAAGGAGGTGAAGGACGATGGCGAGGTGGGCCAGGTGGAGCTGCCAAGAAGAACTATAAACCAAAATGTCGTCAAAGAAAACCAGGACGAACTTACGCAGGTGCGGGCGGAAGATGTCGTTTATGGTGGACTGGAAGGTGGTAGGGGAGTTCGTCAAGCCAAACAGCATAACGAGGAACTCATAGTGACCATAATGTGTCCGGAAGGCCGTCTTGGGCACGTCTTCTGCTTGCACGCGGATCTCGTGGTATCTCGAGCGTAAGTCCAGCTTGGAAAAATAGATAGCACACCGCAGTTCATCCAACAACTCCTGGATGATGGGGATGGGGTACTTGTCCGACACCGTGAGCTCGTTCAGCTCTCTATAGTCGACTTAAAACTGTCAACTGTCGTCCTTCCGCACGAGCAGCACCGGGCTGGATAAGGGATTTACATTCGGTTGGATAATGTCTGCACTCAGCATCTCGTCCACCATGGCCTCCATGGCATTCTTCTGGTCATGGTCGTATCGATAAGGGCGGGCCGAGACTGCCGCAACGCCGGGCTGCAGGGTGATGCTATGGTCGAACGCCCGCAGTGGTGGTAGCCCATGCGGAACAGAGAAAACTGTCGGATAGTCGTCGAGGAGTCGTTGGACGTCCGGATGCACTGGAGGTGGTGTTGGGTTAGAACCCAGCTCCACGTGCCACAGGAGAATGCTGAGATTTGGGTCGAATGTGAGAAGAATGGATCGGAGGCCGGCCAGGGAAAGGTTGGGGAGGGATCGCCCTGAAGATGATGAGCCACGCCCGCTGCTTCAAATTCCATCGTAAGCCGTCCTCAGTTATGCTTACAGTCCCAAGTGTGCGCAGCCAGGACACGCCCAGTATCGCGTCCAGCCCACCAAGACCAAAGAAATAGAAATCCGCAGAGCCCGAGTATGTGCCCATAGAAAATGGTAGGCTGACGCACTGGCCGGCAGTGCAGCTACGGCGGTCATCGTCGAGGGAGACATGGAAGCCTGATGTTGGAGTCACCGTAAGGCGGAGCGCCTCAACAAGGTCCTAAGAGATGAAGTTGTGGTTGGCGCCGCTATCAATCATGAGTACCACTGGCGTCTGCTATAGGGAAGCCTCCAACTTCATGGTGCACGATGATGTCGCGCACCAAGTAGCAAAAAACCTCCAAGCGTTGGAAGGTGGCACTTAGCTCGGCTAAATTGGGCATGTCATCATCGAGCTCGAGGGCCTCAAAGTCAGCCATGACAATCTCTTCTTCCTGGGCTCCTAAGAGCATCGGGAGGTCCCTATTGAGACACTCGTGGGTAGGCGAGTACGGGCCCTTGCAGCGGAAGCAGAGGCCCTTCCCCGAAGGTCAAGGTACTCCTGATGAGAGATCCGATGGAGGGGCGAGCCCGTGGTGCTGGCGGCTACGGTTGTGGCAATGGGCGTACTGAGGCGGGGGCAATATCCGGAGTTGTAGGAGCAAGTGGGGTCGGTGGCCGGGAAGCGGCGGGCCGGGAGGGAGTCAGAAGAGGCGGTGTGAACCGGGCGGCGGGGGTGGCTGCGAAGGTGGCAAAATCTGCCTCCACAAAACGCGCTTGTTCCATTGTGCGAGACAGGGTAGTGGGATCGTGGACCCGCAGATGATTACGGATGTGTGGCCGCAACGACACAACCAGACGAGGAACGTGCCTAAGTAGTGGTCCTGGCGAGAGGCCGAGGACGTGCGTGGCAACCTCGATGAAGTCATCTAAGTAAGCATCAACGGAGTTGGCTTGGCGGACGTTGCTCAAGCGCTCATACGGGTTGTCGGCGTGGCGGTTGTTGTAGCGACAGATCAACTCCTCCTTGAGAAGCGGCCATGACAAGGTTGGCGTCGATTGACGGAGCCAACGGACTCAATGAAGGGTCGAGTGATGCAACTCGCGTCGCTTCATTTTTATTATTATTATCGCACATGTTTTTTATTTATGTATCACATGTTTTTGCGCATTATTTGGTTTGTTTTATAGCGTCGAGTTGTATCGTGCATGTTATGAGCGCTTGGGTGTATTTTGTATCGCACATTTTGTTCGCGCAAACTTGTTAGGCTCGTTGGTGTGACCGGCCAACGAGACCCTAAATGCATAGGTTCGGTAGTTTAGGAGATAGGTTAATTAGGGTAAGCTAAATTAATTAACTATTTTATTTAAATGTCTCTTATCCCTAACAGCCAGCCCCGCCATGAAATCCCCGTTACATTTTTTGTAATTGGCCTTCGTTGATATCTGTCATTACTTGAAGAAATTCCTGTGTTTTATATAAACCTATCTTTATTAAATGAAACCTATGAAGCATCGACACTTCCCCGAAGTCAGCGTACCCGTACCGGATACGTATCCGGTACCGGTACGTACCCCATACTCGACGGATACACCTATGTGGACACACTTAGACTTAGCACATTATTATGCATATTGTGACAAGAGTCTATTTTTCTAGAATAAACAAAAGGTGACTCTGCTAGGAAATGTTTATATGTCCAATTAAGTTGTGTATCTATACCGAGTATGTTTCTGGTACTGGTATGCTAATGTTCCAAGTACGTGTATTGAACGTGTTGATACGATGCAAGTTATTAACAAATCGGCTAACTTGTCTCTAGACACACCGGAGATTGAAGATGTTAACCGAAATTATTAACAAAACGACTAATTTGTTATAGCGTATCTCGCACCGCCGTACCGGGTATGTATCGTACCCGGTACCCGTACCCATACCAATGCTTCCTAGAATGAAACCATGTCTACCAATAGCATTGAAACCCTCAAAATTGAACCCTAATCCCTCCTTTTATAACCCCCCCCCCCCCCTCATTCCTCCTAAAGAGGCCGGCTGGAATAGAAACTGAACGAACCAATTTTAGGTTTTGTTCGGTTCCTTGTCCAGCGCCGCATAATACCCTGTTGTCTTTCTCCCTAACAGAAGCCCTGAACCGCACCTCCAGCATCCAACTCCTTCGAAAGCCACTTTCCAGCTCTCCTCTCAGAGTCGAACTCCTCGCCTGAAGATCCTGGAGTTCCGTCCAGCCTCGATGCCGCCGGAAATCTTCCCGTCTGGAGCCGCCGACGTCTTCTACGGCCAGCCTAGGGCCCGACGACCCCGCTGACAACGACCCCAGCATTTTTCTCCCTTCCCGTCGAGCTCTCTCTTTGCTCCAGTACCGTCGGCTACCTTCCAGAGCTCCACTCCTGCAACACCTCCGGCCATCTGCAGCTAGGGTCTCCACCTCACCCTCTCGGCATCCCCTCCAGTGCGCAAATGTGGTCTACGTCCTTATTCCTCCACAGTCCGGGAGTCCCGTCAGCCTGCCTCTTCCCCTTGGGTATACCTCTCCATCTCTTGCTCGCCAACTTAGATCATTTTTTTTGGCTCAAAGAATTTAAAATGAACGGTTAATTATTGGAGCTTGCCCGGCTAATTTTAGCTCCTAATTATCGTTATTACATATATGTATTGCCACCTTCTTGAATGATATGCCCGTGGAATTGTGAATCGTGACGTTACTACGTGAGTGCGATAGCATTTCGTTCGTTTGTGATGTCTAGGTCGTTTTAACCGTCAAAATAACCCGTGAAGTTATCTCGCACCAAAAATTATTTAAAAGATCACAATTATTATATTTTAAAACTACAGCCCTAGGTTTGAGTTCACATCACGGTGCCTTCCATGTAAATCGTGGAGAGGGGAACCATTTGAGCCACGGGTGTTCCTTGGATGTCAAAGTAGTACTCGGCCTGTGCGAGCCAACCCAAGGGATCGGTCCCGTCAAAGACCGACAGTTCGAGGCGGCGGAGGGCGCCCGAGGAGAGTTCGGGAAGAAGATGGTTGCCGGTCGGGAGGTCGTTGGGGCTGCTGGCCGACGTCGTGGTGGCGTGCGGCTGGATCGAGGGGGCAGTCGGTGACGGGGGGCGAGTGGCGAGGAGGGTGTGGATGCGGACGGCCACTTGGAGATCTGAGAGGGTCGTATCGACCCAATCGAGCCGGTTAGAGAACGTCGTCGTGGCGGCGGCCGGATCGGAGTCACGCCCCATCCTGCGAGTGAGGGGCATACGTCGGGGTTGCGGAGAGGAGCTGAGAACCGAGCAAAGGCGAGATCTGAGGGAAACACAAAGGCGGGAAGCGACACCGCGGAAACTGGATGGGCAAACAGCGGCGGGCGAGATCCGGGAGACGGCTGTGCGCGGCATAGCGGAAGGCGCAACGCAGCAAGGGGGCGGCGCTCAAGAGGCAGTCGGACCGGTTGTTAGAGGGTTATAGGGTGCGGTAGAGGAGGAAAGGCCGGCGATGTGGCCGCCGGGCTGCTCGAACGCGCGAAGGAGAATAGAGAGCGGGGGGAAAGATACGTGCGGCTAGGGCAAACGAGGAAACCGCTCGGTCGGTTCTCCCCTCTTCCGATTTCAAATCCAATAAAACCAACCGTACATAATTAGTTCACATATATCCCTTATATAGGGAGAAACCAACAAAGGTTGATCGGTCGTACAACACAAAATAGACGCTACGGAATAAAATGTGAAAAGATAAATATATGCTAGTCCCGCCAAGCACTCCACAGGCTCATGTCACCTTCGTCCCTCAGGCGCGCCTAGTGTAGACACGTTCGAAACGCCTTCCTTCGGCCAGATCCGCTCCATTCGTATCAGATCATGCTGTCGAGAAAATTTTGACGCAAATGTTTTCTACTGATGACATTGGTTCAACTGCTCCCGGAGAGAGTTTTCAAACTATACTGGGTCTGAAAAGATTGCGTAAAGGTAAGAAAAAGCATAGTGGTACAAAGATCGTGATGTTATCACATGTTGAGGGGAAAATAGAAGTATCACGCACTGTAGGGCTTACTGTTGCAGTGCATGTCCCTCCAAGTGTAAACATGTTGAGTGAAGCGCTTCAGTCTTCCGAAATATTTGAAGATTAGTCGCCAACCCCACTATAGTGGGATAAAGGCTTGAGTGTTGTTGTACTTTATAACTACTGCAAATAGGGTGATTTTTCTAAATCTACCGACAGACAGGAAGGTTGCGTAGTTTACATTATAGTATTTTTATCACATTTTTTGGGTTATCAATATGGCAGAAGATAACAACAACGAATATTTGACTCATGATGATGAAATAACGTTAACTCACAAAATGAATCGTCCACGTCGTTATTTTATTTTTCACAATCTTGTAGCAATGAAAGTAAGTGTGATGAATGAATATACTTCACGGTACTGACAAGAAAACATGCATGACATCGTCGCAAACCAGCTACAAATCGGTATGTGAGTTACATAGATGGACACTCGGTGAGATTCAACAAGTTTCGTATGTCTAAACAATACTTCAGACTTGTTTATTTTGGTAGTACAGTCTCATGGTTTAAAAGGACCATGAAGGACTGCTACACGTGAGGTTTTGGCAATAACTGTGTGCATTCTTGAGCACAATGAAACGTAAGAACTACGAGTGAATATTTCCAACAGTCATCACTCAACTGAAACTCCAGGTCGATGTTTCATGAAGGGGCTTCGTGCACTGACGCGTCTTTCAATGGATATTATAGTTCATAGTGATGTAGGGTAGGGTGTGTAGTGGACTCTTATAATGCACACTAGTGGTGAGTGAGGGTCGACTCGCAACTTCTCAATAACTCAATGCATGCACTACACGTAGACATGCGTTAACAATTAACACGAACAACAAATATAATATTCAACATAACATCAAATAATAAACAAAATAAGATTTTCTTTTAGACTTAAGACGTTGGCTTTCCTCCGCGATGAGGGCCAAAAACAAGTGTGCAGTAAATCGATCTTTTCTGCAGTTAGAGAGTTACCAAGGAGCAAAATACTAAAATAAACTGAAATTCCCAATCAAGCATATCATAATCAATCCAAAACAATGTTTATAATCATCATCCAATACAAAGAACAACACAAAATATTAGGGTTGCTGCTATAGGAATGGATCTGAACGTTGGAGGGCTAAAAGTATAGTTTCGGTGGACGGTGGACTGGATCGGGTAAGGGGAAGGACTGTTGGGGGCGGGATGGCTGGATCCAATAGAGAAAGGGATGGTTTAGGTGGAAAAAGGGGCGGGTCTGGCGGAAAACAGCAAGGCGGGCTGTTGGGGCTTGCGGGTAGGCTGTCTGGGGAGTGGGGGAGGGACGGCGGCCTGTTGGGAGGGGGCGGATGGGCTGATGGGAGAGGCGGCTGGACTGGACAAAGGGTGGCGGCCTGCTGGTAGGCAACTGGAAGAGTGGGGAAGGGGCGGCGGGCTGTTGGCAAGTGGGTGGCGGCTTGTTGGGAGAGGGCTGGAGGGACTGTTGGGAGATGCGGCTGGCTGGACAACGGGATGGAAGAGTGGAGACGGGGGTGAACACGAGGATACAAAGAACTTACCCGAGGAGTCCTCACCAAGGGGGTTCTTCAGCACCGAGGAAAAATCACCGGAAATGAGGAAGACAGCTCTCCAAATTTCAGCAATACCTAAAACTGCAGCTCTAATGTCTTATTTATAAAAAACCAAAATTAGGGCACTTGAAATCAACGGCTATGATTGGTCAGTGATATCAGGGACATAAGTGCATGAAATAAAAGCCGAAAATAACAATGCTATATATGAAAAAATATCGGAACGACGAACCGGACACATCCACGGTGGCGAATCGCCGATCCGATCAAGGCTTGCGTGAATGGAAACGAACATATGACGGTCGAAGCCCGGGGGCGAGTCGATCAGGCTCCACAGCAGCAATCCAGGTGTTGTCGGTGAAGAGTCGTCCGTGCCAGCGAATTAGGTAGCGGCACACAAGACCATCCATAGAGGGTACGTACTCATGCATAATGATCGCAAAGATATGTTCATCGCTTAACGCACTTGTTGGAGGATCCGGTGGGATCAGTGGTGCAAATGGTGAAACCGGTGGAGACAGAATCCCGGGTAAGTGGGGGTCGGATGTGGGCCGAGCAAGGGGCAGTGAATGTTGTGGAAAAGGCTCGAACGTGGACTGATTGTGGGTGATAAAAGCGGTGGTGATGGCTCGGGAGGGCCGCCAAGATATGGGTCTGAATACTCGTGAGGTGCAAAATATGGCGTCAGGTCTTAGACATTGAACACAGGATTATATCAATGCTCGCGGGGATGTCGAGCTCATAAGCATTTGCCCAGATGCGTCTCATGAATGTGTAGGGACCGATCCGCCCAGCACTTAGTTTTTTAGCAGGCTCCTGAGGGAGCCTCTCAGCGCAGACTCGTACCATCACCTGTTCACCTGCAAGAAAGATCTTTTCTCGCCCGTGCTTATCTGCATGTTCCTTATAGTATCCATTGCTTGTGTTAATTTTGCACCTGACTGACGCATGCAACTCATGCAAATGACGTGTAAAAGACTCAGCTGATTCGCTAGGGCGTGATTCGATCAGATTGAGAATAAGATCAATAGGCTTCCTAGGGTCATAACCTGACACTATATGAAATGGACTCAACCCTGTAGACCTATTGATGGAGCTGTTATACGCAAATTTCACGATAGGGAGTATCGAATCCCAACTAGATGCATGTTCTCCTACAAGACAACTAAGTAGATTGCCTATACTTCTATTCACCGCCTCAGTCTGACTGTCAGTCTGGGGGTGGAGGCTGATGAAAGTTTTAGGGTGGTCCCGTTGCAATAAGATCTTCCAGAAATAACTAACGAACCTCACATCACCATCAGACACAATAGATTTTGGTAGGCCGTGTAATCTAAAGACACCACTAACAAATAAGGTCGCGACGTGGAGGCATCAGCGGTCTTGCTACATAAAATAAAGTGAGTCATCTTAGAAAACCGGTCAACCATGACAAAGATAGTGTCATGTTTTCTCAGGGTGCGAGGAAGCCCAAGTATAAAGTCCATACTAATGTCCTCCCAAGGACGGTGGGGAACGGGTAGTGGGGTGTACAAACCAGTGTTTGGTTTTGTACCCTTGGTCGTTTGGAAAATACGGCAATGTCGCACTATGCGGGCTGCATCCTTCTTCAGGCTCGGCCAATAGAAACAGTACTCTACAATAGCTATCGATTTGTCTCTCCCAAAATGATCGGCGGCACCACCCGCGTATAACTCCCATATTAAGCAATCTCGATAAGATGTCCTAGGAACACATAGGCGGGAGCCCCGAAATAGGTACCCGTCGATAATCTGAAACCCCTCGATAGAATCTGGAGGATCTCTCGACAGCGCAGTATATAACTCACCAAAATTTGGATAGGTGGGATAGTCTGTGATCAATTTCTCGATGGTGTCCACTCGGGCTCTCATTGTCTGCAAGAGCGTAACTCAATGACTTAGTGCATCAGCGGGCTTGTTCTCAACACCAGCGCAGTGTTTGAGAACATAGTGAAACTCCTGTAAATATTCAACCCACTTGGCATGTCGATGTCCTAACTTGTGTTGCGAATCTAGGTAACGTAATGCCTGATGATCATAGTAAAGCACAAATTCACGGGGAATGAGATAGTGCCTCCAGTAGCGTAGAGACTAAACAATAGCATAAAATTCTTGATCGTAGTTCGAGTATTTTTGCTTTGCTTCATTCAGCTTCTCACTAAAGTAAGAAACTGGATGTGCCTCTTGGCTCAACACACCTCCAAAACCGATACCGAACGCATCACAAGCAACGTCAAATGCACGACTAAAATCATGAAGTCTCGAGACAGGGCTCGTCGTCGATCTCTCCTTGATTTCCTCAAATGCTCTAGTGGCCGCGACGGTCCACTAATACTCGCACTCGCCCTTCCGAAGGCAACTCGTGAATGGTGTCATGATCGTGTTGAATCCTTGGACAAACCTCCTATAAAAGGTGGCAAGTCCGTAAAAGTTGCGAGCCTCGTGGATATTCGTCGGTACGGCTCAATCACAGATGGATTTGACCTTCTCGGGGTCAACAAATACGTCAGTGGACGACACAATAAATCCCAGAAAATTGACAGACTCTGATAGGAAAGAACACTTCTTCAAGTTCACAAACAATTTCTCCCGGCAGAGAGTGCCAAAGAGAAGCCTCAAATGGCGAGGTGGTCGGTCTGGGTCTGGCTATAGATAAGTATAACGTCAAAGTATACAACCAGATATTTGCCTATATAGGGTCGTAGTACATGCGTCATGACTCTCGTAAAAGTGTCTGGGGCGTTCAACAACCCAAATGACATGACTAGTCACTCATACACACATTCTTAGTCTTAAAAGTTGCCTTCCACTTGTCTCCATCATGAACTTGAATCAAGTGGTACCCGCTACGGAGATAGATCTTGGAAAAGATCTGGGCACCGGACATAGTATCAAATAGTCATCGAGTCGTGGGATGGAAAAATGATACTTGACATTAATCTTCTTGATGGCCCTGTTATTTATGCACATACGCCAACTTCTGTCCTTCTTAGGGGTAAGAAGGGTGGAAACTGCACACGGACTCAAGCTCTCTCGAATAAATTACTTCTGAAGAAGCTCATCAACCTGCCTCTTGAGCTCAGCGTGCTCATAAGGATGCATGCGGTAGTAGGGAAGATTCGGGAGAGAAGCTCTCGGGATCAGGTAACGGCGTGTTGAATGAATGTCCTGTGGGGGGCAATTAGTCAGGGAGCTCATCGGGTATAATGTCCGCAAACTCGTCCAAAAGTGGACGCACAGCTGGGTGATGGTCAGGGGGGCACTCAGAGGTCATGGTGGACGTTACAACATAAATAATGTCGGCCTCAATGCCGTCTCGCAGAAACTCGCCTCGCCTCAAAATATGAAGGGGTCTCGAAGAACTTGTGCTCACATAAGGCTCAATCTGACCCTTGGATTGGGTGGGCGATAACGTGATCTTCTGCCCCTTATCATAAAAGACACACATGTTTGAGCGGCCGAAACACGTGACGTCATGATCAAATAGCCAAGGGAGGCCTAGCAGAACATGGCCGACATCCGTGGGAATGACATCGCACCAGACCCGATCCTTAAAGGAAGCGATGTTGATCGGTGCGAGACACCGCTGGGTAACCTGAATCGCCGTCTTATCTACCCAGATGACACGATAGGGGTGAGGGTGAGGCTAGGCTTTCACCTGCATTTGATCAAGACACTTTTGGGCCACAATGTTCACACAACTCCCACTGTCAATAGCTAGTTTGCAGGGATCACCTGCACTAGAAAAATATGTGCAGAATATGGTAGTGCGGCGCCTCGTTTACACGTGGAGAGTGCAGGAGACACCCAATCACTCTCATTCTAAGGATCGTTCAGCATCACTCTCCCAACCCTCCTCAACGATGGCTGCAACCTCCACTTCTCCTTTTAAACCCGACTCATCATCCTTAATTAGCAGATTCCACGTGGAGCACTGTGTCGTCACGTATCCTCTGCTAGAACATTTATAACACAGAATACCCCAAGTTGTTGGACATCAGTGATGGCGGCTTTGCGCTTAGTATCAATTGGGGTAAATGGGGGCCCAGCCGCGGTGGTCTGGGGTGGAGCAAGTTTCCTATATGTCGAGGTATCAGACCGAAAAAGGAACTGCCTCGTACTGGACGAGCGAATATATTGCTCGTACTCTAAGGCGAGCTAAAATATCTGCTCGACAATCTCGAGATGATGGGGAATCGACTCTCTCTGAATCTCAAACCATAGACCGGCCTTAAAACGAGAGGTGGTAACAATGGACTCCTCCGAGATGTCACTCCTAACGACAAGCTCGTCGAAGCAAGTTATATACTCAGCAACAGTAAGTGTCCCCTGTCGTACGTTCTGTAACTGATCAAGCAGCTGGTCGCTATAAGATGCATGAAGATACTTAACTTTCAGCCTCTGCTTCATATCATCCCATCAGATGAGGATAATAGCCATCCCTTTCAACATCTCTCTCTACGCAAATCCAAAATACCTTGGCCTGCCAGACCAACTTCATTTTGGCGGAGCGAACACAGCGCTCATCGCTCATGTCATACCACTCAAAATAAAGGTCCATATCAAGGAGTCAATCGCTAAAAGCGTTCAGATCCATGCGGCCATCGAATGAAGGAGCGCCGATGTGAAAGCGTCTGGTGACGTCATTCTAATATTGGTAACCGCCTCTACGCGGCTTCGGATAATCCTCATAATATGCATCCTGGTCGTAATCGCGTGGAGCGGGTGGAGGTCTACGCTCTCTGCGGTCGTGGCCAAAATGTTCATGACGACCAAGATCACAACGGTTATGTTGCGGTGTACGAGCTCTAAGATCCTAAGGGAATGCTCGGGGTCTGTCACGCTGAAGTGGGTACCTATCATAATCAGGGCCTTGTCGGCGCTTAGGGGTGGGACTCTGAAAGTAAGCATCACGACAGTGTCGCTCAGGAGGTGGTGGTGCGCCCCACTGGCATGGTCCAGGACGAGGAGGAATTTCAGGCTCATCCTCATGAGATTCCACCCGTTGAGATGGCGCGTCACACGGATTTTCCAGATGCCCTAACCGGCTATTGATCTTTGTGAGGTCACAACGGAAACCCTGAAACTGGGTACCCATGGTATCTAAACGGTCAAGAACAAGTCACTGAAATTCAATAAATGTCGCGCCTGAATTCGAACTATTTGTTCGATCCTCAGTAACGTTAGGGTCAGACATTGGGGATCTATAAGCCCTACCACTACGAAGATTAGACGTAGCCCAAATCTTGGCTCTAATTCCCACTGATGTAGGTTAGGGTGTGTAGTGGACTCCTAGAATGCACACTAGAGGTGAGTGAGGGTTGACTTGCAACTTCCCAATGACTCAATGAATGCACTACACGTAGACAGATGTTAGCAATTAATACTAGCAGCAAATATAATATTCAACATAACATCAAATAATAAACGAAATAAGATTTTTTTAGGCTTAAGGTGTTGGTTTTCCTCCGTGAGGAGGGCCAAAAACAAGTGTGCAGTAAATCGATCATTTTCTGCAGTTAGAGAGTTATAAGGAACAAAATACTAAAATAAACTGAAATTCTCAAACAAGCATATGATAATCAATTCATAACAATGTTTACAACCATCATTCAATACAAAGAACAACACAAAATATTAGGGTTGCTGCTATAGGAATGAATCTGAACGTTGGAGGGCTAAAAATGGAGTTCCGGTGAAGGGTGGACTAGATCAGGTAAGGGGAAGGATTGTTGGGGGCAAGAAGGTCGGATCCAATAGGGAAAGGGATGGTTTGGGTGGTAACGGGGTGGATCTGGCGATAAACAACAAGGCGGACTTTTGGAGCTTGCGGGTAGGCTGTCTGGGGAGTGGGGGAAGGGAGGCGTCCTGTTGGGAGGGGGTGGATGGGTTGTTGGGAGAGGAGGCTAGGCTGGACAGGGGGTGGCGGCCTGCTGGTAGGCAGCTGGAAGAGTGGGGAAGGGGAGGCGGTCTGTTGGGAGGGCGCAAGCTGTTGGGAAGTGGGCGGAGGCTTGTTGGGAGAGGGATGGGGGGACTGTTGGGAGATGCGGCTGGCTAGACAGCGGGATGGAAGAGTGGAGACGGGGGGTGAACATGAGAATACAAAAAACTTACCTGATGAGTAGTCACCAAGGGGGTTCCATGGAGTCAGCATCGCGAAAAGATCATCGGAAATGAGGAAGACGGCTCTCCAAATTGCAGCCATACCTAAAACTACAGCCCTAACGTCTTATTTACAAGAAACAAAAATTATGGCACCTGGAATCAACGGCTATGATTGGCCGGTGGTATCGGGGTCATAAGTACATGAAATAAAAGCTGAAAAGAACAATGTTATATATGAAAAAAAAATCGAAACGTCGAACCGGACGCATCCGCGATGGCGAGTCGCTAATCCAATCAAGTCTGCCTGCGCCGAATCACGTCAGATGGTACCCCATCACGTAGTTTATCCATAATTTCAAGATATTCCATCACATATTATAAATAATGAAATATACAGGCGTACTTCAAAGAGTGCATTAAAGCAATTGATGTAACACACGTAGATGTTTGCATTCCTGCGAAAAATCAAGTGACAACATTAGCCATCACTGAACACCAACTCAAAATGTAATGATTGTATGTGTTTACATACATTGTACCTGGATGGGAGGGTTCAGCTCATGACAGCCGCATTATCATTGTGTTGTAAGGGATCCAAAGTGTAATTTTTTTTGTGTGCCTTAAGGTGAATATTCAGCATTTTACGTATAACATTATAATACATAACTATAACTTTTTGGGTTGTCATAATCAATTCAGTGATTGCAGATAAATATTGTCTAAATGATGTCGGATATTAATTAGAAAAGAGACTTTTGAAACCATTCCATGAAACAAGATATCACTTGCTATACTTTGCTCGAGGTGAACGTCCTATTAAAGGTCATTATGAGATCCTTAACAAAGCACTCACTTTGTAGTGTAATTGAACGAACCTTTAGTGTATGGAAAAAGAAATATGACATACATAAGGCATGCCACAGTACGCATTCTCAAAACAATGCGTAAATGTGGTGGCTACAATGGCCTCACATAATTACATTATGAGGCATCCATCGCATATAGATCCAAAGTTTGGAGCATGTGATGATGATTAAAACTTTGTGCATCCGGAAGGGCAAGCAATAGACGAAGAACAATAATACAAATCAAAGTATATAGCCAATTACATATGAGGGGACGGGCGCGCCTGAGATGTCTGCATTGAGAAAGATCATTGCAGACCAATTACAAAATGCTCATAGATACAATTCGATTTATATTTCAATAGAATAAATAATTGATTTATCTTTTATTTACTACTCTATCATATTTTATTTTGCAGCTGAGGTCTGTTTGTGTTACAGATACAAGAACATGATGTTATTGTTGATGAAGGAACACTTCAAGCGTGATTTATCAAGTTGATGTTTATTTCTAACTACTATGTTATGTAAAATGTACTCTGTTTTTATTTGTGTTTTTGTAATATTTAAAATTTTGACATCATTTATGATTTAGACTGCAAGCTTTCATATATTATGTATTACATTATTTTAAAACAGTTTTATTTCATAGCAGCCACTATGGCTTATGTGCAAGACCTTACCCGTTCTGCCTTCTAACCCGGTCGTCAGCTCGGTTTTCATCCGTACTCGGAACTTGAGTTACTCGTTTCCGTTCCGGCCTAAACTCAACGCCCAATTCTTCTTTCTTTAGACGAAAACCCAATTCTGTCAAACAGGTAAACATGCTTCTATGTTTCAAACAGCACTGCAAACGCAATTCTTCAAAACAATTCCATCAATTTTCTCACCACTTTGAAAAAGCTCATTTTTCCACAACTACTTCACACCACGTCTTCTCCCTTTGTTGCAGAACTGAGCTTTATTCATTTGAATGTATGAGGTCACGGTCTTACTAAGTTTGTTAGAGAGGGAAATATAAGCTTTATTAATTTATCAATGATTTCTTGCATCTTGGGATTTAGCTTTTAAAGGAGTGCTCTGAAATATTCAATGTTTTTCAAACCTTAATTAGCACTCAATTTGGTGTTCTTTAAATATTTTTCATGCGGATGATTCTAAAGAATCAACCGTTTTTCTCCTTGTGTACTTATGACATAATTCATCAGACTACAACACAACAAAATGGGTGGCAAAGTGGTAAAGTCATCATTTCCTTGATGTTGCCAGAACATTATTGTGTCAGATTAATGTTCTTAGAATCTACTGGGGTTATGTTGTTCACATTTCTTGTTTTCTCATTAATCGTACGTTATTTTATACAATTCAAAGTAAAACACATTTCTCTATTCTTCATCCAGATGGTACCAGTTTCCTTCTCACTAGTCTTTTTGAATACAATGTATTTGTTCACATTCTAGTATCTGATCGTGACAAGCACTCCTTGAAACATCAATATGTACTTGATGATGTTATTTTCTTTGAGTATACTCCCAATTTCTCCAAAGAAGGTGACTCTTACTCTCGAAATCTCTCATTTTATATACCACACTTCTCTTCCTTGTGACTAAGCTTCATCTCTTCCTATCATTCATGCTCCTACACTTGATATTACTCATCCTGAACATGTACGTCATCCTCCCTCGTCATTATTAGGGACGTTCAACACTTCCCGCTGTTATACCTCCATCCACTCATGCTAACCCCGTGACAGCTCTCGGGCCAATTCTCTTCTCTTCAGAAGGTTCAATTATATCAGAGGCCTCAAATCATGAGGTTTTTATGGCTCTGAGGAAAGGGGTTCAGATGTGTACAGAACATCCTATTATTAATGTAATTTATTATGCAAATCTCAGTTCTCCTTGCACAGTTTACCTTAGTATTATCTTACACCAATGTTCCTTCAACATATCAAGAAGCGACTGGAAAGCGGTCATGGAGGAGATCTATGATTTGAAATAACAGAGTACTTGGACTCTCATTCATACATCCCTGGAGGAGATATTATTGGTGGGGGGAGTATAAACTTTATTACCTTTATCAATGATTTTTGCAAATATACTTGGATTTATCTTTTAAAGGAGCGACCTGAAATATTCAATGTTTTTCAAACCTCAATTCGCACTTAATGTGGTATTCTTTAAAAATTCTTCATACAGATAATGTCAAAGAATATATGAATCAACCATTTTTTTTCTTGTTGTACTTCATATGACATCATCCATCAGACTAGTTGTGCACATACATACATACATTCAAGCCTTTATCCCACTATAGTGGGGTCGGCTATATGGATCCTACGTCGCCATTGTGCCCTATCTTTTGTCATAATCTCACTAATGCATGAGTACATCATGTCTTTCCTTACAATTTCATTCCAAGTCTTTATTGGTCTACCCCTCCCTCGCTTAACATGCCTAGTGACTAGACTCTCACAACGCCTAACAGGTGCCTCTAATGGTCTCCTTTGTACGTGTCCAAACCATCTTAGACGAGCTTCTCGCATTTTCTCTGCAATTGGTGCTACTCATGTCTTATCCCTGATACTTTCATTCCTAATTTTATCCAATCTCGTGTGTCCACACATCCACCTGAGCATTCTCATCTCCGCAACTCTCATTTTTTGTTCACATACACAATTCACTGCCCAACACTCAGAACCATAGAGCAGTGTGGGTCTAATTGCAGTACAGTAAAACTTGCCCTTAAGTTTTAGTGGTACTTTACGATCACATAAGATCCCTGACGCGCCTCTCCGCTTCAACCAACCCGCTTGGATTCTATGTGTCACATCTTTATCAATACCTCCGTCTTTTTGAACTATCGAGCCAAGATATTTAAAAAACTCACTACGACAAATATCTTGATCACTCAACTTAATAACGAAGTCATCTGTCCTTCTTGTACTACTAAATTTAAGCTCCATATACTCCGTCTTTGTCATGCTCAACCTAAAACCCTTCTTTTCTAAAGTATCTCGCCAAGATTAAAGTTTTGCGTTTACACCCTCGCGCGTCTCATCAACCAAAACGATATCATCCACAAACAATAAACACCAAGGTATTGCTTGTTGGATATGTCTGGTGAGCTCATCTAAGATAAGGGTAAAGAGATAAGAGCTTAAAGCTGAACCTTGATGTAAGCCAACAGTGATAGGGAATTCCTGTGTTAATCCTCCAGATGTCCTCACCCTTGTCACCAAATTTGTATACATCTCTTTGATTGTGTCAATATATGATATGTTTACACCTTTCTTTTCTAAGACTCTTCGTAAGATCTCTCTTGGAACTCTATCATAAGCCTTCTCAAAATCAATCAACAACATATGCAAATATTGTATTCTTTCTCGATAGTTGTCAATGAGTCTCCTCAAGAGATGTATAACTTTCATGGTCGACCTCCCTGGCATGAATCCAAATTGATTCTCCGAGATGTTAGCCTCTCGTCTTAATTCTTTTTATATTACTCGTTCTCATAGTTTCATGGTATGATTCATCAATTTAATTCTTCTGTAATTAACACAATTTTGTATATCCACTAGTTGTGCACATACATCATAATAAAATGGGTGGAAGAGAGGAAAAATCGTCATTTCCTTGAAGTTGCCAGAACATTACTGTGTCAGATGAATGTTCTTATAAGCTACTGGGGTCATGTTGTTCATATTTCTTACTTTCTCATTAATCATATGTTATCTTCCAATATTCAAGGTAAGACCCATTTTATTATTCTTCATCCATATGGTACCAGTTTCCCTCTTACTCGTATTTTTGTATGTAATGTATTTGTTCACATTCCAGCATCTGATCGTGGCAAGCTCTCTAACTGTGCCACAAAATGTATTTTAATAAGTTATACTTCTACTCAGAAAGGTTATCATTGCAATAACCCTATCTCAAAACATCAATATTTATGATGTGCTTATTTTCTTCAAGTATACTCCTGATTTCTCCAAAGAAGTTGACTCCCCTTACTCTCGAAATCTCTCATCTTATATATCACACTTCTCTTCCTTGTGACTATGTTTCATCTCTACTTATCATTCATGCTCCTACACTTGATAGCACTCATCCATCCTGAACAGGTACTTCATCCTCTCATCATTGTGAGGGACGTTCTACACTGCCCACTCGTATACCTCCCTCCACTCATGCTAAACCCATGACAGCTCCAAGGTCATTTGTCTCTTCTTTAGAAGGTTCAATAATATCAAAGGCCTCAAATCATGACGTTCTAATTGCTCTAATGAATGGGGTTTGGATGTGTACAAAACATCTTATTGTTAATGCTATTTCCTATGCAAATGTATGTACTTCTTGCACTGTTTTTACCTTTACATTATCTTCCACCATTGTTCCTTTAATATGTCAAAAGCTCTTCATATATCGTGCTGGAAAGCGTACATGGATGAGGAGATGTCTACATTGAAATCACGGATTACTTGGACTCTCGTCCATGCATCGTCGGGACGAGATATTGTTGGTTGTAGACATTGTTTTAAATGTCCTTTGACATGTCTGACATGTCTAAAGTCATTTTCAAGGGCAAAATAATATGTTTTTCTAAAAAAAATAGAATGTCTTTTTGTAAAATTTAGGCTGACAAGTCCGATTTTTTCAGATATATTGGCTGACCGAAGCAACTTTTAAATATAACGTATGTTATTTTATTTTATGTTATATTAGCAAACTAGTAGCATATGTTTAAATCGTATATATATATAATGTATGTTTATATTGATTAGACTTATTGTTTCGGTTTTTGTAACGTTTTATTCTTACAACCAATTTTGTATAATTGTTTCATAATTTTTTAATTCATATTACAAAAAATATGAAAATGTTTAATACATTTATTAGTTGATTGTTTGCATATTTTAATATAAATTTATAAGTTTAAAAAGTTTTATAATCATTCAAGGATTTTTAACTTTTAAATTTTTATTTATTTGCAATAAATTTATTGTTATCAAAATAAAATTATTATATACTATTAAATATATTTTATAATGTATCATTTTATATTTGTTAATAATATTTTATTTTTTTATTTATTTGATATATTATTCTTCTATTTTTATAACATATAATTATAGTTAATATACATAAACATAAAAACATTATTTATGAGACATGTAAACCCAATATTTTAAAATATCCTTAACATGTCTCCGGCTTCCGACATCCGACATTTAAAAACTCAATCTGATTTGTCGCCGACATCCGATATTTACAATATAGGCTGTAGGTAGGGTCTTTGCCATCAATATTCAATGGCACGGAGCAGGGATTGGAAATAATATATTTATCGAACAATATATTATAATATATTGTACACAATATATTGTATTGTCCATTTGACAATAACAATATATTGTATTGTTATTTTAACAATAACAATATATTGCCAATATTATTGTACTTTTAATTTTTTTTTAAAACCTAGTATATAAAGATAAAATTCCATTTTTATAGATATTTGTCACAAACAATCATCTAAAACAGGCTGAACCGAAATTTGGCTGAACCTAAACTTGGCTGAACCGCTGAACCCAAACAGCACCTACAAATACACGGAAATAACGACGACTTACATTGATACTAGGTTTTTAATGCCCACATCGAATCTTGTAGAACGGTTGTTCTCCATGAGCAATCGAATATTTTCGAAGACACGACGAAGGCTGCTACCACGTACTTTGGAAGCGTTGGTTTTCCTCAAACAAAATCGACATTTATGGAATTTGGCTTTGGTGTCTGTTGTCGTGAATGAAGAAACAGTTGATGATGAAAACCAAAGTGACGAGGATGAGGAGCTGAACTTTTGAGAAGTTATATTATAAAGTTTGTTTGTAACTTTTATTATTGGCTTTGGAAACTTTTGAAATGCTATATTATATTATCTGTTTGGAACTTTTGAAAAAATTACAATATATTGTTTTTTCATTTTTAGCATTTACAATACAATATATTGTATTGCTAACATTGCAATATAAATATATTGTATTGTTAGCATTACAATATCAATATATTATATTGTTTATTCTCAAAATTACAATACAATATCAGATAGTATTGTTCCAATCCCTGGCACGGAGGACAGTTGCAAAGCTTGTCTAGTTGCTAAAAGGTTCACCCAAACATATGATGTCAATTTTCGTAACACGTTTCCTCTAATTGTCAGTACCAGTACTATCCAGGTTCTCGTCTCTATTATTGTAAACCGTCATTGGAAAATGCTTAAGTTAGGTGTTAAAAATGCTTTTTCACATGGCAATCAGCACAAAAACATCTATATGGACTATGGAGCCAGCAATGTATTAAATAACGAATGTCAGCGACATATAAAATTGAGTTTTTAAATGTCGAATGTCGTAAATCGGAAACATGTCGGAGATATTTTAAAATATCAGATTTTCATACCTTATAAATAAAAAATTTATTTTTATGTATACTAGCTATAATTATATGTTATAAAAATAAAAAAATATTATAACAAATAGATAAAAAATGAGTATATTACAAAATAAAATCAAATAGTATCTAAGAAAAAATATTATTAACAAATATAGAATGATACATTGTAAAATATATTTAATAGTATACAATAATTTTTTTTTGATAACAATAAGTTTATTACACATAAAGAAGATTTAAAGTTACAAATCCTTCGTTGATTATAAGTATTTTCAAACTTATAAATTTATATTAAAAACAAGCAAACAATCAACTAATAAATGTATTAAATATTTTCGAATTTTTTGTAATATGAAATTAAAAATTGTGAAACAATTATATAAAATTAATTGTAATAATAAAACATTAAAAAATCGAAACAATAAATCAAATCGATTTAAACAAGCATAATATAATATATATATGCGATTTAAACATATGTTGCTAATCTGCTAATATTATATAAAATAAAATAGCGTGTGATATATTTAAAAGTCGTGTCGGTCGATATCTCAAAAATAATCGGACATGACGGCCTATATTTTACAAAAAAACTTAATTTATTTCTTTTAGAAAAACATATTCTTTTGCCCGACAGCGTGGCTTGACATGTTTAATCGTGTCACTTTTATCATAGATTTTTGTGGAAGCAATGCAACTCACTTTTTCTTCATCCGAAAAATTAGTATAGGCCTTGTTACTCTTATCGTATAAGAGAATGATATCCTTCTCGCTGGTGATGACTCTTCTAGAATAAAAAAACAAATGAACATCTTGGAGCACATTTTGTGATAAATGATATGGTTGTTCCCTGATATTTTTGGGGGATCAAAACTTCTAGACGCAAAAAAGACATTCTTTCCCAACAAAAGTATGCTCTGGATTTACTTGAAGAAACAGGTCTTCTTGGTACTAAGTGATGCGGAGCAGAGACGAGCACAAGCTTTAGGCCCGTTCGGGGCTGATTTGGCGACTTACCATATATGGCGTGCCCGGATCGACGATCGGACTCCGCAGATGTGTCCAGATCCGCGTCACGAGTCAAAAACATATATTAGTTTATTATTTTTGGTACATTAATCATGTATTTTAGTGGTCTCTCCTGCCGACCAATCATAGTTGTTAATTGGGATATCTTAGTCTTCTTTTATTATAAATATTGGTCTAAGAGACTGAACCAAGTTATTGCAAATTTTGGAGACATTGAATACCGGAATCCCGCGATCCCTCCCCGGTGTCGACGTCTTGGAACCCTAGGTGACGACTCATAGGCCTCCAAACTCCTCCCAAGGTAATCCATACCCCCACCTTCGTTTTCCACCCCTCATACCCCACCTCCCACTGCCAGAAGCCCTCCAAAACCGCCCCTCTGCCGCCGGCCTACAACAGTCCAGCAAGCGGTGGTTTCCCCCCTGTTTCCTGTACCGCCGCCCAGCCAACCCCCTCAACCCCAGTTTCCGCCGCCCCCCTCCCTCTCCAGTCCAGGCCGCCGACCTCCTTGCCCTCACCCCAGCCCACCGCCGCTTCCCCTTACCAAATCCGGCCACTCCAAGGGCCCCTTTGCCCTAGCCGAGCACCCCCCTCATCTCCCCTCCGTGGATCCACTACCAACTAGCCTCTCTTCTCTAGATCACGCTAGATCTGAGAATTCCAGCCCTCGTTCTGACGTTTGCCTCCACCCTTATTACCATTTTTGTCTGGATCCGCTCCTGCAGATCGGATATACCCTCCCCCGGCCTGGAACTACTCATACGTGGCCGGATCCACCGTTTTATTGTCCGTTTTCACCGTTTACCGCCGAAGACAGCCACCGCCACCGTCACCTCGCCACCGGTTCCATCTCCGATCGTAGATCTACAAATCCGGACCACAAATTCTTCAGTGCCACGGTTCGGCCCTCTATTTTGTGAGCTTTTGTAGTACTGTATTATTTGATTCGACATTTTCCATTTAGGGATTTGCTATATTTTGTTGTGATTCTTGTTTGTGAAAGTTTGTTTTGGTACACTAATAATTTGCATGAGGAAACATTCGCCACGCGCTTCGCTTTGGCCCTCCGAGCGGAAGAAAGTCATTATAATTTGCCAAAATAAATATCTATTTTCTATTTAAATATCTATGTGGTGCTGAAATATGCATTGCTTTCATATTATTTGTCGACACATCGATCATTACATTACATGTAGGTTTGGATTAACGTGTCACCCTTGCACTATCACCTAGAGTCTTTGGGTTTTGTGCACCCATAGCCTACCCCTACATCATTTTGGTATCAGAGGCAAGATTAGTCTATTTGCATGCTTTGTAGTGGTAGGTTTTAAAGAGTCTTTGGATTTATTTGTCTAGTTATCGTCGTCGTTCGTCCGTTTTATCTGGGTATCCTGAGTCTACCTATATCCGACCTCATAAAGCCCCTTGAGAGAAACCTTCATGTTATCATTATCATCGTTCCCCGCACACCACTCCTAGAGATCGTGTCGACCAATCGACACAATTCCATTATGCTCACCACGACGAGGGGTCTTCACGTCTTCATCATTACACCTCTCCGCAACATCATGATGATCGAATTGAATATCGTTCAGCTAATCGCCGCTACACATCTCATCTAGGAGTGGAACCTGAGTTTGGATATGAGCGACCCACGGGCACAACTGATTATGTTAGGAACTACCGTCTAGACGACCCTCAGGAACCCTATTGAGGTCACCTTCGGCAGGATCACGGTACATGTCAAGACCCTTTCAGTGTTCCACCAATTGAGTAACCTGAGGCTGAATTTCTGCGATTAGTTCTTGACCGCTTTGATCTCTTAGAAGCTCAATTTGATCACCTAAGATCTACATTACGAAGAAAACCTAGGGATTTGGGTCAAGCCACCGATGCGGCGAGTAGTGCTCCCACTGAGATAAGAGACCCGACACTTAGTTTTGATCCTTCTCAGTTTGATGAGATTCAGCGTTCATGTGATCTTGAGGTTGAATCTGATCATGACCTTATGATACAGGTAGAGAGTGATACTAGCATGACTAGTGAGCGTGGTCACGTGAGTGAGGACGAGCGACCCAGTGGCGATGTGATGGTACACCCATCCTTTTCACCTCACCTAGACCTACACCTAGACCTAGTGTCCCCTTTTAACAAAGACACAGTTCTCAACACTATATCGATTGACCCACACTTGAGTCTGGGCACCCCCTACTCTTTTCTTAGTACTATCTCGAATCACTTCACTACTGAGAGTCGAGAGTATAGTGTTGACTTCATAGTGGCTGCCTCACCCACTTACGAGGACGCTACCTCTATCAGCGATACTCATCTGAGGGACCTTCCCATTATTAATGACCTCATTGTTGAACCTCCAGATAAGTCTCATGATGAGTCACTACTCACTTGGGAGGTTCATGAGGCTAGCGTTGACTTTGTTGTGGGTGTCATACTTGTTCCCGCAGACACTATTGTTATTGGTGCCCTCCTCGTGATGGACTATCCTATCATTATCGACCTCTCGGGATCAAGTCCCGGAGAGGCTCATTTGACAAGCCTTCCCTCCTACACTTGAGTGATGGATCGTGTATCCGCACTAGTGATCATCTCACATGTGATGACTTTTGGTATACACCCCGTGGTGAGCCACATGATGGGCTATATCATTTGAGAGGTACCAATCACACCAGAGCTTCACACTATTTTGTCACCCTCTACGTCGTCCCCACGGGCGCTGATGTCGGTCACCCCAGATTTTTCTATCGACCACCCGGTAAACCTCCTGATAGGTCACCCCGTGTTAGTAATATCCAAGTCATTGTCAGGCCTTCCCATAGAAAGTGTGTCAAGTATGTTATGCTCTATGTGCATCATTCGCTTCATTTGCAAGAGTCAATTGGGTCACTTGTTCATCATTTGCATGTATTGCATGACTCGGTTCGCCGACGAATAATAATGAGCAATGAAAACTATAAAACTCATGCGGATAAGCGAGGGCGAAAACAAGTGTTTAATGAAGGCGAGAAAGTAACAGTACGAGTCCGCCCTGAGAGGCTCCCCTTGGGAGCTGCCAAAAAGCTAAGCGCCAGGCGAATGGGTCCTTACTCAATTATTAGTCGTATTGGGACAAACGTCTGCCGGCTCGATATCCCGACAAGTATGGGAATTCATTCAGTATTTAATGTTAAGGATCTGACGCCGTACGACGAGCCTCACGAGTATGTGGACCCGAACAATGGAGATGCCCAGCCACCCCCACCCCCACTTTCGTTGTCTTACCACTCTCATACTCCACCTACGTCTGATAGCCACTACAGCCCATCCACTACTGACACCCTTCCACCTGGGAATTCGTCTTCTTTGGTTTCACCACCGGCACCGCCGATCGCACCAGGTTCCACCCTTCGAGAGATGAGCGATGAGAGCGTCACGAGTTCACATTCCACCAGTTTGTTCCTACTTCAGATGGGTCGCCCTGTCGCTACTTGGTACATTGGCGGGACCGCCCCGATGCAGTTGACGCTTGGATACTTGCAGCAGAGCTTGATCAATTCGCCCCTGGACTTCGACTTCAACACGACCGTCTCCATTCACCGGAGATGACAGCTTTTCAGTCAGGGGGAGTTGATGGGCGAGGGCACTCTTCCGTCAACGACACCTGGACGACTCCCGGCGGACCTCATCGAGTTGTACCTGGCATTCATTGAGAGAATTCCGATCCCAATTCATCGGGAGATGAATTATTTCAAGCCGGGGAGATTGATGCGGAGCAGAGACAAGCATGAGCTTTGGGCCCGTTCGGGGCTGATTTGGCGACTTGCCATATATGTCGTGCACGGATCGACGATCGGACTCCGCAGATGTGTCTGGATCCGCGTCGCGAGTCAAAAACATATATTAGTTTATTATTTTTGGTTTATTAATCATGTATTTTAGTGGTCTCTCTAGTCGGCCAATCATAGCTGTTAATTGGGGTGCCCTAGTCTTTCTTTTATTATAAATATTGGTCTAAGATGCTGAACCAAGTCATTGCAGATTTTGGGGACATTGAATCCCGCGATCCCTCCCCAGTGCCGACGTCGTGGAACCCTAGGTGACGACTCCTAGGCCTCCAAACTCCTCCCCAAGGTAATCCCTACCCCCACCTTCGTTTTTCACCCCTCATACCCCACCTCCCATCGCCAGAAGCCCTCCAAAACCGCCCCTTTGCCGCCGGCCTACAACAGTCCAGCAAGCGGTGGTTTCCCCCATCCCCTGTTTCCTGTGTCGCCGCTCAACCAGCCCCCTCAACCCCGGTTTCCGCCGCCCCCCTCCCTCTCCAGTCCAGGTCGTCGGCCTCCTTGCCCTCACCCCAGCCCACCGCCGCTTCCCCTTACCAAATCCGGCCACTCCAACAGCCCCTTTGCCCTAGCCGAGCACCCCCCTCATCTCCCCTCCGTGGATCCACTACCAACTAGCCTCTCTTCTCTAGATCACGCTAGATCTGAGAATTCCAGCCCTCGTTCCGACGTTTGCTTCCACCCTGATGTAGGGTAGGCTGTGTAGTGGACTCCTAGGATGCAAACTAGTGACGTGAGGGGAAGGACTAACCCTAACCGTGGGCTATATGCGAGACAATACTATTCAGGCGAATTAATCAACGTAAGCAACATGACAATATAATAACCGCTACATTCATTCATAAAGGAAAACAATTTTCTTTGAGCGTTTTAGGCAATAGCTTTCCTCCGCATGGAGGGCTAAATTGAGCGCGTGGCGAATCAAGCGTCCTGCAAAGTAAGAAGTTCACGGGCGAATACAACGTACTATATTTCCTATCAATCACAAGGATCCACAACGTGCACAATATTTTATATTAACAATAATAAATCCACACAATACAAGTACAAAAATCTGAAATTTAAAACAAGGGCTGCTGCGAACTCAAGCAAAACTGAAATTTTGGAGGGAAATTAGGCTTCCGGGTGGTACGAGATGAGAACGGGTAAGGGAGGGTGGTTCCACGGAAGGAGGGGGGTTTGGAGAGGGGCTACGGGGCTGGATCCGGCAAGGTCCAGCCGGATCTGGACCAGATCTGTCCAGGCCGGCTGTAGGGGAGAAAGGGGGGGTGCGGCTGGGCTATGAGGCTGATCGGCGGCAGCAAAACGGGGGGCTGGAGGGTGGAGGCACGCAGGAACCAGCGGGGAAGAGGAGCGGGCGGAGGGGGGGTTCCGGCAGCCCAAACTGGGCGGACAGGGGGGGGGGAGTTTCAGCTGTTAGAAGGGGCGGCGGTTAGGGGTTGTAGGCTGCAGCAAGGCTAGGGGAAGAAGTGAGGGAAAACAAGGGAAAACTTACCCAAGGCGTCGGCACCAAGGGCTCCACGGCGTCAGCACCGCGGAACGATCACCGGAAGCAAGGAAGAAGAACCTCTCCAAACTTCAGCAATGAAAAAATCCTGCAGCCCTAATATTGCTATTTATAAGAGAATGAGATTAGGGCAACCGGAATCGACGGCTATGATTGGCCGACGGTTCCGATCCCATAAGTACATGAAATAATATCCAAAATATAAAATGTCATATATGAAACTGAGTCTAAATGACGAGCCGGACACATCCGCGGTGGCGGATCGCCGGTCCGATCAAGCCCGTCGACGCGAATATACGAAGGTGGGGTCCGCCTTGCGCCGAGATGCGCCCGATGGTCCCCCATCAACTCCCCCCGACTGAAAAGCCTTCATCTCCGATGAATGGAGATGATCGTACTGTAGTCGAAGCCCGGGGGCGAGTTGATCAATCTCAGCAGCAGCAATCCAAGTGTCGTCGGAAGCGGAACGTCCATACCAGCGAACCAAGTAGCGGCACACGAGTCCATCTATAGAGGGAACGAACTCGTGCGCAATGATCTCTGTAATCTGATCGACCCTCTGCTCTCGGGAAAAGTGGTCCGGCGATGGTGGTGGTGCACCAGGTGAAGCCAATGGTGGGGAACCCCTGGGTAAGTGGGAATCAACTGGAGGTTGGGTGGTGGGGAAAAGGGATGGTGGTGGAGGTTCGGGAAGGCCGCCATGGTAGGGGTTGGGGTACTCGTGAGGTGGGAAATAGGATGTCAGGTCCTCAACATTGAACACGGGATGGATACCCATGCTCGCAGAAATGTCTAGCTCGTAGGCATTCAACCCGATCCGCCTCAAAACGGTGTAAGGCCCAATTCGCCTGGCGCTTAATTTCCTAGCGGGCCCCTGAGGGAGCCGCTCCGCGCGAACTCGTACCATCACCTGTTCGCCAACCAGAAAATATTTTTCCCGCCTATGTTTGTCTGCCTGTTCTTTATAATGTTCGTTGCTTAAATTGATTTTACGCCTGATAGACTCATGCAACTCATGCAAATGACGTGTGAAGGACTCTGCAGACTCACTAGGGCGTGACTCGGTCGGGACGGGTATAAGATCAATAGGCTTCCTCGGGTCATAACCTGATACTACCTGAAACGGACTCAGACCAGTCGACCTATTGACAGAACTGTTGTATGCAAACTCAGCTACAGGGAGCACAAAGTCCCAACTAGGTGCATGCTCACCAACTAGACATCTCAGCAGGTTTCCTAAACTTCTATTCACCACCTCAGTCTGGCCGTCCGTCTGAGGATGGTATGCGGACGAGAACTTAAGAGTAGTCCCTGTCTTACGCCATAACATCTTCCAAAAGTAGCTAACGAACCGCACGTCCCGATCGGACACGATGGACTTCGGGAGACCGTGTAACCTGAAGACCTCGCTCATAAATAAGGCCGCGACGCGGGGGGCATCGGCGGTCTTGCTACATGCAATAAAGTGCGCCATCTTGGAGAACCGGTCGACCACAACAAAGATAGAGTCATGCTTCCGCAGGGTACGCGGAAGCCCCAGCACGAAGTCCATACTAATGTCCTCCCAAGGACGATGGGGAACGGGAAGAGGGGTATATAAGCCGGTGTTCTGTTTCGACCCCTTGGCCGTCTGACAGATCCGACAATGTCGTACAATGCGAGCCACATCCTTCTTTAGGCTCGGCCAATAGAAGCGATCCTCGGCAATAACGATCGACTTATCCCGCCCAAAGTGGTCGGCGGCACCCCCTGCGTGTAATTCCCAAACTAAGTAGTCGCGGTACGACGTGCTGGGTACACACAAGCGGGAGCCCCGGAATAAATAGCCTTCACTAAGCCTATACCCCTCAATGTCGTCAGGCGGATCCTTCGACAGCGCGGCATATATATCAGAGAAGTCACGACACGTGGGGTAGTCTGCGATCAATCTCTCAAAACCATCCACCTGGGCCCTCAAGGTGTGGAGGAACGAGACTCGGCGACTGAGTGCGTCGGCGGGTTTGTTCTCAACATCGGCGCGGTGTTTGAAAACATAGTGGAAGTCCTGTAGGTACTCAACCCACTTTGCATGTCGATGACTCAACTTCCGTTGGGAATCAAGGTATCGTAGGGCCTGGTGGTCCGAATAGAGGACGAACTCCCGGGGTAGAAGGTAGTGCCTCCAATATCGTAAAGACTGGACAATAGCATAGAATTCTCGATCGTAGTTCGAGTATTTCTGCTTAGCTTTGTTCAATTTCTCACTGAAGTAAGAGACCAGGTGTCCCTCCTGACTCAACACGCCCCCAATACCAACGTCAGATGCGTCACAGGCGACCTCGAAAGCTCTACTGAAATCGGGAAGTCGCAGAACAGGGGCGGACGTCAGCTTGTCCTTTATCTCCTCAAATGCGCGAGTGGCCTCGGCGGTCCACTGAAAGTCTCCCTTGCGTAAACAGCTAGTAAATGGGGTCATAATCGAACTAAACCCCCTAATGAATCTCCTATAAAAGGTCGCAAGTCCATGAAAACTACGGGCCTCATGAATGTTCGAGGGCGTGGGCCACTCGCGGATGGACTGGACCTTCTCAGGGTCAACGGACACGCCTGAGGAGGAGATAATGAATCCCAGAAAGTGTACAGAGTCAGATAAGAAGGAGCACTTTTTCAAATTGATACGCGGATCAGTTGGTGATGAGAGATTGCGTGAGGGCCTCTTATCTAGGAGGTCAGGGGATCGAGCCCTGGCCTCAACAACCTACCGCGCGGTGCTGATGCCGTGGCGGAGAGCTGGTTGGGGTGTATGGCCCGCGGGCCTGATAAAGCCGCCTGGTGCTGACTCCAGGTGGGCCCCTTGGTGGTGATGCCAAGGTGGCGGGGCCGGTGGACTCCGGTCCCGCATCACACCCTTATTACTATTTTTGTCTGAATCCGCTCCTGCACATCGAATATACCCTCCCCCGGTCTGGATCTACTCATACGTGGCCGGATCCACCATTTTATTGTTTGTTTTCACCGTTTACCGCTGAGGACAGCCACCGTCACCGTCGCCTCGCCACTGATTCCATCTTCGATCACAGATCTACAAATCCGGATCAAATTCTTCAGTGCCTCGGTTCAGCACTCTACTTTGTGAGCTTTTGTAGTACTGTATTATTTGATTCGACATTTTTCATTTAATGATTTGCTATATTTTACTGTGATTCTTGTTTGTGGAAGTTTGTTTTGGTACACTAATAATTTGCAGAAGAAAACATTCGTCGCGCGCTTCGCTTTGGGCCTCCGAGCGGAGGAAAGCCATTATAATTTGTCAAAATAAATATTTGTTTTTTATTTAAATATCTGTGTGGTGCTGAAATTTGCATTGCTTTCATATTATTTGTCGACACATCGATCATTACATTGCATGTAGTTTTGGATTAGCGTGTCACCCTTGCAGTATCACTTAGAGTCGTAGGTTTTGTGCACCCGTAGCCTACCCCTACATCACCAAGCCTACTGAGAAATCAAATGCTTATGAGCATTAACAAATTCTAGGATGAGGCATCCCCTTCACTTAAAAATATTACTCGTAAGTGTCTGGCTGTAAGCTCATTTATTTTACTATTGTCAAACCTAAGATCTCTTTGATGTTCAAAAAGTCCATCAGTTTATGTAGGCTCTCATAGAGTGTCATATTGAAACAACATTAAAAATATTGTAATATACCAAAAGATATCCTGGCAGAAGGCTTATATTTAGAAAAAATGGTCAATAACATATTGAATGTTATTCAGACGTCAGCTACACAGATGATACAGCGAGACAAAAAATTCACTTCAGGATACTGCAGTTATGTAGGGGTAAATCTCGTCACCTGGAGAAGACACGGACAGTGGAAGCTGATCTAAAGTGGTTGAGGACAATCCTAAAGGATTTTCGTGAAACTTATAACTATCATCTACCAATGAGTTGTGCTAATAATATGGTTGTCATCAACAGATGTATATACACTCTGCTTAGACAAAGAACTTGCTAACATATTCACCAAACTTATTTCTTCATCATCTTCTAATATATATACCAAATTAGAAATTATTGATAAGTATGTTTCAGCTAGAGAGAGAGCGTTAAAGCTCAATTGTAAAAGCTCATAATAGAACCCACTATTGATTCTTCCTCCTCTTATTTAGTCACATGCCTCTTGTACAGTTTAATGGTCGCCCTTCTTCTACATATATAGAGGGAAGATGTAATATTTGAAATAATACAATTTTATACATAAACTTTCACAAAAAAATTATTAACTTTGTAATGCATATAATTTGATTGAAGTCAATTATCTTTAGCTTTAGACATTATATAAACATTGTTCTCTTATTACTTAATACCAAGTCTTTAAGGCATAAATTGATTATCAAATAGAACTTATATTATGGGCATGAAATTTCTATTTATTCAAATTTCTTCTGGAATAATTAACTATTACTAGTGCACCAGCAGAAGAAAAAAATTAAATTATTGTCCATATATTCATAAACTTTCAATTAATTTTAAAAATACAAATTAGCTCAGTATCACCATAACAATAAGGAAAAACTGCATCTGACATCACCTGAATAGACTGCCAGATTGCTTGCATCATCATTATGTTCTCCAGATCCAGGTCAAAGTTATCTTCTCTGCATCATGTATATTTATTTAATTCACTGAATTAGAACAAAAGCATAAGAAAACAAAGAGAATAGAGAAAGAATAATATCATTGTATCAAAGAAGAAAATTTTGAAATAGAAAATTTCATAAAATGTAATATAAATAACTTTGTTGAAGAATAAAGCACGCCATGATAATTTGCTTTGACAAACAAGGATGAATAACTATTACTGTGGAAACAATGATGTCACTGTGTAGAACTGTCCATCTATTAAGTACGAAACATAAGAGCACAAAGTTGGGCCTCGTGCACAAATGGTCAAATATGTTCTTGAACCCAAAAGCTTGAGTCTATTGGAGACGAACAATTAATTAGTACTCCTATGCACCAAAGTTTTTTAACAATACCAAGTGGGAATGAACTCAATGATCCTCAATCATGTGAGCCTCTACACATAGTCCATCATATCATTCAGATGTGTTAGAATAGCCCATGTATTGGGCCCATCTTTTGGGCCCATTTATGTTCTCTCCTCTTTAGTCCCACATCTTGTATAGGATTTATTCCCTCTCTCTTCCTCCTATATATTTGTATTCTCTTCTTGTATTTACATACACAAGCAATACATAAAAGTTTTGAGTTTTCTCAACATGATATCAGAGGGTGCGGTCCTATAGCTGCGGTTTACCCTTTTCTAACCGCCCAGCCCGCCTTCCTCCCTGTCCGCAGATTGCTCTGCGACCTCTCTTCTCCTACCCGCCTATATCCGCGGGCTCCTCTCCTGCGGACTGCAAGTCTATCCGCTCCGATCTCCTGCGGCCTGTTTATCCTGTCCGCTCTTCCCTCTTATCCGCGTGGCTTCTGCGGACTGCATCTCTGCATCTGCTTCTCTTCTCTCTCTCTGTGGTTCCACCCTCCTAAGGCTTCTTATAGTCATCTTCTGCTCTGACCCGTGGGGCCCACTTCTCTTGTCCGCTGCGGGCTCTCCTCTTGTCCGCTGAGACCTCCTCTCCTCCCTTGCTGCTTAAGTTCTTCAAACTCGCGGTCTCTTCATCTGTCCGCTCGAGCTTCTCTACTCGCGTACTTCTCCTTCTCGCTGCGGACTCCTCCTTAACCGTTGCGGGCTCCTCTCTCTTGCGGACTGCTCCTGTCCGCCGCAGTATCTCTCTCTCCCTTCTTGCCGCTCGAGTTCTCCTCGCGGCTTCCTGTGCTCTGACCGCTGTTGTGTTAACCTAGACCGTGCAGACTCCTCTCTTTCCGCATTTTGGTCGCGATCTGACTAATCGCTGGTGTCCGGAGTGACCGTGCGAACTGGTGCCTTCCTGCATTTTGGTCGCGGTCTTCTCCAGTCCTTCCCGCTGCGGCCATGTCGTGCGGCCTCCTGCTCTTCTCGCGGCGGTCTCCCTCGGTGATTTGTTTCTGCGGTCTGCGTTTATGGGTTCTTCTGGTAACTCCACTGGCTCGGCGGCCAGTCTGCCTATTAACCGCCCGGCCTGTCCTACAGACCGCCCGGTTTGCTCTGCTGAAGTCCGTGACGAGCTGAGGATCACTACCATCTCTCTTTCTGGCAAGAAAAACTTTATCCCTTGGGTGCACTCAGTTAGACGGGTTCTTCAGGCCAAGGGCCTTCTGCCTCACCTTACTCAGATACCTCTGTCTCCTCCTACCGATGATTGGCTCCGCAATGAGGGCCGCGTTCAGACTTGGATCCTGAATTCATTGGATGGTGAGCCTTATCAGATGGCTATGTACCACGACACCGCCAAGGCTATGTGGGATGAGTTGCATTCCTTATACTCAGGCCGCGACAGCCTTCAGCATCTCTACGACATACTCACTGATCTCTTTGCTCTCGACATTGGGGGGGCTTCGGATATGACCTCTTTTGTCGCTCTAGCTAAAACTCTTGCTGAAGCCTGGATCCAGCATCAGCCGTCCACCAATGATCATGCTGCTCAGCGCGCTCAGAAGGAAGCCGCATGCATTGCCATCATAATGGCCCGTCTTCCATCTCACCTTCAGAGCATTCGTGCTCAGGTCCTAGCTTCTCCCACCACACCATCTTTCTATGATGTATGCTTCATGATTCTCCGTGTATCACCTCCTCCGGATACTTCTGCTCCTTCTCCCCCGGCCCTTCTTCAGCAGACCCCTCCGCTCCTACCATCTCCCCCTACTTATGCTCGGGGGGGCGTTCGGGCTCTCGGGGCCATGGCCGTGGCGGCCGAGGTTGGCCGAAGTGTTCCTTCTGCGGGGAAGATGGTCATCTTGAGTCGACCTGCTACAGGAAAATTGATTATCCTCCTCGTCCGACGGCATTTGTCGTTACTGACGTCAGTCCTCCTGATCTTGAGACCGTCCGTCTTCAGCTCCAGCATCTCCAGGGCCTGCTCAACCCACCGTCTGCCTCCATCGCCTCCGTCTCCAACACAGGTACTGCTTGTCTATCCACCAGCCTGGGCTGGATTGTGGACTCTGGTGTCACTCATCACATTACTTCGCAACAGCCTGCCGAATACTCGGATTCTCCTTATCCGAAGTCTATCACTGTGGCCAATGGGGCGATGGTTCCCGTCTCCGGCTCGGCAGATCTTTCTCTCAACCCGTCAATCTCCCTTCGCTCGGCTCTTCATGTTCCGAGTTCACCATTCAATTTACTCTCTGTTGGACGTCTTACGAGTGATCTTGATTGTTCTGTTATATTCACCTCCTCTTCCTTTGTTATACAGAATCGGCGGACGCAGACTACCATTGGTAAAGGCCGGCTGCGGAACGGGCTCTACCTTCTCGACGACTCTCCCACCATTCTGTCTTCTGTCTCTTTCACTGCGTGGCACCGTCGCCTTGGGCATGCCCCTCTGCCAGTCCTCCAGCGGGCTCTTTCAGATGTCTCTTTTACTTCTTTTCAGTGTGATTCATGTATCCTCGGCAAGCAGCCGCGTTCTTCTTTTCCTTCGCATTGTACTCGGAGCGTTGTTCCCTTTGATTTAGTACATTCTGATGTATGGAGCCCTTTTAAGATTACAAGTATTTCTGATTTTCGCTATTTTATCACATTTATTGATGATCACTCTCACACTACGTGGTTATACTTACTTTGTGATCGCTCTGAACATCCCCGTGTTTTTCGGACATTTGTACTCGAGACTCGTACACAATTCCACACCACACTCAAAATACTACGCACCGACAATGCTCGTGAGTACACCAGCCACGAATTTACCGCTTTGTGTTCTGAATTCGGGATTCTTCATCAAACCTCATATGCTTGCACGCCCCAGCAAAACGGTGTTGCCGAAAGGAAGAACCACCACTTACTAGATGTAGCCCGCTCCCTCATGCTTCAAATGCATGTTCTCAAGCAGTATTGGAACTTTGCGGTCTCGACTGTCTGCCTTCTCATCAACCGTCTCCCTTCCTTCGTCCTCCACTATGCTACTCCGTTTAGCCTATTGTTTCCCACCACTCCGATTTTTCCTCTCCCGTCTCGTGTCTTTGGCAGCATCTGCTACGTCCACCGTCTGGGGCCATCCTCGGATAAGTTGGATCCCCGGGCGGCTAAACACATCTTTGTCGGCTATTCGCGCACCCAGAAGGGCTATGTTTGTTACTCTCCAGCTACTCGAAAGATCTCCGTTTCTACTGACGTTACCTTCCGGGAAGAACAACCGTTTTTTCATGCTCCTTTGCCCGCTGATCTACCCCCAACTCCTCTCCCGCCATCCATCCCACGCCCGGTTATTCCCGCTACTACACCACCTTCGCCGATTTCCCCTGCACCGGCTCTGCTCCCTCTAAACCACCCGTTATCTATGTCTACACTCGTCGCCCTCCCAGTTCCGTTGCCCCTCTGCAGACGACCTCTACCACGGATACTCCGCGTCCTGCTGATCAGGTACCGTCTTCCACTGCTCATCCTCTGGCCAACTACATCTCTCTTCATCGCCTCTCTCACCTTATGCACACATTTGCTACTTCTCTCTCTTCGGTTGTTGTTCCTAACTCTGTGCAGAAGGCGCTTCAACATTCAGGCTGGAGGGCAGCCATGGAGGAAGAAATGTCTGCTCTTTGGGCTAACCAGACATGGACCGTCGTCCCCCTTCCTCCGGGTCAGAAACCGGTTGGGTGTAAGTGGGTCTTTGTCATCAAACATGCTGCTGATGGGACAATTGACCGTCTAAAGGCTCGTATCGTGGCTCGTGGTTTCACCCAGCAACAGGGACTCGACTATGAGGAAACTTTCTCTCCGGTCGCCAAGCTCAATACCGTTCGCGTCCTCATCTCTGTCGTTGTTCATCGCCAGTGGCCCCTATTTCAACTGGATATCAAGAATGCTTTCTTAAATAGGAATCTCCAGGAGACGGTGTACATGCAACAACCACCCGGGTTTGAGACCACGGGAGAGTCTCAAGTCTGCCGCCTTCTAAAGGCTCTGTATGGTCTCAAACAATCTCCACGGGCATGGTTTGAAAAATTCAGTAAGGTCCTTCGTGATATCGGTTTTACTCGAAGTTCGGCCGACTTCTCGCTGTTTACTCGTCACCGACCAACAGGGACGGTCCTTCTGTTAGTATACGTTAACGATATCATCATTACAGGAGATGACTCACAAGGGATACAGGAAGTCAAAGTACATCTAAACTCCGTCTTTCAGACAAAGGATCTGGGATCTCTACGACATTTTTTGGGTCTTGAGGTTGTCAGACGACCGGATGGGCTTACTTTATCTCAACGGAAGTACTGTCTTGACACTTTTCATGATGCTGGTCATTCAGGTTGTAAGCCAAGTGATACTCCTATGGATGTAAACCACAAGTTGTGCGCCCAGGCATCTGACTCGGATCTATTTCTCCAGAATCCTGAATATTATCGTCGACTCGTTGGAAAATTGATCTATCTCACGGTAATCAGACCAGATATTTCTTTTGTTGTTGGTCTTATCAGCCGATACATGCACTCTTCTCGAAAATCTCATCTTCAGGCTGTTGAACATATTCTCAGGTACCTTAAAACAGCTCCTGGTCAAGGACTTGTTTACCGGACCCCTTCTTCTGCTCCAACTTTGGTGGCATACTCAGATGCTGATTATGTTGGTTCTCTTGATGACCGACAATCTACTAGTGGTTTTTGCACCTACTTTGGAGGACATTTAGTTACATGGCGAAGCAAGAAACAAGCGGTTGTTGCTCGATCATCAGCTGAGGCAGAATACCGGACAATGACATCTGTTGTATCGGAACTGACGTGGCTTGAGAGTCTTCTCACTGATCTGGGTGTAAAATTACCGTCACCGGCTCTTCTCCTTTGTGACAGCCAAGCTGCTATACATATCGCCAAAAACCCAGTATTCCACGAAAGAACGAAGCACATTGAAGTCGATTGTCACTTCATTCGGGAAAAAATTCAAATGAAGAAGCTCGATCTAAAGCATGTCCCAGGGTCTGAACAAGTTGCGGATGTCCTCACAAAGGCTCTTTCCAAGGCACTCTTCTATCAATACTTTTCCAAGCTTGGCGCATACGATTTGTATGCTCCAGCTTGCGGGGGAGTGTTAGAATAGCCCGTGTATTGGGCTCATCTTTTGGACTCATTTATGTTCTCTCCTCTTTAGTCCCACATCTTGTATAGGATTTATTCCCTCTCTCTTCCTCCTATATATTTGTATTCTCTCCTTGTATTTACATACACAAGCAATACATACAAGTTTTGAGCTTTCTCAACAAGATGTAATAATAGCATGTGGGAATGAAGGAATTTTGTGGATTACAAGTTTTTTCAATAAAATACTAAAATCAAAGAGCATGTCAGACCAATGGAGAGAGTATTTTGGTACCTTTGTATAACAACAAACGAGATATACAAAACTATGTTAATTACAGAGACATTAAATTAATGAGTCATACCATGAAACAATGAAAACGAGTAATAGAAAGAAGAGTAAGACGAGAGATTAGCATCTCGGAGAATCAATTTGGATTCATGCCAGGGCGGTCGACCATAGAAGCTATACAGCTCTTGAGGAGACTCATTGACAACTATCAAGAAAGAAAACAAGATTTGCATATGCTGCTTATCAGTCTTGAGAAGGCTTATGATAGGGTTCCAAGAGAGATCTAATAGAGATTCTTAGAAAAGAAAAGTATAAATGTACCAGACATTGACATAATCAAAGATATGTATACAAATTCAGTGACAAGCGTGAGGACATCTGGAGGATTAACACAAGAGTTCCCTATCATTGTTGGCTTACATCAAGGTTCAGCTTTAAGCCCTTATTTCTTTACGGTTATCTTAGATGAGCTCATCGGACATATCCAACAAGCAATACCTTTGTGTTTTATTGTTTGCGGATGATATCATTTTGATCGATGAGACGCACGAGGGTGTAAACGCAAAACTTGAATCTTGTCGAGACACTTTAGAAAATAAGGGTTTTAGGTTGAGCATGACAAAGATGGAGTATATGGAGCTTAAATTTACCAGCGCAAGAAGGACGGATAACTTTGTTATTAAGTTGGGTGATCAAGATATTTCCCGCAGTGAGTGTTTTAAAAATCTTGGATCGATAATTCAAAAGGATGGAGGTGTTGATAAAGATGTGACACATAGAATCCAAGCATGTTGGTTGAAGTGAAGAGGCGTGTTAGGGATCTTATGTGATCGTAAACTACCATTAAAACTTAAAGGCAAGTTTTCAGTACTACAATTAGACCAGCAATGCTCTATGGTTCTGAGTGTTGGGCAGTGAATTGTGTACATGAGCAAAAAATGGGAGTTATGGAGATGAGAATGCTTAGATGCACACGAAAATGGATAAAATTAGGAATGAATGTATCAGGGATAAGACAAAAATAACACTAATTGCAAAGAAAATGCAAGAAGCTCGACTAAGATGGTTTCGACACGTACAAAAGAGCCTATTAGAGGCACGTATTAGGAGTTCTGAGAGTCTAGTTACTAGACACGTTAAACGAAGGAGAGGTAGACTAATAAAGACTTGGAATGAAACTATAAGGAAAGACATGATGTACTTAGGCATTAGTGAGATTATGACTAAAGATAGGGCACAATGGCGACAAAGGATCCATGTAGCCAACCTCATTATAGTGGAATAAAGGCTTGAGAGTTGTTGTTGTTATAACATCAAATATCATGCACCAAAAACTCACTCAATCCCGTGAAGCCGTTGTGAGAATCACCCATTGTCTACACTTAATCAACCAATTTGGAAGAAACAAAGACAAACGGGAGTCACGGACGATATTAATTGTTTCATCACAGCCAAATTATCCTATTTTACGGAGCTTGGGAGTGACCCAAAGAGAGCTAGGGTTGATTTTAATACACAGATGATCAAACCAGTTTTCAATAATAAAGAATTGAATCCTATGGAAGAGTATCAATCACTTGGTATTTTTACACCAACATATTTCTTTGATTGTCTAATATGAGATAAATCAATATTTCATGTCTTCACATTATCAGAAAATTGCTTAATTTGCATGGTATTGCCTAAATCCAAGAATTATAAGTTAAACCAAAGAAGAAACGGAAGAAATGGAAGAAAAAAAACAATAGAAAAAGATGCAGAAAATTCGGGGGTGGGGGTCTTGCGGACAGAAGAAATTCCTGTGGCCTGGGATCAGTATGGTTATCATGATTGACAGTTGAGATCAGTGATGCGTACAGAGATCTAGCTGGATTTAGCTAAACAAAGCATCCATTTTTAAATTGCTGAAGAATGTCAGCTCAATGTGTTGGAAGAATTTTTCATTAACAAAAAGTATTGAGAATGCCTTCTATATAATAAATGCGGGCTGAGGCTAGACACTGTAACAGCTAAGAGACATTGAGTCCATGTGATTAGGACATCAAGACAATATGAAAATTGAAGGAGTCAGTCTTCCCTCCATATAAAAGTTACAGTAGATTTCTTCCCGTGTAGAAATTTCCTGAGCTAAACAAATAAGGGTCATCCCTAAATCAAAACGGAAATCCAAGTCATGTGGCTATACTATCCCACTAATCTTAAAGTCAATACAAAAAAGATACAGCAAATAAGGGCCATCCCTTAATCCAAACAGAAATCCAAGTCATGCGGCTATATTGTCCGACTAGTTTTAAAGTCAATACGGAAAAAACTCAAAAAAGATACAACCATTCGGCAAGCTAGCATTTTCAACTCGCGGAGATAAGGAATAGTCTTGAGTAAAGAGGAGCCAAAGAAAAGTCTTTGAATAAGACAACTAATGCAACTATAAAAGTCAGTAGCCAACTTGACCACAAAATCTGCCAAGAAGCAAACCACCTCAAGTGAAGAAGACCAAAAGGAGGTGAATGACAATAGCAACTAACGTGGTCATTAACAGAAGACAAAAAACTGCCCAAAATTCCATTAAGAAAATATTTTTAATTATCCTTTCCATCTTTTAAAAGCTTGAGTGTTGTTTTTTATCCTTTCCATCTTCCAAAGAAAGAATCAATTAATTGTGAAATTCACACCCCGTGATATGACAACATTGTTTTAAATGTCTTCCGACGCGTCGTATTTTAGGGTAAACTATTTTTTTTTAAATAGATAATGCCTTTTTGTAAAATATAGGCATCCGATTTTTTTCGATATATCAACCGACAAGACTTTTGGGCATATCATCCACTATTTTATTTTAATTTATTTTTTGTTAGCAGAGTATGTTTAAATCACTTATATGTATTATATTATATATATATATTTAAAACGATTGACTTATTGATTTGCTTCTTTAATATATGTTATTCTTATAATCACTTTTTTTAACTATTTCTCAATATATATTTCTTATTTCATATTACAAAATTATTAAAACTTTCAACATATTTATTAATTGATTATTTTTATATTTTTAACATAAATTTATTAAGCATAAAAATACCTATAATAAATCAAATTATTTAGCTTTTAAAATTTTTTTATATGTTATATATTTTAATGTTATCCAAATAAAATTATTGCATAAAATTAAATATATTTTACAATGTATTGATTTGTATTTGTTAATAATAATCGCAGTGTGTTATTATGAATATTTTATTTTTAATACTCTTTCAATTTATTTTGGGATATATAAGACAGGTGCTTGTAAACTTATTATGTTATTTTTTTTAGTTAGAGCATATTATTATAATTAATATATATATAAATATATTTTTTTATTTAGGAAATAGAAATCCGATATTTTTAAATATCTCTGACACTGGCGTTGACATCCGATTTTTGCAACCTTATATGACAATATCCCCAATTGTCACCAACAACCTTCCTATAAAAGGCAGGGGTTGCAAGTAGCGTAGGAAGTTGGAGTTGACTAAAACCAAAAGAGTTCGTTAAGTTCACAAAATTGAAAATTGAATTAAAATTGAGTGAAGGAATTGATTTTAAATTCCATCTCCCGTCATAAGTAGAATTGGAATTTCAATTGGAATTGGAATTTCAATCAGATGCTCCACCGGGTTATAAAATTGTATATGTACAATTTGAATTATATAATTTTAATGTTCTAATGTAAGAGCGATACAATCATAGAGATATGCTAATATTATAGAAATCAGTATAAATTATCACTGACTGCATATGTTATAAGATCATCTTCATTGATTAACGCCTACCTTTAAAATCATCATGCGATCTATATGAGATGACATTCCTCACCTGCGTGGGTTGTTTATCCAAACTTCAGGCTTACTGTGGGTCGCTTAGTGCTCCTATAGACAGAAAAAACGGACCGTCTTAGCTCGAGAGTGAGTCAAGGGCACAAACAGTCAAAGTGAGAACCAAAAGCAGAACAGCGAGACGTTTTACGTGAAAAAACCCGAAAAGTGAAAAAACCCCGGGACCAGACCTAGTTATGGCATAATCCACTAGTTGCAGTAGGTTACAAGAGTTAGAGCTTTTAGGAGGGTGACAGGTCACCGCTCCTTTTACAAGTTCTTTGGAAAAAGCTAAGTCTTAAGAAGCACTGGCCAGAGTTGTTTCTGCAGCAAATTCGTCTCAAGCAGAACAAGCTTTGAGCAGGAAGAGGATGAACGGAGAGCTAAGTTTTTGCCTGAAAACTTCAGAGCACTCTCTTCTTCCTTTTTCCTGTATCCATGAAAAAGAAGATCTGGGAGTCTTTTTATAGTCTGTCTGTGAGACGTGTTGGTAATTGCGGCTTCTTGAAAATTGAACGTGCATAGAGAGTTTGTGATTTTGGTCACCTTGCTCGCCAATCTTCGGAAAATGGCAACCATGTCACCCGAGCAGTCCAGGCAGCCCGGACAGAATTACCGATGAGGCGGCGGCGAGATAGGTGTGCGAGAGGGAAGGCGCGCAAGGGCGTGTGTAGCCTGTAACAACTCAAAATTTCACGCACTTATTTTCATTTATTTTTCTCTCTCCGATGATGAAAAGGCACATTTACATTGTCGCAATATTTTTATGGATTTTGTTTTGATTATCATTTTGATATTTCATTTATTTTTTGGTCCCTTTGGATGAGTTTGGGTTGCCCTTTTTATGTGGGCTTTCATGGATTTGCTACCTTTGCTGGTTTAGTGAGCTGGATATATATATTGCTGGGCTTATGATTTATTGTTGGCTGCCTTATTTGGCTGTGTTGTTAAGTATTGCTGGTTGGATGATCCTGTGCTGGCTTATTGAGGTTATTTTGGGTTCGGACAAAGACACCTGGAGCGGTGCCGCTTACCGCTCGCCGTTTCTATCGTTGTTATAGGTCGAGCCCGTCCGTTATTCTTCTCCCGCACTGCTAATGCATCGACTCTCTGCTTCTGCGATTTCTTATCTCCTCCTTTCTCTGGCTGCTCTACTTCGACAGAGAGACATCTTCTTCTCCTTCTTCTACTTTACCCCCTTCTCTATGCCGATCTACCCGTGCCGTCGTTGTCGTGCTCCCATGCCGACACTTCTTTGCCGCCGATTCGTTTGGGCCGACGGTTCTGCAGGACTGCTATTACTCCCATTTTTCTTCTGCTGCACTGATTAGGGCTTTCCTCCAAGGTTTCTTCTTCTTTCTCTGACCGATTACTTCTCTGCTCCTCTCTTCTTCTTCTACTGTTGTACCCGAGTATTACCTCTGTTGTTCTTCAGTTGCTGTCTCTGCTCCTGATTTAGGGTTACTGCCGCTCCCGAGCTGCTCCTGCGCAGCTGCTGTCGCTGTGAAGTTGTTGCGGCTCCTTATAGCTGCTCCCGAGTTGTTGCCTCCCTGCTGCTGCTTCCAAGCCACTGTCTCCTTCTCCTTGGCTGGTTTGGTTTATTTTCCTCTATACTTGGTTAATTACTTTACTCTTTAGCTGTTTTGAGTTTTGGGGGTGTTAAATTGCTAATTTTGGGGGCTGATAATTGCTGGACAGCCACTTTATTTGTTGGTTCATATGGTGTTTTACTTTATTTGAGATTTTTCACACATATTTTAACGAATTTTCATTTAAGGTGATTTCGAGCTATTTCAAGCCATTTTAGCAATTTGTGTCGTTTGGTCGGCAAATATTTCAGTCTCGAAAGAGGACTGTTGTGGATTGGATACCTTTTTGAACATTTTTTATTTTTCTTTTACCTTTCGAGATTTTAAGCGTATTTTGTTTTGTAAGCTTTTCGCTACGAATTCCAAGTGACGCAACTCAATAAACGTGCGTATAATTTCAATGGTTCCCAAGACCTCAAAATCAGAGGATGGCGTCGCAAGAAAACCGTGACGGAAATGCGAATAAAGGCAAAACTGTTGAGTTTCTTATTTCTTGATTTAGTTTACTCACTTACTTTCCTATTTTGCTTCATTTTATAAAATAATCAAGTGTCTGTGCATATGAGTTTAACTCATTAAGATATTGTTGTGGGATAGAATGTGGGCGAAGGAAAAACATAAAAGCGATATATATATTTCTGAGAGGATCAGTTTTATTCAAAACTCTTATTTACACGTCAAGATAAAATTCATTTAAAACTCTGCATGGGGAAATGTGATGGTTTCGAATCCGATGATGTGGAGGCGTCCACTGATGGATTCACCAGTAGGGATGAGCCTACAATTACGTCCTTCGGGGGTGGGGTCCAATTCAAGTTTGCATCACCGCAGCATTTCTTATTTTATGTAACTCAAATTAAGGGGTAAATTAAGATTCAGTTTTGAGAATAATATTATTGATTATTTTACTGTATGCATATTGATAGTATATCCTTTGTTTGCATGTACAGCACTTCACGAAATATTTATCTCACCTAGTCATAATTTTTATGACTAACCCTCAATGGATTCATTTTTCAGACAACAGGTGTGACTCCAAGTGTACGGTGGAGGTTCGCGCCTGAAGAATTAGAGCAGGTATGGTTGATTGTCTACAAAGAAATCGAAGAAGGTTCTGAGAGTCATAAATTACTGTGTTCAGAAAATTATTATAAATTTTTATCAGATTTCGATTAAACGCATGTATGATCGTGTTAATAAATAAAAGGATGGAATATAATATTGTTTTGAATGTTCATTGTACTGTTCTTAGATGTGCTGCGACTACTTTGTCGAATTTCTATTCGCTTTTTGAAATCATTGGGAAGCCCGAGAATTTTGGGTCTTCACATAGCCCGCGTATGCGCAAGGGCACACGGGTTTCGCGGGTGGTTCCCGTGCGCAGGTGTCGCTCACCGGAGCCGCGCGTGGACGTCGTGCACGGATGTCGTGCATGGGCGTTGTGCGTCGATGTCGTGCGCGTGCGTGGCTGGTACATGGGCATCGAGCTCCTGTGCCTCGCGTGGGCACCATGCGTTGGCGCCGCTTGCGGGTTCCGCACGCAGGTGTCGTGTGCGGGCGCTGTGTGCGACATTTGTTTGCAAGTCGGCGTGGCCTGGGCATGCATTGTGTCGGTCTTTGTTATTGGGTTTTTGTAATTTTTGTACTAACTTGATTTTTCGTCTCTCAGGTTCCAAAGCGAGCTGCTACATCGAGGTCAATATGGTTGTGTTCGACCCTTATCGTTGAGTGGGTTGCTGTGTGGCGTAAGCGCTTTGGCCTTCCCGTGGGCCTTGAGGTGAAGATTCCTCTCCCAAAGGAGCCTGCCCGGGTTGCCCTTACGGGCTATTTCACGATCTTGGAGGGATGCTCAAGGCAGTGTTCTCCATTCCTCTTTGTGAGGAGGTGGTGGAGATATTCATATTTTGCGGCGTGCCAATTACGCAGTTCTCTCAGGTGAGCATGATAAGGGTTATGGGACGCCAGATTTTTTTTGAGAGCACGGCTCTCGGCTGTCACTTCAGCCTTTTCGGAATTGGTGCGAGGTTTATTCCGACACAGGGGACCGGATCGAAGTTAGGAGCAACAAAAGATGACTCACATTTGAGGAGAAGACCGACTATCATCATGGGGGGTACGCTTTATGGGTTCATTAAGAATGCCTGAGAACTTTTTGAGGTGGAAAGCGCTCTCTGGGTAATATCGCTGCATATTTGGTCAGGAGGATGACTTTTCCCATATACTGAGCTTCGTAGATGTGCGAAATTTGGCGAGGACCCTTTATTGCATTAGTGCGTTTGTTGATGAGAAAAGATTGGTTTTGGCGGGTCTCACCATGGATGTCAAGCGAAGCTGTGTCGTCCCCTTGGAGCAGGGCCAGAAGAGGAAGCTGGTTTTCACCTTGAAGCGCAGGGAAGCAGGTCCTTCCTCCTTGTCTCCCAAGCCAATTATCCAGGCGAGAAATGGCGGATCTAGCGACTGGGCGGGGGAGGCCCTACTTCCTGATTCTGGTCATCTCCCGATGTCGTGTCATCTCCTCTGGATGGTCAGGCACCGACATTTGCAGTTGTCAGTGGTAAGAAGAGGGCATCCTCTTCTCTGCGGGCCACTACGTCAAACATAAGGGGATGTTTTTAATTATTTTGTAGTGATGTTATCTTTGTTTGGACTATAATCATGTTCAAATTAGAAAGCAGTGTTGCATTGCCCGTAGGTGGAACAACTATTACGTGACCTTGAAAGACGAGTTTCTGACCCTCCAGAGGAAGCTTAGCAGCACGACAGACTCAGCCTCGGTTAGGAAGAGGAGGGAGAGGGCGGTTTCTCGCCTGGAGCAATCATAGTCCAAGCTTGCTACTACCAGGGCTGAGATTGAAATGTTGCAAGAGGAGATCAAGGCGGTCACGGCGTCTAAAGAGGAGATGTTCGTTCTGCTCGGGAAGGCTCAGGAGGACATGATTTGACAGGAGATCGAAGTGCCGCACTTGAGGGATGAGGTCGCCAGACTTGTCTCTTTGGCCGAATATTGACGAGGTTAAAGCAGTTGCAGTTATAGAGTACAAGGATTCCCTTATCTTTATGGAAGATGCACTCGGATCTCGAAGGAGGCGAGATTATGACCACTGAGGTGGAGCAGCTCTTGGAGGACGAATGTGAGATCACATTTCAACGGAGTTTTGGTAAGAGCCTCTACTTGGCTCGGAGGAGGGCAGAGTGCAGCGTTTCGGACCTTGGCGTGGATGACGCCTCTAAGGACGACTGTCCTGATGTTGATATCGAGGGGTCATCCATTCAGCTGACGAACTTGCGTCGTTTTTTATATTTTGTTTTGTTTTGTGTTCATCGTATTAGGTGCAATGTAGCAACGTAGTATGCTTGAGATTTGCTTTTACATGTAGCTTTGATTGCTTGTTTCTTGTGTTGGCCATTTATATTTTGTTGTTTTTCATTTGCTTTAAAGCCATCATGTTCTTGTCGGGGTGTTTGTGTAGACTTGTTGCGCGTTGTGAGCACCAGAAACCGTCGCTCAATTACGAGTGTATCGATTGGCGTAAGCACAAGAGGTCGTCGCTTGATTATGAGCTCGCAGCTCAGCGTTAGCATCGAAGGTCATCGTTTAGTTATGAGCTTACCTATAACACCTCAGCGGCTATTCTCTCCAACATATCAACGGCGGAGGATGAAACAGGGTGAAGGGAGTTGGCAGTAGCATTTACTTATCGTCCTCTGTCGGCCACCAAACCTGCATCAACATTTTGTGGACCAGATTTAGTCAACTTTCAAATCCGGCTGGGAGATGCCTCCACTTGGCACCATCGAGACATCCAGTCATAATCACTTGTCAGTTAAGAGGGAGCCAAGCTTCGAATATAGCTGTTATACAATTAACGGTCATATAATGTAACTGCTGTAATTAGTATAAATAAGAGTATTAAGTTCTGTAATAGTTTTTTTAAGGAATTTATAAAAGAAGTTTTGTCTCTGTTCTCTCCTCTCTTTCTCCCTCCTCCGGCCACCCATGGAATTTCTTTTATCCATTTCACCATCCCCTCGCTGAGATTGTGTTACATTTTGGTGCTCTCGTCCTTGCCCTCCTCCCTCCCGTTATTATGGCGGCCGGAACACGATCTCATGGTGACAACCACCACGCCAACGACGTTTCTCAGGCCATTCAAGACGAACAGCGCACAGACGCAGATCGATACCTTGAATCACGATATGCAATCCCAGAACAAGTTGTTAACACAACAAATCATGGCCACCAGAGAGCAATTTTTGGATCAACACCAAGAATTACGGGCCGAACTACGCACGTATATGGAAAACATTCAACGTTCCATGGATCTACAGAATTCTTCTCTGCAAAAACAGCCAGAGCATGCCACCGGACAGTCTTCTGCAAGAATCTTGGGAGCCACTCTGCCTCCCAATCCTCAAATTCAGTTTGTTTAAGCTCAACCTAAACTATTATCAATTTCTTGCCCACGCTTTTCAGAGGGAGACCCTACAGATTGGTTATACGATCTTAAACTTTTTTTCCAATATAACACAATAGATCCTCAGGAATATTTACTTTATGCTGCATTACATCTCGATAAACCCGCTTCTCGCTGGTACCAGACAATTCTTGTAGATCACCCAGCCTTGACCTTTGAATTTTTTGTTAAAGCTATAATGCAACGATTTGGCCCTTGCGCTTACGAAAACCCTCAAGGCGCTTTAACAAAACTAACACAAACAACCACTGTTTTAAATTACAAAAAAGATTTTGAAGATTTACAAAATAAAGTTCCTGGCTTAGACCCCACATTTCTGACTAACATGTTTATCTCAGAACTCCAATCACACATCCAGAGCCAAGTTCTAATCCACGAACCTACGGAACTCGATAGAGCATTTGTCATGGCTAGGATGTTCGAAGCACAACACCTCAATAACCACAAACCTTTTGCACAAAAGTACAAACCGACCACAGATTATCATAGCAGACCAAATATGTGGCAACAAAATACGTCTCACCAAAACCTCCTACCAACTACCACGAAACAACAATTTATTAAAAAATTGTCACCACAAGAACTTCAAAGTAGATGGGAGAAAGGACTATGCTACAATTGTGACGAAAAATTTAAACCAGGTCATAAGTGTTGTGGTAAAGGAACCCTATGCTACTTTCAAGGGACTGACGATGAGGAATTACCAGAGTCTTTGGACCAGCTAACTGATGTAGAAGAAGAATCTCCTACATCGGCTGCCATAATTCAGACCCTAACAGACTCCTCACCAGGCCACTTCATTTGTTTCACTGGACATAGCTCACACTCCCATTGAAATTCTAGTGGACAGTGGTAGCTCGCATAACTTTATTTCCCCTAGAATGGCTAAATTCCTAAACCTACCCATTTATATTATACACTTATACCAGAATTCGCAGTGCAAATGGGAAACGGTTCATCCATCAAATGTAAGGGCGTCTGCAAGGATATTCAGTTGCTCATTCAGGCTAATCTTTTTAAGGTCCAGTTATACGTATAAGACATCAAAGGAGCGGACATAATTTTGGGAGTTCGTTGGTTAAGACCATTAGGCCCAATCACCACAGATTACTCAAACCTGATTATGTCCTATATAGGCACAGAGGAACCAATTTGTCTTAAGGGACATAATAATTACTCTGATAGCCAAATTACATCATTGCAACTATCCCGTTTGTTATCCTTACAACCCTTAGCCACTTGTTGGTTAATCGCTTCAGAAAAAATGTTTTCCCACAACACTGGAAACAGACGATGTCCAATCCAACTTACCCCGGGAATTTAAGTCTCTTCTTAAGAAATACGAGCACTTATTAACTGAACCATACTCATTACCACCAAAAAGGGGTATCGATCATCACATAAATTTAGAAACAAGAGCTCATGCCCCTAACATAAAATCCTACCGTTTCCCTATTATCAAAAAAATGAAATCGAAAGATTAATTGTCGAAATGCTACACAAAAATAATATCCGACCTAGCACCTCAAGTTTTTTTTCACCAGTTCTACTAGTGAAAAAAAAGACGGCACTTGGAGGTTCTGTGAGGATAACAGAGCCTTAAATAAAATTATCATAAAAGATCGATTCTCAATTCCCACGATCGAAGAATTATTAGACGAACTTCATGATGCCCGTTTCTTCTCAAAGTTAGATCTTCGTTCTGGCTATCACCAGATATGGATGGCGGAACAAGATATTCACAAAACAGTGTTAAGAACACACAAAGGACATTACGAGTTCACTGTATTGCCTTTTAGATTGTCCAATGCCTCATCTACATTCCAGGCCTTAATGAATAAAAATTTTCAACCATATTTACAGAAGTTCATAGTAGTTTTTTTGATGATATATTACTCTATAGTGCTTCTAGAGCCGATCATTGTACAACCCTGTATTCGCAGAGTAGGGTCCCCTCGGCAGGTGCAGGATCAGCTTTATGTTTTTTAAGCTTTTGAGAGGTTTTGCACTCTTGGTGGCCAATTTTGGCTTGACATTGGAAATATACTAGTAGGGGAAGGAAAAATCTACCTCCCACCTTGGCCCTTTTGGGAGTGGATGCGTCAAGATGGCCGATACCCGCCCCGGCTTCCCTTGGTGCAAGGTAGGAGCGGCGGGACCGGCCGGAGGCCAGGGTCTCGCCCTCCCCACACCCTAGCCCTGTGATGGGCGAGAACAGCCAGGCTGGGTGCTCGCCCGGGCGTCCTGTCCTGTGGGTGAGACCAGCTGCGGCTGGGTGCTCGCCCGGGCGGCCTGTCCTGCGGGCGAGACCAGCAAGGCTAGGTGCTCGCCCGGGCGGCCTGCCCTGCGGGCGAGACCAGCCAGGCTGGGTGCTCGCCCGGGCGGCCTGCCCTGCGGGCGAGACCAGCCAAGTTGGGTGCTCGCCCGGACGGCCTGCCCTGCGGGCGAGACCAGGCAGGTTGGGTGCTCTCCCGGGCGGCCTGCCCTGCGGGCGAGACCACCCAGGCTGGGTGCTCGCCCGGGCGACCTGCCCTGCGGGCGAGACCAGCCAGGCTGGGTGCTCGCCCGGGCGGCCTGCCCTGCGGGCGAGACCAGCCAGGCTGGGTGCTCGCCCGGGCAGCTTGCCCTGCGGGCGAAGACCAGCCAGGCTGGGTGCTCGCCTGGGCGGCCTGCCCTGCGGGCGAGACCGGCTGCGGTCTGGCTCTCGCCCCCCCCGGCCTTCGGTTCTTCAGCGTGGTCAAAGCCCCCGAAGGAGCCTCGTCTCGGGTGCCCGGGGAGGTGGGGGTATGGCTTGGCCTCTTCCCGCCCTTGGACCCCTTTGGGCCGTGTTTTTACCGTTATGCCCTCGGGGGGAATTACCTCTTTACCCCCCCCCCCCCGGTGTGGAGGTTTTCTATTGGCTCGAGGCCTTTTTGCCTTAGGGGTATTTTGGACATTTCGGCCCCCGGGCTTAGAAAAACTATAAATAGACCCCCTTGGGTACCTTTGGAGAGGATGAGTTTTTGGCTTCCTCCTCCCAGGGTTTCTTCTTCTTGGTTGAGTTGAGAGAGCTCTCCAAGGTACCCGGCTCAGCCATTGGTGAGGGAGGGGAAGTGTTCTTGTGACCTTCCGGGTGTGTGGTGGGACCTCCACTCTAGAGCCGAGGGTCTGTTCCTAGTTTCCCGAGTCTTTGGTCCGTGACGTTCCCCCGAGTGTAGTAGGTGTGAGTTCACCCCTCTTTTGGGACCCCGAACTCCACGAGAGACCAAGTTTTTGGTTTAACCATTTTGGTGCGGTGAGCGTGGAGAGTGACCAGCACAAAAGATCATGGGAGAGTGGCATGGCCGGAGATCAGGGAGGTAGTGATGATATCGGCGAGCTCCCCAACCCCGGACCCTTCGTAGGAAGGGAGGAGTTCATGGCTTCCATCCAAGGCATCATGGAGATGCTGAGAAGCATTTCCCCTCGGGCTGACAGCTCAACCCCCACCCCCCAGGGACTGGCTCCCAGGGGTCTCGGCGAGCTGACCCAGAGCGGTCTCGGCGAGCTGCCTTCCAGGGGCACAGGCGAGATGACCCCAGCAGGGGGAGAAGGAAGTGCACCAGGTAGGCGACCTGGGAAGGAAAGGATGGGAGAGGGGGTCGAGCGAGACCTCCCCGGCCGGGAGCTGTTCCCCAGCCCGGCGAGTGCTAGCCCTCCAGGCGAGCAGGTCACGCGAGTAGAGGTTGCGAGACCACCCCTCAGGGGGTCACCCTTCAGTGAGCTGATCAGCTCAGCTCCCGTTCCCGAGGGGTTCAGAGAGCCAGACATGGCTTACTATACCGGGAAGGATGACCCCGTCCAGCACCTGCAGTGGTTCGAGGATGTCATCTCCATCAGGCCGATGACGGATGTCTTCAAGTGTCGCCTCTTTGCGATCACGTTGAAGGAGAAGGCAAGGGACTGGTTTCATCAACTCTCTCCGAGGTCAATCTATGGGTTCGAGGACTTGAGCCGGAGCTTCCAGCTCCGCTTCTCCACCTCCAAGAAGAGGAAGAAGAGTCACGAGTCCATCTTCCTGATAAGGCAGGGGGCCGAGGAGTCGCTGGCCCATTACGTCGACAGGTTCCGGTAGGAGATCCTGGATATTCAGGAGATGTCAGGGTATGCCCTCCAGATGGCGTTCACGGTGGGGCTGCTCGAAGGGTTCTTCAAGATGAGCCTGACTCGAAAGGCCCCCCTTTCCTTCGAGGAGCTGATGGAAAGGGCGGCGGAGGAGATAGTCATGGAGGCGGCCAACCCGGCATTTGTCAAGAAGTTGGCGAAGCTAACAGAGTCAGAGCCAAAGGAGCAAGATGGATCAAGGCATCAGGAAGGAAGACGGAGAGAAGAGCAGAAAGCTCAGGGGTTCTAGGGACAGGAGGGTCCGGAACCAGGCTGGAGGCAACAAGGAGGACCTGCCCAGGATCCAGGAAGAGCTCTCATCCAGGGTGGGGGAAACTTTCACGGGGCCAAGGGAGGTTCAACTTCCAGAGGCAAGCCCCAAGACAGCTCTTACCCCCACCACAGCAGGCCTTGGCAATAGGTGAAGGAGGAAGAGGCAACAGGAGAGACTGTCGGGCCGTCGAAGGAGGGAAGGAGGAGCGTTGTCGTACTGTGACTTCCACCAGGCAGAGGGTCACGCCACGGCTACCTGCCCCGAATTCCTGGAAATGAGGGGGGCGAGAGGCCCTGCCCAGCCTCAGCCGCCGGCGCAAGTTGAAGAGGTTCCACCCCGAGTGGGGGAGGATGACATATGTGAGGATCGGGTCGACGTCGGACCCCGAGGTGGCATAGCAGTGATCCACGGTGGAGTGGGGATCGAGGCCACTCAGAAGGCGAGCCTCCATGTCATGTACCGACGGAGCGTCGCTTCGACGTCCCAGACCCCGCCCCAGGAGGAGAAGATCACCTTCTCGATGAAGGACATGCCGGATCATAAGGATTCGTTCTGCGATGCGCTGGTCATCCAGACAGCCATCGAGGGCTACACCGTCTCCCGGATCTTGGTTGATAACGGGAGCTCCGTCAACGTCATTTTCAAGAAGGCGTTTGACGAGATGAGGGTGGAGCCAAGGAGGGTGTTGGCCTCAGACGGACCCCTGTTCGGATTTTCAGGGGAGAGGAAAGAGGTTGAAGGTGGAGTAGAACTCCAAGTGAAATTGGGGGAGACTTCAAGGAACTGTCAGTTCGTCATTGTTGACACTCCGAGCAGCTACAACGCCATCTTCGGAAGGCCCTTCATCAGCGCCTTCCGTTGTGTGCCGTCTTATTTCCACCAGTGCCTCAAGTTCAGCTCGGGAGGAATCCAGGTCAGAGTTAAGGGAGACTCCAGGATGGAAAGGCAATGTTATGTCACGGCCGTCAACACCATCTCTTGATTAGCCAAGGCAGAGGAGATGGAGAAGATCATGGAGAGCCTGAGCAAGATGGAGGTATCCAAGGGGAAGAATGACGGACAGCATACCAAGACCCCCTGAAGAAGCCTCGCCTCGGCAGAGTCTTATATCTTTTCTTATGTTGTAATGAGTTCAGCCCCCGACCAGTTGAGTCGGGGGGGTCATGTAACCCATCATGTTTTCCCCTTTGAGGATGTTGGAATTGATGAAGCTCAGGTGAAATGTCCAGTCCCACCCCCCAAGTGGATCTCCTCATGCCAAGCTCTCACTAGCTGGATGGGTCGAGGGTACCTCTCGTGGAAGCCCAAGTCCTTTGCTCCGATGAAAGTCCCGCTGTCAGGCTCTCACTAGCTGACAGGTCCGGTGGTACCTCTCGTGGAAGCTCAAGTCCTTTGCTCCGTTGACGGTCCCGCTGTCAGGCTCCCACTAGCTGGCAGGTCCGGTGGTACCTCTCGTGGAAGCCCAAGTCCTTTGCTCCGATGACAGTCCCGCTACCAGGCTCCCACTAGCTGGCAGGTCCGGTGGTACCTCTCGTGGAAGTCCAAGTCCTTTGCTCCGATGACGGTCCCGCTGCCAAGCTCCCACTAGCTGGCAGGTCCGGTGGTACCTCTCGTGGAAGCCCAAGTCCTTTGCTCCGATGACGGTCCCGCTGTCAGGCTCCCACTAGCTGGCAGGTCCGGTGGTACCTCTCGTGGAAGCCCAAGTCCTTTGCTCCGATGACGGTCCCGCTGTCAGGCACCCATTAGCTGGCAGGTCCGGTGGTACCTCTCGTGGAAGCCCAAGTCCTTTGCTCCGATGACGGTCCCGCTGTCAGGCTCCCACTAGCTGGCAGATTCGGTGATACCTCTCGTGGAAGTCCAAGTCCTTTGCTCCGATGACGATCCCGCTGCAAGGCTCCCACTAGCTGGCAGATCCGGTGGTACCTCTCGTGGAAGCCCAAGTCCTTTGCTCCGATGACGGTCCCGCTGCCAGGCTCCCACTAGCTGGCCGTTTCGGTGGTACCTCTCGTGGAAGCCCAAGTCCTTTGCTCCGATGACGGTCTCGCTGTCAGGCTCCCACTAGCTGGCAGGTCCGGTGGTACCTCTCGTGGATGCCCAAGTCCTTTGCTCCGATGACGGTCCCGCTGTCAGGCTCCCACTAGCTGGCAGGTCCGATGGTACCTCTCGTGGATGCCTAAGTATTTTCACCCCCGAGGCTGTCTCGTCAACCAGGCTCCCATTACCTGACATGACAGGTTGACCCCTCGGGAGCCTAAGTGTTTTCACCCCGAGGTTGTCTCGTCACCCAGGCTCCCATTAGCTTGCATGACAGGTTGACCCCTCGAAGAGGCCTTATAATCTTTCAAACCACGAGAAGGGGTCACTCAGCGAATACGTTGGGTTGGATGTTCTTTTCGAGCTTGTGTCAACCTCGAAAAGAGCGGGGATTGTGTACAACCCCGTATTCGCAGAGTAAGGTCCCCTCGACAGACGCGGGACCATCTTTATGTTTTTTAAGCTTTTGAGAGGTTTTGCACTCTTGGTGGCCAATTTTGGCTTTGCCTTGGAAATATACTATTAGGGGAAGGAAAAATCTACCTCCCCCCTTGGCCCCTTTTGGGGGCGGATGCGTCAAGATGGCCGATACCCGCTCCGGCTTCCCTAGGTGCAAGGTAGGAGCGGCGGGACCGGCCGGAGGCCAGGGTCTCGCCCTCCCCGCACCCTAGCCCTGTGATGGGCGAGACCAGCCAGGCTGGGTGCTCACCCGGGCGTCCTGTCCTGTAGGCGAGACCAGCTGCGGCTGGGTGCTCGCCCGGGCGGCCTGTCCTGCGGGCGAGACCAGCCAGGCTGGGTGCTCGCCCGGGCGGCCTGCCCTGCGGGCGAGACCAGCCAGGCTGGGTGCTCGCCCGGGCGGCCTGCCCTGCGGGCGAGACCAGCCAGGCTTGGTGCTCTCCCGGGAGGCCTGCCCTACGGGAGAGACCAGGCTGGCTGGGTGCTCGCCCGGGCGGCCTGCCCTGCGGGCGAGACCAGCCAGGCTGGGTGCTCACCCGGGCGGCTGCCCTGCGGGCGAGACCAGCCAGGTTGGGTGCTCGCCCCGGCAGCCTGCCCTGCGGGCGAAGACCAGCCAGGCTGGGTGCTCGTCGGGCGGCCTGCCCTGCGGGCGAGACCGGCTGCGGCCTGGCTCTCCCCCCCCGGCCTTCGGTTCTTCAGCGTGATCTAAGCCCCCGAAGGAGCCTCGTCTCGGGTGCCCGGGGAGGTGGGGGTATGGCTTCGCCTCTTCCCGCCTTGGACCCCTTTGGGCCGTGTTTTTACCGTTATGCCTTCGGGGGGGAATTACCTATTTACCCCCTGGTGTGGAGGTTTTCTATTGGCTCGAGGCCTTTTTGTCTTAGGGGTATTTTGGACATTTCGGCCCCCGGGCTTGGAAAAACTATAAATAGACCCCCTTGGGTACCTTTAGAGAGGATGAGTTTTTGGCTTCCTCCTCCCTTGGTTTCTTCTTCTTGGTTGAGTTGAGAGAGCTCTCCAAGGTACAAGGCTCAGTCATTGGTGAGGAAAGGGAAGTGCTCTTGTGACCTTTCGGGTGTGTGGTGGAACCTCCACGCTAGAGCCGAGGGTCTGTTCCTAGTTTCCCGAGTCTTTGGTCCGTAACGTTCCCCCGAGTGTAGTAGGTGTGAGGTCACCCCTTTTTGGGACTCCGAACTCCACGAGAGAGCAAGTTTTTGGTTTCAACAATCACTACACTCATCTTCAAAAAACTTTAGAAATACTATCTCAAAATAACCTTTATCTTAAACTAAGTAAATGTTTGTTTTTATAATCTTCGATTAAATTGTTGGGACAGCAGATATCCCAGGAACAAGTTGGCCCAACACAATCTAATTTAGAGGTCATACAAAAATCTCAGTACCCAAGACACAAAAAGATATTAGGGCGTTTCTAGGATTAACGGGTTACTATAGAAAATTTATCAAAAATTATGCAACAATTGCTTATCCCTTAACAGAATTACTCAAACAAATCTCTTTCAACTGGAACACTCATACTTAAAATGCTTTTGATCTTTTAAAAAAATGTTTGCTTAACCCTCCAGTTTTAAGTCTACCAAACTTTAATCTACCATTTGAACTAGAGACGGATGCATCCGGAAAAGGAGTTGGAGCAGTTTTATTACAACAACATACACCAATAGCATATTTTAGCAAAAAAATTGCCGGTCCAAATGCAACAAAAATCCACTTATGTAAGAGAAATGTATGCCCTTATTACGGCAATGGCAAAACTGCGTCAATATCTCCTGGGACATAAATTCATAATTCATACAGACCACCAGAGTCTGCACCATTTATTGACCCAAGATCTACATACACCCGAGCAACACGTTTTCTTTTCAAAATTACTCGGGTATGATTATACCATTAAATATAAGGCAGAAAAAAATAGCATTGCTACTGATACGTTGTCAAGAGTAGATTCAACTCCAGAACAACCCCGAGTTATGAGCCTAAATGTTATGTTTGTTCCAATCTCACCTCTACTGAGTGGACTGAAACAAGACTGTATCTAATGATTACTCACAACAGCTCATTCAGAAAATTAGGACTACAACACATTTAGAGCCTAATTGATCACTTAAGGGACCCTACATTTACAACAAGCACAAAATATTCATTCCAGAGAATTCAGAATTAAGAATAACACTAATAAAGGAGGCGTACGATAGTCTATGGGGAAGTCATTCTAGAGTTAAGGGAACGACTTTTAGACTACAGCAACAATTTTATTGGCCAAACATGATTAAATAAGTGGAAAAATACGTTAAGCAATGCGACTTATACCAGAGAGTTAAATCGAGCAACCATCTTCCCTATGGGCTAACTGAACGAATCAATTGATCCTTAGAACAATATCTTAGCCTATTTTGAAATCATAAACCTAAGAAATGGTCTACATATCTTAGTTTTGCTGAATATTTTTTCAATACATCATTTAACTCTTCGACCGGAATGACTCCATATGAGGTCATGTTCGGTCGAACTCCCCCTGGTTTACTATCTTATAGCCCAGGGAGCATAACTAATGAAGCAGTTGCAGCAACCATGGAAAAATGGGGAAAAATTCTACAGCAACTTAAACATAATCTAAAGATCTCGCAGCAATGAATGAAGACCAACGCAGATAAGAAAAGAAGGGAGCTACAACTGCAGTCGGGGGAGTGCGTGCTACTCAAACTGCACCCCTATAGGCTATAGACAACTGTCAATAGTTCGCTCTAACAACAAACAGTTGGGCCTCAAATTTTATGGTCCATACAAAGTCCTGGAGGTCATCGGACAAACAGCATATCGACTGGACCTCCCTCCAAAAGCTAAAATCCACCCAATTTTTCACATTTTTGTGCTTAAGCCATACATAGGAGAACCAGGGCCTCAGCTAGTTGCCCTTCCAAAACATTAATGGAGAAACAACCCGCTTCATGAGCCAATGGCTATTGTGTCTACTCAACAACTTTCACGACAATGAAAAGAAATACGACAAGGATTAGTGCAATGGAAAGGACTTCCACCTGAAGATAGCACTTGGGAAGATTTATCTTCCTATTTATCTTCCTTAGAAGATTTTTCCCGCTTAAAACCACAGTCAGGAAATCTAGAAGAAAACACATGGAAGACCAAGGGACAACGAAGTAAGAGAAGAGCACAAATCGGAAGAACAGATCAGAAAAAATCGATGAAAGAAGCAGTGACACCACTACTCTAATGCACAGATCTAGAATAAAAAAAGAAAAAGGAGAAATACTTCTGCAGTGTTAGCTCACCCAGCCGCAATAAGAGTAGCAGAATCAGCTTTTCCGTCATGGAATACCCTTCAAATTTCTGCTCTTATTAGCATCACCTTCTGCTTTCTACCATTATTAAGCTAGGTTGCTTCAGATCGCCGGAGAAGACTTCCTCCCCCGTAGCTAGGGTTTTTAGAAGACCAAAACAAAGAAGACGTTGAGGACAGCGTCATTTTAAAGGGAGAGGTAATGTAACACCTCATCGGCTAATCTCACCATCATATCAACGACGGAGGATGAATCAGGATGATGGGAGTTGGCGGTAGCATTTACTTATCGTCCTCTTCCGGTCACCAAACCTGCATCAACATTCTGCGGACCAGATTTAGTCAACTTTCAAATCTGGCTGGGAGATGCCTTCACTTGGCACCATCAGGACATCCACTCATAATCACTTGACAGCTAAGAGGGAGCCAGGCTTCGAATATAGCCGTTATACAATTAACGGCTATATAATGTAACTGTTGTAATTACTATAAATAAGAGTATTAAGTTCTGTAATAGTTTTTTCAAGGAATTAATAAAAGAAGTTTCGTCTCTGTTCTCTCCTCTCTCCCTCTCCCTCCTCCGGCAACCTATGGCATTTCTTCTATCCATTTCACCATCCCCTCACTGAGATTGTGTTACATTACCGCTTTGCGTAAGCACTGAAGGTCGTTGCTCGATTATGAAATCGCTGCTCGGCATTAGCATCGAAGGTCGTCGCTCGATTATGAGCTTGTCGCTTGGCGTAAGCGCCAGAAGTAGTCGCTCGATTATGAGCTCGCTTCTCGACGTTAGCATCGGAGGTCATCGCTCAATTATGAGTGTGTCGCTTGGCATAAGCACTGAATGTCGTCACTCGATATGAGCTCGTTGCTCGGCGTTAGCATCGGAGGTCATCATTCGATTATGAGCTTTTTTCTTGTCGTAAGCACCAGAGGTCGTAACCCTATTATGAGCTCGCGGCTCGGCGTTAGTTTTGGGGGTCGTTGCTTGATTATGGCATAAGGGGGATTTGCCCCTCTTTAACGATTATGAGCTCATTGCTTGGTGTTGGCAGCGGAGGTCGTTGCCCGAATGGAGCTCGCTGATCGGAACGGTGGGAGTCGGAGATCGTGACTCGGTTATGGCGTGGGGGGGCTTTGTCCCTCCTTATCGGTTGTGAGTTGACTGCTCGGTGTCGGCACCAAAGGTCGCCGCCCAAATGGAGATCGCTGCTCGGTGCGGGGTGCGCCGGAAGTCGTGGCTCAGTTATGGCGTAAGTGGGCCTTTGCCCCTCCTTACCGGTTGTGATATCGCTACTCGGTGTCGACACCGGAGGTCCTCGCACTAATGGAGATTGTTGTTCGGTCAAGGGGGAGCCAGAGGTCGTGGCTCAGTTATGCCGTGTGTGGGGGGGAGGGGGTTGCCCCTCCTTACCGGTTGTGACCTCGCTATTCGGTGTCGACACCGAAGGTCGTCACCCGAATGGAGGTTGATGCTCGGTGCAGGGGGCGTTGGAGGTCGTGGCTGAGTTATAGCATGGAGGAGGGGGAGGGGGCTTTGCCACTCTTTGTTGGTTGTGAGCTCGCTACACGGTGTCAACACCGGGGGTCGTGGCCCGAATGGAGGTCGCTACTCAATGCGAGGAGCGTCGGAGATCGTCGCTTAGTTTGGAGGAAGCCAGTTCCCACCCAGTCGCAGAGGGACGCAGGACCTTCACGGTCGTAGGGTGCGGGCTCGCTGCTCGGCATTAGCATCGAAGGTCGTCAGCCGATTATGAGCTCGTTGCTCGGTGTTAACGTCGAAGATCGTGGACTTGCCCTTCGGAGACTTCATTTCCAGGGACCTCTTTGCACTACATCCTTGGCTTTTCTAGAACAAGACCTTCTGAGTCACTTTGTTGGATCGTCATGTTGTGGCGCAGGCGCGTTCTGCAGGTCGATTCGCGTTCATGTTAAGAGTTGTGCCTTGCTCAGGGTGTGTCTGGCGTAGATAACAAGATCGAAATGCCTCCTGATTTCCCTATACGACTTCAACTCCTCCATGGAGTGTGAACTTCATCGCGAGGTGTGGGATGGAAGGAATTACCTCGAGCAAGATCTGGGGGGGCAATCGAAGATGACGTATACAGAGTCAGATCCCACCACCACGAATTGAACGGCGTGTGTGACTTGCTTTGGAAACTCGCTCAGGGTGACCGGAAGGATTATCGTTCCATGCACTGGGATGGGGTTGTTATTGAAGCCAAACACTGGTCCTATTGTCGGCTTGAGTCGTTCTTTCATGATCTTCATGTTGTGAAGGGTCGACATAAACAGAACGTCCACCGAGCTTCCAATATCTACCAGTATCCTCTTCATATTAAAGCAGGGGTCGCCAATTCCCACACTGATGACAAGGCGGTCTTGGTACGGCAGGCACATCCTCTCCAGGTCTTCGTATCTGAAGCTAATTGCGACATTCTGCCATGCTTTCTGATCTTCAAGGCCCCTTTCTGATCTTCAAGGCCCCTTTCTGACTGATCGAAGGAGTAAACAGGTGCAGAGAAAAAAGGGGACCCAGCTATGGTCTCCACTTCCCCAACCATTTGCTTCCCCCCTGCGCACACTGGTGTGTGGGAGGTTGTTATCTTGCGGGCTAAGGTGGCATTGGTCAGTTCGGGATTTGGTTCTGCAAGAATCTTCAGAGGAGACCTTGTCTGACAAGGCGCTTAATCTCTTCCTTCAACCTGGTGCAGTCTTCGGTACAGTGTCTGTGCCCGCAATGGAGGTCGTAGTACATTGATTGATCCCCCCTGTTTGGAATGGGCAACTTGGGCTTGTGGAGCACGTCGTTGTCACGGATGGCAAGAAGTACGTTGGTTCGGGTTGGTATTCAGGGGAGTGTAATTTTGGTGTTTGCGAGGTCCTTGATCTCAGCGGGGGTTGTTGCGGCGTTTGTCGTTCCTCCTAGGAACTGGCGGTGATTCATGCCCCCTCTTTATCTTTGAGCCTGCTTCAAACTGCTGGCAGTGTGCTTCGATCGCCTCATCAGCCGTTATCTGCATCTCGAGTCGGTGAACAAGGTTGGGCTAGCTGTGCACCGTCTCCCTCATCAGCGCCGAGTAGAAATCGCTAGGTCGTGGCCCTCCAAGGAAGACACCGCGCAGAAGCTCGGGGTCGACCCCTGGAATCTGTCATGCATTTGTGGTGAAGCGGCAAAAGAAATCTTTAAACATCACTCCTTTGTTCTAGCGGATCCCAAAAAGGAGAGCGGGGTCTCGGACAATGCGGCAGTTGGTGATGAACTGAGTGAAGAGTTGAGTTAATTTGACGAAGCTACTGATCTCCCCCCCTCTTTTAGAGAATAAAACCAAGTGTGAGTCTGCCCCTTCAGAGTTATCGGGAATACTTGGCACGGAAGCTGGTCGGGGGCATCGTATATCTGCATGATCATCGAGAAGTGGTTGACGTGCTCGAGCGGATTGTTCGTCCCATCAAAAGACTCAAAGTTGAGGAGCTTAAGTTGTGTGAAACAAAATGCACTAGAACTTGCGGAACTAGAGGAGAGTCGTGGTGGAAGGGGCGTCGCGCGTTTGTGACACGGCGCCTGCCATGTTCGAACTCTTCCTCAATCATGTTTTTACTTCCTTGCGAGTGAGTCTTCTACCAGACTATCTGACATTTACTTCCATCAGAGGGGGGTAGCCGGAAAGCCCGTCGAGCAGTGTAGCATGCATGGAGTTGGTCGCATCAGACAATTCGTCCACAGTAGGGTCTTCAAAGCGAACAGCGCCTTCTGGAAAAACGCGGCTCGAGGCCAGCGACGATCGGCCGCCTGGAGCGATGATCGGATTAGTAGCTTGAGGCCATTCTGGCGTTCCACTAGGCGCACATGCTTTTCCACAGACGTCGTTGGCGCGGTTACAGCTTCTTCCTCGAAAAGTGGCATATTGTTGGCAGGAGAGTTAGCGGGGGCTAGGTCGGCACGCTCCTCGGGAACCGCATCATTGGTTGTGCGAGCATTTTTTCTCGTCATTGTTGTCGGTCAGAAGTACTTCGTGGAGTGAGTGCGATCTTCGAAAGTTCATTAGAGATTTGGGAACACCTTCCCACAAAACGCGCCAAACTTTACGTGGAAAAACCTGAAAAGGAAAAAAATCAAAGGGTCAGGCCCAGTCCTCACATAATTCACTAGTTGTAGTAGGTTACAAAAGTTAAAAGTTTTTAGGAGGGTGACAAGGCACCGCTCCTTTAGAAGTTCTTCGAAAAAAGCTAAGCCTTCAGAAGCACTGGTCGGAGTTATTTTGGAGCAGATCCGTCCAAAGTAAAACGATATTTGAGTAGGAGGACGATGAACGGAGAGTCAAGTCTTCGCCGGAAAACTTCAAAACTCTCTTTTCTACTTTTTTTTGTTTCCTTGAAAATGAAGGTTTGGACATCTTTTTATAGTTTTTCTAGGGGGCGTGTTGTTAATTGCATCTTCTTGGAAATTGAACGGGTGAATGAGAGCACGCAATTATGGTTACTTGTACACCAATCTTTGAAAAATGGCAACCATTTCCTCCAGGCAGTCCGAGCGGCCCAAGTAGATTTGTCGGCAAGGCGGCGGCGATGGCGGAGATGGCGGTGGCGGCAACAGTGGTGGCGACGACGTCTGTGTAGGCGAGAGAGGCGTGTAAGAGGGAAGATGCGCAAAGGGCGTGCATAGCCCGTGTGCGTGCGGCAAGAGCCCAAGTGCGCACGAGCAAGCACGCACTCAAGGAGGCGCGTTTGCGTGCCCCGGAAGGGCGCGTGCGCTCTCGCGCCTCAGAATGGCGCGTTCGCGGGTTTCTTCTGCTGGCCTTGCTCGGGTTGGGGCGAGATCCTCCACGGTGGAGGCAAACCGTTCCTGCGATCTGAGTGGGGTCGCGACCTTGAAATTCCGATCTGACTCTGACAGATTTAGGAGGACCCCATCAAGGCTTAATAAGAACTAGAGTGACAGTTTCTCTAGCTTTCTATCTCTAAAATCATCTCTTTTAATCCTCTGGAAATCTCTATCTAAAAATATATCTCAAAATTTTATCTCACCAGGATTCTATGTTCTACCACTCAAAAAAAATCATATCTCAAAAAAGTTTCCATGACAATCTCGATTGGATTGTGTCATTTTGATTCTCCGTCTATAAATCACACTAGACTCTCTCTCTCTCTCTCTCTCTCTCTCTCTCTCTCTCTCTCTCTCTCTCTCTCTCTCTCTCTCTCTCTCTCTCTCTCTCTCTCTCTGCAATTTACTCATTCAAAGATTCTCACTACAAATTTTACTAGGATTCACTCTCTAGAAATCTCACTCAAGAATTCTATCTTAATAGGATTATTCCTCTCAAAAAATTCTCACAGATCTATATAATTCTTCAGCGAACATAAAAGAATCAGGTAGATTAATTTAAAATTTTATGGAAAATTACTTCTATTTCTTTTGTTTATTTTGCATCGGAATGACGAAAATGAAATTAGGCCTCTCAAATTCAGTCATGAGGCTCAATTTTGATTCATGAACGAAATGGACCCAAGTAATATTCAAGAGTGTGAAAACTTGGGCCGGCTGGGGATACAGGGGGATTCCTAGATGGTCATCCAGTGGATCAAGAGTGTCACTATGTACAGAGATGCTCGTGCAGGACGGGTGGAGGAAGCCCTGAGCTGGGTGGCTGATCTTGTCGGTACTGTCATTAGGCATGGGTTTGGACTCATTAAAGTGGTTAACTATATTATTGATTGTTGTGCTAGCTGGGCTATTGAAGGGGGGTTTTCTCTTGCTCAGAGGAGGATCTTCCCACAATGCTTAGGGGACTGTGCTTGACAACTGTGTTGGTTGCATGTATGAAATATTGTGTTAATATGTTGTGGAATCTTCTTTCTACCAAAAAAAAGAGTGCAAAAACTTCTGTGCATTTTTCAAGTATTCCCAGTGAATGTGTTTTATGTATTCAAGAGAGAAGAAAGATTCACAAAGCCAATTATTTGCATCATTAGCTCGAATTATTCATCCATCCTTTTGTGGCTTTACAACAGCGCCAGTCTTGGAAGAGGTGGTTGGGGAAGGTGGGATGGTCATTGTGATGGGGATAGATGCGGGTGGGGTCGGTAAAGTTTGGGTATAGGCATATGCAGTGGCGGGCATTGTTGGGTGCAAATGCATGGGTATGATCTAGGTGAAAGTAGCAACGACAAATGTTAGGGGAAGGGGTGTTATTGTAGTTGGGGCAATGGTCATGAAGATTGTGGCATCACTGGTGTTTGAAGTCAGCATTGGGGTAGTTGGTGGTTTGACAACAAACATTGGGGTAGGATGAACAACATTGTGGTAGTTGTTTGCATCTTGTTTTGAGGGAAAAGAATTGTCAGTTGTGGGATAGTGGAAAGGTAGGATGGTCTCGACTTGTTCGACTGGTTCGAAATCACCCCCAGGGTGTAGCGGTTGTATATTGCGGGTAGTACAAATCGATGTTTGAATTTAGGAGTTGTGGGCAGCAATCATTGTAGCTATTTTGGGGTAAGAGGTCCGATTAGATCAAGGATGAGGGTTGATGAGGTCGTAGAGGATAGAGGCGTGTTGGACACAATGGAGGCCCAAAGCTTTTGGCAGCACGAGCAAAATTCTACGAGCATGGCATTCATCTCATGTGGGGGAATCTGGTAGGGAACGGAGCATGGTCCGGTGCAGTCCATCTCAATAAATGCACTGTTGGTCGGAGGCCAAGTAACTTATGGAGAAAGCAAGAGGGAGTGGTAGGTCAGACCAATTAATACGAACTTGGGGATATGGATACGAAGAATTGCAATAAAAAATCAAGAGAAATGCTTGACAGGAAAATACAATCGAGGTTCGGCTACCTCGGAAGGATGACTCCAAGACTAGAATATGGGATAGCTCTCTCTTCTTACACTTATGCCACCTTATATCGAAGGAAAAGAAGGCACACAAAATAGATTAGTTAATTAATTACTACATTAATATTAAAAGAAAATAAATGATGTGGTTCTGGCTCTTTTCGTCATGAGACAGCCAGCATGATCATATACATATCAACACTAGTTGATATACCCTATTTTGGTGGCATTGTCGATGCTGAATGAGTCAACACTTGAATGAATCACCCAGAGGAATACAATATCCCCTAAAAAATTGTCCGAAAAAAGTAACATTCGTGTGCCTCAAAACTAACCCGCCGTGTTCTCGCATGGTGAAACTTCAAACACCACCAAGGACATTAAGATGTCACCTGGACCCAGTTTGAGAATCTTCACCACATAGAATTTTACTCATGAGATATGAGGAGGATCAATGAAGAAAATGGCACGAACTTTGTCATTGACAAGGTCTATCAGTCCAAAAATTCACGATTGAACTCCGTCGAAAAGTTATTTCGCTTGATATCTCACTAATGTGTTTTTAACATCGTCACTAGCCTCATCCAAAACATACCAAAGAAATGGTATGGCATAATAAGACCTTGGAGAATGGCCAGAGGATCACCACAAACCTGTTTTGTCTTGAATCTGAAGGGCGTGCACTAAGTGCCATGCTGCATGAGCCTAGAGAAGAAACAGCATCATCATCTTGAGTTAAGTATCTGAAACATCTTGCTGCGAGGATAAATAGTAATAAATTCCTTAGTAGTTAACTTAAAGCTGAAGCAAAATAGCTAAGGGAAATAAATTCTAGACTAATTAGACAAGTATTGTTAAAACAAACCTGAATGAGAGCCGCCAGACACATCTTGATATTCAACTTCAGCTTGAGGAAGGGATCTACTTGATGAACTCAACTTTTCTATCTTGCGCAATTTTCCCTTCTCATCTCGTAATTCCTGCTGCCGCATTCTTATTTTTGCCTCTATAACCAGTTGTTCTTCCTAAACAGTAACAATAATCTAGATTATCGATCGACGGAGATGATAAAATTTTCTGAATACAGGTGTAGGTTACTTTATTTTTAGTCACTCAATTTATTTTGGGGATAACTAACATGTTCACAATTGTAATGTGGTGGGTTGTATTGTGGTTGATGGAATATGGTATTCCAGATTAATGAAAGGAAGAAAAGACAACAAATTGTTAAATTTAGTTGTACATTACTTTCTTTTCCAGGTTTGAAAACCGTGTTGTGTTTGGATTGCTAGCATGTTCCCTGGTGTAATGTGGTTGGTTTTGTTGTTTTTGACGGTGCACCAAGATTATGGCTTCATTTGAGAGGTGGTGGGAGAGTAGTGGCGATCATAAACACAGTTAAGAAAAGCATGGGTAGCATTTGGGTAAGTGCAGTCAAGAATGTTATTTTTCCAAAATGAAATTTTAGGCATAAATGCCACCACAATCATGCAAATGTGGTCAAACTTTAGCGGGCATGACATCCAAACTCAGCAATGACTCAAATGCCGCAATTGTCCCAAATGAAACCAAAACGTAGGTACTCATTATGCTTGCAACTATGGTGATAAATATAAAATTACAAATCGGAAGGGTCGAGAATTAGGCTCCATTTGGGGGGACTTATTTTCACCGGTCAAGCGGTTACGACCGCATGAACCGAGCTTTAATTAAGACCCGGTTCATGCGGTCGTAACCGCTTGACCGGTGAAAACAAGTCCCCCCAAACGAAGCCTTAGAGAACCGGGTAATTCATGATTTACAGCACCAATTTCCCAAATCCTTCTTTAATAGGAATCATCAAATCCAAATTTACAAACCCCAAGGGAATCAATAGAGTTCATAGGAACAGAACTCACAACTTGTTCAACTCCCTTCTCCTCCTTGGTCTTTGCACCTCGATATTCAACCGCATAGTTGGATGTTTTGCAGAACGGACATCTTATGAGGTCAAGTACTGCACTTCTTCTTATACTACTACATGTTTAGTTGTTTACTCAGAAGTACTAAGAACATAAACAAAGGATACTGTGAGGGCCGAGCAGAGTGAGTGGGTTTCATCTGCAAAAAACACTCTGGCAGGAAGTAATTGTTCGCATCAATAGGAAAAACATTGATTTCAACATCAAAATATACAATCTGAAGAGAAAAACTTGAGTTTTGGGCTACCTGTGCATATCCCTTTTGTGCAACACTTGGAGCGATTAAGACTAGGGAAATACTGGAGAAAAGATACAAATCAATAGTTGCAGATCATAAATGAGTAAAAAAAACAAGAGGTTCTTCTACCAGAAAGCAGATGGGGCATTCCTCGAGATCGAGAGTGCAGCCATCGTCGTCGCCGGGATAGCAGGGCGCGAGCTTGGAATCGAGAATAAGCTTCCTGAGTTTCTTGTGATCAATGTCTCGGAGTTCGTAAAGACCCTGCGGCCTAGTATACTTCTCATCAATCACCTGCTTTCTTCTCCCTATCTTATTCCCCATGAAATCACCCCAATTCGTGACGTGGTTGGAATTAGTGACCGGAAACCCTAATTCGCTTGCGGCGATTCACTGAGCGGATAGCAAGAGAAGGAAAACATCGACGGCACGTAGCTGAATGCGGGAGAAGACCATGTCGAACAAAGGACGAACTCTGCCAATTAACCGAACAGTGCTGCACAAGAGCTGAAGAGAGAGCGAGAAGCGGACAGTAAACTTGCAGCCAGGAAACAAACTGGAAGACCGTCGACGGCGTCAATGCCGTGCGATTTGGGAAGCGCAGAAATATCTAGAAATGATAGAACACGGCAATGGAGATGGAGCAGAGAGAGAGAGAGAGAGAGAGAGAGAGAGATCAAGGAGCAGATTTGCAGAGATTTCTAATGCTGGAGCCGGTTCTTTGCTTCATTGCCTCCAACTCAACTTTTCTCTCTCTAGAATTGCTTTGCGCTGCATTTTCAATTTTTTCCATTCCAATTTATATTTAGAAATATGTGTATCTCTCCTACAAAAAAATACTCTTCGGTGAAACATTGTTTCATGTTTCTATATTGCCCTTATAGTTATATCATAATTATACAATTATACCAAATTTTATTTAGTATATTATAAAGACAATATTATTTTAGTTAATTACACAACTTTGCAATATTAAAATACAAAAATTAAAAACACTAGATATCATAAACCTATTATTTCTAGTTAGAAATGACAAGAGAAAAATTCTTTTAACATTAAAATATAATTCGTTTTACAAATTAAAAATTAGATTCTTAATTTATATTTTTTATCGTCATTTTGAGTACTCATATGTATATGTTGCGGGTCGGGCGGAGCCCGCCGGGAGCGGGCAAAGACCGCCGTCGTCGGTCTGGTACTGTCGCGCGAGGCCATATGGGCGGGTACTGTCCACGACAAATGTTGCCGCCCACGACAAATGTCGCCGCTCACGAGAAATGTCGTCGCCCACGAGAAATGTCGTCCCCACGACAAATGTCGCACCACTGGCGAATGTCGCATCCTGGCGAAGTCGCTCCCCGCCGAATGTCGCACCCCGTCGATTGTCGCACCCCCGCCGAATGCCCCCAGGGCCGAAGGCCCGTGACTGTCACTTGTAATGTATATACAAAGAAATATAGTTAGGTGTTGTGATTGCACAGTGTAACACGGTGGGTTTTCAAATTAATCTCGACAGTCCATTTTTTAAACCGCAGAGAAAAAATCCTACTTTCCAAAGCAATGAATAGGAAGAAAGATCATTTAAACGATCAGAAATAAAAGCCAGCCTTCAGCCCGCAAGCCCGACTACATTGATCCTCTGGATTCACCATATATATACAGCAAGAGTTAATTTAGGCTCCGTTTGGGGTGACTTATTTTCACCGGTCAAGCGGTCACAACCGCATGAATCGGACCATAATTAAGACCCGATTCATGCGGTTGTGACCGCTTGACCGGTGAAAATAAGTCCTCCCAAACGGAGCCTTAATTTAGACGATGTAGGACAATTCCATCCACAGTTTTAAAAAAAATTTAAAAAAAACTAAGCACCTCATGGTAAAAAACCAAATTAAAACCGCACCTACCGCAACTCGATCCAGTGATCACCCGTTCAGAAGTGAGGCACCAATATGCCGAGAGAGATTTGCGGCACATGAAAAACGAAGAATATATATATAAGCACGGATAATTATAATCACTAAATAATTTCATCAATTTTCTTACTGCGGCATGTTCAATTAAGCCCACAGGTTATTTTTGGCTTTTTATTTCTTTTTTTATTATTATTTTTGCGCCTTGTTTACTAAATATTAACAACCGCCGAAGGCGGATATTATCGCGCGGGGCACGGGGAGCCCCGTGCACTGTCACTCGTAGATACAAATATAGAACATTGTTAGGAGCGCAACTATTTTGGATATTAGCACACCAAAAATCAAAATAATACATATTTTTTAGGTTTAGTAAAGCTCCTTATGAGCACACCCGGCCCCTATTGTGCGTACTCCTGTGAACTTCACGCCGACTCCACGATGCCCTAAATCAGCGACTTCCTTCCTCCTGTTCTCGACGCCGTCGGCCGCCGACTACTCGCCTGGAGTTCATTTTTCCGACGCCGCTGCTGCTCGCCGGCCTGGTACTTTTCCGACGTCGCTGCTGCTCGTCCGACAGGCAATTTCCCGACGCCGCTGGAGCTCGCCCACCTGTAAATTATTCCTCCCAGCCGGTGCGTTTTTAGATCGCGGTGTTCCTCTGTTCTGACGGCGCTGGTTTCGTTTGAACTTCTTTGGATCTTTGAGGTATATTCCTTAAGAAATTCGTTTGGATCTTTGTTGGATTGTTCAAAATTTTGTAGATATTTTTGATGAATTTTTTGAGGACAAAGCAGAAATAAGCAGAACAATCAATGGCATTGTTAAATTTAAGAAAAAAATCTAAAAATGTGTCCACAAATTTGAACATGCCTCAAATATTGAATCAGTTCTAAAACCTGATTTTTATCTACAAGCAACCAATCATGCCTCAAATACATTTTTTTTAGTTACATTTGTTAATATTTTACTTAGAGAATGCATCCTGATCAAATTTGAATTTCATTATGAGTAATGTGTTTATGCAATGTTCACAAATTTGAATTTCATGGTTTTTTGTGTTTGTACATGATGAGCTGTAATCAAGAGATAGTTAAATTTGAGGAGTCAGCTAATTATACAAATATAGATGTTGGGCACGAATTCATCACAGACACCGTGTTTCTAAGCAAAGAAAATTTAATTGTTTGGGTTCGAACAGTTGCGAGAAGAATAGGGTTTGTGGTTACAATCTTAAGGGTTGATAAGAGCACTGCACGTGCTAAACCTAGGGTAATGCTAAGTTGTGATAGAGACGGGTTTCCTCGTGAAAATCAGCGTGGTAAAGGATTTGCCAAAAAAATCTTAAGGAAAACAAGCTCCAAACGTTGTGGATGCTCTTTCTCATTACTTGGTCAGAGAGATTCGAAGTTGGATGAATGGAAGTTGCAGGTTAAATGTGGAACTCATAATCATAAATTTACACATCTTGAGGCGCACGCTTATGCTGGGAGGCTAGATGAAAATGAAAAAAAAAATGGTGATGGAAATGTACACATTTGGTGTCAAACCCAGGAAAATATTATCAGTCTTGCATAAAAGAAATTTGAGTAGCAGTACGGTGATGAGGATTATATATAATGAAAAAGTCATGATATTTAATAAGCAATAAGATGGTGCTACGCCAATTCAGTATCTCTACAAAAATATTTTTGAAGCAGGGTATATCTGTTACAATCAGGTTCATGAAAGTAGCCAAAAAATGGAGTTCTTATTTTTGCTCATCCTGTTTCTGTGTAATTGTCTAACTTATTTCTGGATGTTTTTATGTTTGATTGCACTTATAAGACCAAGTGATACAGGATGCATTTGTTATCTATTGTTAGGTTGACCTCGATAAACATGTCATTTTTTTCTCCTTTTTTCATGTGCAATGAAATAGAAAAACGCTATATATGGGCTATTGAAGCATTTAAGAGTGCATTACATGAAAGTGTTACACCAGGAGTTATTATAATAGATCGAGAAATTGTGTTATAGAACGCTATCAATGTTGTTTTTCCCACTACGAAAATAATTTTATGTCAATTACACATTAACAGAAATGTTTTAGCACATTGAAAAAAACTTTTTAAACAAGGCAAGGAGTTCGATACTTTTTTATTAGATTGGCAAAGAGTTATGAACTCTCCTACAATTTATGATTTCAGTGATAGTATAAATGTAATGTTCACCACTTATGCTGAAAAATATGTGGAGGCTATGTAGTATCTTGTTAGTACATGGATTGAGCCGTACAGAGAGTCCTTCATTTCAGTCTGGGTTGATATGTTTTTGCACTTGGGCAATTGCACAACAAATTAATCGAGTGGAAAGTGGTCACAGCCAGCTCAAAAGATTCCTTGAAGTGTCAATAGGAAACTTGACAACTATTTGGAAAACTTCTGATCAAATGATCAATCTTCAACACACTGAGATCAAGCGATCATTTGGTCAAAGTTCCATTCAAGTAAATACCAGTTTTAGAGGATCTGTGTACACTGAGTTGATATGAAATATTTATGTTGCTGCTTTAGGGATCATTTAAAAAGAGGAGAATTTGATTAAGTCGAGGCAACCTAGTCCATCAACATGCACTCATAAAATCCATAATACTATGGGTATGCCTTGCGGCCACGAGTTATTTTCGTACATGAGCAGTTCCAATGTTTTTCCTTTATGGATGATACATAAGCATTGAAAGCAGTTGAAGTTGGAGGATCATGTGCATGACACATTTGAGTTCAAGGAGAAGAATGAGTCGGTGCATGATATACAAAAGGAGTTGGATGGGATATTGCAAAAGTGTAATAATTCAACACAATTCAGAAGCATGAACTGAAGCGTAAATTGCGTGAGCTATGAGATCCTACAACAAGCCAAACTTTATAACCTTCACTTCCAACCCGACTAAAAGGGCGGCCGAAGGGAAGCTTGAACAAGGCAAGAAAAGACTTCAAATCAACAAAAAGAGAACCATCACTTTTTGAACATGTACTAATGGAAGAACAAGAGTATCGCATGATGGATGTTGATAAGAAAGATAATCCAATGTCTAAAAGATTTCTTCAAAGTATTCGTAAAGAAATGTCATCTTACATTTCAAAATATATCATCAATGTCATAGATATGATAGGTGATGAGCATTGTGGCAACAGAGCCATAAGGCATGCATTAAATATAGGTCAAAAATGACTACAAATACATAAAGATTTGTTATTGGAAATGACAAAGAACGAGTCAACATACGCACAAATATTCAGAGATGCGAGACGATTAGAGTTGCAAAAGTCTCACAATGTGATGTAACTCCCGCGCCGCTAGCAAACTGAATGACAATGCCCGGCATTGAATTGGTAATTGCATCACGTTACAACGTCACATTTTTGTCATTACATTCTGCACCTCCACCTAACCGCATATCAATTTACATTGGATTCGTTAACAACAATCATTTTGTTTGTTTGTTGATGAAAGAATATTACCCATTACCTCTTATATTCACTCTATGGTTACGATATCATGAAAAGATTACAGGTGCATGGAATGTGAAAAATCAACAAAATGGCAAAATAGTGTGTAAAATTTACTTAGCCACAACACAAATATTTCGGTTAATTTACTTATCTAACTGACATTTTCACCAGGGTAGACCTTGCAGGTTAATCTGCGTTTAGAAAATCTTGATGGTAATTTAGTTAATTTGGGCGATAATTGAAAAGGTGTGTAATAATTATTTTGCTCCAATACAATTGTTATTGTTAAAAATCACTAAAATTGTATTTTATTTGCTTATTTATTGCGGGTTAGATTACAGGTGAAGTACGATATAAAAATGAGAAAACTTTTGTTCGGGCAATGTATCATGTCGTCATTGGGTTAATGTTTTGCATTTTGGGCTGCTTATGTTTTAGATAGATGAACTTATGATGTCATTTTGTTTTAATTTCATTTTGAGATAATTGTATTAGGGTCTAGGACAAGAATTTGTTTATGTTCATTAGAAGAACTTTTTTTAAAAAAAAATCAAGTCGGTGTGCCCATAAAAAATTGGGTTGCAAATAAAATTTCGTGGTGTGTTAATATCAATGGTGTGCTAGTATCCAAAAAAGGTGTGTTCCTAACAACACTCTCTCTCTCTCTATATATATATATATAATTAAAATAAATCTATAAAAAATCCCATTAATTATGACTTTATTTGACTATGTTGAAACGATTGAGAGCGGTGGAAAAATCAGTTGATTTGCAAAGTGATGGAAAAATTTAAAAAAAACCTCTGCCGCCTTCGGCCACGCCCAGCCGCCGTCATCAGGCGCCCTGCACGGACCTCCCGGGGGCACCTTCATCATTTCGATAATTTTGGTGATCCAAGTGACCAAAACGGAGTGACGTCATTTGCCAGCACAAATCACGCCCTAACACAAATAACGCGACCCTCCAAAAAACTATAAATAGACATTCAAACTTTCATTTGAAGACAAGCAACTCCAGAGGCTAGAAAGAGCTATGAGATTTTCCAACGAGGTCGTGGACTTAGGTCGATCCTCCGCTAAGGAATTCGCTCCGCTCCCCTTCCAGTGAAAAGATTCCATCAGACTTCCAAGGCACGATATTCATCTCCGCGAGAGCGCTCCCACCAACGTTCCGTTTCAGCAAGAGCGTTGTCATCGAGGCTCGGTGAACTTAGAGATTTCTCTCATCCGAAACGTGTAACACCCCTATCTGTCACATAGCATATAGCAGTAGGTCTGGCCGGGGCCCGACGTCATATACTACAGACAGACCGGTTGGTTACTTATTGAAACCATTCAACAAATCACAACGTCCTACATAGAGCATCTAGCGGAAGCAGATTATTAAGTTGCACAAGTAAAAGAACTCAGCCAAACATGAATGTCCACTACAAAAACCCATAGGAATGTATAATACATGAATAATGACCTTATGACCTTACAATAGTTTGCTTAATAAAAGTGTCTTCCAAACCTCGAAACACAGGCCGGTCACACATGAGTAAATAAGAAAACACTCAAAAGTTTAGGCCTTCGAGGGCCGGCGCAGCAACTTGGGCTTTAGCCCGCTATTTACCGCTCGGCTCCGCAGCACCTGCAAGCAACAATCCACCGCACGGTGGTAAACAAAGGCAACGGTCAGCTATGCTGACCAAATTATAACGATTGCGCCCCCAAGCTCGGGGCAGCAAAGCTTATTCCATGCACTTGTTAGCCTAGCCAATGAAATAGAGAATAAGCATAACATCACAGATGCAGGCTCAAACGGCCACGCACCCCATGCTCTCAGGGCACTAACTCGGTGAACCTGGTCGCAACCGTGGTCTCACCACCGTCCCTTGGACGGCAAAACTCGTGAGCAATCTAGTCTTTCCGGTCTAAGCCTAAGACTCGCACGACCATGCCAATGGTCAGTCTCTTTTTCAGATGTCTGTCACCAAACCGCATAGCCCGGGTCCGCATCCACTTACCCGTTGCTCACATCGCATAGTCATATTAAGACGTACGCGCGGGCCAAGCTTCTCCCGGATCCCATAGTTCGATCACACAAGCACATAACCCAGTTATGTTCATGGTTGGCTCCCCGGCCACCAAGATGGCAGAAATGCGTTTCCGCCTAGTTTTCCGGGTGCGCCTTAGGGTTACTCCCCAAGAATCTCTGCTGCAATCTACCCCGTAGAAACCCGAAAACAACAAAGGGGCACGGAGTCTTCTCCGGCTAAAATGCAATGCACATCACCGATCCAGACCAACTTGTCCGGGCAGGCTTCACACATCATGTCTATGTCCGTACTACGATTCCGAACTCTAACAAGGGGGACTTTACATATCTACCCTAAGGAATACCGCAATCTCGCCGCACACTCGCGGGAGAAGGGTTTTCCCATGCAAAGGAAGGAGAGCTTCACATGCTCGAGATGAAAATCGTTACCCTTGCATTTCTCCTTGGCGCCATGGAAATCTATGCGGATGGAAAGCACCTCAATCTCCTCGCCTCCGCGGATCCGAAGTCGGCTCGCGATTTGGAGCTCCGAAGCTCCGTCGGTGACCGGATCTTGCCTTCCTCCTCCTCCTTGCTCTCCCCTCTAGACTTTAGAAAGAGAATCAAGTGGATGAAATGAGGGATTGCAAACCCTAATTTCGGGCACAGACACGGGCGTGTCACATGCGACACGCCCGTGTCCAGGGCTGTGTCGCCCATTCGTCGTCTCACCCGACGCTCCGACCAGCACACGACCTTCGACACGGCCTCCGACACGCCCGTGTCACATGTGATACGGCCGTGTCAAGACCCGTGTCACGCCCCGTGTGCAACTACCAACATTTTTTCCCGAGGAGGACACGGCCTGCGACACGGCACCCGACACGCCCGTGTCACATGTGACACGCCCGTGTTTGTGCCCGTGTCATGGCCCGTGTACATAACTCAGAAATCTCCCTAGCGTGACACGCCCTGGGACACGCCCGTGTACCGGGCCGTGTGCCTCAACTCGACTATCGTCGATTGCCAAAACGTCTACCACACAACCCGTGGCCGAACACGCCTGTGACACGCCCGTGTCACGCCCGCGACACCTGCTCCAAGTCCCAGACTTGGCTTAAAACGTCACCCGTCCCTCTTTTGAGTTTCGGGGTGTTAAACCTCTCCCCCTTTTAAAAGAATTTCGCTCACGAAATTACTAAAGGAAAGAAAACGGAAAACTTTAAGCAGTACCTGAGCGGAATAACTCCGGGTACTCCTCCAGCATAGTTTGCTCTCACTCCCAAGAGAGATCCTCCCGACCGTAATTGTCCCACCGGACCTTAACCATCCAGATCTCCTTGTTACGGAGTCGCTTAGTTTCAAAGTCTTCAATATGAACGGGCTTGACCTTAGTCGCCAACCCTTCGTCCACCGGTACTAGATCCACTGCGATCACCTGCGAAGGTTCTTGCACCGCCTTCCGCAACACAGAGACGTGGAATACATCGTGTAGTCTACTCAATTCCACCGATAGCTTCAAACGATAAGCCGCTTCGCTGACCCGCTCCAGAATCTCAAAGGGTCCAAGGTATCTTGGGCTCAGCTTCTTCAAGCGTCGCACCCGCGAAACACCCTTGAACGGCTTTATCTTCAAGTACACCCAATCGCCGACCCCGAACTCCACGTTCCGGTGTTTGGCATTGTAGTACTTAGCTTGTATGTCCTGAGCGATCAGCAAACGCTCTTGAATGATCCGCACCAAAGAAGTAGCACTCTCCACCTCCTGCTTCTTGTACAACCTTGCCTTACCCGTTTCCAGCCACGATAACGGCGTGCGACACTTCCTACCATATAGGGCCTCGAAGGGCGCCATTAGAATACTCTTCTAGTAGCTATTGTTGTACGCAAACTCCACCAAATACAGGTGGTCTTCCCAATGCTTCCCAAATTCTAGAACACACATGCGGAGCATGTCCTCCAACGTTCTGTTGACTCTCTCGGTTTGCTCATCCGTCTGCGGATGAAAGGTTGTGCTGAACTTCAATTTAGTCCCCAACATCTGTTGCACCAACCTCCAATCATTGGATGTAAAACGCTCATCCCGATCACTCGCGATGCTGTGCGGCACACCGTGTAATCTGACTATATTATCCACATATAGCTTCGCTAGTCTCTCTACTGAATCATCCTTCCTATGCGGAATAAAGTGCGACACCTTCGTTAACCGGTCTACGATCACCCAGATGACGTCGTTCCCCCTCTGCGACCTTGGCAATCCATGCACAAAGTCCATCGATATGTCGTCGAACTTCCACTCCGGCATAGGCAAGGATTTCAAGAATCCTCCAGGCTTTTGACACTCCGCCTTTACCAAGGCGCAGGTTTGACACTTAGCCACAAACAGTGCCACATCCTTCTTGAGCCCTAACCACCAAAACAGCTTGTTTAGGTCTTGGTACATCTTCGTGCTCCCTGGATGGATTGAGTACTTGGTATTATGAGCCTCGTACATCAACTTCGCCCGTAGATTTCCCCCGCTTGGGACGCACAAACGATGGTCCTTCCTTAGGAGCCCATCCTCAACCGAAAACTGGGAATTGACTCATCCAATACTGCATCCATAAGCTCCTTCATGCTAACATCCAACACCAATGCCTGTTGAACGCGATCAGCCAGGTCACACTGAACTTCCGTTCAGTTCAACAATGCTTTGACGCTCGTCTGCTTGTCAACGCAACAGATCTCCAACGCCTCCAACTCCCGTACTAGCCTCTCATCATGGACCGATAACCAGTTGGCTTGGGCGGGAGCCCTGCGACTCAACGCATTCGCAACTACATTGCTCTTCCCGGGTACATAATGAATCTTGAATGTATAGTCCCCCAGGAACTCCATCCATCTCCGCTGCCTCATGTTGAGATCCTTCTAATCTAACAGGTACTTCAGGTTCTTGTGGTCGGTATAAATATCGACTTTTACGTCGTACAAGTAGTGTCTCCACAGCTTAAGCGCAAATATCACGGCCGCCAACTCCAAGTCGTGGACCGGATAATTCCTTTCGTGCACTTTTATCTGACGCGATCCGTGCACTATTACGCTCCCATGCTGCAGCAGCACGCAGCCCAAACCACTACCTGAGGCATCACTATAAATCTCGAAGCCCTCGGTCCCACTTGGCGAACTTAGCATTGGCGCCGTGGTCAACCGTCCCTTCAGCTCCTCAAACGCTTGCACGCACTCCTGCGTCCACAAGAACTTCTGATCCTGCCTTGTCAACTTCATGAGAGGTAACGCTATCCGCGAGAAGTTCTCCACGAAGCGCCTGTAATAGCCGGCAAGCCCAAGAAAACTCCGGACTTCCGCTACCGAAGACAACACAGGCCACTCCCGTATTGCAACAATCTTCGCCGGATCCACTGTTATACCTTCCCCACTGACAATGTGACCAAGGAATGCTACTGAGGGTAGCCAGAACTCGCATTTGAAGAATTTTGCATAGAGTTCATTCCTCCTCAGAGTCTCCAACACCAGATGAAAGTGCTTGAAGTGATCTTCCTTGCACTGCGAGTACACTAACATGTCGTCAATAAAGATGATCACAAAATGGTCTAGGTAATCTCTGAAGGTCCTGTTCATCAGATCCATAAACACTGATGGCGCATTCGTCAGTCCAAATGGCATGACTGTGAACTCGAAATGCCCATACCTTGTGTTGAATGCCGTCTTCGGGATATCGCACTCCCTTATCCTCAGCTGATAGTACCTAGACTTCAGATCCAACTTTGAATATATCGACGATCCGACTAACTGATCGAAGAGATCATCAATCCTTGGGATCGGGTATTTATTCTTCTATGTTAGCTTGTTCAACTCCCTGTAGTCGATATATAGCCGCAAACTCCCGTCCTTCTTCTTAACAAAGAGGACCGGTGCGCTCCAAGGCGACGAGCTTGGACGCACATACCCTTGCTCCAACAACTCTTCTAGTTGCACCTTCAATTCTGCCATCTCTTTAGGTGCCAACCAATAAGGAGAACGTGACACAGGTTTGACACCTGACACTAGCTCGATAGTGAAATCAATTTCTCGTTGCGGTGGGGCTCTAGGAAGATCGCCCGGGAACACGTCGGGGTACTCACATACCACTGGGATACTATCCAAAGTGGCCTTAGGCTTTACAGCCTCCACTAACGTGAAGAACAGCTCTGCTCCAGCACGAACCGCCTTCACCACCTGAAGAGCAGACATCAGTGTCTTGCTCGACCCCTTCAGTCCCGCAAACGTCGTCTCCTGCCCAACACCCAGCTTGACCTCCTTACGGTTGCAATCGATACAAGCCTTCTGCTCCGAAAGCCAATCCATACCAAAGATAACGTCGAACTCTACTAGCGGCAGCAATGCCGCTAGCAAGTCGAACTCTTGGCTTCCAATATGAACCTTCACGGCGCATACTCTGTCTGCACGCATCGAACACCCATTCGGTAGTAGCACATCCAATTTGTCCTTCGCCATCAAAGAAGGGACTCTGATGCGCAATATAAAGCTTTCGGACAAAAAGTAGTGTGAAGCTCCCGTATCGAATAGTGCTCGTGCCGGACTATCGCCAATAAGAATAAAGCATACACAAACAGTATTAAGCTAACAAACACTAGGTAACAGTATTTAAAGCTAACTTGCTATAAATTAAACTGTACCTGTCACCACGTCGGCTTGCTTGATGGCCTCTTGCTGGCCCAAGTTGTAGACTCTTGGTTGAGTCGGAGCATAATGGGACGCGGTTGACTCCACCGCCTTGCCCTTTTCTTCATAAGTAGCTCCTTGCTTTCTCTCGGACTTCGGACGTCCGCTCCAACAATCACGGGCAAAGTGCCCCGTCTTTCCGCAAGTAAAGCAAGCGCCCGGGGTTCGGTTAGTAGTTGCCCCCGAGGCACCTGAAGAAGGGGCAGGACCCGACGTACTAGCCTTCTTATTCCATCTTCGAAAGCCATACTTTGAAGTCGGCACCTTAAACTCCGGTTTCTTGCCACCGGATTCCTTCTTTGCTTGAACATTCTTCATGTCCTTTTCCAAGGACCGGGTTGAGTTGACCAAGGTCATGAAACCCTGCGCCATAGGCCCCGAAAGTAACAACCTCAAATCGTTTCTTAACCCTTCATAGAAGCGGTTCGTCTTGCGCTCCTCATCGGCAAAGGTAGCGCTAACATATCTTCCCAAACGAGTGAACTCGTGGAGATACTCGTCCACAGTGTTGTCTCCTTGCACCAACTTTTGAAACTCATTTTCCAGTGCGATCCTCTGCGCTGAGGGGAGGTATCGAGCCATAAACAGCCTCGAGAATTCCCCCATAGAGACATCCGCCAACTGTCTTCCACTCAGGTGGTGTAGCTCCAGCCCTTCCCACCATAACCTCGCATCCCCATCCAATAAGAACATTGCAATCGTGGTCTTCTACCGCTCTTCAGTCTCCGTTGCTGTTAGCACTCTATTGACTCTCGATAGCCAATCCTCTGCCTGAGTCGGGGTTCCTATTCCCGAGAACACTGGTGGATGGAAGCCCATCACATGTTTAAACTGTTTCTCAGTTGCTCTCCGAGGTAACTCCGGCTCCACAATCACCTGTTCCACCCTTCTAGGCTCCGCCGCTTGGAGCAGCACCTGCTCCGCAGTAGGAGCAGGCTGCTGTACCTGCCTTGCGGGCTGCGCATTGATCATTGCAAAGACAGCTTCTGCCACCAATCTAATGGTCTCGACTGACGGAGGTGTTGCAGGCGCATCATTTGGTGTGCTGCTTGCCTCAGAACCTGGCCATTCCGACGTCCAGCACCACTCCTGGTCACCTATAATCGTGCAAAACACCGATAAGCGACCCAACCATATTGCAAACAACAATTATAGGAACACGCATGTTCCTCAAACATGTGTATTTTCATTCCTAAGAGGGCATTCATGGGTTCTTTTCATGTTATAACGATGACGCACACACATGTTCTCACCACCCCTTAAAGTGAATTCGCCCACGAATTCATTTAAGCTTGACTGAAACCAGTAGTCTGATACAAATTTGTAACACTCATATCCGTCATATAGCATATAGCAGTAGGTCCGGCCGGGGCCCGACGCCATATACTACGGACAGACCGGTTGGTTACTTATTGAAACCATTCAACCAATCACAATGTCCTACACAGAGCATCTAGCGGAAGCAGATTATTAAGTTGCATAAGTAAAAGAACTCAGCCAAGCATGAATGTCCACTACAAAATCCATAGGAATGTATAATACACGAATAATGACCTTACAAGAGTTTGCTTAATAAAAGTGTCTTCACAACCTCGGCACGCAGGCCGGTCACACATGAGTAAATAAGAAAACACTCAAAAGTTTAGGCCTTCGAGGGTCGGCGCAACAACTTGGGCTTTATCCCGCTATTTACCGCTCGGGTCCGCAGCACCTGCAAGCAACAATCCACCGCACGGTGGTAAACAAAGGCAACGGTCAGCTATGCTGACCAAATTATAACGATTCTGCCCCCAAGCTCGGGGAGGCAAAGCTTCTTCCCTGCACTTGTTAGCCTAGCCAATGAAATAGAGAATAAGCATAACATCACAAATGCGGGCTCAAACGGCCACACACCTCGTGCTCTCAGGGCACTAACTCGGTGAACCCGGTCGCAACCGTTGTCTCACCACCGTCCCTTGGACGGCAAAACTCGTGAGCAATCTAGTCTTTCCGGTCTAAGCCTAAGACTCGCACGACCATGCCAATGGCCAGTCTCTTTTTCAGATGTCTGTCACCAAACCGCATAGCCCGGGTCCGCATCCACTTGCCCGTTGCTCATATCGCATAGTCATATTAAGACGTACGCGCGGACCAAGCTTCTCCCGGATCCCATAGTTCGATCGCACAAGCACATAACCCAGTTATGTTCATGGTTGGCTCCCCGGCCACCAAGATGACGGAAATGTGTTTCCGCCCAGTTTTCCGGGTGCGCCTTAGGGTTACTCCCCAAGGATCCCTGCAGCAATCTACCCCGTAGAAACCCGAAAACAACAAAGGGGCACGGAGTCTTCTCCGGCTAAAATGCAATGCACATCACCGATCCAGACCAACTTGTCCGCGTAGGCTTCACACATCATGCCTATGTCTGTACTACGATTCCGGACTCTAATAAGGGGGACTTTACATATCTATCCCAAGAAATACCGCAATCTCGCCGCACACTCACGGGAGAAGGGTTTTCCCATGCAAAGGAAGGAGAGCTTCACATGCTCGAGATGAAAATCGTTACCCTTGTGTTTCTCCTTGACGCCATGGAAATCTATGCGGATGGAAAGCACCGCAATCTCCTTGCCTCCGCAGATCCGAAGTCGGCTCGCGATTTGGAGCTCCGAAGCTCCGCCGGTGACCGGATCTTGCCTTCCTCCTCCTCCTTGCTCTCCCCTCTCTCTAGACTTTAGAAAAAGAATCAAGTGGATGAAATGAGGTATTGCAAACCCTAATTTCGGGTTTAAACCGCCATCACCAACCCCCAGCCGTCGGATCCTAACATAAGAAAACGAACGGCCACGATCGGGGCCAAAAATAATAAAACTGCGCCGAACACGGCCTGCGACACGCCCGTGTCCTGGGCCGTGTCGCCCATTCGTCGTCTCGCCCGACGCTCCAACCAGCACACGGCCTTCGACACGCCCGTGTGACATGTGACACCACCGTGTCAAGACCCGTGTCACGCCCCGTGTGCAACTACCAACATTTTTTCCCAAGGAGGACACGACCTGCGACACGGCACCCGACACGCCCGTGTCACATGTGACACGCCCGTGTCTGTGCCCGTGTCATGGCCCGTGTGCATAACTCAGAAATCTCCCTAGCGTGACACGCCCTGGGACACGCCCGTGTCCCAGGCCGTGTGCCTCAACTCGCTGGTCGCCGATCGTCAAAACGTCGACCACACGACCCGTGGCCGAACACGCCCGTGACACGCCTGTGACACGCCCGTGACACGCCCGTGACACGCCCGTGTCACGCCCATGACACCTGCTCCAAGTCCCAGACTTGACTTAAAACGTCACCCGTCCCTCTTTTGAGTTTCGGGGTGTTACAAAACGCTTCCATCGAAGCTCGGTGGACTTAGAGATTTCTCTCATCCGAAACGCTTTCATCGAGGTTCCGTGTACTTAGCCATTTTCTTAGCTGGAGCGCTTCCATCGAGACTCTTGTAACTTAGCTTCTTTTTCATCATTTTCACAAATTGTACTTGTAACAAAGAGATGACCCGCCACCCTCCGAGGAATCATCACAGACTCTTGTAATCACCAAGAAAATAATTGATTTTGGCTCGACACAGATCTAGCCACGTGGTTTTTTATCCTTTCCGAGTTTTTCAAGTCAAAAAACTTTTTGTCATTTGCTGCTATTTTTCTTAGACTTTTTGCGCGCCGGGTCTGACACCGAGCTAAGGTAGTCCGATTTTCCGACCCGAGAGAAAAACCGGGTGACCCGCAATAATACTTAACCACGATTTTTCATTCATTATTCTTCTTCGTTTGTCCTTCAACTGCAAACTTACACCCATAACATTTGGAACTTGATTTTCTTATATTTTTCTAGCATACCCTTTATTGCTTTGACCATCATGAGGTAATCTAGTTCTATCATAATCTAAAATTACCATTTGTGTTGCTCCTGAGGTTATCTTATCTGTCCCGAGAATAATGATAACATCCCCAAACTTCTTTCTGTTTCTTGTGCCCATTAAACCAAGCATTCCTTACTTTGAAAACTCAAATTAATATAAAAGTGCATTCCAATATCTAATGGTCTGCCTTTTGAAGATTTTTCATTGGCCAACAACATGAACTTCTCCAAGCTCATTACTATTTTCGAGAAATATAGACATGTAAAACCTTTTAAAATAAAGGACACTATTTATCAAAATAAATTTTAGACATTATAGAAAACCACATCTTTTAGTTGTTACAATGCTAGACTTTGGTAGATAATAACAACAATAACAACCACATCAAATCACCATATATACTTGCAAAAAAATCAAAGAAAGACAGGTGATTAAACTAAAACTACGTTTGGCCCGACTTATTTGCTTTCATGAGGTTGGACAAAAATGTCATTGTCATACCAAACTTTTATGTCTCAAACTAATTTTTTTTTGTACTGATAGTAACATTTGTCATACAAAACATACATTCTATGACAATAACGCTTTTGTCCAACTTCACTAGAGTAAATAAGTTGATAAGCTATCGTAAACATAGCCTAAGTTTACATATTTTACACTTGCAAAAAATCACAATAAAACATTAATGACTTTAATCTAAGAGATAAAAATCAATACATGCATTTTAATCTCAGATTTATGGGGATTTTGGAACAAATTTTTTTTTGGAGGAATTTTGAGATATATGATTTACATAAATAAGGAGGAAGACAAAGAGGAACCCAAAATAGGACTTAATATACCTTAACCACTTGAAATGGGAGCCAAGGGAAAGACAAGGGCCGCCAACTGGCGGACGGAGGACTCTTTTTTCGGTCGGCTGCTGAAAATGTGGAGGAGCTTGTGGAAGGCGAGGCCAAGGTAAGATTTACCTCCAGAATAGGCGTCGAGGTGGTTCGACAGGCGTGAGTAGCGAATTCAGCGGGTGTGAGTTGGTTCGACAAGCTTGATTAGAGAATTCGGCGGGTGTGAGGCCACTGGCAAGGGCAATTAACGTGGGTAGCGGAAGGATGCCACAAGCAAAACTCTTTCTAGTAGAGGTCTGCGGATATTAGGTTTTAGAACTAAAAAACGCAAAAAAAGCTTAATTATATGAGGAAATAGAGATATTTGGTCTGCGAATATCAATGCCTTTTTTAACAAAGCTCTTCTCTCTCTCAGATAATATTATAATTGTTGAGGTCCACTTGAGGCTCTCGGTAGACCAGACTAACTGAGTCGTCTTAGCCCGTTAAGAGGTCGAGCGCGTAAATAGTCAGAAAAACACAACACAAAGAAAAAGCTTTTTGTAGAAGGCGATGACGACAGAATGCTTCCCGTTACAGCTTGTAAAATGAGGGAGGGGAGGGACTAGGAGCGCGATAAGGCTCTGCACACAAAACCGCAACCTTGCTTCTGCACACAGAGAAGGGCACACAAACTTGAGAGCGTTGACGGGCTTGGAAAGCTGGCGCTGAGAAGGCTTACAGTTTGCTCGGACACCACGCGAGCGGCTGAAGGCAGAATGCGACTGATGGTCTTCCTGCGACCTTCGAAGTGCTCAGAGAAATTTGCCGGCATCTCTTATGGTCAAGAAGAATTTGGGCAGAGAACCTGCGGAGAGAGGAGAGAAAGAGAGAGAGAGAGGAACACAAGAGGAAAATCCGAAACGGAAAAAGATCCAAACGGAGGGAAAATATGGACTATTTATATATTTTTAGAGGGACGGTCCGATAATTTTACGAGTAACCACCAGACGGGCAAATAGAAATGCCCAGATTTGAACACGCGGGTTGCCATTTTTAGGAAAATGACGATTTTCCCCTTGTGCTAAGAAAGCCCGCCCGGGGAAATGGGAGGCCTAACTATCTCGGAGGCCGAACGAGGCCGGTGATCAAGGCCATGTCCGCCCTTGGGCCGGTCGGCTGGTTTTGCGAAGGCCGGTCGAGGCCGCCCGACACCAGACGACCGATTTTGCAAAGGCCGGCCGAGGCCACCTAGGCGCTGGGCGACCAAGGTACGACCGGCCTCGCGGAGGCTAGCCGAGGTCGCTCGTGCGTCGGACGTTCAAAGTGGGGGGGGGGATCTCGCGGAGGCCAACCGTGGCCTCGACCGTCTGCGCCCCGGGCAGCCAAGACGAGGGCAGCCCGAGCTTAGGGCAGCCAGGGGGGCGGCCGACGCACGTGATCCCTTGCGACGATTGGGATCCCTTGCGCAACTGTTGGGATCCCATGTGTAGCGATTGGGATCCCGCACGAGGTGGTTATCGCGTAGATCGAGTGGAGATCGGACGCGTGGATTGCGCGCGGGGCTATTTTTCCCATAACTCCCAAATCTGTTAGTGGGAAACAAGGGAACTGAGACTATTTACAATCCAAAATTTATTATAAATTGTGCGCGACCCCATCATTAATGATAATATAATAAGGTGATTTTTATGGGCAAACCAATTTTGAATAGGTGCAAACCAATTTTACGGGTAAATCAAAAATTTATATGTGCAAAACAAATTGTTACGTGCAAACCAATATAATTTTTAATATTTTTTTTATTTAAAATATGAACAAATAATTTAATAACAATATTATAAATTTAACGTATTACAAAAGTTTTTAATTCATCATCGAAATTTTATTTTAATGATTAGTACAAATTTTCTCCCGGACGCGGTTTTTTTCGCTTGAACCCGATTTTTTCGTCCGACGCGGTTTTTTTGCCCCGACACGATTTTCGAACGGGAATTTCTTCTTTCCTTTTTTCAATGAAAGATTCATATCAAACAATTTCAATGTATCTGACGTGATTTTTTCATTCGGACGCGGTTTTTTGGCCGAACGAGATTTTTTCGTCCGAAAGCAATTTTTTCCCCCGAAAGCGACATTTTCGCCCGAACGTGATTTTTTTTTCCCGGGCTCGATTTTTTCGCCCTGACGCGAAATTTTCGCTTCGAGCCGGAAAAATCACGTCCGGGCGAAAAAGTCGCGTCCGGCCGAAAAAATCGCGGCCGGCCGAAAAAATCGCGGCCGGCCGAATATAGCGAAAAATCGCGTCCGTGCGGGAAAATCGCGGCCGGGCAGGAAAATCGCGCCTGGGAGAAAAAAAACTCCACAAGCGGAAAAAATGCGCCCGGGCAGAAAAATCGCGACCGGGTGGAAAAATCTCGCCAGGGCAGAAAAATCGCGCCGGGGCGGTAAATTGCGCCCGGGCGAAAAAATCGCGCCCGGGCGAAATAAACGCGCCCGGGCAAAAAAATCGCGGTCGGGCGAAAAAATCGCGCCCGGGCAAAAAAACCCCCACGGGCGAAAAAAACATCTCGAGGCAAAAAAAATCGCGTCCGTGTAAAAAAATCGTACACGGGCCAAAAAATCGCGTCCGAGTGAATAAATCGTGTCTGAGCGAAAAAATCGCGTTCGGGCGAAGAAAACGCCCATCGGCGAAAAAATCGCGTTCGGGAGAAAAAATTGCGCCCGGGCGAAAAAATGTTTCCGGGTGAAAAAAGCGTCCGCCGACAAAAAAATCGCGTCCGGGCGAAGAAAAAATCGCGTCCGGGCGAAGAAAAAATCACGCCCGGGCGAAGAAAAAATCACGCCCGGGCGAAAAAATCGTGTCATGGCGAAAAAATCGAGCCCGGGCGAAAAAATCAAGCCCGAACGAAAAAATAGCGCCCAGGCGAAAAAAAATTACGTCAGTGCAAAAAAATCGCGTCCGAGCGAAAAAATCGCGTCCGGGCGAAAAAATTGCGTCCGGGCGAAGATAACGCGTCCGGGCGAAGAAAATGCCCACGAGTGAAAAAATCGCGTCTGGTCGAAAAAATCGCGCCCGGGCGAAAAATCCACGTCCGGGCGAAAAAATGTGTCTGGTCGAAAAAAACACATCCGGGCGAAAAAAACCCGTCCGAGCGAAAAAATAATGTCCTGGCGAAAAAATAGCGTCCTGATCAGAAAATCGCGCCCGTGCAAAAAAGTCGTGTTCGGACGAAAAAATCATGTCTGATTCAAAAAAATCGCATTCATGCAGGAAAAATTACTCTTCTTTTGAAAAGGCGATGTTGGCAATCTCAATATCCGCACCAGGTGATAGACATTGAACCAATGAGATTTTAGTTTTTTGTGAATATCTGTGGTTTTCCATCAGAAAACCAATTCCACTATACAATTGTTGATACGAACAGCGGGAATGACTTTCATTTTCTTAAAGCCAATACTTTAATATCAATATCGTTGAAATGAACGGATCTTAAGGGTTTTTATTTTAAAAGCTAGTTTGCACCTATCTAAAATATATTTGCCGCTCTCAATCACCCAATCCGTTGTATTTCAATTATCTCTTCATCATCTATCACGCCTGCATGGGAGTGCGACAAAAATATTGTTAAAAAGTCTTTAACTTTTTATTTTATATTGGTACCTCTCATTTTCATTTATAAGAAGAAACTTCCACATGAATTTTTCGTCCCCACATTGACAATAATTAGTCTTTTTTTGTACTTTAATAATGATAATTTAACACATATTATGAGGTGCTAATATCAATCTTAATTTTGATTTTTTAAATTATAAATAAGAAAACCGGTATAGATTATATTTATTTGTGATTTTCTCTGATTCAATATTGACTTCAAGCAGGTTGGTTCAACCAAATTGTACCTATCAGACTTCTTCTCCGGCCTCTTAAATCTGCAAGACACGTGAACCCCGATAAGGTAGGGGTGCATATCAGGAGGTGTCGATGTGGGCAGTGCTAGATGGAGGCGGTTGGAACTCGAAAATGTGGGGTGAGTCGAAAAGGGGGGTGAGAGCGCACGGCGGTCGCTCGAACGAGGGCTTTGCTGGGAGTTTTGCTCCGATGGGACGATGGATTCACGGTGGAGTTTGGCTTCGGTAGGATGAGGTTCGCCGAAGAAGGTAGGGCTCGCGGCGGACGGATCGTGAGTGTGGGAATGCTGTCCTACAGGAATTGGAGTATGGAAGGAAATGACTTAAGTTTTAGATTTTTATTTGGATTATGGTTAGTCTTTTTTGAGGAGCAAAATTATTCACTATTTAGACTTGTATATAGGCAAAAATTGTAAACTTGTAAAAATGCTCTCAAAAAGGTCTAACTACTATTAAAGGATCGGCCTTTCCTGTGGCCAATGTAATGATACAATTTATTAATTGGTGTTGCCTTCCATGTGGCGGAATCTGTTGCAGCAATGGGGAATGAACTTATCAATGTTCAAGGTTTTGTCTCTTGAACCTGGAAATCGCGATGCAAGAGTTCAAACCGATGAGGATAGCTTGCACCTATTTCTCTTGAGTTAGAAAGCTAGTCCAGGTACTTAGAACAAAAAACCTCACTCACAAGAGGTGGATAACTACAAACAAACCCCGTGAGCTGTAGCGAGGAGATTCCACCGCACACCCGGAAGATCAAAGACAGTTTCTTCTCCCAAACCAATACTGAGCCGAACACCTTGGAGCTGAGAGAATGTGAGAGCACTAGACTGTCAACCCGAAAATCACGGTGAACATAAGCTGAAGCTCTCGTCAACCAGAATCAGTCAAAGGAGAGAGAAACCAAAAGTGGAAACCCCCCTCCACTGGTGTCATTGAGAGTCTATTATAGTTTTTTGAAAATGATCTGCGGATAGTAAAAACCGGCTTTTGGTTTTACTAAATGCAGCCAAAACTTGACTGCCAACGACGAAATTTCGTTGTTTGGATTGGCTAATTGCAGACCACAATGAGACTTCCTCGAGAAATATGTCACAAATCCCAAAAGCGAGTCCAGACTGTTCTATGCCTGCTCGCCTGGGGGTGGCGAGTACCCTGATGAAGCTGGGACCCGCCACTCGCCCAGAACCAGGGGCGGTTGCGGGCTCATTCGCTCCACTCGCCCCTTCAACTTGCTTGGGCCAAATCACGCCCCGACTTGATGGCTTGATTCGTCTACTTTACAAATACAAGATTGTACATCGTAGACGGAAAGGAGTTTGATAACGTTCAAAGGGAGAGTTCTGAAGACGCCCACGCCAGAAATTGCTTTGTGTACAACCCCGTATTCGCGGAGTAGGGTCCTTTCGGCAGGCGCAGAGCCAGTTTTAAGCTTTTAAGCTTTTTGGATATTTTGGACTCTTGGTGGCCAATTTTGGCTCTAGCATGGAAATATACTAGTAGGGGGAGGAAAAATTGGCCTCCCCCCTTGCCCCCTTTTTTGAGGGTCGGGTACGGCAAGTTGGCAGACACCCCCAGACGGGATGAAGGGCGAGGTGGGGGCAGCGGGGTCGACTGGAGACCATGGTCTCGTCCCCCCTGCCCCCTTAACCCCAAGCAGGGGCGAGACCGCCGGCCAGGCGAGGTCTCGCCCGCGCGGCCTGCTCCGGGGGAGACCGCCGGCCAGGCGAGGTCTCGCCCGCGCGGCCTGCTCCGGGCGAGACCGCCGGCCAGGCGAGGTCTCGCCCGCGCGGCCTGCTCCGGGCGAGACCGCCGGCCAGGCGAGGTCTCGCCCGCGCGGCCTGCTCCGGGCGAGACCGCCGGCCAGGCGAGGTCTCGCCCGCGCGGCCTGCTCCGGGCGAGACCGCCGGCCATGCGAGGTCTCGCCCGCGCGGCCTGCTCCGGGCGAGACCGCCGGCCAGGCGAGGTCTCGCCCGCGCGGCCTGCTCCGGGCGAGACCGCCGGCCAGGCGAGGTCTCGCCCGCGCGGCCTGCTCCGGGCGAGACCGCCGGCCAGGCGAGGTCTCGCCCGCGCGGCCTGCTCCGGGCGAGACCGCCGGCCAGGCGAGGTCTCGCCCGCGCGGCCTGCTCCGGGCGAGACCGCCGGCCAGGCGAGGTCTCGCCCGCGCGGCCTGCTCCGGGCGAGACCGCCGGCCAGGCGAGGTCTCGCCCGCGCGGCCTGTTCCAGGCGAGACCGACGGGGGGGTGTGGTTTGGCGTGGTCTCGTCCTTGGACCGTTTTACCCCCGAGGTGGTTTTTCCCTCTTTGCCCCCCGGTGTGGAGGTTTCCTATTGGCTGGAGGCATTTTGGCCCCAGGGGCGTTTTGGTCATTTTACCCCTAAGACTTGGAAAAACTATAAATAGACCCTTAGGGGTGCCTTGAAGGGGGACTTGTCATTCTTTCCTTAGCCACAAATCTCTTTGGCTTTCTTCCTCCAAGGCACCTAGCTCAAGCATTGGCTAGGGAGGGGGAGACCTCAAAGGTCTTCCGGGTGTGAGGTGGGACCTCCACGCTAGAGCCGAGGGTCAGTTCATAGCTTCCTAAGTCTTCGGTCCGTGACGTTCTTCTGAGTGTAGTAGGTGTGAGGTCACCCCTTTCCCCAAGGGTCGAACTCCACGAAAGTCGATTTTGGCTTCGGTCATTTTTGGCTTCAACAGTTTTGGTGCGGTGAGCGTGGAGAGTGACCAGCACAGAAGATCTCGGGAGAGTGTCATGGCTGGAGATCAGGGAGGTAGTGATGACCTCGGTGGTTCCCCCAACCCAGGACCCTTTGTAGGAAGGGAGGAGTTCATGGCTTCCATCGAAGGCATCATGGGGATGCTTAGAAGCATTGCCCCTCGGGCTGACAGCTTAACCCCCACCCCCAGGGACTAGCTCCCAGGGGTCTCGGCGAGCTAACCCAGAGTGGTCTCGGCGAGCTGGCTCCCAGGGGGCAAGGCGAGATCACCCCAGCAGGGGGAGAAGCAAGTGTGCCGGATAGGAGACCTGGGAAGGAAAGGATGGTAGAGGGGGTTGAGCGAGACCTCCCAGGACGAGAGCTGTTCCCCAGCCCGGCGAGAGCTAGCCCTCCTGGCGAGCAGGTCGCGCGAGTAGAGGTGGCGAGAGCCCCCCTTAGGGGGTCACCCTTTAGTGAGTTGATCATCTCAGCTCCCGTTCCCGAGGGGTTCAGAGAGCCAGACATGGTTTACTATACCGGGAAGGATGACCCCGTCTAGCATCTGCAATGGTTCGAGGACGCCGTCTCCATCAGGCCGATGACGGATGCCTTCAAGTGTCGCCTCTTTGCGATCACGTTGAAGGAGAAGGCGAGGGACTGGTTCCATCAACTCCCTCCGAGGTCCATCTTCGGGTTCGAAGACTTGAGCCGGAGCTTTCAGCTTCGCTTCTCCACCTCCAAGAAGAGGAAGAAGGGTCCTGAGTCCCTCTTCCTGTTAAAGCAAAGGGCCGAGGAGTCGCTGGCCCACTACGTTGACAGGTTCCAGGAGGAGGTCCTTGACATCCAAGAGGTGCCAGAGTATGCCCTCCAGATGGCGTTCACGGTAGGATTGCGCGAAGGGTTCTTCAAGATGAGCTTGACTCGGAAGGCCCCCCTTTCCTTCGAGGAGCTGATGGAAAGGGCGGCAGAGGAGATAGCCATGGAGGCAGCCAACCCGGCCTTTGTAAAGAAGTTGGCAAAGCTGACAGAGGTGGAGTCGAAGGAGCAAGGTGGCTCAAGGCATCATGAAGGGAGAAGGAGAGAGGAGCATAGAGCTCAAGGGTTCCAGAGACAGGAGGGTCCGGAGCCAGGCTGGAGGCAGCAGGGAGGACCTGCCCATGGTCCAGGAAGGGCTCTCATTCATGATGGAGGGAACCATCATGGAGGCCAAGGGAGGTTCAACTTCCAGAGGCAAGCCCCAAGACAACTCCTGCCCCCACCCCAGCAAGCGATGGTGATTGGCCGAAGGGATAGGAGGAATCGCAAGGGGAGAGGGGGAGGTAGGGTAGAGTTGCCGTACTGTAACTTCCACCAGGTGGAGGGGCACGCAACAGCTACCTGCCCTGAGTTCCTGGAAGTAAGGGGGGCGAGAGCTCAAGTCCAGCAGCCGCCGGAGCGGATCGAAGCTCTGCCCCAAGGAGGTGAAGGAGGTGATGATGTGTGTGAGGACCGGGTCGATGTAGGCCCCCGAGGTGGTATAGCTGTGATCCACGGGGGGGTGGGGATCGAAGCCGCTCGGAAGGCAAGTCTTCATGTGATGTATCGGCGGAGCGCTGCTTCGACATCCCAGACCCCTCCCCCGGAGGAAAGGGTCACCTTCTCATCAAAGGATATGCCAGAGCATGAGGATCCCTTCTGCGACGCCCTGGTCATCCAAGCAGCCGTCGAAGGCTTCACCGTCTCCCGGATTTTGATTGATAACGGAAGCTCGGTCAACGTCATTTTCAAGAAGGCGTTCGAGGGGATGAAGGTGGAGCCAAGGAGGATAGTGGCGTCGGATGGACCTCTGTTCGGATTCTCAGGGGAGAGAAAGGAGGTGGAAGGTGGAGTCGGACTCCAGGTGAAGTTGGGAGGGACCTCAAGGAACTGCAGGTTCGTCATTGTTGACGCTCCAAGCAGCTACAATGCCATCTTCGGAAGGCCCCTCATCAGCGCCTTCCGGTGCGTGCCCTCATCCTTCCACCAATGTCTCAAGTTCAACTCAGATGGGATCCAGGTCAGGATCAAGGGAGACTCCAGGATGGCGAGGCAGTGCTACGTCACGGCAGTCAACACCATCTCTTGGTTGGCTAAGGCAGAGGAGATGGAGAAGATCATGGAGAGCCTGAGCAGGGTTGAGGTGGCCAGTGGGATGGAACCTGATGGCAACCACTAGGCCCAGGCCCCCTGAGGAAGCCTCGCCTCGGCAGAGTCATGTATCTTTTTTTTTATGTTTAAGTTATTGTAAGGAGTCTAGCTCCCGACCAGTAGAGTCGAGGGGGTCATGTAACCCATCTTCTTTCCCCCGTTAGAGGATGTTGGAATTGAAAAAGCTTAGGTGACATGCCCAGCTCCCAACCCCCGAGAGGATCTCCTCATACCAGGCTCACACTAGCTGGCAGGGTCGAGAGTGTTTCGGGGGGTGGCTCATTTTCCCTTAGCTCCGAGATGATTCCGCTGCCAGGCTCTCACTAGCTGGTGGGTTCAGGTTGATCTCTCGTGGGAGCCAAGTCCCTTAGCTCCGAGATGATTCCGCTGCCAGGCTCTCACTAGCTGGTGGGTTCAGGTTGATCTCTCGTGGGAGCCAAGTCCCTTAGCTCCGAGATGATTCCGCTGCCAGGCTCTCACTAGCTGGTGGGTTCAGGTTGATCTCTCGTGGGAGCCAAGTCCTTTTGCTCCGAGATGATTCCGCCGCCAGGCTCTCACTAGCTGGTGGGTTCAGGTTGATCTCTCGTGGGAGCCAAGTCCTTTTGCTCCGAGAGGATTCCGCCGCCAGGCTCTCACTAGCTGGTGGGTTCAGGTTGATCTCTCGTGGGAGCCAAGTCCTTTTGCTCCGAGATGATTCCGCTGCCAGGCTCTCACTAGGCTCTCACTAGCTGGTGGGTTCAGGTTGATCTCTCGTGGGAGCTGGTGGGTTCGAGTCCCTTAGCTCCGAGATGATTCCGCTGTCAGGCGCTCACTAGCTGGTGGGTTCAGGTTGATCTCTCGTGGGAGCCCAGTCCTTTTGCTCCGAGATGATTCCGCTGCCAGGATCTCACTAGCTGGTGGGTTCAGGTTGATCTCTCGTGGGAGCCAAGTCCTTTAGCTCCGAGTCCTTTTGCTCCGATCCGCCGCCAGGCTCTCACTATGGGAGCCAAGTCCTTTTGCTCCGAGATGATTCCGCTGCCAGGCTCTCACTAGCTGGTGGGTTCAGGTTGATCTCTCGTGGGAGCCAAGTCCTTTTGCTCCGAGATGATTCCGCTGCCAGGCTCTCACTAGCTGGTGGGTTCAGGTTGATCTCTCGTGGGAGCCAAGTCCTTTTGCTCCGAGATGATTCCGCTGCCAGGCTCTCACTAGCTGGTGGGTTCAGGTTGATCTCTCGTGGGAGCCAAGTCCTTTTAGCTCCGAGATGATTCCGCTGCAGGCTCTCACTAGCTGGTGGGTTCAGGTTGATCTCTCGTGGGAGCCAAGTCCTTTTGCTCCGAGATGATTCCGCCGCCAGGCTCTCACTAGCTGGTGGGTTCAGGTTGATCTCTCGTGGGAGCCAAGTCCTTTGCGAGATGATTCCGCTCTCACTAGCTGGTGGGATGATGGGAGCCAAGTCCGCTGTCAGGCTCTCACTAGCTGGTGGGTTCAGGTTGATCTCTCGTGGGAGCCGAGTCCCTTAGCTCCGAGATGATTCTGCTGTCAGGCTCTCACTAGCTGGTGGGTTCAGGTTGATCTCTCGTGGGAGCCAAGTCCTTTTGCTCCGAGATGATTCCGCTGTCAGGCTCTCACTAGCTGGTGGGTTCAGGTTGATCTCTCGTGGGAGCCAAGTCCTTTTGCTCCGAGATGATTCCGCTGCCAGGCTCTCACTAGCTGGTGGGTTCAGGTTGATCTCTCGTGGGAGCCAAGTCCTTTTGCTCCGAGATGATTCCGCCGCCAGGCTCTCACTAGCTGGTGGGTTCAGGTTGATCTCTCGTGGGAGCCAAGTCCTTTTGCTCCGAGATGATTCCGCTGCCAGGCTCTCACTAGCTGGTGGGTTCAGGTTGATCTCTCGTGGGAGCCGAGTCCCTTAGCTCCGAGATGATTCCGCTGCCAGGCTCTCACTAGCTGGTGGGTTCAGGTTGATCTCTCGTGGGAGCCAAGTCCTTTTGCTCCGAGATGATTCCGCTGCCAGGCTCTCACTAGCTGGTGGGTTAAGGTTGATCTCTTGTGGGAGCCAAGTCCTTTAGCTCCGAGATGATTCCGCTGCCAGGCTCTCACTAGCTGGTGGGTTCAGGTTGATCTCTCGTGGGAGCCAAGTCCTTTTGCTCCGAGATGATTCCGCCGCCGGGCTCTCACTAGCTGGTAGGTTCAGGTTGATCTCTCGTGGGAGCCAAGTCCCTTAGCTCCGAGATGATTCCGCTGCCAGGCTCTCACTAGCTGGTGGGTTCAGGTTGATCTCTCGTGGGAGCTAAGTCCTCTAGCTCCGCTGCCAGGTCAGATCCTTTTACCCTGAGGGGGTCTCGCCACCCAGGCTCTCATCAGCTGGCATGGCAGGTTGACCCCCCAGGAGGTTAGATCCTTTTACCCTGAGGGGGTCTCGCCACCCAGGCTCTCATTAGCTGGCATGACAGGTTGACCCCCCCAGGAGGTTAGATCCTTTTACCCTGAGGGGGTCTCGCCACCCAGGCTCTCATCAGCTGGCATGGCAGGTTGACCCCCCCAGAAGGTTAGATCCTTTTACCCTGAGGTGGTCTCGCCACCCAGGCTCTCATCAGCCGGCATGGCAGGTTGACCCTCCCAGGAGGTTAGATCCTTTTACCCTGAGGGGGTCTCGCCACCCAGGCTCTCATCAGCTGGCATGGCAGGTTGACCCCCCCCAGGAGGTTAGATCCTTTTACCCTGAGGGGGTCTCGTCACCCAGGCTCTCATCAGCTGGCATGGCAGGTTGACCCCCCCAAGGAGGTTAGATCCTTTTACCCTGAGGGGGTCTCGCCACCTAGGCTCTCATCAGCTGGCATGGCAGGTTGACCCCCCCAGGAGGTTAGATCCTTTTACCCTGAGGGGTCTCGCCACCTAGGCTCTCATCAGCTGGCATGGCAGGTTGACCCCCCCAGGAGGTTAGATCCTTTTACCCTGAGGGGGTCTCGCCACCCAGGCTCTCATCAGCTGGCATGGCAGGTTGACCCCCCAGGAGGTTAGATCCTTTTACCCTGAGGGGGTCTCGCCACCCAGGCTCTCATCAGCTGGCATGGCAGGTTGACCCCCCCAGGAGGCTAGATCCTTTTACCCTGAGGGGGTCTCGCCACCCAGGCTCTCATCAGCTGGCATGGCAGGTTGGCCCCTCGGAAGAGGCCTCATAATCTTTCGACACCGCGAGAGCAAGCTACACTCAGCGAATACGTTGGGTTGGACGTTTCTTTCCGAGCTTGTGCCAACCTCGAAAAGAGCGGGGATTGTGTACAACCCCGTATTCGCGGAGTAGGGTCCCTTCGGCAGGCGCAGAGCCAGTTTTAAGCTTTTAAGCTTTTTGGGATATTTTGGACTCTTGGTGGCCAATTTTGGCTCTAGCATGGAAATATACTAGTAGGGGGAGGAAAATTGGCCTCCCCCTTGCCCCTTTTTGAGGGTCGGGTACGGCAAGTTGGCAGACACCCCCAGACGGGATGAAGGGCGAGGTGGGGGGCAGCGGGGTCGACTGGAGACCATGGTCTCGTCCCCCCTGCCCCCTTAACCCCAAGCAGGGGCGAGACCGCCGGCCAGGCGAGGTCTCGCCCGCGCCGCCTGCTCCGGCGAGACCGCCGGCCAGGCGAGGTCTCGCCCGCGCGGCCTGCTCCGGGCGAGACCGCCGGCCAGGCGAGGTCTCGCCCGCGCGGCCTGCTCCGGGCGAGACCGCCGGCCAGGCGAGGTCTCGCCCGCGCGGCCTGCTCCGGGCGAGACCGCCGGCCAGGCGAGGTCTCGCCCGCGCGGCCTGCTCCGGGCGAGACCGCCGGCCAGGCGAGGTCTCGCCCGCGCGGCCTGCTCCGGGCGAGACCGCCGGCCAGGCGAGGTCTCGCCCGCGCGCCTGCTCCGGGCGAGACCGCCGGCCAGGCGAGGTCTCGCCCGCGCGGCCTGCTCCGGGCGAGACCGCCGGCCAGGCGAGGTCTCGCCCGCGCGGCCTGCTCCGGGCGAGACCGCCGGCCAGGCGAGGTCTCGCCCGCGCGGCCTGCTCCGGGCGAGACCGCCGGCCAGGCGAGGTCTCGCCCGCGCGGCCTGCTCCGGGCGAGACCGCCGGCCAGGCGAGGTCTCGCCCGCGCGGCCTGCTCCGGGCGAGATCGCCGGCCAGGCGAGGTCTCGCCCGCGCGGCCGGGCGAGACCGCCGGGGGGGGGGGGGTGGTGGTTTGGCGTGGTCTCGTCCTTGGACCATTTTACCCCCGAGGTGGTTTTTCCCTCTTTGCCCCCCGGTGTGGAGGTTTCCTATTGGCTGGAGGCATTTTGGCCCCAGGGGCGTTTTGGTCATTTTACCCCTAAGACTTGGAAAAACTATAAATAGACCCTTAGGGGTGCCTTGAAGGGGGACTTGTCATTCTTTCCTTAGCCACAAATCTCTTTGGCTTTCTTCCTCCAAGGCACCTAGCTCAAGCATTGGCTAGGGAGTAGAGCTGTCACTTAAAACCGAAAACCGCAAACTGAACCGGAACCGAACCGGAACCGCAAAGAACCGGACCGAACCGTTCGAAAATTATTCGGGTTTCGGTTTGAATTTTGGAACCGTGAACAACATTGGTCCGGATGTGGTTCTTACATTTTATTATCCGCACCGGAACCGGAACCGGAACCGCAACATATAAGTTTCAAGCGGTTTCAAAATTTTTAGACCCGATCCGAACCGGACCGAAGTAGAACCGAACCGTAACCCGTTTATTATTATTATTATTACTATTATATTGTTATTATTTTATATTTTATTTATAATATTTATACTTACTATCATGAGTGAAGCTGGTGCAATTTGAACTTAAAGCGCAACCGCACTAAAGGGGGTCGATTTTGGACCAAACAAAACTTTACCGTATAAAAACCGTATGATATATATGGTTTGACATTGGTGCAGTTTGGAGTCAATTTTTGTAGTGCATTCTTGATTTTTATAAAGTTATATAATATATTTTCAATTTTATTTGCATATTTTTTTGAAATATTTTATTTAAAAAATATAGAAGATATACAACTAATATTTATTAGTAATCATAAAAGACAACTAATTGTAGGTGGTTGTTACAGTTGAGCATACCGATGAGACGTGTGCAAGCCAACTAGAATTTGTGACAAGTGTATACGCATAAGAAGACAATTGATACAATCTCACAGATCTTGGAAAAGTCCGTCGAGAAGTGCGCAACATAATTATTTCTATTTCCATGTTTTTATTTTTACTATTTGTAGTCCGCTTTTATTTCATTCCGCCAAGTTTGATTTTGGTTTTAGTTGGAACCGGTTGGAACCGGACCGAACCGCATGGAACCGGACCGAACCGATAGTGACCGGTTTGGTTTTGGTTCTTGTTGAACCGTAATCGGAACCGTTGACATTACGGTTCCAAAAATTAAGTTGGAACCGGAACCAGAACCGGAACCGGTCAAACCAAATATGGTTTTGGTTCTAATTTGAAGAACCGTTACCTTAGTGGTTCGGTTCATGGTTTTAGTAGAACCGGAACCGAACCGGAACCGTGACAGCTCTACTAGGGAGGGGGAGACCTCAAAGGTCTTCCGGGTGTGAGGTGGGACCTCCACGCTAGAGCCGAGGGTCAGTTCATAGCTTCCTAAGTCTTCGGTCCGTGACGTTCTTCTGAGTGTAGTTGGTGTGAGGTCACCCCTTTCCCCAAGGGTCGAACTCCACGAAAGTCGATTTTGGCTTCGGTCATTTTTGGCTTCAACACTTTGCGTCGCTAGGTCAAAATGGGAGAAAAACGTTTCTTTAGAGGAAGATGGGCGAAGCAGCTTTTTGCGCGGCGTGCGGGCCATTGATATACTTCACGATTCACAAGCATGCTAAATCTGTGGTCCGCCTACAGTGTTTGTTCACACAAATTGACTCTATTTTCGCAGCACACCACAAGCCCTACACCACAAGCACGCCACAAGCACACCACAGTGTTACGGACTAGTCTCCTTGACCACGTCGCGCACGACCTTAGCTCCTCTTGCCACCACTTGTGGCTAGCTAAGTCAGCCTCACTCAAGAGAACGGTGGTGGGAATGCAACGAAAACTAGAACACAAGAGCACAAGAGAGTAAGAGAGAGCAAGAAAGCAAGAGAACTCAAATGCTATTCCAAAACTTGGTGATTTACAAATGAGGGGGCCTCCTCCTTATATAGAGCCCCAAAGAATTTCCCTCCAAAAGTTGGAAGGATCTAGAATATTGCCTACTCTAGAATCTTCTATACACTTCCCATATGTACAAGCATCCTGAATCATCTAGAACGTTCCCGAGAGATCATCCTAGACTTCTCTCCAACCTTCCCTCTAGAATTCACTAGAATCCTCCATGGGCTTAACCCCATCTAGTCATGATCGAGCCATCCGAGCGAGTTCGTGACATTCTCCCCCACCTATCCTGGCAGCGTTCTCGTCGCCTTGAACTGCTGAATGAACTCCTTGAATTGCCACAAGTCTTCAAGGGTTTCCCATGTTGCCTCCGAATCTGGTCGCCCATTCCATTTGATGAGGAATTGAGTGCTCGGTGGGACTCCTCGTCGTCGTATCACCCTCTTTGACAACACCTGGTCAATCTCCCTCTCAAATGACTTGGTCATGATCGGAGGTGCTCTGTGTGATTCTCCTCGCCCCGGGTCTTCCTGATCTTCATGATAAGGCTTCAACATGCTAGTGTGGAAGACCGGATGAATCTTCAACGAACTTGGTAGATCAAGGCGGTATGACACCTTGCCCACCTTGCCGATCACCTCGAACGGCCCTTCATACTTCTGCAACAATCCTTTGTGCATGCTCCGCAACACCTTGAATTGTTGGGGTAGAAGCTTTACCATTACTTTGTCGTCTAGGCCAAACTCCTGTGGCCTTCTTTTCATGTCAGCCCATTTCTTCATGCGCTTCCTGGCCTTCTCCAAGCAAGCCTTGGCCAAGTCATTCTGCTCCGCCCATGACTTAGCCATCTGAAATGCTCCTGGGCTCCTTCCTTCTCCTTGGCTGATTGCCAATGCATGTGGTGTGAGCGGTTGACGTCCTGTCGCCAGCTCGAAAGGACTCCTCCCCGTCGACTCGCTCTTTTGCAAATTGTAGGAGAATTGGGCAACATCCAAGATCTTCGCCCAATCCCGCTGATTGGCACTGACAAAGTGCCGCAAGTAGCACTCCAACAAGCTGTTCACCCGCTCGGTCTGCCCATCTGATTGCGGGTGGAAACTAGTAGAGAAGTTCAACTGCGAACCCATCATCTTGAACAACTCCGTCCAAAGCTTCCCCGTGAAGCGAGGATCCCGATCGCTGACGATGTTTAGTGGTAGCCCCCAATGCTTCACCACTTCTTTGAAGAACCCCTGGGCCGCCTCCTCTGCAGTGCAATCCTTTGTTCTTGGGATGAACATCCCGTACTTGGAGAATCTATCTACAACCACCATGATAGACCCAAATCCTTCTGACTTTGGCAACACACTGATGAAGTCCAATGTCACGGTGTGCCATGGATGATCTGACACAGGCAAAGGTTCCAATAATCCCGCTGGTTGCCGGTTCTCCACCTTGTCTTGTTGGCATACAAGACATGTCTTCACGTAGGTGTCCACGCTCTCCTTCATCCTTGGCCAATAGTACATGATCTCCACAAGCGCCATGGTCCTCTTTTGGCCTGGATGTCCTGCCCATCGAGTGTCATGACACTCTTTGATCAACTCCCTCCGTAGGTTGTCCCACTTCGGGATGTAGAGTCTCTTCCCTTTGGTGTAGAGGAGTTCATCCTCCACCAAAAACTGCTTGGTCTTCCCTTCCTTTGCCGCTTGCATCCACTCCTTTGCCAACGGATCTTGTTGCAGCCCTTCCTTGATCCTGTCTAGCAACTCTCCCTTCGCCGTTGTCATAGCGGCAAGTCCAGCTTTGCGGCTTAAGGCATCCGCAACCACATTCGCCTTCCCGGGCTTGTACTCCAAGGTGTAGTCGAACTCTGCCAGGAAGTCTTGCCACCGTGCCTGCTTGGCGGACAACTTCTTCTGCGTCTGGAAGTAACTTGTAGTCACATTGTCCGTCTTGACTATAAACTTCGCTCCAAGCAAGTAGTGCCGCCATACTCGCAAGCAATGGATGATAGATGTCATCTCCTTCTCTTGGACGGTGTATCGCCGCTCCGTCTCATTCAGCTTCCGACTTTCATAGGCAATGAGATGCCCATCCTGCATCAAGACTCCACCAATGGCAAAGTCCGAAGCATCCGTCTGCGCATCGAACTCCTTCCCAAAGTCCGGCAATGACAACACCGGCTCGGTGCTCATCGCCAACTTCAGATCTTCGAAGGCCTGTTGACATCCTTCATTCCAAGCCCAAGTCTTGTCCTACTTCAGCAAGTCCGTCAATGGAGCCGCTCTCCTTGAGTAGCCCTGAATGAACCGCCGATAATAGTTTGCAAGACCAAGGAAAGATCTTAGCTCGGTCACCTTCGTCGGTGGTTCCCAATGAACGATCGCCTGAATCTTGGCTGCATCCATCTTCAACCTTCCATGGCCAATGACATGTCCAAGGAAGTGAACCTCCTCCACTCCGAACGTGCACTTCGATCTCTTCACATACAACTCGTTCTCTCGCAAAGCTTGGAAGATGATGCGAAGATGCTCCACATGCTCCTCCATAGAATTACTGTAGATCACGATGTCATCCAGGTAGACTACCACGAACTGATCAAGGTACGGATGGAAAATCCTGTTCATCAAAGTGCAAAACGTCGCTGGAGCATTTGTTAAGCCGAATGGCATGACCAACCACTCATAGGACCCATAGCGAGTGATGCACGTCGTCTTTGGCTCATCCCCTTCAGCAATGCAGACTTGGTAATAGCCCTTTTGCAAGTCCATCTTGGAATAGATCTTCGCACTCCCCATCCGGTCGAACAAGTCAGCAATCAACGGAATAGGGTATTTGTTCTTCACGGTTACCTTGTTGAGTGCGCGATAGTCCACACACATCCGCAAGGACCCATCCTTCTTCTTCTGGAACAGCACCGGTGCCCCATACGGTGCTTTTGACGGTCGGATCTTCCCCGTGTCAAGTAGCTCCTTCAACTGCTTGCGAAGCTCTTCACACTCTGGTGGAGCCATGCGATATGCCGCTATTGCTGGTGGTTTCGCCCCTTGCTCCAACACGATCTCGTGATCCACCTCCCTCCGAGGTGGTAGCTTGTTCGGCAGCTCCGCTGGCATCACATCTTGATTCTCCTTCAAGACTTGCTCCACCAAAGGATGTACCTCCTCATCCTCCGCTGCCGCTGCTTCCTCTTTCAAGGTGGCTAAGTAAGTCACCTCGCCTTTCTTCATGCCTTTGGCTATTTGCATAGCCGATAGCTGCTTCTCCTTTGTTGGTGGCCCTTCCACCGCCGAGATCATGCACGGATACCCTTCCTCCATGATGCACATAGATCTGCAGAATGGCATCGCAATAGCACACACCTTCACAAAGAAATCCATGTCAAGCACGACTTGGAAGTCATCCATCGGAGCAATGGAGAAATCGACTTGGCCCTTCCAAGTTCCTATCTACAACTCCACTCCGCGTGAAGCGCCTTGCAGCGGTCTCGCCACTCCATTCACCGTCTTCAACCAGTCGTCACCCTTGGAGACATGAAGACCAAGCCTCTTTGCCTCCTGCTCAGTCATGAAGTTGTGCGTCGCTCCCGTATCAAGCAATGCCTTTGTAACTTTCCCATTTGCTTTCACCTCGACAAACATCAACCCTTTCGCCGCTGGAGAGGGTTTGACGTTCAAAGCATTCAATAATTGCAATGAACCCATTTGTGCGGACGTACCTTCCTCTGTCGCCGCAGCATCGCCTTCAGCCATTGCTGAAAGCATTCCCACTTTTGGACAACTGCTCATTGCGTGCGGTCCCTTGCATAAGAAGCATCCTCCCTTTGGAACGAAGGTCTTCTTCTTCTCTTCATAGTCCTTCCTTGCATCCTGTCGCTGGAAGTTGGGCTTCTTGAAGTCCCGCTTCTCTCCCCCACCTTTTCCATGATCACCCTTATCCTTCTTTGGCTTTGCCGTATCCGGGTGTCGTTGGAATTCGACAAGGGACTCCGCTGCAGCAATTGCTTCATCCAGGGTCTTGACATCTCGCCGCTGCAACTCCTGCCTAGCCCAATGTTGAAGACCTTCCACGAAGAAGAAAAGGAGATCTTCATCCGACATATTGGGAATTTGCAGCATAATGGTATTGAATTCCTTGACATACTCCGCAATGCTTCTCACATGCTTCAATTCCCTTAACTTCTTCTTTGCTTCGTAGATGACATTTTCCGGATAGAAATGTCGCTTGAGTTCACGCTTGAACTCATCCCAAGTATCAATGCGGTACAAGCCCTTCTCGATGTCACCCTGCTTCCTTCGCCACCAAAGTAAAGCAACATCTATCAAATAATAAGAAGCTTGTTTTACCTTGATTGCCTGATCCTCAACACCGTATCCCTTGAAGTACTGCTCCATCTGCCAAATGAAGTTCTCCACTTCTTTGGCATCGCGCTTGCCTCCAAACGCCTTGGGCTTTGGAACCTCCATCCTCGGGTTGCCAATCGCCACATTGCCTCCGCCGTTAGCCACTGCTCGTCGGCAAAGAGTTACCTCCTCCCGCATTTCATCAAAGCCGGTCCGCATCGCTTAGATGGCCTCCTCCATCTTAGCAAGGCGTACTTCCAATGTCGGTTGAGCATCAAGCCAAGTCTGTGTAGACTCCTTGATGGACTCGAATTCTTCAAGGACATGAGTTTCAAGAGTTTCAAAGTTACCTTCCACCCTTTCCACTCGATTTGCCAGCAACATGAGGGTCTGATCCATCGAAGTTCCTTCTCGCGGCCTGCTATGATCCCTCTTATTCCCGTGACCTTGGGTTCCACGACTTCCCAATCGTCAACAACACTCGAGTTGTTTCCCTCGTTCACCATTGCAGCACCACACGATCAACCTGCCTCTGATACCAACTGTTACGGACTAGTCTCATTGACCACGTCGCGCACGGCCTTAGCTCATCTTGCCACCACTTGCGGCTAGCTAAGTCAGCCTCACTCAAGAGAACGGTGGTGGGAATGCAACGAAAACTAGAACACAAGAGCACAAGAGAGTAAGAGAGAGCAAGAAAGCAAGAGAACTTAAATGCTATTCCAAAACTTGGTGATTTACAAATGAGGGGGCCTCCTCCTTATATAGAGCCCCAAAGAATTTCCCTCCAAAAGTTGGAAGGATCTAGAATATAGCCTACTCTAGAATCTTCTATACACTTCTATTATGTACAAGCATCCTGAATCATCTAGAACGTTCCCGAGAGATCATCATAGACTTCTCTCCAACCTTCCCTCTAGAATTCACTAGAATCCTCCATGGGCTTAACCCCATCCAGTCATGATCGAGCCATCCGAGCGAGTTCGTGACAACAGGCTCTGTTTGGAGCGCCGCTGGAGCTCCGGTAACGGAGCAACCACCACCATACGACAAAAAAACAAACGGCAGATGTGCGAGTCCTGTGCGACTGCTTACGCCTGCACTCTGCGAAACGTTGTAAATCCCCTGTTCCGTGCCGCCGCTCCCCCATTCCAAATTCCGGTGACATTTGCTGGGTTTCCAGCGGGCGTCACCCTACCAAACAGAGCCTCAAAAGCGGGTCTGTCTCGAGCCCAATTCAAAACAAAATATGCTCCGACCCACAAGCCCGACCCACAAGCCCGACCCACAGGCCAAACCCATTCATCGTCTGGTGCAGCCACCATCCTCCCGCGTATAGAACTGCTCGTTGTTTGAAAACTAAGAACGCACGACGACCAAAATTTACACCCAAATTGAACCACCCAGGCCACCTGTTCCTTCTCCCAGTCTCCCTACAGCCAAATTTACGTCAAAGCGCCACGTAGTTCGAGTCACTCAAGGATCTGACCTTTTATTCCGGAAAAGGGCGGTAACGTACACCGCGAACGCGATTCGCCATTAATGGCAGCGGGAGTCCCAGTGGACCAGCTGCGGTGTTTCCACCGTTAGGAAGGCAACGGCGCCACCTTCTTGAAAAAGCCACAGCTCCATCCCCTCTTCCCGTCCTTCACCTACTAACCCTTCAGGGAATCTCTCTCTCCCTCTCTCTCTCCCCATTCTCAAAACCTCATCCCCTTTCACCGTCCTCCTCTCGGAGAGGTCACCGCGGTTCATTGCTTTCAATCAAGGCTGCTCCAGAGTCCAGTCTGTAAGTTGAAGAAGCCCTACTACATTTCAGCTTTTCTTTAGCTTCTCTGTTGCATCGCCTCGGTTCTTCCGCGCGGTATCGAGATATCTTCTTCGTTTCACTGTTTCCCGCTCTTTAGCGAGAGAATCACAGCAGTTTCTATGGGTGTAGGGTTTTTGAAATGCAATGCGGAGACAAATATTGTCCGATGACTCCGATTGCCATTATTGAAGCTCCTTAGGATGACGCATGTTCATGTGTATGAAATCAATTCGAGATTATTGGATTAGTTTATCTTGAAAGATCTTAAAAAGAGAAATATCTTCCACGCGTGATTACAGGGTCGGTTGTTCTCTAGTTGCAGAGCATTTCTGAATATAAAATTGTTCTTGATCTTGCTCTCCATGCGGACCTAATCTAGAACTTCCTCACTCAGATTTTGGGCTTCAGTCTACTCCATCGACTATCTTTTACATCCATGAAATCTATTTTTAATGGGATTAGTGAAATGGTTTGAATGCTTGTTCTCCTGTACCATTGCTGTATCCCTGAGAAGATGACTGGCTTTTGCAAGAAAAAAGAGTAAAATTATCTTTCTAAATCATATTTATGGGGGTTGCATTGCATAGTATTCTTGTTGACATTTGTGGTAGTTTGATGTCAGTCCTGATTTGATTTTTTTAACTTTTCCTTTTATTTATGATTATTTATTATAGTACCACCTTTAAAATCTTTTTTCTAAAAGAAACTTGTATGTGATCACCTTCTTTTTTCTTATGTTCTTCTATAACAAGTAAATGAACTTTTGTTGGCTGCCATTTTTACCATTGCTGCATTTACTGCTCCCAGAGCATGCTACTTCAGGATGGCTAGAAATTAATTCAACCAATATCTTATTTATCTGCCCTTTGTTTCCTTGAGTCAGAAGGAAGTCATGATTTTAAACTTCAAATATATTCTTATGGGATGATTGCTTACTTCATATAATGTTGCTTGATGTCATGATCTTCTGTTATGGTCACAAATTGTTCTTAATATATGCTAAAATACTAACATTTCTTTGCATGTTTCCTATTTTTATAGTAGCAGAATGAGTGGCCAACAGGAAGGGATTTGTCTCATTTGCATGGAGGAAATGGACTTGACTGATCAGGAATTGCAACCTTGCATTTGTGGATATAAGGTGCAAATCATGTGTATTTTCCTCGAGATCGTAGCTTTACGGCATAGTTAATCTGGCACATTAGTAGATTTTTGTTAGCCTAGGAATCCTTCTGTATATGGAATTATAATGCTGGATGCAATTTTTTCCCATTCCATAGCTTGAGATGCCATCAGAAGATAGCATATTTTTTTGGGAATAGCACACACATTTTTAGCTTCCCTAGGTTGACTATGATTTATGATTTTATTTGAACCTTTTATATCATGGCTTGTTTGTGATGTAGCGTAGGTTACGTGTGTGTGTGAATACTAGAATGCAACCATAATGCAATTGGCGGGAGGATAACTCGATTCTTCTTAACTGCCAATTGTGACACGCATGCAATGAACGACGGTGAATTGAAACAAAACAATAATACACTCTCAGAGTAAAGGGAGGTTGTTGTAGGGAGAAGCCCGATGGATCATGGGTGGCCGGAGGCTGTCCGGAGGTGGAGGACGGAGAATTGGTTATTGGAATCAAAGTACTAGAGGCGGGGGGAATTGGAATGTAGGCTGGCTTGAGAGTGTCTGGGGCTGGGGGGGCGTGCTTTTGGAGGGGGAGAATTTATGGATCAGGATTGGTTTAGGCCGGGCTGTTTCAGGGGGGTGGAGGGACCTTTGATGTTGGAGGGGCAAACGATTTTCTGGGTGGAGGTGAGAAAAAACTCGTAACCTGGACGAAATAGTCTATCGATCAAATTATAAGCGATGATTGATTGTAGGCTGTAGGAACAGAGCCTGAATTTGCTGGAGGCAATATAAGAGGGGCGTGGATTGGTGGTAGGGATTCATAGATGGGTTTTGGAGAGGGGAAACACCGACTATGAATGGAGGATACAAAAGAGATGTAAGAAAATACCTATGAGTCGTCACCTAGGGTCTTACAAAGTTGTCATTATGAGAGGATCTTTGGATTTCGGGGATGTTTCTTCTCGAAAACCAATAATGAGCTTGGTGGCTGCCTCCCTTGCTCTTATTTTTAATAAAACAATATTGGGGCACCCTCACATCTATGATTATGGTTGGTCGTTGTTGGATATGGTGGCCAACCTTAAAGGAGGGGGGGGGGTGAATAAAGTTTGAATTAAAATTCAGAATTAAAAGAATTTCAGCAGGTCAACTTGTTCTGGAAACTACTGCGGAGCGGTAGGCTACTATCGCACGGCGGTAGGTCACAAAAAACACAAGTTTGGCAGGGCAACCTGTTCCGGAAGCTATCGCGGGGCGATAAACTACTACCGCGCAGTGGTAGATCACAGAACCACTTCTTTGTGAAACTTTGTTTTCTGAATTTCCATACCCCTTAGAACCCTAGCAACATGCAACTACGAATTCAAAATGAAATAAAAGAATTTTAATTTTATTCAAAACTAAAAGGTGGTTTACAAAAATACAACTAGATCTCCATGACGTCGGAGATCAGAGGCGATGAAAAACAAAACAATTCTCTCTTAGTTTTTATGCCGACTCTTCTCTAGGACCGATTGACTCTCTCTTCTTCACAAGAAGATTGACGAACCGACTCCTCACCTTCCTCCCCGAAAGGGTCTTAGAGCCCACTGGATTTCACAGATCCAGACGTCCTCCCGGGATGATTTTCACAGATTCCTCTCAGAAATCCGACGGCCTCCAAGGCCGATTTCTCACGAACTTCTCCCAAGAATTCGACGTCCACACCGGACGATTTCTCTGCACAAAATACAAAAAGGTTAAAAAATGCATGAATAAGAGAAAACTACTCTCTAACTAGAACCCTTGATGTTGATGTTGATTTGCTTGCAAATGTTCGATCTTGTGGCTTGAAAGTCTTCCTCTTTGATGTCCTTCAGATTCGTGAAGGTCTGCCCTTGATGAGAGTTTTTCGTAGCGAGAATCCTCCACGTGAATATTAGGAAAAAGACTTCTTAATCATCATGTTGGTAGCCTTCAATCCTTATGCATGAATTTCTTTTGATCTCCTCTGAAGAACTCTCCTCCGAAATGAGTTGGGAAGACCCCTTCCTTCCCTTTAGAAGGCTAGAGCGAACTCCCCTTTCAAATTTTGTGAAAAACCGTCTCCTGAAACTCAATTTCGGGTTGTTTTAAATAGAGAAAGTTGTGCCGGGAGCTACCGTGCGGCGATAGCGTAGCGGTAGCTCGCAGTCTTCAAATTCCTTCCATTTCTTCTTTTCAATTTCGTAAATTTTGCCTTCATCTTTAGAAATAAAATATTCCCCATGAAAATAAGATGTATTCTTGCCTTCCAAATGATATTTGATGCTCCTCTTGGTTTTTCATTCAAATCATGATATATATTTGAAGTTTCCTAAAGTTACCGCGAGGCGATAACTTTGTATGTGTTGTACCGTCAGAGCTCTTTTCTTTTCTGCTCCTCAATCAGCTGAAGATTTGCGGGCTTTTATAGTCATTTTAAATAAGCTACCGCAGGCGGTAACGCTAGCGCCTGACGGTAGGTTTTTTTCACGTGGTGCCGCCACCTGACTAGCAAATTTAGAACAATATTCAAAAATATTTTCGCCGCTTTTGGATACCGTGGCGCGGTAAGGCTAGCACCCTGCGGTAGCTGTTTCTCCTTGATGCAGTCGAATTGGCTAGCGCCCAGCGGTAGGGCTAGCGTCCAACAGTAGGTCAAAGAGAGACATGATTGCGCGCTCACTTTAATCCCCCATCTCTAGCGCCGACGGTAGAGCTAACGTCCGACTGTAGGTCACAGAAAGTGAAACCATGGTGGTTTCATACTCTTAAGCTTGCATACTATAAACACACAACAAACGTGATCAAATACACAGTGAGATTTGTTATTTTCAAACCAAGAGATGCAGAACGCATGTTCCAACAGTCGTGATTGTTAAGTACCAGATCTCACTAAATAATGATTGAAAATAATAAAGAAATATATGAAAAAAATATGTAAACACAAGTCTGGACGCATTCACAGATGATGATCATCGATTTAGAGATACTGAATATGTCAGGTGGCCAATCAGTCCTGAACACGCCCAAAAATCGTGCTCCACACCGCGGGTCCGTGTCTTCGACCTCCTCATTCTCTTTGACTTGAAAGAATCCATCTTTTGCTGAATAGAGATCAAAATCTTTTAATGCATGTTGGGTAAAATCGATGTGGTCCATCAGAGGTCGTCCATGTATCGTCGAAATCAGAGCATCCTCTACAATGACACCCAAGAGTTTGTCCATCATCTGCGGCCATGCACTCACGGGCCATAATATTAATAATGCTCTCAAAAGTCAAATGATGTGCTGGTATTTTCGATGCAATTGCAGGTGTAGACAACGAAGCCATAAACGGCTGTCCCAAAGACTGGTGAGGCTCAAAAGTGGGCTGGGTGTGGGGCTGATGCCTGATGGTGTGGTGTAGGCCTAGGGAGGTCTCCACGATATGGGTCTATATACTTGTGAGGCTCATTGCATGGAGTCTTGTCCTTAATATTAAATATAGGATGAATATCCATACTTTAGGGATATCAAGCTCGTAGGCATGTTCTCCGACCCTTCTCATGATTTTGTAGGGATCCATTCACTTGACGCTTAAATTTTTAGCAGGCCCGATGGAGCCACTCCCCGTGAATTCTCACCACAACATGCTCGTCTTTATGAAATACCTGTTTTCGCCCTGGTTATTTATATGAGATTTATAAGATTCATTTCCAGTATTGATCCCCCATATCGACTCATATGACCAATGCAAATGACAAACAAGTCACTCAACAGACTCGTGCAAATGAAGCGCAACAGACATGCCACTCTCTAGAGGAAATCTGACAACGAATTGAATACCTCTAAAATGGGGTGGCTTATTAGGAGGCTATTTGGGCGACGTGTAGAAATACTCATCGTGCGATGAGTATCCAAATGACAACATGATACATCAACACTCAAATAAGAGCTTATGAGGCTCCAAATGCCTTTAGGGGGACGTGATGTGTCAGGGGGCTCACCAGGAGGTATGCATGAAAATTCGTCGCTAGTACGATCATTACCTGAGTGAATACCAAAGATACCGACGATATTAGGTGGCTATAGAGTGTGCCGAGTGTTGAAAATTAAGGGTTATACACCGAGTTCCTTTAATAAAAAAAACTCACTTGGTGGGTCAACATGCAGTGTGTCCAAGAGCTCATTAAGAGTGTGATAGGTCATATGACACTCTCGAAACATCGAGATTAATCTCAAGTGTATTTAAAGAAAACTCTACGTACTCGATGCTAAGCTCAGGATCTGCTCTCTGGTGCAAGATCGGAGATGAGAATTGAAATGGTGTCAATGATTTAGTACTCATAAACAAATCACTCGTCTTAATCTCACCCTTATATGAAAAGATTGGTTCATCGGATGGCTCATCAGAGGACTCGTCAAAGAATCCATCAATAGGATCATGATCCTCCATTTGAGTATCATCGTAAGGGGTAGTGATGTAGGACAACGTATAGGGTTTGCGCGCCTGTCGGCTATTTTTAGGAAACCCTAAATGCATGCAGTGAATAATTGAATTTTTTTTAGCGGGCATTGCGTAAACTTTAAGAAATGAAGCAACTAGATTTTTAAAGCACAAAATCACTATTTTGTTTAAAAATAAATTTTCTTAAAAATTGTTCATTTTCTAAATTCGGGAAGGAAGCTCGCAACTCTCGTTCCGTTCCCCTTGTCGTAGCGAAACGGAAATCTTGAACTCCAAATACGTTTCCGTTTGGAGTTTTCGACGTAGCGTTCGCTGACAAAACTCCGGCGAAAACCCAGCAAAGAGTTTATTATCCTACGAGAAAATATAGAGACACACACAAATGAAGAGATAGAAACAATTACCCACGGAAAGAGGCGTCTTTCCGTATTCGAAGTTGATGACAATCACGCGAGGAACTCCTCGTCACATTCGATTTCCACTCCGAGGTCGGCCGCTATCGCACACGGGCACCAAAGAGAAATTTCGCTCCCTCTCACACGAAAGTGGTTCCACGAAATCTCAAACACTCTAGAGAAGTCACAAACCTAACAAACCTAAAATTCACTCGCTCTCACACAAGTGGCTCCACGAATTCTCTAACACACAGACTAAAGTTTACTCACCCTCACACTCAGTGGATCCACGAAATCTCTAAGCACTCTAACTAATTTAACCTCGCTATTGTTCACGGAATAGTAGCCAAACAAGGCAACTAACAGTTCTCCTCTGTAAAGAGAGGCCTCAAACCTTGTATATACTTCTTGAATGAATAGTTACAAGTATGAATACACTTATATAGGAGAAGAATGAGAAGAGAAATCCTAAATACAAGATGTGAGACTAATACATGGAGAGAGAAAAGAGAGAAAACATGGGCCCTTAATTGGGCTTTTCTAACACTCCCCCGCAAGCTGGAGCGTACAAGTCGTAGGCACCAAGCTTGGATAAAAACTGATAGTATAGAGGCCTGGAGAGAGCTTTTGTCAGGATATCCGCAACTTGATCTTTAGCAGGAACATGCTCCAAATCTATCTTCTTTGACTGTACCTTTTCTCGGATAAAGTGACAATCAATTTCGATATGCTTTGTGCGTTCGTGAAACATCGGGTTCTTGGCAATATGTATTGCTGCTTGATTGTCACAAAATAAGGTAGCCGGTGATGAGAGACGAACACCCAAGTCTCCCAGAAGGCTCTCAAGCCAGGTTAGCTCGGAAGCAACCGCAGCCATAGCTCGGTACTCGGCTTCAGCAGAAGAGCATGCAACCACGGATTGTTTCTTGCTACGCCATGTTATGAGATGACCACCAAAGTAAGTGCAGAACCCCGTAGTGGAGCGCCTATCATCGATAGATCCTGCGTAGTCAGCGTCAGAGTAAGCGACGAGTGATAGAGATGTGGATGGCTTATACACAAGTCCTTGTCCGGGGGCGATCTTGAGATATCGAAGGATGCACTCGACTGCTTGAAGATGAGATGTCCGAGGAGCGTGCATGAACCGACTTACAACTCCTACAGCAAACGAGATGTCTGGTCGAGTCACTGTAAGGTAGATCAGCTTCCCAACCAAACGTTTGTAATATTCCGGATTTGTAAGCAGCTTGTCAGAGTCAGAACTATGGGCCGAGAGCTTGTGATTTGCGTCCATAGGAGTCTCCGCAGGTTTGCACCCAGAATAACCTGCATCATGAAGGAGGTCCATACAGTACTTTCTTTGAGATAACACAAGACCATCAGAGCGTCGTGCGACCTCGAGCCCAAGAAAGTACCGAAGGTTGCCCAGATATTTAGTCTGAAAGGCGGAATTTAACTGTTCATTGATCTGTTGTATTCCTGTCGTGTCTTTGCCAGTAATTAGGATATCGTCAACGTAGACCAGAAGAATCACAGTCCCGGTTGACCGGTGGCAGGTGGAGAGAGAAAAATCAGCCGAGCTTCGAGTGAAGCCACTAGCACAGACCACCTTACTGAATTTTTCAAATCACGCACGCGGAGACTGTTTGAGACCATAAATGGATTTCCGAAGGTGACATACCAAAGACTCCCCCGTGGTCTCAAACCCGGGAGGTTGCTGCATATAAACTGTCTCCTGCAAATCACCGTTGAGGAAGACATTCTTAATATCCAACTGATAAAGCGGCCAGTGACAATGAACGACCAAGGAAAGGAGAACGCGGACCGTGTTCAATTTTGCCACTGGAGAGAAAGTTTCCTCATAATCAATGCCATGTTGCTGAGTAAAGCCCCGGGCTACGAGGCGAGCCTTCATACGGTCAACAATGCCATCCGCCGCATGCTTGACAACAAAGACCCATTTGCAGCTCACAGAGGTATGACCAGTAGGAAGAGGGACCAGATCCCAGGTCTGGTTAGCCCAAAGAGCCCGCATTTCATCTTCCATAGCTGCCCGCCACCCTGGATGTGTAAGTGCCTCCTGCACAGAGTTAGGAATAGAAATAGAGGAAAGAGAGGTGACAAAGGCGTAGAGAGGTGGTGTCAGCCGATGGAGAGAGACGTAGTTGGCCAAGGGATGAACAGTAGAGACGGGAGCCGGATCTGCCGTAGCCGAGGTATCGCTGGTAGCGGGGAGTTGGTTCACGGGAGTATCCCTGGATGGACGTCGAGAGTAGACCCGAATGAATGGTGGAGGAACCCGAGGAAGAGCTGGTTGAGAGGAGGAAGAAGAGGGTAGAGATGATGACGTGACTGGTACGGCAGGCCGGGGAAGAGTTGGAGCAGAAGACGAGGTGGGGCAAGGTACGTGGAAGGGCTGGTGTTCGCAGAAGGTGACATCTGCAGAAATAACCAGTCGACCATCAGAAGGAGAGTAGCAGACATATCCCTTTTGAGTCCGGGAGTAGCCAACAAACATATACTTGACAGCCCGAGGGGCAAGCTTGTCGGAAGGAGGGCCAAGATGGTGGACATAGCACACACACCCGAAGACCCGTGGTGTGAGAGAGGTGTGGTTAGTGGAGGGATAGAGCAATTGGAGCGGTGAGGCAAAAATTAGCACAGATGAGGGGAGGCGGTTAATAAGATGACAAGCTGTGGAAACGGCAAAATTCCAATATTCGACCGGAACCTGCTTTTGGAACATAATGGAGCGGGCAACATCGAGAAGATGACGATTTTTCCGTTCGGCGACCCCGTTTTTTTGAGGGGTATAGGCACATGAAGTTTGATGGATGATACCGAACTCGGTGCAAAGAGTAGAGAAGGCACGCCCGGTATATTCGCGAGCATTATCGGTGCGGATGACTTGGAGGGGGGTGGCGAATTGCGTACGCATCTCAGTCAAAAAGGCACGAAACACAGAAGGAAGTTCAATACGATCATGTAGTAAATAAAGCCATGTAGTACGCGAGTAGTCATCAATAAAGGTGAGAAAATAACGATAACCAAAAATACTGGGGACACGATAAGGACCCCATACATCAGAGTGAACTAAAGAGAGAGGAGTACTACTCCTGGTACAAGCAGGGGGAAAGGAAGAACGATGTTGTTTGCCGTAGATACAAGATTCACAAGAGAACTCCTGCAGAGGTACATCAGGAAGAGCCCGCTTGAGAATCGGTAGGGGGGCATGCCCAAGGCGGCGATGCCAATCAACCGTGGAGATAGCAGAGAGAGCAGATAGAGTAGTAGGTGGGATGTCCAAGATATAAAGCCCGTTCAACAGCCGCCCCTTACCAGTGGTACTCCGGGTGCGACGATCTGCATAAGAAAAGAGGAAGGTGAAAAAGTTATGCAACAGTCAAGGTCGTGGGTGAGACGACTAACAAAAAGTAAATTGAAAGGGGATCCCGGAACATTAAGAACCGAGGAAAGAGAGAGAGTCGGAGTAAGTTGAAGCGCAGCGGTGCCAGAGACAGGAAGTGTATCACCGTTGGCCACAGTGATGCAAAGGGGATGAGGCGTCCGTTGGTACTTGGTGGGCTTTTGGGAGGTAATATGGTGAGTAGCCCCGGAATCAACGATCCAACAGGGACTATGAGAGAGACAGGTTATACCTTCCGCAGAAAAGGACGCAACGGAGCCGGAGGAGCAACTGAGGGCACCTTGAAGCTGTTGGAGTTGGGTACGAAGCTCATCGATATCTTGGCGGGTAGTGGAGGCCAGATCGGGGGCAGAAGGCCCAGTGGGAGTAGGGGCAGCAGAGGTAGTAGCAGTAAGGTGAGGAGGCAGGCCATGCTTGCGGTAACAAGTAGCTTCGAGATGATTATCGCGTCACAGTAAGTGCATTTCATAGAAGAACGACCACCACGTCCTCGTCCCCGAGACGGCGGCCGGCCCCCCCGAGTGGAAGATCCACGAGTAGGAGGGTTCGGAAGGAGAGGTTGCTGAAGAAGAGCGGGGGCAAAATCATGAGGAGCCTCAGAAGGAGGCGTGACCTTGAGCAGCATGAAACATACATCAGACAGGGATGGAGTTGTGGCGGATGATAGGATCTGCGCGCGAACACTATGCAGGTGGGGAGGAACACGAGACATCATCATGGCGATGACGACAGCTTCTTTCTGGTTCCGTTGAATGGCGAGATCAGTAGTGGGAGGCTGATGTTGAATCCAAGCCTCGGCCAAACTCTTTGCTTTAGCCACAAAGGAGAGCATATCGCCAGGAGCACCGGGGGCAAGATTCTGAAGATCGGAAATGATATCATAGAGGTGTTGTAGGCTGTCATGCCCGGAGTAAAAAGAGTGTAGCTCCTCCCACATGGTCTTGGCCGTGTCATGATACATGGCCATTCGGTAGGGCTCGGTGTCCATGGAGTTGAGAAGCCAGGACTGGACCCGACCATCGTCGCGAAGCCAGTCATTGGAGGGAGCAGTCGGAGCGGCCCGAGTCAAGTGGTGAAGAAGACCCTTCGTCTGCAGAACACGGCGAACCGAGTGAACCCATTCAGCAAAGTTCCTTTTTCCAGTGAGGGAGATAGTCGTAATCCGTAATTCGTCACGAAGTTCGGAAGCCGAGGCAGCCGCACGGGCTGGCGGAGCAGAAGTAGCAACAGAAGTATCCGAAGCCATGCGCGGCCAGCAGAAGAGGCAGGGCAGTTAGAAGAGCGAGAAGCAAGGGTGAAGGACAACAGCGGATAGGCGAGGCCGCAACGATGAGCGAGAAGCAGGGCGCGGCGAACAGAAGAGGCAAGTTGCCACGAGCAGCGGTTAGCGAGCAGGGAGAGACTGCGGCGGAGAGAGAGACCGCGCGGAAGTTGCCGCAAGCCGCAGCGGAGAAGGTGAGATATCACCGAGTAGAAAAGAAGGGCAGGTCGCGTCGAGCAGGAGAGCAGGTCGCGGCGAGCAGGAGACAGGTCGCGACGAGCAGGTCGCGACGAACAGGAGGTAGGTCGCGTCGAGCAGGAGAGCAGGTCGCGGCGAGCAGGTCGCGGCGAGCAGGAGACAGGTCGCTGCGAGCAGGTCGCGGCGAACAGGAGGCAGGTCGCGGCGAGCTGCGATCAGCGAGCAGGAAGAGGCCACGAGTAGAGAACTCGAGCGGTCACAAGAGGAATCCGCGAGTAGAGAACTCGAGCGGTCACAAGAGGAATCCGCGAGTAGAGAACTCGAGCTGATTAGGCAGAGAGAGGAGGCCGCGAGTAGGAAAGAGAGAGCCCGCAGCGGACAGCAGAAAGGAGAGGTCGCAGCGGACAGAAAGAGCCCGCACGGGTAGAGAAGGAAAGGAGAAGGTGGACCCACGTGAGAGAGGATTATAAAAGGAGGGGGGGGAGGAGGAGGTGGAAGCCACGAGAGAGGCAGAGGTTGAGGCGGATAGAAAAAGGAGGCCGCAAGAGTCCGCGGCTAAGGGAAGCCGCGCGGACAGGGAAGGAAGAGAGGCGGGTAGAAATTTGCTAGGCCGGATACCCAAGGAGGAGACCGGTTGCCTCTGATACCATGTAAAGAGAGGCCTCAAACCTTGTATATACTTCTTGAATGAATAGTTACAAGTATAAATATACTTATATAGGAGAAGAATGAGAAGAGAAATCCTAAATACAAGATGTGGGACTAATACATGGAGAGAGAAAAGAGAGAAAACATGGGCCCTTAATTGGGCTTTTCTAACATCCTCAATCCCAAACATCTAAATCCTAATCACAGGAAACACAAAACGCAAGCAACATTCACTCAATCTCAAAATATTCACTCAATCTCAAAATATTCACTCAATCTCAAAATATTCACTCAATCTCAAAATATTCATCAATCTCCAATTTCATCATTCATCAATAACAACATGCCTTGCTGGAAATCAAAGCATAGTAGGTAATATTCACTCACGGGTTCACTAACAGCACCTACTGGAAACCTAATTACTAATAACTGTTCACTTTCCCTTTCCTTGGACAACTTACAGCAAGCACTGTAGCAATAGATTTCAACATTCGATGTCAATCGACTACTGCCACTAAACAAGAAATAAAAACGGGAATCAAAGGAACAAACAAACAAAGCAATAGTACTCTATCTCATGACACTCTTATAGAAATCGCCAACAACACTCAAGCATTCAACAAGTTCTTCATCAAAATCATTCTACCATAAAATACAAATCACATCCCGTTTTATAGGGTTACAAACAGAGAGAAAAAGAAAAAAAATTAGAAAACTTGCCACGGAAGACGCGGCCATGGCGGAAACGGGCTAAGAGGCGTGGCTGGCAGTTGGAGCTCAGGCGTCGTGGTCGTGGCCAGTAGTTGCGGGGATCGTGACCGGTAGTTGGAACTCTGGAGGTAGTGTCGTGGTCGTGCAGGAGCTTCTGCCATTTTTGGGCTTCCTGCGGCTCTGGATCGCGTGGAGGATGAGCGGCGCTGGACCGGGAGGACGCACAATGGGATAATCGGGGCTGGACTCCTTTAAACTAAACTTTCTTATATATACGTGTATATATATAACTGTATATATATATAAAATAAAATTTAAAATGTTTATATATATATATTTTATATATATATATATATATATATATATATATATATATATATATTTCGCAAAACACACAAAAATAATTTACGATAAATTACAAAATAACACAACGCGATATGCAAGACTTAAGGTCGATAAAGGTCCGGTTGGGTGCGACGTCGTACGCTTTTGCGACGACCTGATCTGGGCTGGTCTCCACCAGGTAGTGTCCCCATAAATGAGTGAGGCAGCCACTACGAGATCAACATTAAGCTTTTGACTCTCGATTGTAATGTGGCTCTGGAGAATGACAGGGAAGAGTGGGAAGATCCCATACTAAAGAGTGGATCAATAGGTAGAATGTCGAGGAATGAGTCTTTAGTCAAAGGAGTAACTAGGTCTAAATGAAGTGTAGGGGATGGATATATCATCACAGTGTCATTGTGTCGTTCGTCCTCACTCCCGTGGCTATACTCACTAGTCTTATTAATGTTGCTCTCTATCTGCAACGTAAGGTCATAATCAGATTCAACTTCAAAATCAAGTGAGCACCGAGTCTCATCAAGATGAGGTATATCGCTGTCAGGTGTCGGCCGCCTCGTTCCTGTGGGAGCACTACCAGACAGTCAGACACATTAGTGACTTGACCTAAATTCCGAGATCTTATCTTATTGGTTCCTTTAAAGGCAGTTTTAAGCTATGTTGCACCAACATCGACACGAGACACACGATACGACACGACACACGACTCGTCAATTCTCAAAAAATACCATATTCCGACATGCCGGGACACGTATATTAAATATTCATTTTTTATAATTATGAAAATTTTAAAACATTTAACAAAAAATAAAAAAAATAACAATTAACAAATATTAAAATAAATTAAGTCATGTTTAAATATAACTCATCAAATATTAAAATGCAAAACTTAACAAGTGATCAAAAAATGATAGAACATTAACACATTACCATTATATGTCATCAGTAAAAATAATGGATTATCAAGCAAACTTTTTTTCCCACTTTCAATCTTCCTTTTTCTAGAGAAAATATCTATGCCACTAGTAGATACACTTTCACTACTTGAAATGCTAGAAGGGGGTAAATGCACTTCCAAGACAAATTGCCACCCGCCTTACTATGAGTAGCTAACTTAAGAACACGTGTCCGATTGAGCGGGACACGCGAGTCCCGCGTGAGCCAGCGTGACGGATTTTCGACTTGAGTGTCAGACTCTCCGACACTGACACGCTGAGCATTTTGAAGTGTCGATGCTTCATAGGCTTTAAGACGATCAAATTGAGCATCAATGTGATTAAATCATTCAAGAAGCAATCACTGGAATTCGAATTCCAACTCTCTATTTCTGGAACACTCGGATGATATCTACACGTGATGTTATCCCGATGATGGTGACCTCTATAGGGCTTTTGATATTCATTTGAATGTTCGTCTTTGTTGGAGTATTTGAACGTTTTTCCTTGTATTTCCTTGTACTTTTCTCACTCTTATTATATTAAGGAGTGTAGCCTAAATGAAATTATTCACATTTTCTGATTTCCAACATGGTATCAAAGCCACCCTAATCTCCTGTTCCGCTCGTTCGTTCACGTGTTTTGCTCCGCCGACCCGTCGTTCTCCCTTGACTTGCCTCTCTCTCTCAGCCTCTAGCCCGACCCTCTTCTCCCACTCGCCTGCACATCTTCTCCCGCTCGCCCGCGCTTCTCGTCTTGTTCACTGCTTATAAACACCGACGACATGAGGGCTTGAATCCCTTGTTTCTGGCGTCCATTTCTTCTTCTTCTGAAGAGGATGGTTCTTCCTCCTCATTCCTATACCTGATTCGCTTCTTTCCCTTAGTTTCGTTGTCAAAACCTTCTTAGGTTTCTTCTCTTTCTATGAGAAAATCCTAGGTTAGCGTCCCTTCTCCTAACTTCAGCAATCTTGTGATTTTTATTCTTGGATTGCTATGGATGAGAGTGTTAATTCTACAAATACATCCTCCGAACCTCCGGTGATCGTGTTGCATCCACTTCGATTTCTGCTTTGGGATCCGGTCGAACAACCCATGACCACAATACTCCTCATGTGAAGATTTCCGCTGTACCTGTTTATATATGCTTATAATGATATCGGTAATTGTGGCGGACAATAGGGCCGTTACACCTCAAATTACCACCATGGAACTAGATGACACCAACTACCTCCCGTGGGCTCATTCCATCATTCTTGCTCTCAAAAACCGCTGCATGTTTGGATATGTTATTGGCACAACCAGGACACTCACACAAGCATCCACGAATTGATCGCAATGGGAGTCTGAAAACTCCTTGGTGATGTCATAACTACTCAACTATATGCAAGGCTCTATCGCTTGCAATTACCCATTTCTGGACACTGCAATCTATATTTGGAAGAGAGATGAGGTTACATATTCCTATCAAGGGAATGTCGCTCAGATTTTTCAACTACGATGAAGATATTCCTTTTGAGGCAAGACACTCATCACCCCTCTGCCTATCACCTGAAATTTACCCAACTCTATCAATAATATGATCACTTTGATGCGCTCACTCTTGTTTCTCCTGAAGATGAATTGCTTGTTCTGGCTCAAGAAGAACCCAACAAGATATTTGAATTCCTTCGTGGTCGCCATCGTAATTTTGAGCCTATTAATGTTCAGATTATTGGGCGTCCCCCCCGACCGAAGTCTACAATCTTGTGTAGTAAGAATTTGATTGCTGACAAACGTTACTCCCAAACTCTAGCTTGGAGGGCTCAACCCTTGCTACCCAGTTCAACCTTAGTGGCCGTCCTACTCGTGACAATTGCCTAGGGTCAAGCTCACATAGAAGGATCATTTCGCGTGTGATTATTGTGGGAAGGTCCTCCATACTAGGGATACATGCTTCAAGCTTCATGGATTTCCTTCTCCAAGAGGAGGTACTTCCTCTCGTGGAGGCCGTGACTATGGTAATTCTCAAGGCCAACCACCTCCATCACGATCTGCACATCTTTCAGATGCCATGAAAGAAACAACTCACCATGGTTGCCCTGATACTCCTCGAGCTCCCGCTGCCCTTTCTGCTATAGAGATACAAGATTTCTGTCGCTTGATGCATGATCATCCGTCTGAGCTATCTAGTTCATCCTTGCCCTCTTATGCGCATCAGGGGATCCCAGGTGCACATTCTGCTACCACCCTCTCCTCCACCCAATGGATCATTGATTTCGGAGCCATCGATCATATGACTCGCTCTGTTATTGGTTTCGTGTCCTACTTACCTCTGTCTGGTAGAGACAAAGTGAGTCTTGCTGATGAATCTTTTTTCCTTTATTGTTGGAAAAGGATCCATTCCCGCCCTTACCTCATTCTCTCTTATGTTTTTCATGTTCCTAAGTTTACTCGAAATCTTCTTTCTATTAATCACATGACTAACTCTTTGAATTGCTTAGTGTCTTTTTCCCCACTTCTTGTATCTTCCAGGACTTGAAAATTGGAACGCTGATTGGCTCGGGTAGACTGTGCGAAGGCCTCTACGTGTTTGATCCCTCAAGCTCGGCTCCTCCTCCACAAGCTGTTCATGTGTGCCCGTCTTCTGAATGGATTTCTGGCATTGTCTCCTAGGACATCCTTCTATGTCTACATGATACTTTTGTTACCTGCCCGCCCAACTCTTTGTTTAATACTTTTATTTGTGATGCGTGTGAATTTAGTAAGCACAAATATACTTCTCTTACTCATGTCTCCCCTCATAGTGTTACTCTTTTTACTAATTTATACCGATGTTTGAGGCCCTTGCTCAGTTGCTTCTATCTCTGGTTTTCACCGGTTTGTTTCATAAATTATTTTTCTCGTTGCACATGAGTTTACCTGATGAGAAACAAAAAAGACGTGTTTCCACCGCTCAACATGATCTTCTTGATTCCTTGAATACACCAGAATGTCGTCTATGAAGACGATTACAAATCGATCTTATAATTTTCGAAACACTGTTCATTAAATACATAAAGGCGGGCGGGGTATTAGTAAGACTGAACGACATGACTACAAATTCATAGTGCCCGTATCTAGTATTTGAACGTTGCCTTCTGAATATCCACATCCCAAAATTTCAGCTGATGGTAACTCGATTTCAGATCTAAGACTCCTCAAGTTGGTCAAACAAATCATCTATCCTTAGAATAAAATACTTATTCTTAACTGTCAGTTTGTTCAACGCGCGATAGTTAATGCATAATCTCAGACTACCGTCTTTCTTCTATACGAATTAAATTGGTGCATTCCAAAGTGAAGTGCTCGGACGAATACGACCCAAAGCCAGTAACTCCTGCAACTGGATCTTCAACTCAATTAATATTCTGGGAGCCATGCGGTAGGGAGACTTATCCACTGGCGCGGATCCCGATATAAGATTGATTTGACAATCAATATCTATAGTAGGAGGGGAGCCATGTAGCTTTTATGGAAAAACATCTGGAAAATCCCGAACTGCCAAAACTTATAACAAATTATCCTTTGCTTCTACATACATCATTGCTAAAAATGTGGCACAACCATTACTAGTACATCTGACAACCTTGAATGAAGAGATGATAAGTTTGGAGATTCTCTTTATGCCTTGAAAAGTAACAATGGACTGCTTGGGGTCCTTCTTACTGGATTACCTTGCTCTTGTGGCGTTAAAGTCTGACAACAAGTCCATACCCAAAATCAAATCAAATTCCGCAATTTGGAGAAGAGACGCTTCTGCGATAAATTCAGTTTCTCCGAACATCACTGAGACTTTACACTTACGTCTAATCTGCATCAGAGATCCATTTAACATCATGACTTCTAATGACGTTGACTCTGGAGGGATCTCTAAGTCTAGCTTAATCGCAAAGGATTCTGCTATGAAAGAGTGTGAAACACCCATATCAAAGAGAATCTTGGAGGGTATGTTTTGAATCATAAGTATTCCTACATGCTTAAATGCAACACGGGTAAAGTAGTGTCACTAAGGAGGAAGAAAATAAACTGTTTACAGTAAGAACAAACCTGTCACAACATTCTCCTGCTCTTTGGCCTCCCGCTTGTCAAGCTCATACGCTCTTGGCTGCACTAGACCTCGTCCTTGTATTGGTTTCACCTCAGGTCCCATTGGTGCTTTTCCCTTGCCGGTCCTACTTGGACCAACAACCTCGAACTTCGCCTAGAGAAAAGGGCTCACATATGTTAGTTTATGATGAAATTAATTTATATTTAGGCTGATTACAAGCTTAAAATTATTACCTGACTATTGGAGAACCCTTGGCAATATCTAGTTATGTGCCCCGACTACTGATACTTGCAGCATACCCCTGCAACATCTAAACACGCACCCGGATGGTGGTGGTTGCACTTAGAGCAGAGGGGATAATCCTTGATCTTGGCTCCGGGTTGCCCACGTCTCATATCATCAGTCTTCAGTTTCTTGCTCCAGCTCCTCCCCCGATTGTTTTTATTCTGGTGCTACTGCGATGCGTCCTAGGGTCGCTTATTACCTGACTATTGGAGAACCCTTGGCAGTAGCGTGCTATGTGCCCCGACTGTTGACACTTGCAGCATACCCCTGCAGCAACTAACACTCACCCAGATGGTGGCGGTTGCACTTAAAGTAGAGGGGATAATCCTTGATCTTGGCTCCGGGCTATCCACCTCTCCTATCATCAGTCTTCGTTTCTTGCTCTAGCTCCTCCCCTGATTGTTCTATTCTCTTGCTCCTGCGATGCGTCCTAGGGTTGCTTGGTGGTACATAAATTATTTCGCCTTTGCACCCTCTGCTGATCTACTTCCAACCTTCTTGCAATATCTACCAAACTCCTATAGTCGACATTGTCCATGGTCATCAATGGTTGTCTCAGTGAGTCCCGCATTCCATCTACAAACCGGTTACACTTTTTGTCCTCATCTCCTTGCATTATGCTCACATAGCGAGATAAGTGAGTGAGTTCTTGCTCATAAGTCGTGATGGTCCTGTCTCCTTGGATGAGTCTGAGGTAATTATCTTGAAGGATTCAATGCTTAAACAGGGGCACAAACTAGCCTGCAAGTGCCTTGGAGAACTGCTTCCAGGTGAACATATCCGCTGAACGATTTGACACAGGTGTAAGTTACATCAACATTATTAGGGGTGCAACTCGGATCGATTCGATTCGGTTCCACTCAAAACTAGGAACCAACCCATATAGGTTTGGTTCCAAGTTTTTGGAATCGGAATCCACCCACGGTTCTAAAATATAGAACCGTATCCGAACCGAATAGTTCAGTTCGGTTCTCGGTTCTACTCGTAATCATATTTTTATGTTAATAAATATGTTAATTTATAATAACTATAAGAATCTTTAGTAATTAATCATGTTGAGGCTTAATACGTAAATATTTTCCAGAATACACAGACTAAACATGAGAAAAATTACTAAAAAAGCACATGAAAAAACTACTAAACAAAGCACATGTATATAACAAACATCAATGAGAATGAATTTCAAAGAATTTGGATCTGGTAACAATGCTATCAGTTCCCAGTTTAACACCTAAAGAGATCAAACAATCATACAATCAACAATTTTCTATTGCTGATGCATTCTTGTTTGTGTTTTCTTTTATTTAAAATTATTGGTTCGGGTCGGTTCTCGGTTTCCCGACCCCAGGAACCGAGAATCGAACCGAATCGACGGTTCTAGTAATTTTTAGATCCATACCCGAACCATGTAAAATGAGAACCGACCCGAACCGTCAGGTTCGTTTTGATTTCGGTCCGGTTCTCGGTTCTACGGATACTTTTGCACAGACCTAAACATTATGCTAGAAAGATATTGAATTCTAATGGAACGAAACTTAAACTTAGTTTTCTTACCAGCTGGATTGTCCTCTAAGTGTCCGTTCCACCAAAGATTTGCTTCACCATGAGGAGGAAAGCTGTTAGCGGTACTTTCTTGTTCTTTGGGCACTATATCACGTTAAGCAAATCACGTGTCTTTATCAGCCAATCATCTATCTCTATTGGAGTTTCTTCCCCATTGAAATTTGAGGGATGGAGATCTCGAAAGTTTCTTAGGTAGCGTTATATCCCGATCTCCATGGCAGTTGGTGCAGGGAGTGGAGCTGGGACCCCTGTAGGTAATGCGTTACTGAACTCTAAAAGGGCTATTGTTGGCGCGGCTGGCGCATTAGCGTCGTCCAAGACTATCTAAGGAATAGTGTTCTGATGCGAAGGCTCTCCCGTCTCACTGGTACGAGGTGCCTATAATACATAAAGAAAGAAATTATTGATGTATGTGACATAAATGAAAGAATCTATTATGAAGGATATTTCCAAAATCAAGCACAACTAACAACTAGATAGAACTTCATGACTCTAACGCCGAAGGAGTGATTCAACTGGAATCCCAAGGCTCCGTGGATTTTCTGGATCACAGGATTCTAAACCTCTTTGATATTAATTGTAACACCCCAACCCAGTTTAACAATAAATCAGCAGTCCGGCTGAGCCCCGTAATAAGAAGTAAATTAAGCAACAATATTTAAATGAAAAATTACAGCGAAAGTAGTAAATTAAACTAAGGGTAAAAGGACACCTCAATTTTTCTGAATTCACAGAGGCAACTAGAAATGAAAGAGCCATAAATATGAATTTTCTGAAATATTAAATATTGTCTAATAAATAAAAAATCATAAACATTTAATTTACACTGAGTTCGTGAGAGGGAAATAGTGCAGTACTGAAAAGAAAGACAACGAGACGAAAAGCAAACTATAAATGAAGGTCCGCTAAACGCTTATCCTAGGCGCAACTCTCCTCCCCTATAATGAAATGCTCGAAAATGGGCCAACCCACTGAAAAGTAAGAAAAACCATTTCTTCTAGTGACAATAAAAATAATTTGAAAAAAACATGAGTGCATGTTTTTTAAAAACAACATTTTATACTGAAAATAATGTACTCCAATTCTATGCATGTTTTTTAATCAAAATATTGTAAACATAAATGTCAGTTCTAGTGTAATCATATTATGTATTTTTATTCAAGTTTCGATAACGTTTAACTATAAGGGTTTTTTGGATTTCGGCATATACTTGAATTCTAGGTGTTTTTTGCTTGAACTTCTTCATATACTATGTTGAGTAGCTTCTTATACGCATTCTAACGATTCGAGTCCCTACTAACGAACGCAGGTGTTCTACTATCTCACAGACACAGACTCGTATCTACTGAACTTCTAAATGGAGTGTCGTCTCTCCAAACTTGAGGCTCATACGGTCTGCTACGTCCTATGAGTAAAATAGTGAACGTCTATCTATCACGAGAGAAAGTCTCAATCGTGCCTCCTAATTATTTCCTATTAACTGTTGGATTTCATATTTATTCATCTAAATGTCTTAGATCGTGTTTCATTCTATAGAACTGCCTCATATACTTATTTTGGTGGTAAGTATTTATTTACACGTCTAAAGAAAAACGTGGTTACATATACGGTACAAATTCCCGAACTTCATACGAGTTTAATATTTTTTATCATATTCTACAATAAAGTTTGAATGTATGCGATCTCATAATATTACATATATTTTCTTACTATACAAGAAATAATTTATGCATTTAACTATGTGGTATATCTCGCAAAAAAGAATAAAATTTCTTGCATCGGTATTGCGACGCTCGTAGACGTGGCGCGACGACATGTTTCCTCCTAGAGAATATTCTGAAAGCACAAATTTGTTTTCTGATTGCCAACGAGGTCTACTTTCTCAATCCCCTCAAAACCCTAAAAGAGCAAATGAACATATATTTATTCCCCCTAAATTTCTGGAATATTATTTCACAATGGAGAAAACACACTTACCGCTTATCTAACAGTGGAGAGTTAGGATTTTTGAATTGAAAACAGTTACGTTTAAATCTAAAATTGTCGTTTCAACCGTGATTACCTAGGAGATCATTTAATCAAGGTATGGCTTAAACAAAAGTTATGAATGATGTCCATATAAGAGCAAAACTAAAATTTTCAGAGGAGACTACCGATACCTTAAGATGGGTTGTTGAAGGAAGGCGATCATGACTAGAAATCTTGGCGCAATTAGGGCTGTCAAGGAAGGGAAAAATCCTCAACTTCTAGATTTGAGGAAGTGAGAACCAAAATGAAATCTTTGTTATCTAAAATAGGTCGAAAAGGGAAGGTGGAATGACAATCATGCAAGAAATATATATCATATATGGGAAAATCTTGGAGGCTACCTGGTCAAGCCAAAAGAAGAAGAATGTGCAGGCGAGAACCAAGTTTTGAAACACTGGTCGACGGCCTCCACGAGCAGCATGGAGATGGCGTCGAGGGTTTCTAGAGGAGAAGGAAGCATTGATAACTCTAGACGATTAATCTAGGCGTCTGCGATAGGAGGAAGTGCGGCGATTTCGTCGATCGGCTAAGAAGATGAAATAGGGTTACACTTTGTGTCGAGGGAGAGGAAAAAGTGTGCGGTTCGGTTATAAAAACCGTGGTTCGCGCTATTAAGAGGTGGAGTTATGGTTGAAGGGAGAATTGGGAAATTTCTATAAATTTCTAATTCTACTACCCATCGTAATGTCTCATAATTATGTTCGTTAGCCCCCTTTTTAAATTTCAAAACACTGCAATTAAAATATGTAATCTTTCCCATTACCTAACACTAATTAAATCATATATAATCGTGGCCGTAGGGAAACTAATTACCTCAGCACCAAGACAGCGTGAACAAAAATCATTGGCGACCGGACTCTGCAATTTAAGATTATTTTTGTATTAAAATTTAGGGTGTTACATCGAGTCTTATTAACTCGAATTTGATAGTGTTAGATCTATTGACCGAAGGAGACACATTGCCGAAGGTCTTAACGAAAGGTAAATTAGAGATTTAAGGGGAGATTATTGCGGTAACTATTTTTTCCACTTAGCTGAAAAGGGGAAGATTTGTTGAGTTATTTTCTTCCTAAGTAGGAAAAGCGGTAACCACCTTTTTTACCATGAAAAATGACATGCGTTTCATGCCAAGTGGAAAAAGGGGTAGCCACCTTTGACCATGAAATTTGGCATGTGTTTTTGACCAGACACATGTAGAGGAAGCTTCTAGGAAAGAGACCAAGAGAAGTTTCATCCACATCTACCTTATTCCATCTACCACCACTACCTCCATGAATTTGACCCTATAAATAGCCCTGGTCGAGGATGGAGAAATCATCCACTTCTCTCCAAAATACAAGCATTGAAAGCTTTCTCTTGGGAAGCCTTTGTGTCAATTGGTTTTTGTTTGGGAGAGCTTTCAGACGTCATTTTGCGACGTTGACAACGAATATTGCGCTGACACAGATTGGATTTGGAGAAAATTTGACAGGGATTCGAAGAGGTATCTCAGAGAGGATTTGTGTGATCTGTCTTGTTCGTAATTGTTTGTAACTTGTAATTCTTGCTGCTATTGTATAATTTTGTGTGTGCGAAGTTGGTGAAGATCCCGTGTGGACTGATGAGGGAAAACCTTGTTTTGTTTGTGTTCTCACATCTTTAGCGGATGCTTTCTGGGTTGAATTCCGATCATCCCGTTGTTTTCACTCTATTGAGTTTTCATGTTAAAATCTGTGTCTCCTTTATTATTGTTTTTCTTTGTGTTGTGCTTTCTTGTTTATTGCATACCGCTATGCAGTCGCGCAGGTACTGTCACTCGAACTAATTGCAAGCGCTCTGTTCAGGCTAGAGTGCTCTCTAGCCCAACAGTAGGGGAATCAATGGTTGAGCAAAGGCGAAGAAGCACGCGCGTCACATACACCATGGAGGGAAAACAGTTGCTGTACTTGGGCTGGGCGCAGCTAGTGCGCCTGCATGAGGCTCCCTAATGTGATTGTAGCATGCGGGTGAAGACTCGCGTATTGTTGTGCCTAAGGTGATCGTCCGCCGCATGGGTGACTGCCGCCCGTTTTTTGATGTAGGGGGTAGGTAGACATGGGGAGGAAACTCTAAATGCAGTCCTACATGCGGTGATGTGGTGTCAATGTAAGTGGTGGTCTTAAAATTTGCAGCAATAATTAATTGTATAAGATTTGTAGAGGGGCAAACATTCACAAATATTAATTAAAGAAAAGCAAGCTTCATTCCATAAAAATGACCATTGTGCTAATATTTTTAAGCACATGCAAAATATACCCTACATTGTGTAAACTTACACGTGCGAGCAGCAGTGGGGGTGGATTGTGATGACAATCAAATGGCGGAAGACTCCGTCAAGGACTGTACACTGCTGGGAAGCGGAAGGGAAGGACTCGGGGAGAGGATACAGGCTGGGTATGGGGTCGATTAGGGGTGTGGGAGGGTTGAGGGAAGGTAGGGGTATTGCTGGACTCCGGTAGGAGAGTGGTAAGGTGGGCTCGAGTGGGGTTGGGGTTATTAAGTGGTTGGAGGGGTTTCTGGAAGGGGGCAGGCTCCAGATCTGGGATTGTGAGGGAGTTCATCGGCGGTTTGGAGAAGGAGAAGTAGAGATGGCTTGGGGTAGGGGGGTAGGGGGAGATTACTAAATAGTGGGGGAGCGGGAAGGTGGAAAAGGGGCTCAAGGGGCGTCTGTTAGCGCAGTGGAGGGAGATCAGTGGTGGAGATCGGGAGTAGGGATGTGGGGGGGGGGGGTTGATGGAGAATAGGGGCTGCAGGGAGGGGATACCTGGAGTTGCACCGGAGATGGGCCGCTTGGTGTTGCACTAAGAAGAAGACCGGCGGTTCCAAATTCTGAATTCCAAAACCATCGATCCCTCCCCAACCGTACCAGATGGCGTGCATAAATACCCAAGCCGATCGGACGCTAAATATAACTAAAAATAAAATAATACATCAAAAAGACAAGAAACGATCGTATGGACGCAACCGTGGACTCGGATTCCCCGAATGAAAAGCGGTTCACTGCCTCTTGCGAGAATAGACTTTTGTCGTCCGTTGATCTCTACGACTTTTCCTCACAACCGCTGTTGCTTTTAGCCGGCGTGCAGGAGGGGAATGGACACTTTGGAAGGGGGGATGGGGTATGGTGGTAGGAGAAGAGCGGGAGAGGTGCGGTGAGGAGGGAGCTCTAAATCTCGTGATGCCCAAAGAACTTAAATTATTATTCAAGCATGCCCGGTCTTAACGTGAGCCTAGATATACATACAAAGTCAAATCATAAGCCGAAAGGTGTGTGGTCCTGACCAACCCGTGTCGTAAAAGAGATGCGATTAAAACAGATTGACTAAAGTGGGACAAATGAAAATTGTTGGATATTACATTTAATATTGCATTAATATTAAATGTATATTGCAATATATTCTCCCATCCTGAATATATTGCAATATATTGCATTAATATTAAATGAATATTGCAATATATTTATATCCTAAATATATTATAATATATTGCATTAATATTTACATTGATTTTGTATCCTAAATAGGACGATTCCCATTTAGGAATTATGGAAGCACACGGATCAATGACGTGTCATATTGTTGTAATAGTATAAATACCCCTATGTGGATGAATAAAATCAATCAACCTTTGTCCTCCAACATGGTATCAGAGCCTTAGGGCTAAAATACCTCTCCCGCTCCCCGCTCCCGTTAGTCTTCCTCTTTCCCCCGCACGAACAAACCACCGACCCCCGCCCACCAATTCGCCGCACCCCACTCCCACCTCCGCTCGGTGTACGCACGCCGCGCCCACGCCTCGCCTCCCGTACCACCAACAGACGGGCATCAACCCTCTTCCAGCGGCCCCCGACCACCGCCGACACTTCCGGCCCCTCTCCGGCATCGTCCACTTGATACCGCACATGCGGTGCTCCTCCTAATGCTCTTTCCGGTACCTACACCATTTCGTTTTGGCTCCTTTCCTCTTTATATGAGGCCGACCTAGTTTCTCTCTAGGCCGATCGTTGTTCTCCCGGGGGATCTGGATTTATATTCTTGATCGCCATGGCCGGGACCGGTGGCTCACCTACCGAATCTTCCACAAAAAGTACACCCCCAACTACAGTGTCGTCCAACGGCTTCTCTCGCCCGGGACATGACCACAATACGCCTCAAATCACAACGATTCGTCTAGACGGCACCAACTATCTCCCGTGGTCTCGGGCTGTTACACTTGCTTTGAAGAGTCGGCGAATGTTTGGCTATGTCATGGGCACTACACCCACACCTAGTTCAGATTCACCAGATTGGGTGCAATGGGAGTCGGAGAACTCCCTCGTCATGTCCTGGCTGACTAACTCCATGATCGAATCCATCGCTCGCAACTATCTCTTTCTGGATACGTCTGCGGACATTTGGCGAAGGGCAGAAACCACCTATTCCTGCCGCGGCAACGCGGCCCAGATCTTCCAGTTACGGCGAAAAATCTTCCTTCTTCGCCAAGGAGATCGCCCACCGTCTGCCTACTACCTCGAGTTCACACAGCTATATCAGGAGTACGATCACTTCGACTCTCGCACTTCGTTCAAACCGCTCCTGGGCCATCACATTGGCGTCGCCTGAGGACGAGATTCTTGTTCGCGCACGGGAAGATCGCAACCGAGTTTTCGAGTTCCTTCATGGGCTCCATAGGGACTTCGACCAAATCAGCGTGCAGATACTTGGCCGCTCCCCCTTACCCTCTCTTCCAGAGGTTTTCAGCCTCGTTCTGCAGGAATTCGATCAGAGGCAAACTTGGACTCCGGAGCCTCCTCCAGATGGTTCGGCCCTGGCAGCCCATGCGGGCCTACGTACGGCTCGAGATTCTCGGCCGAGGTCCACTGACAAGGATCACTTGCTCTGTGACTATTGCGGAAAGAACCGTCATACCCGAGAGACTTGCTTTCGGCTTCATGGGTTCCCCACGCCCCGGGGTGGCTCTTCCTCTCGTGGCGGTCGCGGTCCTGGCCGCACTTCGGGCCGCTCTACCCAGCCTCGCTCCGCGCACCTGTCCGGTGTTTTCGACGAGCCACAGCCTCCGCCAACTCCGTCAGCAACCACTTTGACTCTGACGCCTGATGAGGTTCTTGCTTTCCGTCGACTGATGCAGGGTCCAGAGCCACATGCCTCTTCGTCCTCATATGTCCATCAGGGGCCTTCCGGTGCCCATGCTGCCGCCACCCGTCCCTCTACTCACTGGATCATTGATTCTGGAGCAACAGACCATATGACCGGTTCCTCCTCAGGTTTCGTGTCCTACCTTTCGTTGTCCGGTCGGGACAAAGTGAGCATCGCTGATGGTTTCCTCTCTCCCATTGCCGGAAAGGGCTCCATCCCATGCTCCTCCCTAACTCTTTCCTCTGTCCTTCATGTTCCGAACTTTACCCGAAATCTTCTTTCTATTAGTCATATAACCAATTCTATGAACTGCTCAGTAACTTTCTTTCCTTCTTCATGCATTTTTCAGGACCTGAAGACAGGAACGGTGATTGGAACTGGTAGCCTGGTGGACGGGCTCTATGTGTTCGATTCTTCCACCACTGTCTCTCCTCCCCGAGCCCTCCATGTGGATCGGACAGCTACTTTGGAGTCCTGGCACTGCCGGCTAGGACATCCGTCTACCAATTCTCTGAAACATTTATTTCCTACTTTTTCGTCTGCATTAGTTGATAACTTTCGCTGTGATACATGTGATCGGGGTAAACATCATCGTAACTCTTTTAATCATATTTCTTATCCTAGTACTGCTCCTTTCCATTTAATTCATAGTGATGTTTGGGGCCCTTGCCGGGTTGCATCGATTTCGGGTGCTTTTTGGTTTGTAACCTTTATAGACTGTTTTTCACGTACCACCTGGGTCTTCCTTATGAAAGCAAAAAATGAAGTTTTTCCCTTGTTCCAGCGGTTCTACAACATGATCTCTACCCAGTTCTCAACCCCCATCAAAATTCTCCGCACCGATAATGGCCGAGAATTCATTGATTCCACTTTCGAGCAATACCTCGCCGATCGTGGAATTATCCATCAGACATCCTGCGCCTACTCACCTGCCCAAAATGGGGTGGCTGAGCGAAAAAACCGCCACCTATTGGAAGTCACTCGGTGCCTCCTCCTCCACATGCAACTCCCTAAATACTACTGGGGGGACGCTGTACTCACCGCAGCTTACCTTATAAACCGTATGCCATCCCGTGTTCTCGGTTTCAAAACTCCCCTCACCACACTTGGGGTGCCACCTACCACTCTCCAACCACGTGTTTTTGGGTGTGTTTGTTTCGTCCATATCCACCACCGCCCGAAACTTGATGCTCGTGCGCACAAGTGCGTATTCATTGGCTACTCCCCCACTCAGAAGGGATATAAATGTTTTGACCCAGTCAACAAGAAGGTTTACGTTACCATGGACGTTACCTTCCGGGAATCTGAGGGCTACTACGGGTCCTCACTTCAGGCGGGGGCTCTCCCCACAACGGAAGTAAGTCCCCTACCTTACTCTGACACCCCTCTACCTATTCCTCCGGTATACCATCCCTCTCAGTCTACACCCCCTACTCCTTGCGCCCCTCCTGTCAAGGACCCTGTCCCTAAACCTGTGCAGGTTTATTCTCGTCGACCCAAGGGATCGAACACGCGGCCCGCCATCTGGATATCAGACCGCCCACCTGACCCGTCATCAGGATCCATCATCCCTACGGAAGGTACCTCCACTCAACATCCATTATCTCAGTTTGTTTCTTACTCATCCCTGACAGCTTCCCATGGAGCATTTGTTTCCTCTTTGTCCACTGTCTCTATCCCCACTTCATGGCAGGCTGCCCTTTCCGACGACAGGTGGAGGTTAGCAATGCTCGAAGAAATGAGTGCCCTGGAAAAAAACAGCACATGGGACCTGGTCCAACTACCACCAGGAAAGAAGGCTGTTGGATGCAAGTGGGTATTCTCCGTCAAACAGAACCCCTCGGGCATTGTAGAAAGATACAAGACACGACTAGTGGCAAGAGGCTTTACTCAGACAGAGGGCATAGACTACCAGTAGACCTTCGCTCCTGTTGCAAAAATGAATTCGATCAGAATCCTCATGTCTTGTGCTGCTTGCAAGGATTGACAACTCTGCCAATTGGATGTGAAGAATGCTTATCTTCACGGCGACCTGGAAGAAGAAATCTATATGGCTCTCCCTCCGGGACTCACCCCCAGTGGATCAAAAGGGAAAGTGTGCAGATTACGGAGGCCACTCTATGGCCTGAAACAATCAGCCGGGGCCTGGTTTGGAAGATTCCACAAAGCCATGCACAGGTTTGGGTACCGCCAGAGCAATGCCGACCACACCCTCTTTATCAGAATCAATAAGGGGAAGTTAACTGTCCTGATTGTCTACGTTGATGATATCATAATCACTGGGGATGACAAGGAGGAGATTCAGGCACTGAAGGAGAAGTTGGCAAAATAATTCGAAGTAAAAGATTTGGGAAACCTCAAATACTTTCTCGGCATTGAAGTTGCACGGTCAAAGCATGACATTTTCCTATCACAAAGGAAGTATGTCCTCGACCTCCTTAAAGCCACTGGGATGAGCGGATGTCGACCTGCCGACACCCCAATCGAAGCCAATCACAAGCTCGACAGAGAAGATGACGATGTGATCGACGACATTCCCAGTTACCAGAGGCTGGTAGGGAAGTTAATCTACTTATCTCACACTCGTCCAGATATCTCTTATGCCGTGAGAGTTCTCAGCCGTTTCATGCACTCTCCAAAGGCCCGTCATATCGATGCCACACATCGTGTCCTCCGCTACCTCAAGTCCTCACCAGGGAAGGGAATCCCGTTCTCACCAAATAAAGAGTTGACTATTGAAGTTTACACTGACGCAGACTGTGCTGGATCACCTACGATAGGCGCTCTACAACCGGATATTGTTCCATGGTTGGTGGAAATGTGGTCAGCTGGAGAAGCAAGAAACAACACGTGGTTGCTAGATCCAGTGCTGAGGCCGAGTTCAGAGCGGTCGCACATGGCATTTGTGAAGGATTATGAGTCTCCACAATCCTGAAGGAACTTGGGCTTAAAGGAAGTGAGCCTATCAGATTGTATTGTGATAATAAGGCTGCAATATCCATTGCCCACAATCCGGTGCAACATGATCGTACAAAACACATTGAGATTGACAGACATGTCATCAAGGAAAATATCGACCGAGGAACCGTTGTTATTCCTTTCATACCGTCTGACCAACAGTTGACCGATGTTCTCACAAAGGGTCTAAGTTCCAGTATGTTCGCAGATATTATTGGCAAGTTCGGCATGGCTGACATCACACGCCCAACTTGAGGGGGGGTGGGTGTTGGATATTACATTTAATATTGCATTAATATTAAATGTATATTGCAATATATTCTCCCATCCTGAATATATTGCAATATATTGCATTAATATTAAATGAATATTGCAATATATTTATATCCTAAATATATTACAATATATTGCATTAATATTTACATTGATTTTGTATCCTAAATAGGACGATTCCTATTTAGGAATTATGGAAGCACACAGATCAATGACGTGTCATATTGTTGTAATAGTATAAATACCCCTATGTGGATGAATAAAATCAATCAACCTTTGTCCTCCAACAAAAATAAATGCAAATCCAGATAGGATCTCTGTGTTATCATTCCCCGTGACCTAGCCTCTCGTCCCATATTTGCGACAAAATATACACTTAAGTAAGACATAATTATACTTTTTGGCTCTCAAGGGTTGTATGACCAGATCTTATAAGTGTAAAAAAATAAATCTCTGAGCGTGATTTTAAGGGTTGTATGACCAGTTCTTATTAGCAAGTCAGCTGAAGCACAATAAATCTTCAGGCACTCAATTTACATTACATATATAAATATTATTTGTTTGTGCAACCAAAATAAAATGCTGTCTTTATCATTTTTCAGATATGCCAATTTTCATTTTAATTTATCTAGTTTCTCTCTATATTCAGCAGATATGTTTGTGGTGCTGGCATTTCATAATTCAAACAGCTGAGAAGGATGGTGGTGATGCGCTGTGCCCTGCATGCCGTAACCCATATGATAAGGAGAAGATTTTGGAGAGGAAAATCAGCAAAGAAAGGCATGTTTTCCAAACAGAGATGCACAAAATTATCCTTTTTGATAACCCCAAGACCCCCAAAACAGATATTAGAATTTTTTAGAATTGTTCCAGTTCAGTATAGTAAAATAAGCTTTTTCCTCATGTTTCCTCGAAAACCAGACTAGCTATGGTAAATGCTAATAAATCTCAAATGCCACAAAAGACTAAACAGAGAGTGCCAGATGTAGGGAAAGATCCCTCTAACATTCGCGTGATAAAGCGAAACATTGTATATATTGCAGGCCTTCCTAAAACTTTATCTGATGAAAAGGTGTGTATGTCTTAATCTTGTTTTTCTCAAAATATTCTGAATTTTGAATTTTATTGCAATAATACTTCTCATATATTGTGTAATTTAAATAAAGTTGCAAGTAGTTTGTTTCCATAGAAGATATTTATACTTTTGAAATGAAGTGGCCATGTTCTCTGCAGATCCTTAGGAAGAAGGAATACCTGGGACAATATGGAAAGATTATTAAGATATTTTTTGCCCAAACAGATGGATCCCGTCAGTATTATTCATCAGACTCTTGCACAGTGTAAGCATGTTCTGTGAAGAAGTCATAATACTTCTATTCTTAATTCTAAAAAAGACAATTTCATCTTCTTGGAACTTTATTCTTGTGTTTACTCTTTATATGTCAGTTATTTTCTTTTAGAATGATATGTTAAAATTTTTTCACGGAAGTTGATACTAGAGCACAGAAGATACTAGGCTACTAGCAGATTCTTGTAACATCACATTGAATAAACACATTGACCTAGGCTACTAGCATATTCTTTTAACATCGCATTGAATAAACATATTGACCCAGGCTACTAGCATATTCTTTTAACATCACATTGAATTAACATAATGACCTGCAACCCAATGCATTTTCTGTTTTGTTCTTCCAGTAAATTTAAGTATACTTGCCTTCCTTTTAATAGCCTTTTCTTTATAATTCCAAGTAGCTTTTATAACACACGTGCAAAGAGGCACACAAATACATTCGCATACTGGCAAACATTCATATTTTTCCTTAATTTATTGATTTTCTTCTATTTTCACATTGTAGAGAAGAAAAAAACACCTTGTATATATGTTCACTTGTCTCAAATACAAAGAATGAGTACATATTTATAGAAGGGAAAAGAGAGAGGAAGGTCCTATACATGATGTGGGACTAAAGAGGAGAGAGAAATATCAATAAAAATACATAATGGGCCTATGCTAAATGGGCTTTTCTAACACTCCCCCGCAAGCTGGAGCGTATAGGTCATATGCACCTAGCTTAGACAAACACTGGTAAAACAAGGTTCTTGATAAAGCCTTCGTGAGAATATCAGCAACTTGATCAGTTCCCGGAACATGCTTTAATTCAAGTTTCTTCATTTGAACTTTCTCCCGAATAAAGTGACAGTCTACCTCGATATGTTTCGTGCGCTCGTGAAACACCGGATTCTTTGCTATATGTATGGCCGCCTGACTATCACAAAATAGAACAACAGATGAAGGAAGTTTTACTCCCAGCCACCCAGGTCAGCAAGGAGGCTTTCAAGCCATGTGAGTTCTGAGACAACCGATGTCATCGATCGGTATTCAGCTTCCGCGGAGGATCAAGCGACCACGGCTTGTTTCTTACTTTTCCATGTAATGAGATGACCGCTAAAATAAGTACAGAACCCACTGGTTGACCGTCGATCGTCCAGGGAACCAGCATAATCGACATCAGAATAAGCAACCAATGCTGGAACAGAGTTGGAGGTTTTGTAAACAAGCCCTTGACCCGGAGTTGCCTTAAGGTATCGGAGAATCCGTTCAACCACCTGGAGATGAGAAACCCCGGGAGCATGCATGAACCGACTGACAACCCCAACAACGAACGATATATCAGGCCTCGTGACCGTTAGGTAGATCAACTTTCCCACAAGGCGTCGATAGTATTCCGGGTTCTGGAGAGGCAGATCATCATCAGATGCATGAGCACATAGCTCGTGATTTGCCTCCATCGGGGTATTAGCTGGCTTGCAACCAGACTGGCCAGCGTCTTTGAGAAGATCGAGACAATACTTCCGTTGGGAGAGGACAAGTCCATCTGGTCGTCGTGCGACCTCAAGATCGAGGAAGTAGCGAAGATGCCCCAGGTCTTTGGTCTGAAACACGGTGCTCAGATGCTGTTTGACCGCTTGAATCCCCTTTGAGTCATCCCCAGTAAGCAGGATGCCATCAACATAAACCAACAGAAGGACCGTTCCTGTTGCCCGGTGTCGAGTGAATAGGGAGAAATCTGCAGAACTCCGAGTGAAACCCATGTCCTGAACCACCTTGCTGAACTTGTCAAACCACGCCCGAGGGGATTGTTTGAGACCATAGATGGATTTCTTCAGAAGACACACACGAGACTCCCCCGTGGTATCAAACCCGGGCGGTTGGCGCATGTAGACGGTTTCCTGAAGATCGCCATTCAAAAATGCATTCTTGATATCCAGCGGATGAAGGGGCCAGTGGCGATGCACAACCACGGAGAGAAGGGAACGAACGGTGTTGAGCTTGACCACCAGAGAGAAGGTTTCCTCATAATCAAGGCCCTGTTGCTGAGTGAAGCCACGGGCCACCAGGCGGGCCTTCAGTCGGGCAATAGTGCCATCAGGAGCATGTTTGATGATGAAAACCCATTTACACTCAACAGGGTGCTGACCGGGAGGTAAAGGGACAAGGACCCAGGTTTTGTTGGCCCAAAGGGCTGTCATTTCTTCGTCCATGGCAGCCCGCCATCCTGGATGTTGAAGCATCTCCTGCACAGAGTTAGAGACAGAAACAGAGGATAATGATGTGGCAAAGTGAAGAAGTGGCGGTGAAAGGCGATGTAGAGAGACATAATTCGTCATAGGATGAGCGACGGAGGCTTGAGCCGAAACAGCAGGTCGTTGAGCATCAGAGGTCGAAGCGGACTGCAGTGGGGCAACGAGATGAGGAGAACGACGAGAATAGATGACAGGTGGCTGTGGACGGACCGGAGGCCGGGCAGGAAGAGGAGACGGTGGGGAACGGGAAACAAAAATGGTAAGACGCACGACGGGCTCTGGAACAGGAGCGATATCCATAGCAGAAAAGAAGGGAAGATCTTCTCGGAAAGTGACGTTCGCAGAAACAGTCACCTTGCGGGTAGTAGGCGAATAACACACATAGCCCTTTTGAGTGCGCGAGTAGCCCACAAAAACATATTTGGCTGCACGGGGACCCAACTTGTCTGTAGAGGGGCCGAGGTGGTGAACATAGCAAGTACACCCAAAAATTCGGGGAGTAATAGGAAAGGCCGGAGTGGAGGGAAATAGGAGGCCGAATGGAGTATCATTTTGGAGGACGGAGGATGGTAGACGGTTGATAAGAAAACAGGCCGTGGAGAGCGCAAAGTTCAAGTATGGTTTGGGAACCTGCATTTGAAGCATAAGGGAGCGAGCTACATCAAGAAGGTGACGATTTTTGCGCTCGGCGACACCATTCTGTTGCGGGGTATAAGCACACGATGTTTGGTGAATAATTCCAAACTCAGAGCAGAGGGTCGCGAAGTCTTGACCAGTGTACTCGCGCGCATTATCAGTACGAATAGTTTGAATGGACGCAGAGAATTGAGTGCGAGTCTCAAGAATGAAGGCTCGGAAGACGCGGGGAAGCTCAGAACGATCGCGAAGGAAATACAATCAGGTCATGCGAGAATAATCATCAATAGAAGTAAGAAAGTAACGGTAGCCAAAAATACTAGTAATCTTGTACGGACCCCATATATCGGAGTGTACCAAAACAAAAGGAGCGGAGCTCCGAGTACAATGAGAAGGAAAAGATGAACGTGGCTGCTTGCCAAAAATACATGTTTCACACTGAAAAGCAGGAAGAGATATACTTGGGAGAGCCTTCTGGAGGACTGGGAGAGGAGCATGACCAATACGCCGATGCCAATCCGAAGAAGAGATAATGCGAGGAGAGTAGGAGAGTCATCAAGAAGGTAGAGCCCGTTCTGCAGTCGCCCCCTACCAATGATAGTCCGCGTCTGCTGATCCTGTATCATAAAAGAAGAAGAAGTAAATGTCACAGAGCAATGTAAGTCAGTAGTAAGACGACCAACAGAAAGTAAATTGAAGGGAGAGCCCGGAACATGAAGAGCCGAGCGTAGGATAAGGGAGGAGGCGAGAGGAATATCAGCACAGCCCGAGACGGGGACAGCTGCCCCATTGGCCACAGTAATGTACTTCGGGTGAGGAGAAGACAAGTACTGAGGCATTCGAATTGAGGTGATGTGATGAGTGACACCCGAATCGATGATCCATCGCGGTTTAGTGGAGAGGCAGGCGATACCTTCATTGGAGATTGAGGCGGCGGAGGCAACCGAGGCCGGCGGGCGGCTGAGCAGGCCATGAAGATGCTGGAGCTGAAGGCGAACCTCGTCGAGGTCAGTACGAGTGGGAGAGGAGTCGGTGGCAGCAACAGAGGCCTGCGGACGAGGAGGACGACCATGCTTGCGATAGCACGTGGCTTCAAGATGTCCTGTCTGTGCCACAGAAGGAACACTTAGGCCGCGGCCGGCCACCCCGACCACGTCCCCGAGAGTCAGAACGGCCCCCACGAGCTGAAGAAGGGAGAGGTAGTAAAGGTGCAGGGGCCTGCTGGATAAGAGCTGGAGAAGGAAGTCCAGAAAAATCCGGAGGCGGGGAGACCTTGAGAAGCATCGAGCACACATCCGAGAAGGACGGAGTAACTGTAGAGGAGATAATCTGAGCCCGCACACTGTGAAGGTGATGCGGGACCCGAGCGATCATCATAGCGATGCCAACGACTTCTTTCTGGGCATGTTGGACAACAAGGTCCACAGTAGGAGGCTGGTGTTGGATCCAAGCTTCGACCAGAGACCGAGCCTGGGCAACAAAGGTTGTCAGATCGGCCGCCCCACCACTGTCAAGAGCCTGAAGAGCAACGATGATGTCGTATAAATGATGAAGACTATCTTTGCCGGAGTAGAGGGTATGGAGCTCGTCCCACATACCCTTGGCCGTCTCGTGGTACATGGCCAGACGATGAGGCTCGCCATCAAGAGCGTTGAGGATCCACGTCTGAACCCGACCATCGTTGCGTAGCCAGTCATCAGTAGGAGTACCGGTAACAACCTGGGTCAAGTGATGAAGAAACCCCTTCGACTGCAGGACTCGGCGAACCGAGTGCGCCCATTCCACAAAATTTTTCTTACCTGTCAGAGAGATAGTTGTAATCCGGAGCTCATCACGAATATCCGGAAGGGAGGCCGGGCGGTCTGCAGGAGTAACCGCCGGTCCGGTAGAGTCAGCAGAAGACGTCATGAAGACGAACCGCGGTGAGGAAAAAGACCTGCAACAGAAGAGTCCGCACGGGTAGGGAAGTCGTGCGACTAGAAACAGGCCGCGCGGACAGACTGCAGGCGAGACCGCACGATCACGGTGTGAAGACACCAGCGTCAAGGAGGGGGCCGCGACAAGGTGCGGAGGCCGGGAGATGTAGATCGCAGCGGGCAGAGCCAACCCGCTCGAGGAGTCTGCCGCGGAGAGAAACAGGCCGCGCGGACAGACGGGAAGGGACGGAGACCGCCGGGAGGAAGGGAGAAGGACCGCGACCAAAATGCGGGAAGGCAATAGCCCGCACGGTCTGGGAGAGCACAACAACGGTCAGAGAAGGGGAGGCCGCAAGAGGAAGCGAGCGGACAGAGAGAGGAAGCCGCGAGTAGAAGAAGAACTCGAGCGGATAGAGAAGGCAACGGGAAGAGAGGCCGCGAGAAGAGGTCGCGAGTAGCCGAACTCCAGCGACAAGAAGCCAGTGGATCGGAGAGCAGAAGCAGTTAGCGGCGAGCAGACGCAGAGGCAGTCCGCGGATCGGCGAGCAGAAGCAGTCCGCGACGATCAGAGGCAGTCCGCGGCGAGCAGACGCAGGGAGAGACCGCGGCGGACAAGAGAGGCCGGCAACGGACAGGAAGGAGCAGTCCGCAGCGGGTAGAGCGAGAGAAGGTGGGAGAGGTGGTCCCCACTGGTCAGAGCGGAAGGAGGCTATAAGAAGCCCTTGGAGGAGCGTGGAACCACGGAGAGAGGAGGAAGCGGGAATAGAAGAAAGGCCGCAGGAGATCGAGCGGCAAGGGCGGGCAGCGGACAGAAGAGGCAGTCCGCAACAGGCCGCAGGAGGGGAAGAGACCGCTCGGGATAGGCGGTTAAGAAAGGGGAATCCGCCCAGGGAGAACCGGTCCCTCTGATACCATGTAGAGGGGAAAAAACACCTTGTATATATGTTCACTTGTCTCAAATACAAAGAATGAGTACATATTTATAGAAGGGAGAAAGAGAGAGGAATGTCCTATACATGATGTGGACTAAAGAGGAGAGAGAAATAACAATAAAAATACATAATGGGCCTATGCTAAATGGGCTTTTCTAACACACATGATCACAATTGCAAACAAATTTCCATCACCAATTCTTTCCTTATTTCAACCAAACATAAATGTTGGCCAAAGGAGAAGGAAAATATATTGTTAATAAAAAACAAGCAGCTCTTGTATCAACCAAAGCGGTGGATCATGAATGCTATCATATAAGGTAGATTAAAAGTTAAAGGAATGTATATTTGCTTTTGAGCATTTTTTCGAAGATTTATTATATTGATGTAATTTATAAACTGATGTTTTTGTTTTTTGTTGTGTTTCATGGGTGAAACAATATTAGGTTTTCTTTTCTTTTGTTCACTTTGCCCTATACTTTCTGGATTGTTTGGAAGCTGAGTATTTGTAAAATATTTTATTAGTTATGTTTACTATAGTATTCATTTAATTTGGCAAAAGTAATTTGATTAATTAATGCCTTATGTTGCAGTTCTAAAAATGTGTCGTAATAAATTCTTCCCCAGTCCTCAGCTCAAATTGCTCATCAACCTCTATAGAGGAATACCTAACCATCCCAATATTAAAAAAAACTTCTTCTTTAGATTCTCAGTTGAGTGCGTGTTAGAAAAAAAGGGTTTACATTTGTTTTTACAAGTTTGAAACCAATTCCTAAAATATTTTTAAAAAGGGGGTTTTCTGGACAAAATTAATCGTCCTCAATTGAGACAATCGACAAAACATGAGAGCTGCTCACGTGTGAGAGAGGAGTATCCGTTCACCCTGCTGGCAATAGATTAACGGAATTTCTGAAAAAGGCAGATTAAGAAAAGATCTATATTTCCGAATTTAGCTATTATAACAAAAATCATAAAGGCAGATTCATTTTTTGCATTTTCTCTTTCTCCACGGCTAGATGCCGAACCATGACTCTTGGGCTTATATTCCAAGTTATGCAGCTAATCAACTCCAAAATTTCCCGCCCACCACACACGGAGTTTACCAAAAGTCTATTTGACCGCTTCATAGAGAAAGATCACCACAAAATGCAATCTACAGGCGACGGCCATGGCGGGTCTACAGGCGACGGGAACTGCGTCAGGCAGTTGTGGCCAACGTGGCGCGGACTGATGAAGATGAACCGGGAACGTCGGGAGCGGCTCAGACCGACGAGGACGACCTAGGCGGGGTTGCCGCGGAAGATAATTAATATTTAGTTTTATGATTTGTTTTATGGTTATGTTATTTTGGGATTTTGTTATTGACACCCTTCCACTATTAGAGGGGCTGGTTTGGACTTGTTATTTTCATCTTGGCAGTAATATGAAAAAGGGCTGTTCCCTGGTATTTCTCTAAACCCAACCTCCTTCTATCCCTCCTACCGCCGGCTTTTCCCCCTTGCCCGAATCTTCTCTCTGAATGATAACATTTGGTACGACCTGCCTTGCCGCCCGCTTGGAAGCCGCCGGCCATTCGAATCCCTGCTCGCATCGCCCTCCCTGTTCGCAGTTTCTCCTCGTGCGGTCGTCCGGATCGGGTCGCCCACTCCGCATCACGTCGTCTATCGCAACGCCCACCGCTCTGCATCGCGTCGCTGCCTACTGCAGAGATTCCGCCGGGCGCTTTCCTCCAGCCTGCTGCTTAGCTTTCCTCCGCGCCGTCACTCGCATGGATCTTATCACACAGAATACTCGGACACCCCTACCGCCGAGGCCTTCGACGATAGTGTCCAGCGCTGCCTTGACGCCCATGACTCTCAGTTCGCCTCCATCCAGGCCACGCTACAGGCCATCCTTGTACGCCTAGACGCCCGACCCGCCTCTCCTGCATTCGCAGCCAACGACGACTGTGCCTCCTCTACCGATGAGGGCTCGCTCCTTGGCCCACCCCCTAGGCCGCCGCTGCTGTGCCTCTCTTGGGTCGCTCTGCATTGGGCGCGGTGGCTACGCCAATCCCAGCCACATCTCTTTGGGCGAACTGAAACAGGAAATGGTCCAACAGTACGAGCCCCGCTACACTGGTTCTGCCGTTGAGCGTCTTTCCAACATCTTCCAGTCATCCGGTCTCGATGCCTGCATCGACGAATTTGTCGCCCTGGTGAGACATGTTCCGGGCCTTTCGCGGAACTACTATTTGAGTTTCTTCTTGCAAGTCCTCCTTCCGTCGATTCGCTCTTGTCTCCGCATTCACCATCCGCGGACGGTCTCCGAAGCACTCGATCTAGCGCGTGCAGTGGAGGCGGATCTCTTTGCCCGTCCGCCAGCCGCCACCGGGCCTCCTCCTCCTCGTCTGCCACCACCGCGGGACTTCAATCCGTGATCACCTCCCTTAGGCGGGCCTCGCCTGGGCCGCACCCCGGCCACCCACCGCCTTTCTAACGGGGACTACAATGAGCTCAGGAAAAAGAGCTATGATTCAGATGCCGAAAACCCTATTCTCCCAATCATGAGTGCACCGTGAAAGAGTTTCATGCAATCATCGGGGATCTGGGCCCCGAAATCACATTGGAGGACTTTGAGGCGCTCGAGATATCCGACGAGTTGCCACCCTTGGAGGTTGACGGAGCCACCTTCCACCGCTTGGATCTCCCCTGCTTCTCGGTGGGCGGCATCACCCGGCCTTGGACGATGAAGTTGGGCGGCTTCGTCCAGGGGTACCCAGTTCTCATTATGATCGATAGCGGCGCCAATCACAATTTTATTTCTCATCGTTTAGTCCGACACCTCTCCATCCCATGGACCCCATCACCGGATTTCACTGTCTATTTGGGAGACGGCTGTTGGCGCCTGACCGCGGGATTGTGCATCGCCGTGTAGGTAGCCTTGGAACCTTGCTCGGTGACGACATATTTCTATGTCTTCGAGTTAGGCGGCGTGGACATCATCCTGGACGTGGCATGGCTCGCGACGTTGGGCTACGTTGGGGTCAATTGGGCCGAGTTGTCCATGCTGTTTTCATGGGAGGGATCCCTTTGCCACCTCGTTGGCGACAACACTCTTCTCCGCACGCCTGTTTCATTTCGAGCCATCCGACACACTTCTGATGTGGAGTTCTTTGCTTGGCGCTGACAGCTACAGGCCACGTCGACAGACGCTGCGGGGACTCCGTCGGACCTTCACCGCCTCCTTGACGAGTTCGCCGATGTGTTTGCTGCCCCCACTGGCTTATACCCGACGCTGGCCACTGACCATGCCATTCCGTTGGAGTCGCACACCTTATCCGTCTTCGTTCGAGCCTATCGCTACGGCATGTCCAGAAGGATGAGATCGAACGCCTAGTGCGGGAGATGCTCATGGGCGGCCTCATCCCCCCCAACACGAACCCTTTTTCCATCCCGGTCCTCGTGTGTAAGAAGGACGGGAGTTGACGCTTCCGCGTCGATTACAGGGAGTTGAACAAGGCCACAGTCCCGGATAAGTATCCCATTCTAGTCTTTCAGGAGCTTTTGGATGAGCTCTATGACGCAACTTTCTTCACGAAGCTCGACCTCCGGTCAGGGTACCACCAGATCCGGGTGCGGCCAGAAGACATTTCAAAGACAACATTTTTGACGCATGACGGGCACTACGAGTTCCTGGTCATGCCCTTTGGGCTGACCAACGCTCTGACCACCTTCCAGGTCACCATGAATGATATCTTTTGAGCGGTACTCCGACAACATGTTCTTGTTTTTTTGATGATATTTTGGTATATAGTTCATCCTGGCAGGAGCATCTCCTTCATGTGCGCCGCACACTCGAGATGATCCGACAACATCATCTTGCCCTCCACTGCAAAAAGTGTTGGTTCGGCGTGACCACCGTCAGCTATTTGGGCCAGACGATCTCGGCCAAAGGCGTGGCCATGGATGGCCACATGGTGATAGCCATTCTACATTGGCCGACCCCCACTTCCCTGTGGGATGTTCGGGATTTCTTGGGCCTGATCGGGTACTATCGATGCTTCATCCGGGAGTACAACGCCTTGGCCCGGTCACTGACGCAACTGCTCAAGTCTTCAGAAGACGGACCTTTCTCGTGGACCCCGACGACCATGTCCGCCTTCACCGCCCTCAAGGCGGCTCTTGTGAATGGCCCAGTTTTGGCTATGCCCGACTTCAATCAACCATTCATCGTGGAGTGCGATGCTTCAGGCACCGGGATGGGTGCAGTTCTCATGCAAGTCGGACGCCCCATCGTCTACTACAGTCCGGCCTTTTCCAGCACCTTTCGGAGCCGTTCAGCCTATGATAACAAACTCATGGCGCTCGTCCTAGCCAGACAACATTGGAGACCATACCTCCTGGGCCGCTCCTTCATTGTCCGCATTGATCACCATAGCTTGTGATACCTCCTCCAACAGAAGATCGTCATGCCAACGCAATAACTTTGGGTGGCTAAGCTCCTTGGATATGATTTCTCCATCGAGTTTCGACCGGGACACACCAACCAAGCGGCGGATGCTCTCTTCTGGCAAGTGCAGTCCCCAGAACTCCGAGCCATCTCCCGTCCGGTTTGGGAGGATGCAGCCTCTATTCAACTTGACGTGGAAAAGGACCCGCACCTAGCCTTCATTCGGACGGCCCTCATCGCCGCCCGGGTAGCCACCCCCTACTCACTAGTGGGTGACCTACTCTTTTACTGTGGCCGCTTAGTGCTCTCCGCGGCCTCTCCTCTCATTCCATTCCTTCTAGCTGAGTTCCATGCTACACCATCCAGGAGCAACGTCGGAGCCTTCCGCACCTATCGATGCCTGGCGGCGTCCCTCTATTGGCAGCACATGTTCAATCAAGTTAAAGCCTACGTGGCCGCCTCCCTTACATGCCAGAAAGCGAAGTACAAGACTATGTTTCGGGCGGGTTACTGTAGCCCCTGCCGATTCCGGACTGCATTTGGGAGGACATTGCTATGGATTTCATTACTCGTCTGCCTCGATCCAACGGGTTCGATTGCATCTTGGTCATTGTTGTACGTCTCTCCAAGTACGTGCACTTTCTCTCTCTCCGGCATCCGTACACGGCCGTGGGAGTGGTCGACAGTTTCATCTCCGGAGTCGTACGACTCCATGGATTTTCGCGATCAATTGTGAGCGATCACGATCCCCTCTTCTTGAGCAATTTCTGGACGTCCCTGTTTTGTCTTCAAGGCACGCACCTCCGCATGAGCTCCGCCTACCATCCGTAAATGGATGGTCAATTAGAGGTTCTTAACCGTTGTTTGGAGACATACTTACGTTGTTTCATTGGCGAGAGATCGGGCACTTGAGCAAAGTGGTTGGGCTGAGCCGAGTACTCATACAACACCGCCTACCACCATACCATGGGAACGACTCCATTTGAATCCGTATATGGCCGACCACCACTGGATGTAGTACGACATCTTCCGGGGGAGTGCCTCGTGCCAAGTTTGGCGCTTCACCTCCAAGATCGGGATATTATTTTGAACAGCCTCAAGTGCCATCTACGCCGGGCCCAGTTTGTAGCGACCCAAATTGTAATAAGAAGTAATATGAAATCGGTGTGCAAATATTAACTATAAGCATTAAATTTTTTTTTTTTGTGTGCCAATAGTAATAAATTTAATGAAATTTGAACATTTGATATGAGTTTGGATTGCTATTAGTTATTTTTATAAAAAAGAAATGACTGTCTTGTGAGTTTGACATGTGGATTTAAGTGTTATGGGGTTATTAGTTTTGGTGCTGACACATGTGTTGATTGGTGGCTTGGTTGGCATAGTAGTGCTGGCAGCATTTTATAATTGGCAAACAGCTATCTGCTGTGTTGATTTGTAATAGTAACATGTGGATGTGGCTTGAGCTGGTGGCTTGATTTGAGCATGCAATTGACACCTGTCTAATTTAATCGGTGCATTTATAGGGTTTTGGCTTACCTGAACCACTGACCGCTTACTTATGCTAATAAAAAGAGCCGAGCTCTTTCTTATTCCCGCACATCCTGTTCTCAGCGCTATTCCCGTGCAGCTACTCATTCTTCTCGGCTACTTCCTCTTCCCGGCTGCTGCTCCTCTTCTTCTCTCTTTCTCTCTTACTCTTAGTAGCTGCTGCTACTTCTGGTGTGCTTTTGCGCCGCTGCTCTCATGCCGCTGACCCTGTGCCGCTGATCCCGTGTCACTGGATTAGGGCATTTCTGCCGCTGGTTTTGAGCTGCTGCTTCTTCCGACCTCTTCTCCTCCTTCAGATGGCGACGACAACCACATCTCTTCTTCCTCCTCATTCTCTGCCGTGCCGTTACATCCAGTTTCTTACTTTAGTGAGAAGCTGAATGAGGAGGCCCAACAAATGTACTTAAATTTTGATAGAAAGTTTTACGCAGTAGTGCAATCACTTCGATATTGGAGACACTACCTCCTCCTGCGGGAGTTCATCCTATAATCCGATCATTAGGCTCCGCGCTATCTTGATTCACAACAAAAATTGAGTCATAAACATGCTAAGTGAGTCTAATGCTTGTAGAATTTTCTCTGCATTCCCAAACACCGTGCGGGTGTTGAGAACAAGCACGCTGACACCTTTAATCGTCGTGTTATACTATTCCACACATTAAGCGATAATGCAACTAGTTTTGATCGACTAACTAAGAAGTACCCCACCTGCACTTACTTGAATGAGATTTACTTTGGATTTATGTGGGATTTCACTGAGCCCACTGATGGGTTCAATATCGTCGATGGATATTTATATTGTGGGTCTCATCTCTGCATTCCCCGGACCTCCTTCTGAGACGTTTTGATTTGGGAAATGCACGCGGTGGCGATACATGTCATTTTGACAGAGACAAGACGATTGCGTTAGTTGAAGATCATTTTTATTGGCCCACCTTGAAGAAAAATGTGGCAAGAGTTGTGCGTCACTGCGACACTTGTCAGACTTCACTAGCCTTGGGTTGATATTGACATGGATTTAGTAGTCAGTTCTTCGCACTTTGAGGAAGCATGATTCCATTTTCTTAGGTGTAGACTGGTTCTCGAAAATGGGTCATTTTATTACCTGTCGTAAGACCACAGATGCGGCCCACACAGTGGTTCTTTTCACGAAAGACGTCTTTCGTTTACATGGTTTACCCAAGTCCATAGTGTCGGACATGACATACCATTCACGAGTTTTTTTGGAAAACATTGTCATAAATCAGGTACGTCCCTGAAGTTTTCCTCAGGTTATCACCCACAGATCGACGACGGCCAGACTGAGGTCATAAATAGGAGTTTGGGAAATTTGCTATGGTGTCTAGTTGGTCAGTGCCTGTCGGTTTGGTATTCCTTGTTACCTATAACTATGTCTGCGTATAATAGCTCTGTCAATAGGTCTATTGGCATGAGTCCATTTCATATAATGCTAGGATATGAGTGTAGGAAGTCTACTGACCTCGCCCTGGTTCCCTTAGTGTCATGCCCTAGTGAGTTAGCTGAGTCCTTCTATCATATACATGAATTACATGAATTGATTTGAAAGAAAATTGCTAGCAGTAATGAATTATACAACACAGAGGTTGATGAACATAGTTGTTAGCAACATTTTCAGGTAGGCGAGCAGGTCATGGTTAGAATTTGCATGAAAAGGCTCCCAAAAGGAGCCGCTAAAAAGCTACATCCTAAACAAATAGGTCCTTATAGGATTATAAAGAAAATTGGAACAAACACATACAAGACCGACGTTTCGACAAATATGAGTATTCTTTCCGTTTTCAATACAGAAGATTTGACACTCTACTTTGAGCCTTTCGATCGTAGAGACCCCTATCTTGAGCCACCTCCAACACCCTCCCACTTACATCCTGTCCCATACCCTAACCAACTTGGACGTGCACCTACAGATTTGCCCGAACCCCATAATTGCACAGGTTCCTCTGGATCCACCAACACGAGAGGCGAGAGCTGATAGTATTTCTGATATTGTAGCGCATGAGTGCACCATCACACCAGACATCCCATCTTGCCATTACCTGGTGCACTGGAGTGTTCACTCCACCGTTGACGATACTTGGATCTCAACGACGGAGTTTGATAAACTTGCCCTAGATCTTCGATGTCAGTACGATCATATCCATTCATCTCCAATGCTTTTCAGTTAGGGTGAGTTGATGGGGATCAGACGCAAGATCGACACTGAACTTCAGGCCACCAATTGGCGGGGCCCGCATTTTTCTACTCACGTAGGAGGCGTTGATCGGATCGCCGATCAAGATCACAAGTGCGCCCTGAGTGTCGTTTCTACATTTTATGTTTTTCTTAACATTATTTAGTGTGATTTGGGCATCGGGTGTAGCAACCAATCATAGCCGTTCAGTCGTTCACAACGGGTGCCTTGCCCCCTTTCGCTATAAATTAGGGAAGGCTGTCTGTTTGAGACATTGTTTGCCCCGTGAGAGAAATCGAGAATCCAGAGCATGCAATCAAATCGTGGTGCAACGCCGCGAGATCCCAGGGTGTGACGTCCTGGTTAATTACTCTATTTCTTTTTCCTCGTTTTCTTTTCTTTTCCCGTAATTACCCTGCCACATACTTGCTCCCCCAAAGAACTGCCCCACGATCCTCTTTAAACCGACGCCCCCTGTCTTCCGCGACCATTCCCCTGCGCATCTCCCTTCCCAATCCCGCTCCAAGCAACCGCAAATCTACATTTCCTCTGTTAGCCTACAGATCCCATCTCGAACTTGATTCCTGTGCCGAGATCTTCTCTGAGAGCAGCACTCATTCACCCCTATAGCTTGAACCAACCCTCCCTGGATAGCTTCGTGACTGCAGTCCCGCTTGGATAGTCCATCGCGCCTCCTGCATGCTCTGCTTGTGAGATATCTGAAGACTGCATTTTTCTGAAGTTTAGAGTCGTCGACCAGCAGTTTGCCACCTGTCCAGCCACTGCAAAGTGATGCGGCACAGGCACACACCTGCCCGCCACCCTTGAGTCCCACCAGGGGGCCCACCTGGAGTCAGCACCAGACGGATTTCATCAGGGTTGCGACACGTACACCCCAACCAGCTCTCCGCCATGGAGTCACCACCATGCGATAGGTCGTTGAGGTCGGGGCTCGATCCCCTGACCTCTTAGATAAGAGGCCTTCACCAGCGCTCTCATCAGTCTAGGCCTTCACCATGCGACAGTTGGTGATGAGACTATGAGAGCGCTGGTGAAGGCCTCTTATCTAGGAGGTCTGGGGATCGAGCCCCGACCTCAACAACCTGCCGCATGGTGGTGATTCCATGACGGGGAGCTGGTTGGGGTGTACGGGCCGCGACCCTGATGAAAGCCGCCTGGTGCTGACTCCAAGTGGGGCCCCTGGTGGGACTCCACGGTGGCAGGCAGGTGTGATGCCTGTCCTGCATCACAAAGCCTTGCCGATCAAGTTCTTCATGTTCCTACAACACAATTCCTCCAACAGCAAATTGTAACCTCCCGCGGCCAAATCCGTGTAGGAATTGGTCTTTTCTGGACTCAAGCAGCAGGCACATGGATGTCCAAGGCTTTAATCTGCACACCCCTACCTTCCCATCCGCAGATTGGAGTCTTCCCAGCCCAAGCCCAAGTACGTCTGCTCCAATTACTACTTAAATTACTGCTCCGTGTTCCCTACAACTACTCGTCTACACTCTTCTGCAATGGGACCCCTTTGCTTGTGAGTATTTTTGTACTCTGTTTTTCTACTTTATTGAATATTGGTTAGTTATCACATACATGTTTGGGATGCTAGCTTGTTAGTGTGATTGTTTTTCTTTTCTTAGTTTTTCTGTAAAATCTCCCATTTGTGCTAGTGTGGTCTTAAGTCCTTCGTGTGAAGGAAGACGTGTTTACTTGTTTACTTGACGTGTTGTGAACGTTGTGATGTATTGCAAAACTTATTTATTTTTATCTCTAGACTTAATTCCGGATCAAATCAAATCAAACACACATCATATAGTTTAGGTTTTTCTGTGTCCATTCCACTCCACTCATATAGGCTTGCATTAGTGTCGGCATACCTCTCACGGCTTACCCTACATCAGCTGGTAGTATGAATAGTATGATCCCACATAAGCATCCATGAATCATTTTTAACAAAGGAAAAACATCTGCCCTTAGTGTGAAAAGTATTTTCCCACAACCATCCAGGAATCATTTCTAACAAAAGGAGAAACGCCTGCCAGTATGATGTTTAATTTATGCTGTTCTTATATTTTCTACATGATCAACCAGATATGTTACCTTTTCAAAGGAGGAGGAAGCTTTTCGCTGTATTCAGGTTGTAAATGGCTACCTTTTAAATGGTAGGCCTTTGAAGTAAGTTTCTATCCTATTCTGATCACATCTTGGCCGTTGCTAGCATTTCTTTATATTCTCTTTTGTGCAGGGCTAGCTTTGGCACCACAAGATACTGCCATTCGTTACTGAAAAATCTAGTGAGTTTTAATCCCAGCAATGCATGTATATGAACTGTAGGTTCTTTTTTTTTACCAGAAATGTTTTGTTATGCAGCCTTGTAAGAATCCAAACTGCTCATATGTGCATGATGTCGTGCCGCAAGAAGATATTTGCGAAAGAGAAGATGTGATTCCATTTTGTACAAGGTATTTAACTTGTGAAATTCCATCGTATTCATTTAAAGCAGTCCAATAAAAGAGTTATGGTCTCTTACCTACCAATTATTTTGAAACCTACTGCTTGCGACGTTCTTATATATTACGAGGTCTATGCTTTGATTTGATTTGCAAGCTATGTGTGCACTAATTTAACAATTGCAAAACATCGTTGACGAAGGACAAATATATAGGATGTGGACTTGTGATGCGCTAACCCTAAATGCAACACGTGAGCATGTGATGAATGTACCGACGAAAAACCCTAAAATGAAGATGCAAATGAATACAAGCACACAATACAATGAACTAACGAAGGATAACCCTAATGCAATGCACATGCGATAACTCAATCATGCAAGTATTTTCCGACGCACAATCAATTAAACAAATTAATTTTAAAATCTTGTGCAAGTGTCGTTGATTACAAATATTCCAATGAAAGTAAGCAGACAACAATTGCAAGTTAATTGAGAGTGCACTGAAATTAAAATGTGAAGTGAATAATTTTTGCATGTCAATGAAGAGATACAAAAATCAAATTAATTTCAACAAAGTATTACTAACAATACAAGCTATCCATTCAATGCGAAAAAATGAACACTAGAAAGTAAAATCTCATCAAATAATTGATGTTGACAAAAGTAGAGGTTGTCCGGAAGTGTAAACGTTGTTGTTTGGGGGTGGATTAGGGATGAAGAAGGTGATCAGGGCTGTTTAGGGTGGATGGATGGATTGTAGGAGGGGAATATTGACCGGTCGTGATTGGTAGGTGATGTTTGGAGGTTGCAGGGGGAATGGAAGGGCTGGTATTGGTTTTAGGGTGGATGGATGGATTGTAGGAGGGAATATCGACCGGTCGTGGTTGGTAGGTGATGTTTGGAGGTTGTGGGGGGAATGGAAGGGCTGGTATTGGTTGGTAATGGGCTGTAGGAGTATTGGGGGCTGCAGGGAAGGAATTTAAAGAGGTTGTGGGTGGCTGTCGGGCGGATGGAGGCCGGAAGGGGGCTAGATGAGGGCTGGACAGGGGAAGGTGGGGGGGGGGGGGGTGGAGACTGCTGGGAGGGGATCGTGGAGATTTTGATGGCTGGGAGGGGAGCAAGGCAAACCGAGGGGTTTACCGAACTTTCAGGAAGTGAGACAGGCGACCTAGATGAGACCTGACAGCAGAGGAGGCGACTGAAGGCTGGTATTGGAGGTTGTGGGGAGAATGGAGGGGCTGGTATTGGTTGGTAATGGGTTGTAAGAGTATTGGGGGCTGCAGGGAAGAAATTTAAGGAGGTTGTGGGTGGTTGTCCGACGGATCGAGGCCGGAAGGGGGCTAGACGAGGGATGGACAGGGGAAGTTTGGGGGGGGGGGGCTTGAGACTGCTGGGAGGGGATCGTGGAGATTTTATTGGCTGGGAGGGGAGCAAGGCAAACCGAGGCGTTTATCGAACTTTCAAGAAATGTGGCAGGCGGCCTGGATGAGACCTGACAGCAGAGGAGGGGGCTGAAGACTCACGGGAGGGAGAAGATGGCTGATAGAGGGGTTGGCGTCGACACCGACGACGGCGGCAGAGGCTCCCGACGTCGGCACCGAGAGGGGGAGGCGGCGACACCTCCGTAGATCGAGTAGTTTCTTCTCAAAACCTAAAATCTTGATGATCTCTTCATGCGACTATTGGAAAATATAATGGGGGGTGAGAGTTAGGTTAAGAATATCCAACGACCACGATCTTCCGATAAATATTTCAACATAACTCCCAAAATACAAGTCCAATAAAATAAAATACATAAAAATGTGAAAAATCGCAACGAACACGATATCGGTCTCCGATCATCCATCTGATGATCCAAAAGTCGTCGATCTTCATCAATCTCCCCAACTCAAAAACATTCATCTCTGGTGCATGGAGATTATATGCTCCCAAAGCAAGCCAGGTAAGACTCTGTCGATCTCGTTAGGGAGTGTCTCTGCATAGGGTCATCGTACCGCTGAAGTAGCCGTGACTCCCATGCAGTAAGCAAGCCACAATAATGGTGACAGGTAGTGATATAATGGTAACAGGTAGTGATATAATGGTAACGGGTAGAGCTGTAGTGAAGGTCAGGGTATAAGAGAGGCTATAATGATGGTGAAAACTGAAGCTAGAAGTGAAGACTAAAATCCCCAATTTAGATGGCTCCACGTTTAGAGTCATATCCTCAGCATTGAGAATTAGATGAACACTCGTATTCCTAGTAATATTACAACAACAACACTCAAGCCTTTATCCCACTATAGTGGGGTCGGCTATATCGATCCTTTGTCGCCATTGTGCCCTATCTTTTGTCATAATCTCACTAATGCCTAAGTACATCATGTCTTTCTTTATAGTTTCATTCCAAGTCTTTATTGGTCTACCCCTCCCTCGTCTAACATGCCTAGTGACTAGACTCTCATAACGCCTAACAGGTGCCTTTAATGGTCTCCTTTGTACGTGTCCAAACCATCTTAGACGAGCTTCTCGCATCTTCTCTGAAATTGGTGCTACTTGTGTCTTATCCCTGATACTTTCATTACTAATTTTATCCAATCTCGTGTGTCCACACATCCACCTAAGCATTCTCATCTCCACAGCTTCTATTTTTTGCTAATGTACACAATTCACTGCCCAACACTCGGAACCATAGAGCATCGCAGGTCTAATTGTAGTACGGTAAAACTCGCCCTTAAGTTTTAGTGGTACTTTACGATCACATAAGATCCCTGACGTGCCTCTCCACTTCAACCAACCCGCTTGGATTCTATGTTTCACATCTTTATCAATACCTCCATCTTTTTGAACTATAGATCCAAGATATTTAAATCACTCACTACGAGAAATATCTTGATCACTCAACTTAATAACGAAGTCATCTGTTCTTCTTGTACTGCTAAATTTAAGCTCTATATACTCCGTCTTTGCCCTGCTCAACTTAAAACCTTTCTTTTCTAAAGTATCTTGCCAAGATTCAAATTTTACGTTTATACCCTCGCGCGTCTCATCAACCAAAATGATATCATTCGCAAACAATAAACACCAAGGTATTGCTTGTTGGATATGTCTGGTGAGCTCATCTAAGATAAGGGTAAAGAGATAAGGGCTTAAAGCTGAACCTTGATGTAAGCCAATAGTGATAGGGAATTTCTGTGTTAATCCTCCAGATGTCCTCACCTTTGTCACTGAATTTGTATGCATATCTTTGATTATGTCAATATATGATACATTTACACATTTCTTTTCTAAGACTCTCCATAAGATCTTTCTCGGAACTCTATCATAAGTCTTCTCAAGATCAATAAACAACATATGCAAATCTTGTTTTCTTTCTCGATAGTTGTCAATGAGTCTCCTCAAGAGATGTATAACTTCCATGGTCGACCTCCCTGGCATGAATCCAAATTGATTCTCCGAGATGTTAATCTCTCGTCTTAATCTTCTTTCTATTACTCGTTCCCATAGTTTCATGGTAGGACTCATCAATTTAATTCCTCTATAATTAACACAATTTTATATATCTCATTTATTCTTATATAAAGGTATCAAGATACTTTTTCTCTATTGGTCTTACATCCTCTTTGACTTCAGTATTTTATTGAAAAAATATGTAAACCACAAAATTCATTTATTTCCTAGACATTTCCATACTTCGATGAGTATATCGTCTGACCCAACCGTCTTTCCATTTTTCATCTTATTTAGAGCATCTTTTACCTCTGATACTTGAATTTTACGATAAAACGTTATGTTCTTATACTTCTCTGATTTACTTAACTCTTCCAAGTTCAATTCATTTTCCTTTGTTTCATTATAGAGTTGATAAAAGTATCTTTTTCATCGCTCTTTAAGATCCACATCATCCGTCAGAACTGTATCTGTCTCATCCTTTATGCATTTTACTTGACTTAAATCTCGTCTTTTTTTCTCTACCTCGAGCAATTTTATATATGTCACGCTCTCTATCTTTGGTATCTAGTCGCTTATAAAATTATTCATAAGCTTGACTTCTTGCTTTACTTACTGCCTGTTTAGCTTCTTTTTTACCGACTTTATACCTGACTAAATTTTCATCATTCCTACAAACGTAGAGTGATTTATAGCTGTCCCTCTTTGCCTTCACTTTATCTTGAACTTCCTTTTTCTACCACTAAAATTATTTATTTGGGGGCGCACGACCTTTTGATACTCCAAGTATGTTCTTTCCACTTATCCTTAAATGTGAAGACATAACTTCCCATGAGGTATTAGGATCAACATGAGGGTCATCAACTAGTTGTTCCGTAACTGCCTTCTTAAAAACAACTTGATTTTCCATCTTCAAGTTCCACCACCGAATTTTTGTTCTTATCTTAAATTTATTATATTTAATTTGTACATCTAGCGCCACTAACCTATGTTGTGTTGTCAATTTTTTTCCTGGTATGACTTTGCAATAACATATCTGATATAATTAGCTCATGTGCTACGACAAAGTCTAAAATGATTCGTCCTTCTTTATTTCTTTCTCCATATCCATATCCTCCATGAACAGCTGTGTAATCTACATTTTCCTTCCCTATATGTTCATTTAAGTATTCTTCTATAAAATCTTCTCTTTTTGTGGGGATTTCTCTTACTAAATCATCCAAGTCTTTCCAAAATTGGACTTTAATAACTTCACTTAATCTTACTTGTGATGCGTAAGCACTGATCACATTAATAGTTTTCTTTCCTATGATCAATTTAAGAGCTAAGATTTTATCACCTTTTCTACTTACCCCAACAACTTCATCTTTCCAAGTACTATTCACAATAATACCTACTTCACTGCTTGTTTTATTTTTTCCTGTGTACCATAATTTAAAAACTGAATTATCTAAAAATTTAGTTTTCTCACCCACCCATCTAGTCTCTTGTGTACATAAAATATTTATCCTTCTCTTAATCATCGTATCCACTACTTCTATCGTTTTTCTCGTTAGCGTACCTAATTCAAACTTCCAAACCTAAGTCGATCACAATTCCTACGACATACTTACCTAGGACGTCTAATATGTGAGGACTTTGGCTTATTTAGCACTACACCCAAGTCCTCTTGGAGGTGCAACGGTCCTTGCCAAGACGCCGCATTCTGACCATACGACGAGAACTCTTGCATATTATTACGAAACTACTAGAGAGAACAGAGATCTAGAGAAGAAGACGGCTAGGGTTAGAAAGGAGGGAAGAAATACCTTGTAAATATCTTGCATAACCCATCCAAAGAGGGGTTCCGGGTTATATATACCCGGAACCAAGGAGGGGCCGGCCTAAAGGACTGGCCGGCCCCAATAGGGGCTGAACCAAATCGGTCCAGCCCCAAATCGGCGGTCTTCAGAGAGTGGGGGCTGAACCGGATGGTTCAGCCCCGTTGTTATCACCTTCCTGTCGTCCCCGACGCTTGTATTGTCTTCCAAACAGCCGCGACTCGGCCCCGAGCGTAACATTCCCTTCCCCATCAACAACCAGCTTGTCCCCAAGGTGGTAGTCGGGATAAAGCTCCTTGAAATCCAGCAGATCAACCCAATAATTGTGTGCCTCGGATAAGTTCTTCCACTTGACCAACAGATCTGGTCGGTACTCCGCACCCCGCCGTTTCCACTTGAGCAACAACACGTCCTCCGGAAGGGGGCGAAGCTCGCCCGCACCGGTGACCTCAGGTAAAAGAGCACTTGGTTGCACATTGACACCCACCTTCCGTTTGAGCAAAGACACATGAAACGTCAGGTGGATGCGAGAACCCGTAGGAAAATCTAGCTTGTAAGCGACCGACCCCACCTTGCTGAGTACCCGAAAGGGGCCGCAATATCGAGGAGATAACTTTTGGCTGAATCGAAGAGCTACAGACAATTGACGGTACGGTTGGAGCTTGAGGAAAACTTCATCACCAACTGCAAATTCCCTCTCCTTGCGATGCTTGTCGGCGTGGAGCTTCATACGGTCCTGGGCCATGCGGAGGTTGTCGCGCAGTATGACCAGCATGCGGTCCCTATCGCGCAGAGCACGATCAACGGCGGGCAAAGCCGTGCTCCCCGGCTCATAGCTGCTCAAGGTCGGCGGAGGACGGCCGTAGACAACCTCAAAGGGGGTCATTTTGCTGGCAGAATGATAAGACGTGTTGTAACAGTACTCCGCCCAGTGCAACCAATCCGGCCAAGTGCGAGGCTCGTCCATCACAAAGCAACGCAAGTATGTCTCGAGGCCCCGGTTTAAAACCTCCAGTTTGCCCATCGGTCTGGGGGTGATGTGACGTACTGAAACGTAAACACGTCCCTTGCAGACGAAACAGTTCCTGCCAAAATTTACTCTGAAAAGTAGGGTCCCGATCAGAAATGACAGCACGAGGAAGACCGTGCAAGCGAATAATCTCCCGAGCAAAAAGTGCAGCTACAGACTCGCCGGTATAAGGGTGATGCAAAGCAATGAAATGCCCATACTTGGAGAGTTTGTCCACCACCACCAAAATCACTGATTTGCCCTGGGACTTGGGCAACCCGTCAATAAAATTCATGGAAACGGTGTTCCAAATCTGCTGCGGAATTTCTAAGGGAACAAGCAGTCCAGCCGGAGAAGTCGTCTCGTACTTCTGCCGTTGGCAGATCTCACATTGTCGTACAAATTGTTGTATGTCTCGCCGCATCCCGATCCAGAAGACATTGGCTCGGGCTCTCTGGAGGGTACGAAGCACACCCGCATGGCCGCCAGCAGGTGAAGAATGGAACTCATGCATCATAACAGTCTTCCACGCTGAAGCTGGAGGAATAACCACCTTGCCATGGTGGTAAAGACGACCATTCTGAAGATGGTAGCCGACTTCCACGACCTCGCCCCGCTGCAAGGCCTCCACTAGAGCACAGAGCGTGGGAGTATGCATCACCTCCTCATGTATCTCTTCCAAAGAGTCAACAAGTGGCCCGGTGATGTGGGCCACAGTAGATTCAGGGATGCGCGAGAGAGCGTCCGCAACACATTCCCCTTGCCCTGCCGATAGGTAATCTCATAATCATAACCCAAGAGCTTAGTGACCCATTTCTGTTGAAGAGGCGAAGACACCCGCTGGTCTAGGAAATGCTTTAAACTCTGGTGATCAGTGCGAATCTTAAAGTGTCGGCCCAGTAGGTACGACCGCCACATCGCCACGGCATGGATAACATCCAACATTTCCTTCTCATACGTAGGCAACCCCAGGGTCCGTGGGGCAAGAGCCTTGCTGTAGAAAGCCAACGGTTGCCCTTCCTGCATCAAAACTGCCCTGATGCCCACACCGGAGGCGTCTGTCTCTAGCACAAACTCCTTCGAGAAATCAGGCAAAGCGAGAACTGGTGTGGTGGTCATTGCCCGCTTGAGTGCCTGAAATGCCTCCTCAGCCTCCCTCGTCCAAGAGAAGGCATCCTTCTGCAGCAACTGAGTCAATGGTTGAGCTATCTTCCCATAGTCTTTCACAGACCGCCGGTAATACCCCGTCAACCCGAGGAATCCGCGAAGCGCCCGCACCGTAAAGTGGTCGTGGCCAGGATATCATACTCTGAATCTTCTGGGGGTCGGCTCTGACGCCGTGACCGGAAACCAAATGTCCCAAATATTCAACCTCATGCTGACCAAATGAGCACTTGGAACGCTTGGCGTAGAGTTTGTGCCGACGGAGAATGCTAAGGACTCGCTCAACATGGCCCACGTGGTCCTCCCAACTGGCGCTGTAGATAAGGATATCGTCAAAGAAAATCAGCACAAATTTACGGAGAAGTGCTCGGAAGATCTCATTCATGTTGGCCTGAAAGGTAGATGGGCCGCCGATCAACCCATTGGCCATGACGAGAAACTCGTAGTGGCCATCATGTGTCTGAAATGCGGTCTTGTGGATATCCTCCTCCCTCATCAAAATCTGATAATAATCGGAATGCAGGTCCAGCTTAGTGAAAACGAACGCCCCATGCAACTCATCCAACAACTCATCCACTACCGGAATTGGAAAATTATCCTTCACCGTGGCACCATTCAGAGCTCGGTAGTCAACACAAAACCGCCACGAACCATCTTTCTTTTTCACTAGAATGATCGGCGCTGAAAATGAACTAGTACTGGGACGAATAATTCCCGCATCCAACATCTCCCGGACACTACGCTCGATCTCTGCCTTCTTAACATGTGGATAACGATAAGGTCGAACGTTGATTGGCTCTGTCCCTTCCTTAAGCTGAATCTGATGATCCTGAAACCTCGAGGGAGGTAGTGTGCGGGGTTCCTGAACGTCAGCATATTGCTCCAGAAGAGTTCGTAACTGTACCGGTACCTCCGACTCACCCGTAGCCGATGCCTGAACCTCCATAAGGATTGCCATCATACTGCCTTCCTCCCCTAACCGCTGCATGCTACGCAGAGAGATTTCCTTGATAGGCGACGATTTGAGACCCCGTAAGCAGAACTGTGTCTCACCCTGGTGAAACTCCATAGTCATGTGCTCCCAATCAAACGTTACCCGACGCAACTATCGTAGCCACTGCACCCCCAAGACCATGTCCGAGCCCCGGATAGGCAACAGATATATGTCGGTGTAACCCGTATATCCTTGCATCCGAAGTGCCACACCCTTGAGTACCCCTTCACACTGTAGCGTGCTGCCATCCACCACCATAACCTGGAAGGCCGACCCCGTATCCACCTTGTGTCCAACGCGCCGTGCCACAGCCGGATGAATGAAGTTGTGGGTGCTCCCACTATCCACCAAAATGGTGACCTTCTACTGATTCATCCAGCCCGTCAGCCTCATGGTGAGCGGGGGACTGCACCCCTCCAAAGCATGTAGAGACACCCCAAGTTCGCTAAAATCCAACCCCCTGTCCGACTCCTCATGCACCACTTCCTCTTCCTCTTCCTCCTGCAACATGAAGACTTGTATTTTCTGACACTTGTGGCCCGGTGTAAACTTCTCATCACAATTGAAACACAGACCCTTCTCCTTCCTGACTGCAAGCTCGCTCCATGATAACCGTGTCACTGTCGGCTTGCTACCGGCTGCTGTCGTGCTGAGGCCGCAGGTGGCTTACCCGTGGCTCTAGCCTTCTGCCTGTTGACGCGCTCTTCCTGAATACGAGCCAATGTAATGACGTGATTTAAGGACCGGGGCATGTGCGCCTGTACCTCGTCCGGTCGTCCCGAATGTGCTCCTTGAGTCCCGAAACAAAGCAACTCAAGAGCGTCCTCTCTTCCCAATGAACCCGGTTTGCAAGTTTCTCAAATTCAGTGCGATACTCCATCACAGAGCCTTTCTGTCTCAGCTTCTGCAAAAGTGCCTCGAAATCCTCATACTCCAGCGGCCCAAACCGGGCCGTAAATCCCTCCACAAATTCTCCCCACAGAACGTGCTCCCGCCCGCGCAGGAACCATTGCGTCCACTGAAACGCATCATCCTCGAGATGAAAAAAAGCCAACTGTACCCACTGGCCTTTGGGTACATCCTGGTAACGAAAGAACAATTATGCCTTTTGGACTCATTCCAGAGCATCCCCGCCGTTGTATTTTGGAAAATTCATGCGGGTCAATTTTGGAGCCAAGTGGGGCCGCTGTGCACCTTGCCCCGACCACCCTTGGCCATATCCGTAGCCCTCTCGCCTTCCTTGTTCAACTGGTTCCGGAAAAGCATGCCCTTGATATTGTCGTGCTCCCCACGGTGGAGGTGGTGGCTGGCCGGCCCAAGGATTGCCGTGGGCAAAGCCTCCCGGTGGTCCACCAGCCCTTGGGAAGGGAAGAATCCCTCCCGGGACGCCTGGGGCCTGCCCCGTCGCTGCAGCCGGCCGCTGTAAGCCCGACGGTTCTTCCCCGATCCGCCGCCAGGGGGTGCGGCCCGCGCCTGGGTCGCCGTTACCCGCAGACGGTGCGGGAGGCCCCGTCGACCCCACTCCCATCAGCGGCTGCCGCCAGCGGTCGCCGGTTGCGCCAGGCCAAGCCGCGCCGCCATTGATGCCGCCGACCGAGCCGCCTCCCGCCTGCCGCATATCGGGCGGAAGAGAGTGGTGCGATTCCGCCGCATCCGAATCCGATCCGCCGTTCTCCTCACCGATCGGGCCTTTCCCTTTCAACAGTGCCTTGATTTACTCCATTCGGGCGTCGATCCGCCCCTCCAACCGCTGCATTGATGTTTTCATGTTCTCCTCCATTGCGGCCACCGAATCCGTCAACCCTACGAAGTTTTCTTCTAGGGCTTCCAATCGGCTAGCCTCCTCTTGCGTATGCATGTTCACCATGGTGGAAGGAAGTTCCTCTGATACCAAATGTTACGAAACTACTAGAGAGAAGAGAGATCTAGAGAAGAAGACGGCTAGGGTTAGAAAGGAGGGAAGAAATACCTTGTAAATATCTTGCATAACCCATCCAAAGAGGGGTTCCGGGTTATATATACCCGGAACCAAGGAGGGGCCGGCCTAAAGGGCTGGCCGGCCCCAATAGGGGCTGAACCAAACCGGTTCAGCCCCAAATCGGCGGTCTTCAGAGAGTGGGGGCTGAACCAGATGGTTCAGCCCCGTTGTTATCACCTTCATGTCGTCCCCGACGCTTGTATTGTCTTCCAAACAGCCGCGACTCGGCCCCGAGCGTAACACATATTTAACACTAGACCCAAGTCCTGGAGATGCAACGGTTTTTGCCAAGACGCCGCATTCAGACCATATGACGTGTTCCTTAAGGGGAACAACCTAGCTTTTGCACAAATTCTCAAATGATCCATATTCATAAGGGTGACTAAATTTTACGTTGGCCGTCTACCTAACACAACCCTCACCATTTTTCATCCGGGCTTGAGACCGACATAGGCTGGTTTATTCCTAGTAATATTAAGCTCGAAAAATTTGACTCAAACTCCCTCTTGACAGTGTATGGACCTATTCGCCTATCATTTAAGTTCATAGTTGCCCCCAATGGGAACCTCTCAAATAATATGCAAATCATCACCGAACAACTTCCTTCAAATATTCGTTTTCTCATGTGCTTACCAACGCAAATTTTAAAAATGTTCATTATTTAATATAACTTTATGTCGGAATATGACATGCAAGTCATGAAACATATGTAAATGGAAATGCAAAATGACAAACTCTGCGGGCTTAGTAAATGCAGATTTTACGTGGCAGTGGGAGTTCCTAAAAATGGGTGGTCTATTTGGTGGTTCCTTGGGTGGGTGTAGAAATAATCGTTGAGTGTACGATGAATACCTAGATACCTAACAGGGACATCAGTAGTGAGATATAATATCGTGGAATGTCAAATATCTCTCAAGAGGCATGAATCATCAGGGGGCTCACCAGGTGGTTGGTAGAAAATTTCATTAGGGAAGGAGCCTCCGGAAGGAGTGTCGAAGATAACCACATAAGGATTTAAATCCGGCGGTACATTTATAAATTCATCGAGAATGTGATTATGTAAAAGGACGTGTGAGACAAGGACACAAGAATGTGACATCAGGGTCGGTTGTGCGTCTCTTAAAAGAAAGAACTCATAATGTGGCTCTCTAAAAGTTTCAACGAGGAGCTCATCAAAGAGTTTATTCATAGCAAGATGATCCTTGAAACGCGTGTCATCAATCCTAGTGGTGCCACGATAATATGGGGAAGCTAAGCTCTTGACCCTCACTCTGGATGTGAGTTACCACAATAATATGAGGAAGCTCAAGCTCGCGCTCAGCCAGAATCTTAGGAAATGAGTTAGAATCAAAGGGTAGATCACTCACCGGGCTCCGTACCTCACAAGGGTGAGAGAAATCAGTCTCATGCACAACTTTTATCATGTCTGACGGGTAAAGAGTAGCCAAAGTGGCGACCTCAGAATGGATGTGACTCATACTAGTGAGATCAAGGCGGTCATCCATTCGACCACCTCTGGTGGATCTCAAAGAATGTTCATAATGAAACGCGAGCTGGAATGTCTGCTCGAGAGACTTAGAGTATGTGTGCTGGGTGAGTGTGCTTCGTGAAGACAATAGACCGGGTGTTGATAAGCTTGATGCGAATTCAAGTGTATTTTTGTGGGTTACTCTCGTACTCAGAAGGGATATGTGTGCGGGGGTCCAGTGGAAAAAAGAAGCTTTGTGAGCATGGACGTTCACTTTAGAGAGATGAAGTAGTACTACCGACAGGAGGAAGCTCTACTCACACCAGATTTGTCAAATATTGAAGATATGAGGCGAGAGAGGGAGAAGTTGGTGACATATCTGGGAGTATGATAGGGAGGATCAACGGAGGAGCAGGAGAGTGATGAGGAGCAACTGGAGGAGATTGAGAAGAGAGGTGAGATATTAGACGTACGACTCAAGGGGAGCTACTTATATATAATAGGAAGGGGATGCTGCCAGCAATACCAGTTCTAGTACCTGTGCCCAATCTAGCTCCTAGTCCATTGACAACATCTTTCCCTACTCCTAGAACACCTACATCACCGCAAGACTTAGGTGATATCCTTCCCTTTACTTCTCCCCCAATTGTCACATTTCAGAGGACTACTCGCAACAATGCAGGAAATCCTTCTGATAGATACAGTTAGGACCTTGCTTTCTTTGTCTCTTATGATCATATATCCTCATCTCTTGGAGCATTCATTGCATCGTTGGATAATATTATTGTACCTAATAATTGACAGGTTGCCAAAGATAATCAGAAGTGGATGACATCGATGAAGGAGGAGATGAGGGCTCTTGAGAAGAACAAGATTTGGGAGTTGATGCAGCTGCCGAAGGATAAGAAGGCCGTTGGGTGCAAATGACTGTTCACTATGAAGCAGAACCCAGAGGGACTTGTCGAGCGCTAAAATACTCGATTGGTTGCCTATGGGTACAACTAAACCTATGACATCAATTTTGACGAGACATTTTTACCTGTTATGAAAATGAGCACCGCAGGACTCTGATCAGCTTGGTGGTGAATGATGGATGGAGGCTGCACCAACTAGATGTGAATAATGCATTTCTTCATGGAGATCTAACAGAGAAGACATGGAGATACCACCAGGGTTTGGCACGACCAAGACAGAAGGCAAATTCTGCATGTTGAAGAAATCCCTCTATGGACTGAAGCAGTCACCTCGCGCGTGGTTCAATGGGTTTGAGAAGACAATGATTGGAAGGGGTTATTAGCAAATAAACGCTGATCACACAGTGTTTTCAGGCAAAATGAAGGTCACATCACCATGCTCGTGGTGTATGTCGACGACATGATAATTACAGAGGATGATGAGCAGGAGATTGACCGCCTCAAGTGGGCTCTGGGCAAGAAGTCTGAGGTGAAAGATCTGAGTCTTCTTTGGCATTTCCTTGAGATTGAGATTGCTTATAAGGCAGAGAGGACGGTCCTTTCCTGAATGAAATATGCTTTGAATTTTCTCACAGAAACAGGGATGTTGCAAACTTGTTGCGACACCAATCAATCAAAAGTGTAAACTGGGTGCAGAGGCCGGTGAACCAATGAATCGTGAGATGTATCAAAGGCTAGTTGGGAGGTTGATTTACTTGAACTACACTCGCCCAGACATCTCCTTTGCTGTGAGCGTGGTGAGCCGTTACATGCGTGACCCACAGAAGGATCATATGAATGCAGTGTACCAGGTTCTGCGGTATTTGAAGAATGCTCCTGGCTTGACGTTCAGAAGGAACAATCACGTGAAGATTGAGGGCTACTGCGACTCTGGCTGGGCAAGTTGTGCGGATCACAAGAGGTCAACTTCAGGTTATTGTATATTTGTGGAAGGCAACATGGTCTCCTGGAGGAGCAAGAAACATTCAGTAGTGGCTAGATCGACAACAAAGGCAGAGCATAAAGCCATGACATTAGGGGTTGTAGAACTTCTGTGGTTAAAAGGGATGCTTATGGAGCTGAAGTTGGATCAAGAAGATAAGATTAAACTGTGGTGTGGCAGTCAGCCACCCACCAGCATTGCAAATAATCCAGTCCAGTACAATCGAACCGAGCATATAAAGATTAATAGATTTTTCATAAATGAAAAGCTTGATAGTGGGTTACTGGAATTGAGTCACGTCTCGACCAAGGATCATGTAGCAGATTGCTTGACCAAGATACTCAATTCAGAGGATATGATCAGAAGTTGTAACAAGATGAGCTTAGTGAATATCTATTGTCAATTTTGATGAGTATTGTAATATATAAATTGCAGGCTAATATATAAAGCCTTTTGTTGCCTTAATAGAAATGAGAAAGCCTTTTTCGTAACTAAGTCCCGCGTATTATTTTACCCCTCGAGTTCGTGCATCTAAAAAAATGGTTTCCCTTCACGGCTCGCTGAAGTCCATGGATTTCAGTCATCTTACTTCCTATTGGGCTTACATGTTCTGCTATCATCCATGTGAAAGATACTTGCAAAACTAACCAGGTTCGTCATGTGAGTTGGAAATGTTTGAATAGCAGCGAAGTGAAACTCAACATTGAGGGAGCCACGTGAGGGAACAGGTGTTTTGTTTTTTGAAATTTGGAACCCTGGTGTTGTTGGTGGGGATGGTTTGTTCAGGTCGAGCTTGGGAGCATGGATCATGGGCTTTTGAATCCATCTTTGAACATGTTCTAATATAGTAGCAGAAATGCAGGGAACTGCATTTTGGCTTGCTGGTGGTCTGAACACATGGCTTTCAAAATGTTACTTCCGAGATTGATGCAAAAGTGGTGTTGGAGCTTATTTCCTCTGCTGATATTAAGCTGCACCCACTAGGTTGTCTGATTGTGGACATTAGAGAGATTCTCAAGAGGGAGTGGTCAAAATTGATGGTGATTTCCTGGCCAAAATTGATTGTGAGACGGACACTGATGAGGTGATTATTACTAATCCCCCAACTAGGATGTTACCACTTATGGACGCTGATGCTTGATCGATAGCTTTTCCTAGGAGCTTCAAGCAATCTTAATTTCTGTTGTTAAATCCATGAACCATGAGTATTATTCTTTTTGAGATAAATTTTCACTCTGCAGCTCTTTTTCTTGTATTGTGTGTTTGCTCAAATAAATGACATTACATTTTGAAACCGGTTCACTGTTCTTTTGTTTGAACTAGTAAACTTCAGCAATGTCCGGGGCTTGCGCTTTCTGATCTCAAACAACATTCAGGAAGCTTCTTACCTCCACCATTAGAAACAAAGAATTCATTACCCCCATTGGTAAGTAAATAGAATCTCGTGAGAAATACTTGATCTTGATGACAATTTCAGCATTACCATTATCAGTTATAGCTTCTATTTCAGCATTTCCACCTGTCGAGAAGCAACATATGATAAACGATCTACTAATAATGAGATTATATTTTCTCTTTTACCTTGCAGGGTCTTATTAAGAACAATAGGTGCATGGAAAGTAATTATTTTCGGAGGTATCGTACCTTTTGAGGAACATCTTTCTAGTTAACAATTGTTATTCTTTAGTACTGATTCAAAACAATCTCTGATAGGTCATACTCAAGCGTCGCAGCTTCTGCAAACCAATCAAAGTTTCCTAGTATGAATCTTGCTCTTCTTATGACTTCCAGTAGAGCAGAAATTCACATTCCAGTAAGTGTGTTGGATGAACATATTAGCAATGAGGTTCCTACATCAAGAAATGAAATGCCAGTTCTTGAACATGATGTAGAAGATTTCGATCGTGCAAAACCATTTGTTCCGACCGCCCGTTCAAAGATAGGAAATACCAAAGTTGTGGGAGAGGATAGCACATGCATGATGTTTTTTCCTGATGAACACATACCGGAGAAAAATACAGAAATGTCTTTCTTCTCAGATTCAGATGGGTACAGTCAGTTATCAACTAGTCCAGCAAATGTAATGATTCATGCATCTACCTGCAATTTTATTTCTACTACAGACAAATGGAGGTGTGAAGCTGGGGAAAGTAATACCAGTGGATTTTCTTCAGAATGGGATGATTTATTTTCGGGATCCAGGGATTCTAACCCGTTTCTAAATTTACAAGCTTTATCTGGTGACTCCACCTCAACACATCAGAACGTTCTTCCATCGTGTGATTGGTCTAGGTCACAATTGGATTTAGGATCTGAAAAAATCAGCTTTAGCTTTGAAGATGATAGATGTTCCGCTCACAACATAAAAGCAAGCGCTTTCTCCACTTTTCCTGCAATCACCACAAACATATACCATAAAAACAACATGCCTTCAGCAATTTTAAGTACAGAGTCTATACTGTTTCATGGTGAACAGAAAAGCTTTTGTAGCAGATCTTCAAGTTATAATGGTCCGGATTTCCAATTTGACGAGGCTCGAGGGGATAAATTATTGAATGATTCCTACATGGAGCAATGTAAAGATAGGATATTCTCAGATATTATAGCTCTTGATCTTGATGAAATTGATTATCTAGCGGATACAAATGCTCTATTGGAGCTTGGCACCACTGATGACTCGTCAAGAATATCAAACTCTTGGATACCATCCACTAATGATGGTTCAAAATCTTATTTTGCAATGATGGATGATTTTTATGCTGCTAGTAGACGATTGTCTCCGAGATCTGGTAGTGCAACTAGTCTGAACAAGAAGTCATCTTGCCCCAAAATCATGACAATGAAAGAAGCCTACACTGAGGATTCAGTCAGTAAGTTTTATCTTGAAACATTGAAGAATTTAGAGGTTCTCACCAGAACTGCTACTCTTTCTAATACTAAGACAGCCGGTCATTCTAGAAGTTCATTGAATATGCATCACTCTAGTGCAGATTTTGTGAAAATATATTTTCATCACTTTGTCTCAGCACGTGTGAAGGATCCATTCACCTGACATGATGGGACAGAGGAAGGACATGTGGATTGATGAGAATATTGTTTCCCTCATTCTCAGTGGCAACCTTTGATGGGGTTGATTATTCGGGCCTTTTTGCGGCGTCCGAAGTGGGGCCATCGATGAGCGAAGCGAAATAGGACGCGTGCTCGAGGAGGAGACTCGTCGTTCGGCTGGAAGGTGAGGCGCACTATGCACATGCACTTCTGAAGCAGTCAGATGCTGCTGTTTGCAACAACAACGCGTCTGGATGGGATATAACAGTGCGACCACCTACTGGAAGGTGATTGGAGGGAGGCCAGAAGGGAGGTCTAGGGCCGTCCAATTGCGGACAAGAGAGATAAATGAGGGGTTTTGGTGGTGGGATGTAGTGGGAGCCCTAAAACCTAACAAAATGCGCAAATTAATTTCTTACTCAAGCATGCCTGGTTCTAACATGAACCCGAGTATAAATACTGTTAAAGATAAGATAAATTAGCCCATTAGGGAGACCCATGTGTATTGGCCCATGTATAGTTCCTTTAGTCCCATATTGTATATGTAGGAGTCTCTCCCTCTTTCTACCTCTATATAAGTGTATGTAATCCTATTCTTTGAGAATAATACAATTAAGGGTGATTTTCTCTCTCCTGTTTTTTCTCCTTCTACATGGTATCAGAGGAACTCATCCCCTCCCGCGGTCTCCGGATTCTATCCGCCTCCTACTCGCCATCGACCTGCCTCATCCTACCCGCTCCTCTCTCTAGCCGCTTGACTGCTGCGGCCTGCTTCTTTTAACCCGCTTCCATCTTCTCTCCATGGTTCCACCCTCCTCCCCAGACTTCTTATAGCCTCCTCTCTCTGACTCGTGGGGTCCACGGGTTCTCTTCTACTCGCCGCGACCGTCTTCTTGTCATTGCGACCTACTTTTCACCTTGACTTGCTCTTAGTCGCCGCAACCTACCTTTTCTTCTTTCTTCTCTCTTGTCGCCGCGAGCTGCTTCTTCTCGACGCGACCTCCTCTAAGTCGCCGCGACCTGCTTTTAGTCGCCGCAGTCTGTTCTTCTCTTAGTCGCCGCGATCTGCTCTTATTCGCCGCGACCTACCTTTTTTTTTCGCCGCGACCTGCTCTTAGTCGCTGCGACCTGCTCTTAGTCGCCGCAACCTGTTCTTCTCGCTGCGACCTGTTCTTCTCGCCGCGACCTTCTCTTAGTCTCCGCGATCTGCCTCTATTCGCCTCTTGGACTTTCTCGCTGCGATCTAATTCAAGTCGCTGCGACTTGATTCCCTCCCTAGCTCGTTGCGCCCTGCTTTCTTCCCTGCTCGCTGCGGATTGATCCGTTTTGCTCGCCTTTCCTCTCCTTTGCGAGCTCCTGCTCCAGTCTGCCGCCTGCTCCATTCTCACGGTCTGTTCTGCTAGCCGCCCGGCCTGTCCTCCACTGCTAGCCGCCCGACCTGTTTCTTCTTTCTGCCATGACATCCAGTGACTCAACCGCGGCTACCTCCTCTCTGCCCGCCCGTGCTGCTGCTCTGTCTCCCGAGGTGCGTGATGAATTTCGCATCACCACTCTCTCTCTCAGTGGAAAGGCCAACTTTGTCAAATGGGCTCATTCTGTTCGTCGTGTTCTGCAGACAAAAGGTCTGCTCGCTCACCTTACTCGGGTCAAACCTGCTGACCCCTCTGATGACTGGCTTCGCGATGACGGTCGGGTCTAATCTTGGTTGCTTAACTCTATGGACACAGAGTCTTATTGAATGACAATGTATTACGAAATGGCTAAGGAAATGTGAGATGAGTTGCACTCCCTCTACTCTGGCAATGATAGCCTACAACACCTTTTCGACATTATCTCTGCTCTTCAATCACTGGATCCTGGAACCACGGGCGACTTAACTTCTTTTGTTGCCAAGGCCAGAACCCCTATATAAGTGTATGTAATCCTATTCTTTGGAACCTCTATATAAGTGTATGTAATCCTATTCTTTGAGAATAATACAATTAAGAGTGATTTTCTCTCTCCTGTTTTTTTCCTCCTACAAATACAAAGTATCTAATAAATTAAAACACATGTCCAAACCAACTTGTGCTGATAGATAAATGCGATCTTAATGAAATAATAAAAAATGGCATAAAAATAAATGCATAATAAAATCGGATCTCTGCGTTACTATGCCCCATCTTTCCACCGTCTTCTGCCATATTAACATTCGATAAAAGCATATGTGAAATTATTCCCTTCTTTCAAATCGTCCTCAATCTTGAAGCCGTGATACGCCTTTTGGAATTCCTTCGGTTTCGCCCAACTCTCCTCTTCCAATGGCCCTTCCTAGAAAATGAGGACATCGTGAGCCCCTCGATTAAGGTGTGTGAATGACTTTCAGTCGTTGTGGTACTAGTCGCTCATCGAACATTGGTGGTGACTCTGTAATTGTTGTCGAGGCTTCTCTTGTAAATGCTACTAGTCGCGAGAAGTGGAATACATCGCGTATCCACTACTCGGTTGGCAGTGCTAGGAGATAAGCCATCGCGCCAATCTTCTCCAACACTTGGAAGGGCTCGTAGTAACATGGCAAAAGCTTGCTGCTTAGGTGTCGCACAATCATCAGCTATCTGTGAGGTTGTAGCTTTATACACACCTAGTCGTGCACCTAGAACTCTATAGGTGTGTGCTTCTCGTCATAGTATTTCTTCAACCAAGATCCGATTATGCTCTAAAGTAGATGTCCACCTTAGCCCTCGATTGTATGTATGAATGTCATGCAGGTTGTGGCTATTGTGATGACCCAATTTAGACCCCACAAGAAATCTGTATGGAAGCTTATTTCAAGTCATTCGCCTCAGGATGAAGTAAAGATTGTGAGCACAAAATAAAACACATAATAAAAACTTTTCAGAAATTTAATTCATACCTTCTGTTATTACTCAGCTAATTTCTTCTTTTATTCATCCATCGTACGAATCACTTACTCAGGCATGCATCAGTTACCTAAAAATGATAAACCACGATGGGTTTGTCATAAACATATGACTAAACGAGTAACATATCTCTTTTACTACTGTACGTGCAGACAATAAACATCAGTAACAATATGCATAAGTATTAAACTTTCGGTATATAAAAGTGTAGTAAGTATGGAAATGTTTATGCAACATTCTTATATTCTTATATTTCGTTTTATTCCTTAGTTCTTTTAGGTTCTTCAAAGGCGTTTCATTTCTTTATTCATGTTTGTTCTTTATTCGTATTATTTTCATTCATTTTTGCATTCAGTCTATTCATAACTTATTCAACTCGTTTTCAATATCAAAATTTCCGTTCATATTCAATCGTTTTCTATATTCAATTCTTATTCGTTCATATCATCATTCATATTTCATATGATTCACTTTTAATCATTAGAATCTTTCTTCATATTCAATCACCTGGTTCAAATTTCTCATTTTTATTTGATTAATTTAGGAAATCATTAGGGTATGTTAAAATGCATCTTGGTCTTCCACGACCTCTGGGCCTTCAATTGACGCATATAAATCTCAGAAATATTCTGCCTTGGGTATTCGCCCCCCACCCACCCAAAAAAAAAATACTGGGCTAACCCTTATCATTTTCCTTTGCATAATCTTGTATTTGTCTTTTTCTTTTCAATATTCCTATTTACGTTGAATTGTTTTTCATTTCCAATTCCTCTTAGAATTGTTTCATCGCTTGTTTCTTGCTATTTCAGATTTAACATCTTTTTTTGAATCTTATTTTCTTATCAGTGATTCAAAGATTCATATTATTTCAATTTTCATGTTAATGCACAATCACTAAAATACTTTCTATGGTATGAAAAAACTATACAATTTGTATCTTGAAAATACTTTAAATGAGCTCATAATTAAAGAGATAAGTACTCACATTTCTTTTCTCTTCTTTTTGTGTTCATTGAATTCTCATCCTATTTTGCTTTTGCTGTCATCTTTCGTGATATCTATTATTACACGAACTTAGACAAGAAATCTTTAAATCAATATTCTATTAAATTGTACTAAATGAAATCTAGTAAATGAATGTATATTAAATTTCATCTAAAAATCATCCCCCATAAATCTTTAACAATTCTAGCCAATCATCAACCATGAATAAACTAAATCAAGCATAAGTTCTTTCCAATTTAATCCTCAACACTCATAAAGTTATACAGGATAAACTTAGTTTGTATACTCCAATTTGTGCATAACAAGATGATTAAAACAAATTTGCTCACTAAAATTGTCAATATATATACCAGCCAACCATAATTAAATTAATCCTCACAAGCCAACCCAAAACTATCTACAACAATAATCGGCCAGGACTATTATCCTTACAAGTATAACATCAATTAAATCCCCTGTTCTAACCTTAATTCAGCAAACTATAAAAGTAATTATTACACTCTAAAGCCATCTCTTGATTTTTGAAGAACTTTCTCAACAGAAATTTGGCCAACTTAAAAGGACAAGAATAGCATAGTTCAACAACATATTTCCAACCATTAAGAAACTGATGTGATCCTGTCGCCGGCACTCTAGTGCCGTCTTGTTTTTATTTGCTTATTTACTATCGTTTTTATTTGCTTATTCACTGTCGCAGTTATGATGTTTGTGTTGTCGCTTACTTATCTTCCGTCATGGACATGTATGTTTAAATTTCTTGTAGTATGGCCCGACACGTGAGACTGACCACCTCGCGTGACCCTGAGTGGATTGGTCTGATTTGGAATGGGCGGGCGGGTCGTCGTCGCTATTTGTTTTGGTTTGAACATCCTTGCTGAAAAATTGGCAAAAGAATCATAATGTTTTTTATTTATTACATGAGGGGGGAAAGGGACTTATATAAAGCCTCATGTGTGGATGCCCTAAGTAGCGTGGAGAAAATACCGGGATTGAGTTCCTTCTCTCGGTAAAAATCCCGCCGCAAGCCTGCGTCGTCTGCTTTGTCGATCCCGCGCCGAGCCTCGCTGCCACCGCTCCTCCTCAACAGTTCCGCCTCCGCCTGCTTCGTCGACCCCCGCGCCGAACCTCGCCGCCACCGCCCCTCCTCTCCAGCCTTTCCTTCCGCTTGTTTCCCCAGCCTGTTCTTCACCGACCCCCGCTCCACCGCTGAACCCACAGCCGCCTACCCGCAACCCTACCTCAACTCCCGCAACGTTTCCTCCACCTCCATTCCCTCCTAGCCCTGCCGTCCACCTCACCTCCAGCAAACCTCCAGCCACCCGAGCCTCTCCATCCTCTCCACTGCAGTCCACCCACCACCGGAACACCCCCCCCTTCCGTAGTTTCCTCCTCCCACGTTTCCGTCTACCTACTGTGACCGCGTCGCGAAGAATCGAAAGCTACTGTGGAGGCCCTCAGTGAGATCTCTCCTTTTCCCTTCCCCAAATCTTCTGTGATAGCATTTATTATGAATTATTTTAGCAAGGTTGTTTCATTCCCGTGTAGCACGCGCTCGTCCTAATCATTCCTCGCCGTTTGTTCATCATTTATGTTAGAAAGCTCATAGTGGAATATTTAATTTTGTGTCCAACTAATCTCATTTAGACTTAGGAATTTCAAAGCGTAATTTTGCACCGGAAACTCTTCTAAATCCCATAAATTTCCCATAAAAAGCTACAGTTGGTGTATAAACAACCACATGAATATCATAACAACCAGCCATTAATATAAAAATTAGATCCAGAGAATCAATATAACTCGTCTAAAAGTAAGGACCAAATCAAAGACCCAAGCAAAATCATCAATTTCCTTGTGTAAGCAACCCTAGCCGGCCACCGAGGGCTTACAGTGAGTGAGAGGATGGAAAAGACGATCTCATAGCACAGTCGGCCTCTACCAATAGCAAACGCAACATCGAACTTCATCACGACTTCCTGCGACGAGGACCCCAACAGTGAGTGGTGAAACCCTCATTGATAGCATGAGAGAAAGAGAGGGAGAGGAGGAAGAGGCGTTGCCGTCGTCGTTTGGAAGGAGTCGTTGAGCCCTAGTAAGAAATCCAGGGGGGACAGGTGCGGCTTTTGATAGTTGAAGGCGAGAGCGGTGGGTTTAGGAGAGGTCAATAGGTGCGGGATTTTCATTTTGCCGACATGAGAGGTTCAACATTTCTTTTATTGCCTCTTGACCGGTCCAATATAATACCCACCACCTACCGCCTAAGACTATTTGAATTAATTTAGGTTCAATTACTCTAATTGAACTTAAATTACTGTTTTAAATATCTTAATACATCCAATTTTCTCTATTGACACACAAAATTTTACTATTAGCACACCAAGTGCATCACTTTATTATTAACTCATTGAATAACATTGGTACACACAATAATTTTAAATGAACAATTTATATTATATGTTCTTTAAAATATTCGCCGACCCCACTATAGTGGGTTAAAGGCTTGAGTGTTGTTGTATGTTCTTTAAAATATTCGTCATATCGACAAATTGAATGCTACAATTTCATAGACCTCTTGACACTGATTTTTTTTTATGGAGATTTATTTAATTGTGTTCATTTTATTTTCTCTTCGTATTGGGATTTGCGTCGTTACAACTATAACAACCTTGAATGGCGTAGTCCACAATGAAAAGTGGCAAGTATTGTAGCAATACTCGACCATGCCAAGTGCACTACCCAATACTGGAGGTTATCCCCACTATGCACCGTAATTACATCTCGATCATCTTGTTCACGATCTTCGCTTGTTTGTCAGAATGTGGATGGTATGCAGAGGAGAAATCCAGCTTGGGCCCGCAAAGGTGGAACAACTCGTACCTGATTCGGCCTGCAAACACAGCATCGCGGTCCAACATAATTAACTCCGGTATCCAATGTATGGCACTATGTACTCGAGGAAAGCGTGTGCTACACTGACCTTTTATGTTGGGTGACACAATTGTATGAAATTGCCCCCCTTAGAGAAACAGACCACCACCAAAAAGTACTGACTTTTCCTTGTGAGCAAGATAATACTTTCGATGAAATCCATGGAAATCTCCACTCATATTATTGATGGAATATAGACAGGGGCGGATTCAGGAATTTCAACAATGGGGGCCCGAACCGTTCAAGAAGTTTGAGAAACTCGTAGTCAACGAATGCATTGTTGGAATTTGATTTTCCAAAATAAATGAAGTCACATAACATCTTATTTTGTGTGCGTGATGAACGGTAACTAAAGAAATTCAACCAATGAAATATTTATATATTTAGTGCACATATCTAATTAAAAAAATATTAATTAGAGGATCACATAAAAATGGACTAATTAAAAATCGTGCTCCTAATTTCTAAATCTCGCTCACTTGATGTCACACCTCCTGTTTCAAGGAAATCGCAACCCCTCATCCTCGTCGGTGGCTGTTTTGTTCTCGCATCCATCTAAGTATGTCCTTGATCTTTATTATTATTTTTGTTTCAAAAAATTTCTTTGTATATATTTAAAGATCAAAATATGAAAAAAAATGAATAAACATCTAAAAAGTAGTATTAAAGCATACCACTTAACATATTGTTTCCTTTAAGAGTAGAGCTTATTGATCTTCTCTGAGATCCCGAAGATGGAAAAGAAGATGTCGCGCTATATCGTGCCGAAGATGACGTTAGTGTTTCTTTCAGAGATCCCGAAGAAGCAATGAATAAAAAGAAGGTGGACTTGACGATGTCAAAATTGGTTGTAGCCAACTCAACTAGATTTAAATATCTCTACAAAAATTAATTAAACAAGTTAGCTCTCATGCCATCTTTCTCCTCTTCCAACCAAATAAAATTTGAACGTATTCACCTTTTCGAACACATTTCTACCTTATCTGGACACCGTTTTGACGTATAAGTAGTCAAAATTCATTAGCTCGTCGAGAGGAGTCCAAATTCATCATCTATTTTACAAAAAATTTTAGGGGGGCCGAGTCCTCGGCGATCCCCCTTGGATCCACCCCTGAATATAGGGAGGTTGTAAGAGTATGTTGGATGCGTCTTTAAGCTTTTGTTATACTGAGAGATAATGCATGTTTGCATGACCTCCTTGACATGCCTTTTAGCCCCGTTTATAAAAAGTCCACTTACTCATTTAAATGTTTTTTCCACTCCCTCATGAGTGAGGTTGTAGATAGTGTTGATGATAAATGGAACCGATGGTGATGCAAACATGAGGCAGGCTAACTATCTCGTTAAGCCTAATCTCCCCTATAGCTTGCTCCAGTAGATATAAGCTCTTACTTCTATGCCCGCCCATAGCTACCCTGGGATGGGGTTGGAGGTCCCCTCCTTGAATGGCCTCAAGCAGGTCCATATGCTGCTCAGAAATGGAGAACAACGTACTTTCCTCCTCAATGCGGTGAGAAAGAGCGTTCACCACCTCGTTGAGCTTCCCATCTCGACACTTAAATGGGAAGTGAAACCATAAGTGTCAACTTCTACTCTAGTAGGTATTTAAGGTTGTAGTGATTTGTCATGATGATGATATGATATACACATAAGTGAAGGCGCCAGTATCGTACTGCCATGGCCAACACAATCAATTCACAATTATAAGTGGGCATTTTCGGGTGGAGTGCTGCCAATCTATAGTCTTGCGCGAAGTCGTGGAGCTGTACAACCCGGGATGTTGCGTGGGTTGCCTTTGTAATGCCCCCCAAACCTTTGTCCGGGTTGGGTCGGAGGGGCACTACTTGCCCAAGACGTCCATCTAGTGCTCCCAAGGGGTAACGACCTGCCCTATCTAAGCACTAGTTGGCCGCCCTGCACGGCTAGAATCATAACATTCACAATACATCAGAGATACGCGGAAGCATTAACAGGAAACCACTAATAAGTATATATAATACCAAATATATTTACATGAGTACTAGGGCCGTAGCCTAAGTTCTTATATAAGCCCGTAAGCTGTACAAGTTCTACTCATAACATCTCACTCTCACTCTCTATCCAGCTCACTGGTACTCACGTCTCGAAACTCTGAAGACATCAATGGTGCTTCTGCTCGGGTAGTCCTATCCACTGGCGCGTTCTCCTGCGGCAGGGGGTCGCTACGGTGCTCCGTTTCCTGTGAATGGTCATTTAAATAACCGTTAGTCATAGGGCTAAGTGGAAGCAAATCCCCTCCCCGGATCCATATCCTGAGGACGAGCACACACGCACCCAGCAGTATAAGATAGCCGAAGTATGAGAGGGTTAGCATAGTATTTCGTATTTTTAATCTAGGAGCAGCAATAAAAGAAGGGTAACATAACTGAAATTGTAGCATAACTGAAATGGTAGCAATATTAACATCAGTTATGATAAGGGCTCTACTAATATACCAGCACACCAGATATTCACCTCCTGTATCCTATCGCAGACATTCATAGCCGCGCACACACATCCTTTCGCAGGCATTCACAGCCGCGCACACACATCCTATGTCGACATAGTATGGACCGCTTCTGTTCCAACAGGGTAGCAAGCACTGCGGGCCTCACCGATGTGGCCATCGGTGACAGTGGCCAGTCCTGCCACTTCTGGGGGTGGTCGTATTGCACAACCCCATGCCCCAACGTACAACCTCGTGTACTATTGGATGTGAGCGACATCCAGCGATATGACATTTTTGCTGACCAGTGGAGGAAAACCCAATGGGGAAAGATAACAGCCGATCACTCGTGATACCCATCTCTTCTGTCGCCTTGAGTCGTCAACCTTCCCGCATCGGTACGAACGGTCTGCGGAAGGGGCCGACCCGCCACAATTCACCACAAGCAATTTACAAGCAATTTACAAGCAATCAAACAAATAATTTTATTAGCACATACCGGGTCTGTGGCGGCCTGCCCTACTATATTTTGAACTTCGGGCGGCGGCGCTCAGCTCAACTTTCGACAAGGAGCGTGAGAGCTCTTTATTTGAGGCTAAACCTGGAGGAATACCTCAACTCCGGTTATACTTATCTAAGGCTCGATTTTAGTAGGCAACTGCTCGTTAGAGCAGGACCCGACTTAAAATAGTAAATTGCAGAAATAAAAAGCAGTGATTAAAGCTACTGATTATGAAAGCTGTATAATTTAAGTGTTGGAATGACAATTACGAAACTGGAATAGTACTGAACTGAACTTGACCAGTACGATACTGAAGTTGAATTGAAAGTACTGAAATGTGTTTGATCAGTACGAGACTGGAATTGAAAGTACTGAAATTAACTTGACCAGTACGAGACTGGAATTGAAAGTACTGAAATGAACTTGACCAGTACGAGAATGGAATTGAAAGTACTGAAATGAACTTGACCAGTACGAGACTGATATTGAAAGTACTGAAATGAACTTGACTCGTACTGAAATTGAAAGTACTGAAATGAACTTGATCAGTACGAGACTGGAATTGAAAGTACTGAAATGAACTTGACCAGTACGAGACTGGAATTGAAGTACTGAAATGAACTTGACCAGTACGAGACTGGAATTGAAGTACTGAAATGAACTTGACCAGTGCGAGACTTGTATTGAAAGTACTGAAATGAACTTGACCAGTGCGAGACTGGAATTGAAAGTACTGAAATGAACTTGACCAGCACGAGACTGAAATTGAAAGTACTGAAATGAACTTGACCAGTACGAGACTGGAATTGAAAGTACTGAAATGAACTTGACCAGTACGAGACTGGAATAATCATAAAAAAAAATGGTTAGTAGTCCGTTCACTCCATTCAGGAGGCTTCAATTCCATCTCCGATCCTTTTAAAAGCTTCCTTGAGTTACATCCATTATTAAGATCCGATAATTTGGTTGCCCCCCCCTTTTTTTACGATTTAATCGGATCAAAGGCTTTTCAGGAGTTACCATTTTATTATCCGTCGAGAATAATTAGCAACTTGCGACTCGTACTTCAATTTCCGTGTGTGCCCAATTTATCCAAGAGTTGAGGGTCTCGATGGTTTTACGAAATCTCGGAACACCTGAAACTTGGCTACTTGCCTCGGCCACTCCCGTCGATAGTACAAATTTGAATTTATGATTTAGATTAGGAAGGATTGTCGCGCGCTCCAATTTTCATTTCCGGAATAAAATGGGCGAAATAAATTTCGAGCGCGACCTTAGGCTCTAAAATTTGGGAAAAATTCATTTCTTATCACCATGACTCCAAATTTTGATACAACCTTTGGAAGAGCCTAAATAGTCTAGAAATTTTTCCATAAGTTTTGGACTTTTAATTTGGCCAAACAAACTTTATTTAGGCTTTTAAAAATATTAAAATACCTTCAAAAATTCTCAATTTTTTTGTGGAGGAAGCCCTCATTATAGGGGACATTTTTCATGTTGACCACTTTGCCCTTTGGGGCTCTGATTTGGCCCAAAAAAATTCACAAAGTTCCGATATGAAAATTGAAAATTGGTCTGCAATTAGCAGATCAATCGTTAATTCTGCGGCTGAGATTGAGCCGGACGACATAATGAGATGATGTTTCCCCACAACGGATCAGCCGCATGAGGGGCACAGAAATGGAGGCGGGGGGGGGGGGGATTAAGAAAATCCCCGCCGTCCATCTTATCACCGGAGATGGACGGCGGCGATTTCATCCCTGCAGATGAAGAGGCGGTGGCCCTCTGCCACCGCCAGCCGGTCGCCGCTGGGTGCCGGCGCCGCCCCCGGCCGGTTCGTCGGGGGCCGGCAAGTCCCTGGGTGGTGGCCTGCCGCCGCCGACCACAACCTGATTTAGCCAACCCGAGAACAGGGTGGCGGTGGCTCTGCCTGCCTCTCCGGCGTTGAGCCCAGCCCCGAAACCACCCCCGGCCGGCGCGCCGGGGGCAGGGCTCTTCTCCGGTGATGGCCCGACGACTAGCCGCCGGCCGCCGCCAGAGTTAAAAAAGAGAAAAAACTCTATTTCTCGGGTGCCGTTGGAGCGGCGTTTTCCGGCGGCACCCCGGCCTTCCACCACCGGGGAAAGTCATCCCCGATGGTTTAGCCCTTTTCTAGCGCCACCATCAGCGCTGGGAGGGGATAGACTTCCTGCGGCCACCACCCGACCTGGAGCATGGGTCAGGTGGTGCCGGCGGCGTTCCGGCCGCCGGGAGGCCCATGCAGGTCATCTAGAAGATGGGGGAGGAGGAGAAAGCTTCTACCTGTGTAGGAGGAGCTTGGGAGGGGTTAGCTTGCTCGGCCATGAAAGGTGGCGGAGGAGCTTGGCTCAGTTTGATGTTTTTCGGCGAGCTAGGGTTCCGGTGAGGGCTCCCTTGGACTCGGGTTGGTGTGTGTGTAGGGGAGGAGGCCAGGCAGGGCCTTTTATAGGCTTGGGGAGGGTGGCCATCCCTCCTCTAGCCGATGTGGGATAAATCCCCATGAGAGGAGGAGCTCTTCCCCTCCCCTCCACTTGGGTTGGCCAGGTGGCACCATTAGGGTGGCCCCAAGTGGCAGCAAGCAAGGGATGAGGAGTGGGCTTGGGCTTTGGTCTTTAGGGAGAGAGGGAGGGGGAAAAGAAAAAGGAGAGAGCTTGAGCCTTCCTTGGCCCATAACTCACCCCACTATTTTGCTAATTGAGTGGCCCAAGTGGTGAGAAGGGTAGCCTTAACCAAACAAGGAAGAAGGGTGAACACCCCCTTGGATAACAAAATCCAAATATTGAATTTTAGGGGGGTTTGACCAAAGTCAACCCTAGGGTGGGTGATGTAGGGTAGGATGCGTACCGTGCAATCTAGGCTAACTCGAGTGAGTGGACACGTGGGTGCTATATGTAAATGCACAAAATCCGCTCGGCAATTATTTCAAATAAGATTCACAACCATGCATAAAATAATATAAGCAAAAACAATTTCTATTAGGGCGATCAAGCAAGGCTTTCCTCCAAACGGAGGGCCAAATTAAGCGCGTCGCAAATGACTCCTTCCTGCAATCAAAATTCTTTACGGGGCAAAATTCCACAAATAAATATTTAAGCAAGTATGAAGAGTGCAAGCAACATCCAAGCGCTGAAAACTAAAAGTCCATACAACAAACAACTCACAAACAAAGGAATGTCCGAGGCGGGAGAGATCCGGCGGTTTTGAAGGTAGATCCAGGTGAGTGTGTCAGAACGGTGGATGTCCGCGGTGGAGAAGGGTTGCGGTGGGCTGAAAGTGGATAGATTCGGTAATTTGAAGACGGATCCGGGCTACGGGGAGGAAATATATAAGGGGGGGGGGTTAGATCGGAGGAGGGTAGCGCTAGATCAAAGTAGTTCTAGGGTTTTCGGAGCGGGTAGGGGTGGATCCACGAAGGGGAAAAGGAAGGGGGGATGGCTAGGGCAAGAGAAGCCCTAGAGGGGGTCGGTTTGGGGTAGGGAAGGGGCGGTGGGGGCTGGAGGTCCGACGACTGGACCAAGAAGGGGAGAAGAAGTGGAGGGTCGGGTGAACAGTAACGGTGAACTGGAACGATGAATAGTATCGGATGAACGGTGACGATGATTAGTGGCGGTGAACAGTGGCGGTGAACTGTGATCATGAACAGTGTTCGGTGGCTGGAAGTGGAGTTTGAGGGGTGGAAAACGAAGGCGGGGGTAGGGTTTACCTTGGGGAGGAGTTTGACGGCGTAGGAGTCGTCACCTAGGGCTCCACGACGTCGGCACCGGGGAGGGATCGCTGGAATCCGGGAATGCTTTTTCTCCAAATCCAACAATCACTGAATTTTGCCCCTCTACATCCTATTTATAATAAAAGAGAGGCTAGGACATCCCCATCAACGACTATGATTGGCCGGTGGGTTCGCCCATAAAAATACATCAAAATAAACTGAAAAAATAAAGTAATATAGTATTTTGGCTCGCGGCGACGCTCCGGACGTAATCGCGGAGCCCGATCGTCGATCCGGGCACGCCATATATGGAAAGTTGCCAAATCAGCCCCGAACGGGCCCAAAACGCGTCCTCGTCTCTGCTCCGCATCAGTGGGTCCCCCATGCTGGTCAAAGTCAAAGTGGGTCCAAGACATCAGGGTCGGGTCAAAGTTGGGGTGTCGTGTTACAATTTGTGTGCGCACGCTTTTCAGTGCACAGATTTGCTTGATTTCACCTCGAGTTGACTATTCGTCATCAAAATTGACTGGGACGACTTCTGTTGACCTTGTATTGACCATACGAGTCCAATGCCACTGACCGAGGTCGAATCGGAGTTTGTTTGCTAAATATCCAAAATCTGCGCGTCGTAGTGCGCTAAAACGGTCAAAATGCGTAAATTCGTCATTAGACTTTGGATCGCAACGCAACAAGTTCCAATGCGTCTGTATCGGCTATACGAAGCCATAAGAACTGACAGAACTCAAATCGGAGTTTTCTAGCTCGATATCCATGTCTAGGGTTACCTCCTACCTTGACATTGGCCACGGGTAGAGGTTCGGGACACTTTTATTGGGCCCACTAGGGCTCTGGTGGCCCAATAAAAGTCGGGATGTTACAACCTTCATGTATATAAATGCCTGAGTCATCTCCAGTGTCCATCAAAACCCATTCTTCTTCAGAAGATTCATTAGAGGGGTAGCAATTACCCTGTATCCCTGACTGAACCTATAATAGTAGTCGAACAAGCCCAGGAAGCCCCGACATATCTCTATAGACTGAGTCTAAGACCACTCCTCCACGGTGTCCAACTTATTAGGGTTAGTTGAGATGCTCTGGCTATGGAGCCACATGCTCCCCTCCAAAAGCACATTTGGAGTTCTTGAGAAACAACTTGCAGCAGGAGGAGGCTTAAAGACCATCCAGATATGGTGGAAGTGCACCCAGGTGGACATGTAGATTATTATGTTGTCGAAGAAGACCAATACAAATTTACGGAGGAATTTTCTAGTATCTCATTCATCAGTGCCTGGAATGTCGAGGACGCATTGACGAGCCTCAATGACATCACCAAGAATTCAAAGCGGCCTTGATGGGTTCGGGAGGACCGTCTTCTCCATGTCACTATCATGCATCCAGATTTTGTGGTAATTGCAGTGCTGATCCAGTTTGAAGAATATTAGAGGGCTCCATATAGCTCGTCAACCACCGGGTTTGAGAATTTGTCCTTCATGGTTTTGGCATTCAATTCTCAACAGCGCATGTAGAAGTGCCATGACCATCATGCTTTTGACCCGAAGGATGGTGACGACAAAAGAGATTGGTTTGGTTGAATGATCCCCTGCTTCAACATCTCTCGACATTGTTTCTCGATTAATGCCAGTACGGTCAGACTACTAATGGTATTGTCCCAAGTGCTAGGTGGATGTGGTGGTTCCGGGATCTCATTGAAAGAAGATCTGGTATCGAATCTTCAAAAGGAGGTGCACAAACCTCAAGTAAGTCCTCCAAGATCCCCTCCTAAGAAGCAGATCGTTGGATGGTGGCGAGACACTAGAGTTCTTCCGCTCCCTGCCCAACCAATATGCACATCATGACTATAGCTAGAAATCCATGGTGAGGGCGATAAAGTCCCACACAATTGGGCACAAAGAGCGGAGCCAATGAACCCCTAACTTGACGTTGAATATAGCATGTGGAACGACGTAGACATCCGTTTGGATGACGTCCATGTGAACCTCCAGTTGGGCGTCTGTACATATGCTTGGGCTAGGTTTTGTTCGCCATTGGTGATGACTACGTGCATGCTCTCCTTGGGAAATATGGTTAGCCCAAAAGACTGAGCGAAGTCTCCCCAATGATATTGTGGGTACTGACGGAATCTACTAAGACTCAGACCGAGTGATTGGCCACCCGGGCCCGCAACTTAATCATTTGTAGATTTTGTGGCCTAATCATGATGTGGATATATATCTCCGACTCATTCTCATATGTACTTCTTGTGCCAATATTCTTGTGCACGTGCCTCGTCATAATTGAAGAGGCTCGCCTGTCATTTCCGTTGAAAATTTCCCGTTGCTAAATGGTGGCAGGATTGTCGCTGGTCCCCCATCCCTGTCCCCGCTCCTAGGGTTAGTGTCAGATATATGAGAACTTGAAAATAATAGAAATTTTTTTTCTAAAAAATCTTGATCTTACACGTGTGCACCCCTCTTTATATAGAACATATGAGGTGAGAGAGTGTACAATTGACAATATGAGACTAAATATAAGAGAATCATACCCGGCGGTTACAACGCAGGTAGTTGTCTAGCCTTGACCTATTAACAACACATCGAGCGGTTACACCAAGGGTAATCACCCGGACTACAACAGACAACTATTAACAACACACCGGGCGGTTACCCTAGGGTGACCGCCTGAACTACAACAATCAACAACTTCGGGCGGTTACTCTTAAGGTTTTTCGCCCGAACTACAACATCGAGCTATTAACAGTACACCGGGCTGTTACACTAAGGGTGACCGCCCGTCCCTATCAAGCACGTGGACTACTTCACCTTGTGCTTTAATACTCCCCCTCAAGCTGGAACATATATGTCAATCATGCCCAACTTGACACAAATATCTAAAAAGATGAAGAGACTTTTTTTGTGAAATTTAAGCCAATTCTCTATTTGATGCGACAAAAGGAGTGCATATCTGCTTCTTTAAAACTTCTTCTTTAACAAAGTATCAGCCGACTTCGATATGCTTTATTTGTTCATGGAAGATTGAATTCTTTGATATATAAATGATGGTTTTATTATTACAAAATTTGGGTGGAGGATGATTGTAAACTTCTCTCAAGTTCATCAGAAGTGCTCACAATCACTTTAACTCACTTGCGGTTTGAGTCGAACGTCTATTCTTAGCTTTAGTACTTGACTTGGACACCACTGCTTGTTTTTTGCTTTTCTAGGTGATAAGGTTTTCACCAACGAACATGCAAAATCCTGAGGTGGATTTACAATCTCATTTGTCATCCGCACAACTGGCATCAGAATATGCTTTTATCTGCAAATGGTTGTTATTTTGAAATAATAGGCGTTTTCCCGGAGCCCCTTTGATATATTCCACTATTTTTAAAACTGTCTTCAGATGACACTCTCTGGGGGGCTTGCATGAACTGACTGATCTTTCCAATAACATAATAAATGTCAGATCTTGTTATAGTAAGATAAATAATTTTTCTAACTAGCCCCTTATATTTAATAGCATCTGGAAGGAGAGGAGACCTCTCACTCCAAAGCTTCTCCACTCCTACAACCATATGACATCGAACAGGTTTTGCGTCAAGAAGACATGTTTCATTGAGAAGGTCAAGCACATACTTGCGTTGAGAGAGAACAACAAAGATACGCCTTCTTGCAATTTTGATGCCCAGTAAGTATTTTGGAGAACTCATATCTTTGGTGACTAAGTGTTCATGTATATGTTTCTTTGTCAATTCTATCCCAGATGAATCATCTCCAGTGAGGAGAATGTCATTGACATACAAAGTAAGAACAACTAGTTCGTGAGTTATCTTCCACATAAAAAGAGAATAGTCTGCAGAATTCTGAAAAAACCAGTAGTATAGATGACCCAACTGAATTTGTCAAACCATGCAGGTGAACATTGTTTGAGGTCATAGATAGCCTTCCTTAGCTTGCATATTTGAGACCCCTCTGAGCAACATAAGCAGAAGGTTGCTTCATGCACACTTCTTCTTACAGTCTCCATAGAGGAAGGCACACTTAATTATCGATTTGATAAGTTTGTCAATCCTTGTTGACCGCCATAGAGAAGAGAACCCAGATAGAATTGATGCAAGCAACATGAAAGGTGTTGACAAAATCAGCACCATATTCCTGAGCAAACCTTGTAGCAACCAAACAAGCCTTTTATTTATCCATTATGCCATTAGGATGATACTTGTTGACGAAGACTCAACAACAACCAATAACATCAGCTTTATGAGGGGTAGGGGCAAGAGTCCAAGTACCCCTGGTCATCAAAGCCAATATTTCCTCATCCATAACAGTTTTTCAGTAGACAAGAGCTTCACGATAATTAGTTGGGGTATCAGTGGAAGAGATGGAGAGAGTAAAATTCCTGCAAGAAGGGCTAAGTTGTGCATATGACACTACATCATTAATGGAATTTTGAGTGCATGCTCGAACCCCCTTTGCAATGGGCAATGAGAATATTTAGATCTGAGACGTCTTCGTTGTCTGATCCTTTCGAAGAGGAGAGAACTGCCCTTAGTACTGACGGTGGAGTCCCAGAGTAGATGGAAGGAAGGGTGGACTAGAAGAAGGTAGAATAAGAAGTTGCGGTGGTAGGATATCCAATGGAGGAGAATGGACAATGGTAAAAGAGGAAGTAGATGTAGGAGTATCCACTTGGGTGATGTGTAGAGTTTGTAGAGAAGTATGGAGTGGATTCAAAGAATGTAACATCAGTAGAAATATACTGCCCTTTGAGAAGCTGATCGTAACACTGATAGATCTTCTGAGTCGGGGTAGGATACACTTGATAGCGCCAACGAAGAGTTTGTCGCGACCAAGTGCAGGAGTGTGGATGAAGGCAGTACACCAGAATACCTAAGGGGTAAGGGAAAACAAAATGGCGTCAGGATACAAAATAGAAAACATGGTCTTTGCTTAAAGAGTGTTAGAGGGAAGACGATTGATGAGGTAACAAGAAGTCAGGATAGCGTGCCCCCAATAGGAGCAGAGAACATTCAAGAAGATGACTATTTTTTTGCTACTCCATTTTTGGGGATGTGTATATACACAGCTGTTCTGATGAACAATACCATTAGACATGCAAAAAGAAGAGAATTGGTTTCTCATATATACTTTGGCATTATCGGTGCACATAAATTTTAAAGAAAAACTAAACTGCGTGTGAATTTTATTATAAAAGACTGAGAGAATTCATCAATAAAAGTTACAAAAAAATGTTCAGAACATTTTTTAAGAAGATGCAACGAGAGAAGTCATCAATATAAGTTACAAAATACAAATTACTCCTAACAACAGATTTGGTAGGACAAGGTTCCTAGATGTCTGTGTGAGTAAAGTCAAACGAACGAACATAACTTCTACATAGTTTGGCAGGATAGGAAGAGCGATGATGTTTATGAAATTGGCAAACCTTACAGTCTAAGATGGAGACCTCTATCTTGAAAGATGGCAGGAGCTGGTGCAACAGACGGAGTGGAGGATGACCAAGGCAAAAATGACATTGAAGCAAAGAGATGAAGACGGTAGATGCAAAGAGAACAAAAACAACTTCTTGAAAATAAAAATCCTCACATTCAATCTCAGTAACAATCACCCTTTTGGAGAGATAATCCTGAAAACAAGTAGATGTGAGTGAAAGAGAGCATTAATAACACTAACAGACAACAAATTGTAAGGAAAACTCAACGTAGAGAGTGTTGTCAAGGCATAAAGTGGCGGTGTCCTGGACCACTCCAGTGTAACAAACAGGAGAAGGCGAGCTATCAGCAACAAACATCGATGGTGACCGATTGTGTCTCTCTAGGTAAGAGAATATAATAGAGTTATCAGTCATATGATTAGTGGCACCGGAGTCGATTAGTCACTTACCTGTGTAGTAACCTGCACGCTACCTGAAAAGGTGACATTAATGGTTAATTGCTTGGAGGAATTGATGAGGGCCTCAATATCAGCAGAAGAAAACCAGCAACTGGACTCTGTCGGCGGAAGAGAGGGAGATGGAGTGGTTGCAGATTCCATTGTACCGAGGCAAACCTGTGGGTGAAGATGAGGATGTTTCCCAAAACAACGCTTAACAGTGTGGCCAACTTTCCCACAATGGGAGCAAAGGTGACAGCTCCTTCCATGGCCCCCCATGCGACCACCATGTCTGTGGGATCAACCACGACCGAACAAATGAGCAAAATGTCAAAGGGCGGAGGGGACAGAAGCAGAGGCTGCTGAAGAAGAATAGTAACGATAGAGATGTGAGCCACCATATCATTCAATGTAGGAGAGTCATCTTCGCCCAAAATTTGTTGATGAATCATAACATAGGATTTAGGTAGATGAAGAAGATAACAAACTACCAGGAGCTTCTGAAAATATTTGTGCTGAGTAGCAATGTCAGCAGAGAAAGACCGATGTTGGAGAAACACCGCGCCAAGAGCTTGAACCTCCTGATATGTAACGGTCAGAGAAAGTGTGGGGCTGACAAAGAGATCAGAGTATAGAGTGTAAATGCGAGGTCTTAGCATAATCACAGACCGCCTTCACAGTGTCATCATGATGAATGATAGACAAACATTGATCAGAGAGAATATTAGCAAACCATGTGCAAACAAAAACATCACTGACATCCCAATCAGCATAAGCAGAGGAGTCGGGATCAAGAGGACTGTCAGTTAGGTCATGATTTTTGCGATGTGAACACAAAATGAATGTTAAAGAGACACTTCAGATACACTGGACAAGATGGTGGGAGAATTAGCTGTGTTAGGTGGTGGATTGGGCAGTTGAGTGGCCATAGATAAATGTGGTAAGTAGAAGCATAAGAGAGTCAGTTAGGTTATAGATCTAGAGTTCGCTTCTGGTAGAATTGACAATAGGGTGCTAACAATCACGAATCTGGAGTCCGCAGAGCCCGAGTCCGCCTAAGATGAGCAACAACAGAGAGGAGTGGGTAGTTACCAAACAAGTGTCCACACGAACCAATCAGTGCATCAGTCTGCATGGGAAAGGGACAACGCACTAGCAGAAGGAGCAGGAAGGGTGGGTGGTTTACAAAACCGGAGTCCACCTTCGCTTCTGGTAGAATTTGCAATAGGGTGCTAACAATCACGAATCTGGAGTCCGCAGAGCCCGAGTCCGCCGAGCCCGAGTCCGCCTAAGATGAGCAACAACAGAGAGGAGTGGGTAGTTACCAAACAAGTGTTCACACGAACCAATCAGTGCATCAGTCTGCATGGGAAAGGGACAACGCACTAGTAGAAGGAGCAGGAAGGGTGGGCGGTTTACAAAACCGGAGTCCACCTTCGCTAGGGAGCATGAAGAGTGGGCGATTCAACAACCAGAGTTCACACGAACGAACAGAAAGGACACAAGGGGGGTGGGCGATCCCATGAGAGTGGTCCGTGCAGGGTAGGTTCAACGGTCATAAGAAGCTATACACAAGACCTTTCTACTTTGATATCATATGAGAACTTGAAAGTAATAGAAATTTTATTTTCAAAAAATCGGAATCTTACATGAATGCACCCCTCTTTATATAGAACAAAGGAGGTGAGAGAATGAACAATTTATGATGTGAGACTACATACAAGAGAATCGTACCGACGGTTACAATCCATGTAACCGCCTAGATTTAACCTATTGACAACACACATGGTTGTTCCACTAAGGGTGATCCCTCAGACTACAACATACAACTATTAACAACACACTGGGCGGTTACACCATGGGTGACCGTTCGGACTACACCAGTCAACAACACCGGACGGTTACACCAAGGGTGGCGCCCAAACTACAATACGCGGCTATTAACAACACACTCGACGATTACACCAAGGGTGACCGCCCGGACTACAACAGTCAGCAATACCGGGCGGGTACACCAAGGATGACCGCTCGTCTTTATCAACTGCATGGACTCCTTCATCTTGTGCTTAAACTGGGTAAGTGGTGGTATCCGTCGACCCTATCTAATTGAAATTGACGATTGCAAATCCGTGCTAGCCTCATAGGCGTAGTGAGGTTAAGAGAACCCTCAAACTCGACATCCAAGAGAAGGCGCTCTTGAAGTCCCGTGGTGATGCCAACTTGCGGCTCAAGTAGGATGTTAGGCTCTTGCAAGAGGGAGTCTGGAACTTTTCCAGGTAGTCGTCAATTACGTCCATGTGTTTGAGGGAAATTATATACCCTCAAAACTTGAGGAGCTAAGGCAAGTTGTACTCATGTTGATGCTTCCCAACAAGATTGCGAATGTCGATGTCAGGACGTCGACTATGGTTTTTCATGTCGATTTTAGTTTGTCGGGGGATATTTCATATATTGGGTATAATATTTAATTATTTATATACATAGTTATATGCATTTTTTTAATATATATATTGATATATTAACAATTTAATATTTATGAACTTCTAAATCTACCAAACTAGTATAAACATATTATGTTACACAAATAATAATGTTTTAACGCATAGAAGAAACCCAGAGGAAACAAGAACCCTAAACCCAGTGGAAACAAGAACCGCCGACATCGAGGAAATCAAGACTCCATGGAGCTGGCGTCCCTAGAGCACGAGAGAAGAAGATAAAGAATAAGAAGAAGAAGCGGAAGAGCGGTCGACGGGCTGGGCGAACGAAGGAGGAGAGCGGGAGAGCGGCGGCGCCGAAACTGAGCGGGACGGGCTATGCGGGAGCGGGATGGACAGCTGTGCGGGAGCGGGACGTACGGGTTGTGCGTGAGCAGCGGGATCGGAAAAAATCCTAAGGGGCCTCTGATACCATGTTGAGGAAAATAGAATTATGATTTCAATAGATTTTACACTAGGCTCTCATATATATATATATGACTGTACATGATGATACACACACTACCACATGCTAACACCGTAAAAACATAAAACTCAATATTCAAGCATATTCCAACACTTCATATTCTAAATCCCCCATGCATTGAAAGCTTCCAACTAAAATAGTGGCCACCCATATATAATAGCTAGTGGAATAAGAACTCTGCTTTTTGATAGAAGTTATCTTGGCAATTTGTGGAAAAGTCTCTCCAAGCAATCGCTCAAATTTGTGTTTCTTCAATGCTCCCTTTCGCTTACATTGTGAAGTTGCCAGTTCCCCACCAAGAGGTGTTGACAAACGACTTCTCCCAGCAACATGATTAAGGCCACAAACCTACTTCAATACAAGTAAGAAAGCCCTCGGCAAGATCTCCAACTGAAAGTAAAGCGGCTCTCGGTGACCTTCGAGCCGAGGCTAGCGCTGATCGGTGTCAATGAAATGAAGATCTCGGCACTGTTAGTTTCAGTTCATAATAGAAACAAGTTAACCACCACTGGAGGCCTTCCCTTTAGGTTCCAGCTTCGTGATCACGCGCTATATTCCAACTGAAGTGAAATATTGGCACTGTTATTTTTAGTGAAAAAACTGAATTTCCTTTTTTTAGATATCATCATTAATGTTTACTTGGTTTTCTCTTGATTTCAAGCTTCACTTGCCCATAAAATAAGTCGACCTAATTGATTGAATATATGTGCAGGCTGTTCTTCGTTTCGGGCTACTCAGAGAAGTAATCTTTCAACCCCTCCTGGTTTCCCTCCTAAAAAAACTAACCAATGTGAGGCATTTTCAAATCTGTTATTAAAATATTCCATTAGGTCTCCGACATTGGATATTCTTAAAGCATAATCCGATGTGTTGTTGACATCCGATATTTAAAATTTTGAATAGGTATTACAAATCAAAGTCAACACCATAATTCTTTATCTTCAGAGAATACATTTGTTAATAGATGCGAGCATCCCAATTTGTCTACACCCAACAGCGGTATCGAGCAAAATTTACACGCCGCCTCGCAACGTTTGGCCTCTCCGCATTCGTTGAATCATAGCGCCTCGCAATATTGGAATGGGATTGATGGCGGAGTCGTGGGTGGACATCGGGCAAGGCTTACAGGCATTTCTAGCGCAGCTCCTGAATTGCAACATGAGCAGCAGCAGCAGCAGTCTCATTTCTAGATTTATATACCCTTTTCAGCATGTATATTGGATATTCTGGGACATACTCTGAATACGATTTGTCTTTTTAGACTGACTTGGATGCCAAAACAAATCGATAGCTTTGCAGTTCGAGGTGTCTTAGCCTAAGGTTGCTTCCATTTTTTAATAAATATATAAGATTGTGCAGGTCAGCCAGGTGCACAAGCATCGCCGCACAATGAGGGTCTGGGAAGGGTCCTATCACAATGGTGAAATTTAGACAAACATTATCCCCTTGCAAGAGGCTGCCTCAAAGACCTCAAAGTCAATACGACAACATCTCAGCTTGTGTGCCAAGGCTGCCCTTCAATAAATATATAAGAATAATTGCATAAAATTTCCATCTTATTTTGCATAATTATATATAATTAGGGTTTTCATGTACAATGGAGATTATTAGAGGCATGTTAAACGAGGGAGGGGTAGATAAATAAATACTTGGAATGAAATTATAAGGAAAGATATGATGTTCTTAGGCATTCGTGAGTTAATGACAAAAGATAAGACACTATAGTGGGATAAAGGATTCATAGGCATTCGTGACAGCAAAGGATTCATATAGCTGACCCCACTATAGTGGGATAAAGGATTGAGCGTCGTTGTTGTTTTATATATAATTAGGGTTTTTGACATTGGGAGAAGTAATAATCCACTAGGCCTTACTATGGGATTGAGATTGTAGTCCCCCGACACAATTATTCTCGGGGCACAGTGAGTGACAAGAGTGTTGCGACACTTTTATGGTCGGGGTATTGTAGTCCCTAAACTTTGGATCCGGATCCCCTGGAGTTCCTATTTGAACTCCAGGGGATGGAGTTCCGATTTTGCGAGTAAATGGGGCGGAATCAGAAAAATTGGTTAACATGAAAGTTGTAGATATCCTCGAGACGAATAACTTTCATGTTGAACACTTTTTGATTTGAAGTCGTTTAGACCCCCGATTTGGGCTCCGAAAAAATTCTGTCCGAAAATAATTAATTTAATTATTTCCGACGGAATTTTTTCGGAGCCCAAATCGGGGGTCTAAACGACTTCAAATCAAAAAGTGTTCAACATAAAAGTTATTTGTCTCGGAGATATCTACAACTTTCATGTTAACCAATTTTTCTGATTCCGCCTCATTTACTCGCAAAATCAGAACTCGACCCCCTGTTAGTTGAAATGTTCTCAAGTTTGAAATGCTTGAAATCAAAGTTTCTAACCTTTTTTTTCAATTAGGGTTTAGTTAACTTTTTCATCTATTTTATTAATTGGAATCGTCACATTGGCGATGATGAGATGCTTATGTCGCGGTTATGTGGATATGAATTTGTTTAACAAATAATTTTAATTAAATTATTTTTCTAAATTTATTTTATTTATATTTTTAAAATTATTTGACTTTAAATTTATTTTAAAAAATTCATCTTAATTTTATTTTGTTTAAAGCAATCATGGGGTTATATTTAGGCTCCGTTTGGTATGGCGGCGGTGATGGTCATGATCATGAGGGTAAAATTGTGATTCGTTAACACTCATCTAAAAAACTTCATCCACTTTTATGTTCAAACGGATGATGCTTGCTAGATGATCCTTAACAAATGACGATTTAACTCATGCGTTTACGACCGCCATGTACTCTTCACGTTCTTGGACCCCTAATTTTGTAATGATCAGAGTATTACGAATCTATAAGCTGAGTGGGAGGAGTGAGGTTGACTTGGTAGAAATTGGCCTTCGTCCCGCTGCGGATGCTCGTCCATGTACTCTTCACGTTCCTGATCACGGCGGAGGAACAAATAGCCGCCGGCTCCGCCTGCGTATACCATGGCGAGCACTCCTCCAAGGTGGCGCTAAGGACTGAAAATGCTAGAGCACCGGGGGAGGAGGTTGCTTTTGAGAGGATATGCTAATATCAAATTTTAGCTATTTCAAATAATAACTAACAAAAAAATTTATAAGAATTCTTGATTTGCTAAAAGTCAAATATATATGATACGTGGGCTTGATCTCAAATTTGTGAGATTTATGTGATGCACTTTTATGATGCAGCACAGGCCGGCCCTATTGGTTATGTTGGATGGTGGTGTGCGGATAGCGGTTTTATTATGTATTTCTATTTATATTCCCCCCCCCCCTTTGTGGGAGAACTAAGTAATTTTCATTTTTCCCATTCTATTTGGTATCAGAGCAGGCGGCTAACCCTAGCCCGATTCTCCCGCGCCGCTCGTCGCTCGCCTGCGCCGCTCGCCGCTCGCCTGCGCCGCTCGCCGCTTGCCTGCGCCGCCTCCTGCACCTAACGGCGGCCCCGTCCAAGGCGATGTGATCGCCTGCGCCGCTCGCCTGCGCCGCTCGCCGCTCGCCTGCGCGACGCGTCTCCCGCTGCCCTGCGTCTCCCGCTGCTTTCTCGCCTGCGTCTCCCGCTGCTTTCTCGCCTGCGTCTCCCGCTTCCACCCAGCCATCTCTCGCCTGGCTCGCCTCTCGCCTGCGTCTCCCGCTGCCACCCAGCCGTCTCTGTGATCCTTGGTTTTTCTATCCCTTTGGGATGAGATTTTCTTCTGATTAGGGGGCTTCCTCTTCCCCCATGAATTCCAGATTTTCTCCTTGTGTTTAGGGGGCTTCTTCCCCCATGGATTCCTCCTCTCTTACTTCGACTGATGGCTTTGTTCGTCGCATAACTACCTCTCTTCTCAATGAACGGAATTTTATCGCTTGGTCCAACTCCGTGCGAGTTCATCTTGCCGGACATGACAAGCTCGATTGGCTTGAACCTAATGGTGTTCCAAAACCTACCGACGACAAGACTATCCGTCAATGGCGCACAGAAAATTTCAAGATTCTCGGGTGGCTTCAATGCTCCATGGAGCCCAGGATTTACGAGCAGTTTATGCGGTTTGATTCTGTGTCGTCTCTTTGGGCTGCCTTGACGCGTACCTACGGTCACACCCGCGTTGATACGCGGATTTATTCTATGTTTCAGGAGATTTCTACAGCTCGTCAGGGGGACCGTTCCGTGCACGAGTACTTTACCTTTCTCTCTGGGAGATTCCAGGAACTCTCAGACCTCGAGCCACTTAGTGCTTTTCCCCATCCCGAGGATCTGCTTGTTGCCAAGCGTCGTCAGGAGAAGCGGGAGACCTACCAGTTCCTGATGGGCTTGCGGCCCGAGTTTGAGCAGATTCGGGTTCAGATTGTCAGCATGAACCCTCTTCCTGATATTTTGGATGCTTACTCCATGGTTGAGGAGCATGAGCATCGTGCCCGCTTGACTGCTGTCTCTTCCGTTCCTGCTACCGTTCCTCTTCCGGATCATTCAGCCCTGGCGTCTGGTCGTTCTTCTTCTGTGCGAGGGGGCGGACTTCTACCCCCCGTGGCCGTGTGGGTGGCCGCGGGAGCCCGTTTGCTGCTGTTCAGTGTCAGCACTGCCTGCGGACTGGTCACGAGAGGGCCAGGTGCTGGTTACTCTTTCCTCACCTGCGCCAGCAGTCTTCCGCTACTCGTACCGTCGCCGCTACTTCTTCCGACTTTGGAGGCCAGCCTGATTACAGTACCTCTTCTGGGACTTCTTCTGCTGACTGGAGTCAGCTTATGGCTCAGGTGCAGCAGCTTCAGTCTCAGCTTCAGCAGCAGTCCTCGTTTCAGCCTCCTTCTGCTCAGCCGTTGCCTACCTCCTCGTCGTTCTCGTCGACCTCGGCATCTGCGTCAGGTACCTCGATGGCCCTTCACATCACTCATGAGGGGCATTCCTCCCCTTGGGTGATTGACTCTGGGGCCACTGATCATATGACTGGTGAGCCACACTTTTTCTCCTCTCTTGTGTCTCCGAGTGTCCATCGGCAGGTTTGCCTTGCTGATGGCTCCGTGACACCCATTCTTCACCAGGGCACCGTTCCTCTCTCACCCTCCTTCACCTTGGGATCAGTTCTTCATGTTCCCAAGCTTGCTTTAAATCTTCTTTCTGTTAGTCAACTGACTCGTGCATTACACTGCTCGGTGACATTTTTCCCTTCTGGCTGTGTTTTTCAGGACTTGACCACGAAGAGGACTTTTGGCTACGGCCGTGAGCGAGACGGGCTTTACCAGCTGGATCTCCCACCTCAGACATCATCACCCTGTCTTCCACCACCATCCATTGCTGCTGCTGCTACTACATCTTCTCTTTGGCATGCCAGATTGGGACATGCGAACCCTAAGATTGTGTCCTCCCTGTTTCCGAGTGTCTCATTTGAGCACCCGTTTCAGTGTGATGTGTGTCAGCTTAGCAAACACACACACACTTCTTATCCTGTTTCTATTTCTCGTAGTTCTGCTCCTTTTGAGATTGTTCATTCAGATGTTTAGGGGTCTGCCCCGGTTGTATCTTATGATGGTTTTCGTTACTTTGTCTCTTTTATAGATGATTTTACTCGTTGCTGTTGGGTTTACCTTATGCGTGCAAAATCTGATGTTTTTTATTTTTATACTCAGTTTTCTCATATGGTTGCTAATCAGTTTTCCTCACGTATCCGGATTCTTCGCTCCGATAATGGGGGGGAGTACACTTCTTCCTCTTTTTCTGCTTTCCTTGCTAGCCTAGGAACTCTTCATCAATTCTCGTGTTCCTACACCCCCGAACAAAATGGACTGGCAGAACGCAAAAATCGCCATCTCCTGAATGTGACCCGCTGCCTTCTCCTTGGGTCCCATGTCCCCAAGTTATTTTGGAGCGCTGCTCTTCTTACGGGGACCTTTTTGGTCAACCGTCTGCCTTGCCAGCCTCTAGCGGGTCGGATTCCTCTGAGCCTCCTATCTCCCAGCCGCCCTTTGTTTCCTATTCCCCTTCGGGTGTTCGGATGTGTGTGTTTTGTCCAAGACCGTAGTCCCACTCGGACTAAACTTGATAACAAAGCTATTCAATGCTTATTTTTGGGATATTCCTCCTCATCCAAGGGATATCGCTATTTTGACCCCACTTCTCGTAGGACTTTTCACTCCATGGATGTGACATTCTTTAAGGATACCCCCTTCTACAGTATCCCTCCACCATCACAGCCTGCTCCAGTTCCCATTCCTCCTTCCACACCACCACAGCCGGCCCCTGTCCCCCTTGCTCCATTACACGACTCGATTTCGGCTCAAACATATACCCGGGGTCCATGTGGGCCCTGACATGTTCACCCTATCCTTCGTACTCCGCTGGTAGAGCCCAGCTCACAGGACCTGATGCCATATCCTCTGACAGGTGATGTTCTTCCTTCTTCTGACTTGCCTATTGCACTTCGCAAGGGTAAGCGTTCTTGTGTTACTGACCATCCTGTTGCTAGCTTTGTGTCCTACCAGCGTCTCTCCCCAGGTTACCGGGCTTTCCTGACTGCCACCGATCAGATCAGGATTCCGCATTCGACGACTGAGGCATTCCAGCATCCTGAGTGGGTGGCGGCTATGGAGGCTGAGATGTCGGCTTTACAGAGGGCTGGTACCTGGCGTTTGGTCCCCCTTCCCACCGGCAAGAAGACTGTTGGGTGTCGGTGGGTCTACACCATCAAGTATAATGCTGATGGGTCTCTTGCACGCTACAAGGCTCGCCTTGTCGCGAAGGGCTTCACCCAGACTCCAGCGGATTACGGGGTGACCTTTGCCCCTGTGGCCAAGCTTTCTATCGTCCGTCTTCTTGTTTCCCTCGCTGCCTGCCTTGGATGGCCTCTTCACCAGCTGGACGTGCCGAATGCCTTTCTTAATGGCTCTCTTAATGAGGAGATTTATATGGATCCGCCGCCCGATTACGAGCTTCAGGGGGAGTATTTGGGACGTGTCTGCCTTCTGCTGATGGCTCTGTATGGGCTGAAGCAGTCCCCTCGTGCGTGGTTTGAGCGGTTTGGGACTGTTGTGCTTCAGAGTGGGTTCACCAGATGTCATGCAGATCACACATGCTTTGTTCGGACTGCTGCGGATGGTCGCATGGTTATTATTCTTGTCTATGTGGATGATATCATCCTTACTGGTGATGACAGCTCAGGTATTCTTCAGATTAAGGAGGTGCTTCGTACGACATTTGAGGTAAAAGATCTGGGACCTCTGAAGTACTTTCTCGGAATTGAGGTGGCCAGATCCAAGCAGGGGATCTCCTTGTCTCAGCGCAAGTATACACTCGACCTTTTGAGTGATACTGGCCTTCTTGGGTGCTCTCCAGTATCTACACCCATGGACCCGAACCACCGCTTACACGCTGAATCCGGCGACCCTCTCCCTGATCCGGGCAGATACCAGCGTCTTGTTGGCAGGCTTATCTACTTGACCAACACTCGCCCAGATATTAGCTTTGCTGTGAGTGTGGTCAGCCAGTTCATGCATGCCCCCCGTACTTCTCATCTTGATGCAGTTTTTCGGATACTTCACTACTTGAAGGGATCGCCTGGCCTCGGGCTCTTCTACCGTTCGTCCCCATCTCCCGGACTTATCTGTTACACAGATTCTGACTATGCTGGTTCCATCACTGATCGACGCTCTACTTCAGGGATGTGTACGTTCTATGGTGGCAATCTCATTTCCTGGAAGAGCAAGAAGCAGAGTGTCGTCTCCCGCTCCTCTACTGATGCTGAGTACCGAGCTATGGTCCATGGAGCCACGGTGCTCCTTTGGCTTCGTACTCTCTTGACCGAGCTGGGCTTTCCTCCTTCCGGTTCCTCGACGCTGGTGTGTGACAACCAGTCTGCTCTAATGCTAGCCTCCGACTCTGTTCTACACGAGAGGACTAAGCATATTGAGGTTGATATTCATTTTCTCCGGAAGCACATTCGTTCAGGAACTCTTGCCACGACCTATGTTCCCTCCGCCGAGCAAACTGCAGATGCCTTCACCAAGGCGGTTGGGCCTTCCAGACTTCTCTCTACTTATGGCAAGCTGGGCTTGCTTGATCTCTTCGCGCCAGCTTGAGGGGGAGTATTGGTTATGTTGGATGGTGGTGTGCGGATAGCGGTTTTATTATGTATTTCTATTTATATTCCCCCCCCCCCCTTGTGGGAGAACTAAGTAATTTTCATTTTTCCCATTCTATTGGCCCCACCTCAAAGGTGGCACCAATCACATGTGCGGGCTGTTAGCTCAAAGGCCCTCAGACACAGAGGTGATGAGAGCCGTGTTTAAGGCCTCTTATTAAGGAGGTTCCGGGTTTGATCCTCTTGTCTCAACAGCCTGCCACTGCTTATACTAGGCTGAGGACGGGTTGGGGTGTACGGACTACAGTTTTGATCTAAAGCAGCTAGCCAGCTAGGTTTGGCTAAGCCATGCCGCTCGGCCATGTGGTTGGTGCCGTCTCTGAGCCTGCGGGCTTCTAAGCTAATAGCCCGCACATGTGATTGGTGCCATCCCTGAGACGGGCCGGCCTGTGCTGCATCATTATGAGATGTGCACGACAACTTATATGTGAGTGTATATGTACAATCCCGTATTCGTAGAGTAGGTCCCCCACGGCAGGCGCGAGGTCAGTTATATGTTTTTAAGCTTTAGAGAGATTTTGCACTCATGGTGATCAATTTAGGCCTATCCCTTGTTATATACTAGTAGTGGAGGAAAAATTTTCCTCCCCCTTGGCTCCTTCTTGGGGGGGGGGGGGGGGGGTGCGGTAAGTTGGCCGACACCCGCCCCCAGCTCGATATGTGGGCTAGCTTGATCTCAACCTCCCAAATGAATAGCTTTGAGTAACTAACTACTAGCATGATTAAAATACATATATCCTGAAAACTAAGTGAATCAATAAACAATAAAATGGTGGCAATTTTCTTGTAACACAACTGTATATAAATATTTAAATTAAGTTACAAAGTACATTAAATATGATTTATATGTAATATGCAAATGTTGTAAATAAATAACTACACTATATAAATTTCTAAATCCAAGAAACAAATATGGATAATGGTTTAAACTTTAAAGATAGAAAAATATTATGCACTCTGTCTGCCCTATGTTAGCACTCTAGCTTGGACATTTTTCTTTACAACTCTTTTTACTCATTTTTTTATTAGCAAAAAAAATTATAATCCTAAAAATAAAATTTATAAGAATGCAGAAAATGTTTGTAGGAATATTTTGCATAAATAATCATTCAATTTGAGCCTTTTTTCTTGCAAGTTAGAATAGAGAACTAGGCTGAAACCGAACCGAACCGAGCGGTTCGTGTCGGTTCTCATGGTCTCGGTTCGGTTTTGGATCCACAAAATTTAGAACTGTGTAGTTCGATTAGGTTCTTGGTTTTTATGCACGAGTATTTTTGTAATAATTGAAATTATATGCAACTATATAACATTTGAATAACTTTTTAAGATAAAGTATTTAATTTTATAAATTCTTGGTTTAATCATTTGGAATACTTACACTTACAAGGATATGTGAAAAAAAATTATGAAGCCCGAGTAAAATCGAGAATCGTACCAAAATTGAACCGAACTTTACAGTTCGGATCCGGTTCTATATCTTGAGTACATGGATCGCTTCCGGTTCCCAAAAGTCAGAACCGAACTTACATGGATCGGATCTTGATTTTGGGTGAAACCGACCACACTCGCGCTCAAACAATCATCAAAATACGTATTAGAGTTCATTCGTTTGGGTGAAATTGGAGCGTTGGAATTAAAATTCAATTTCACATAAACTTAGATACTTGCAGGCTTCAATTTAAAGAAATATATACAAAATATATATTCATAAAAATGTTTCATGCAAAATTGGAGCTTTGTATGGATTTATTAATGGCGCAGCAGCTTGAGTGACAAATGGAGCTTCTCCATTGTTGAGTTGTAGCACAGTGCACTAAAAACTTTGTCAAGCTAATAAATTCTATTACATTTCTAACCTCGTTTCTTCTTCTCCGCGTCTACTGCTTCTGCTTCGTCTTCTTCTTCCACTGCAGTGTATGCTCCACAGAAACCAGACTCCCCCTTTTTTATTTATTTATTATATTCATCCCTCTTTCTCTCTCTCTCTCTCAAATCCTTCTTCAGGGGAAAAAGGGCGGAGGACTGGGGATTGGGAACAGGGAATTGCGGGTTGAATGAGAAAATCGATCTCCATAGTTTAGGAATCACTTTAATTTTGATTCGAAATCCAAGTTCTGGTTGCTATTTGTAGGGTTTTGTGTAGAGCGGAGATGGCGGTGGTGGCGGAGAACGCGGTCGGATCCGAAAATCAGTTCAGCCGCCGGCAGACAGCGCCTTGCAATCAGGAATCCAAGTATCAGAGGGATGTGAGGAAGCTGGTGGATCTTCTATCCAACTTGAATCCATCGGCGAAGGAGTTTTTTCCTGCCGGAAGAAAATCGGACGGCCGACTCTCTGCCGATGCGCCGATCTTCGTCGCGTCGGTCGATTACTATAACGGAGGCAATGCTTACAGTTTTGTGAATAATTATAGCAGTAATAATAATAGAGATTCTAGCAGCGATGGTTCGTCCAACAATCAGCCGATGATGAATCGGAGGGTAGGGTTCAATTCCGATTCTGGTTTCTGATGAATCTAACATTTTTTGATGAGTTTGATGGCGATCTGTGATATCTCTGTGAAATTTGATTCTTAATTTTTATCTGGTTGGATTTTGGACAGAGGAATGGGTATAGCCAAGGGAGGAGAAGAATGAATGATCGGGTGAGGAGAGCTGAAAGGGAGGAAAGCATCAGGAGAACTGTATATGTTTCTGATATCGATCAAAATGTGAGGCATCATAGAATGATGGTTTTCTTTTATGAATTTTACCAAAAAAAATCTTCTGCTTTTTTTTAGTTGGGCTGCAATTGATTTTCCCTAGTTTCCTTGAGCAGGTCACAGAAGAACACCTTGCTGAATTGTTTGCCAATTGTGGTCAAGTAAGAGCTCAAATATCAACCCTGAGAACTACTTTTTTGCTACTTATGCTAAATTATAATCATGTTTTGATTAATTTTATTTAGTTTAGTGCTGCGGCTGTTTGATTTTAGAATCTTTTTGAGGTTTTTTGTGGATTTCCTGAGTTTATAGGAATATTTCATGTGATTAATGTATTTGAAGTCAAAATTTAATAACTTTTAAAATGTGGAGAATGTTTCCATGCTGATCCTAGCTATTCTGATTTGCTTCCATTCCAACTACCGCCAAATATGTAGCTGATGCATCTTTTTCGCTTGTTGTTATTTTACAGTTCTTTTGCGTTGTGTATTTGTTATTGCGCATGAAATTTATTTCTTTTTGGCTAAGAAAATGATTGCCTATTTTGTTGCTGAGGAACATTGTGTGGTTTCTTGTTGTTATTTTACAGTTTTTCTGAATTGCGTGTTGGTTATTGCACTTGAATTTTTTTTTTCTTTTTGGCTAAGCTCAATTGTCATGCATCACTTTCTCAAAATGATTGCCTATTTTGTTGTTGAGGAACATTTTGAGGTTTTACGTTTGTCACTGGTCCTTAACAACCATTATTGCATGTAAAGGATGTATTGAAAATTACTACCAACACCAATTCTTAGATTGCTTGTCATAATCAATGTCATTGTTTAACTTCTAAAGGTGCGGGAATGCTGGTCAAAATCCACCTATAGTCCAATTTTTGTATAAACTTCTGTTGAAATTAATGTAACTCAGTTTTTTTCCCTAAAAAAGATCATTCATTTTATGATTCCATTGTCATGAAGGCTCGAGGAAGATGTTACTGTCTTATTAGAAGTGGCAGTTTCATATTTTTCTGCACTACAAGATCCTCTTGGATCTACAGTTGTCCAAATAAGGATAAGGTTTTACTTGTGGAGTAGTTCTTTTCATTTTGAAAATTATTTTGTTATAATTTCCATGCGTGCAATAAAGTACATTTGGAGTGCCTGAATCAGTGTTTATGAATGTTGTTGAGAAAATGTAGCGTAGAATTGAATAATGAACCAGGTAGTGTTGAAATAAAGATTGCTTTTTTGTCCTTCAAATTAATCCATGACAAAATAAAGTTCTTGTTGATTCGTGTGAGGTTTTTGGCTTGTAAAGAAAAAGTTATTTAAGGCATAGTTCGTGAAATCAATTTATATGCAATTATGCGCTTCACTGCTCTAAATCACTTGTAAGAGAATGAGGAATAACTTGAGTCGCTGATTCTTTTAGTTGTGGTTGACATCGCATACAACTTTGTTGTGTCGAAAAGTCCCAATTTTCCGTGAAATCAATTTATATGCAATTATGCGCTTCACTGCTCTAAATCACTTGTAAGAGAATGAGGAATAACTTGAGTCGCTGATTCTTTTAGTTGTGGTTGACATCGCATACAACTTTGTTGTGTCGAAAAGTCCCAATTTTCCGTTAGATTAAAAATTTAAAACTAAGGAATTATTTAACTAAGGGAATATTAGAACAAAAAAGTTATATTCTCGAACACTGAAGTTGTAGCTTAAATATCATGAAAATCGAGCTTGCCCTGGATACTTTCTCTCAAGCTGGAGCTTAAATATCATCAAAATCAAGCTTTCTCTTGAATGTCTGAAATTGCCTTGGTGGTAAAGATCTAATAATTTGCAGACCAAAACATATAAGGAAGTAAGGATTTTTTTCCTATTGTTCTCTAATGAAATTCAGTTAATCTCACTAAATTTCCTATAATATGAATAACTTGACTGTCACAGAGCAAATGCACTTAAGAAGATATATGAAATTCATGTCTCGACGAAGTGATTAAATCTATAAGATTGTATACACAAGATGATGTTATGGTTCTTTCCCGTAACAGTGGTAGCGTTGCCGAAGGAGTGACCGGACGTGGTGATGACGGTGGCGGAGGGTACCGTGGAACCGGAACCGCGGGTGCTTAGTCGTGGTGTGCTAGAGAGGAGAAAGCTACCAAGATCTCATAAACAAGACCAAGGGAAAAGTTAATACTTCTCCGAAGCATTCAACTAGTCTGAGGGGACTTTAAATAAACTTACAAAGAGAATAAAAGTAAATACGTCCCAACACTTGGACTTACTAAAAGTATGTCAATCAACAATAAAACCCCATAGATAATAACCGGACATGAAGCCCATAGTATCTTGCCCTTTCTTCAAATCAAGCTTGTCCTCAAGCTCGAACGAGGTTTGCACTGCTTGACCATTTGATTCCTTAATTTCCCGCCGGAACAGTGCCCGATAACGCGTCACTGTAGCGGAGACTGCATCAAGTGGTATGTCGCCATCGTACTCACAGATGTCACGAAGGGCTACAGGGAACCCACAGGGTGCTTGTTGAGGGGGAATTGTCATGCATTATGGCTGGAGGCGAGGCAAGTGTGGTCGCAGTGTGATTCTTGGCGATCGATAGTGGCGATGTCAGCTGGGGGGCGGTCACCAGCAGGAATGGGTCACCCACAAGAATGGAACCTGAGGGCCTGACGGAACATAAGTCTGTGGCAGGAGCGTAGGATGTTGGAAGGAGATGGCTGGCAGAATGAATGATACACGACTCATAGACAACGAGATCTGCAAATGTCAAGAGCGATAGCTGGGGATGGGGAAGCTTACAGGAATCGGCGTCCCAGAGAGCGGAAGACGAGTTAGCATTTATTTATGTTTGTGTGTCGCGATCATGTCGTCGAGTAAGGCGAGGATGGAGGCGGTGCAATTGGTCGTGGTCGACGCACTAAAGGTCATCGTGGACTCCCAAATCCCAATCTTTGTGTTGGGACGCCTCATACGTCAATTTTATGAGAAATTGTAATTAATTACTGAATAGATAATTGTTTTTCTCTAACGAGACGTTTGAGAGAGGCACGGGACGACCAACTTCCAAATTAAATGAAGTATATCTTTTGCTGGAGAGGGCGCATGGCTTGATACGCGAGGGGATCAAAATCCTACTATGGTTGCAGCTTGAAAAGATTGGAGAACAACACGTGGCTCGAGGAATGGAAGGCGTGGGTGGCTCGATAAGGATGCATGATCGTTCGGTTGCTCTGCCGCACGAAAAATAGACGAAGCAGATGTGCCAACTTGAAAAAGCTGCGTAAATTTAAAAATTAGGCAGTAGAAATGTAAGAATGGCGATACCAGGCTGGCAAGAAGGCGGGAAATTCGCGCGGTAATGGAATTACGGTTGGCTCTAGGAGGTTGTCTGGGCGTTCGATCCAGTGGTAGAAAAAAATGGTGGAATCAACAGAATAGACAAATCCTATCGATCGATTCGAGTGCCTAAAAGCTCACGAGCGACGGTGCAGGTTGGAGACGACGTGCAGAGTTGAGTAAACAGATATCGAGCGTCATGCCCTAGCAGGAACATGGGCGGCCAGATGACAGGGATGTGCAGGAGATTGATACAATATAGATGTCGGGTGTCACGACTTATCGGTAACAGGGGCGACCCGACGATAGGGATGCACGGGAGATCCATACGATAGAGATCGATACGATAGAGATCGATATGATAAAGATCGATACGATAGAGATTGATAGAAGGTTGATGGGAAGCGTCAGCTGATGCATCCTAGAATAGGAGCAGGTGGGATTGGCGGCGGCGGAATGTGAGGGAGAAATGTGGCGCCAAAAAAAGGAAAGCTCTGATACCAAGTTATGGGTTTTTCCTGTAAAAAAGGTAGCGTCACCGGAGGAGTGGCCGGAGACGGTGATGAAGGCGGCGGAGGGTACTGTAGAGCCAGAACCACGACTGCCTAGGCGGGATGTGCTCAGGAGGAGAAAGCTACAAAGATCTCAAAAACAAGACAAGGAAAAAGAGAATATTTCTTGGATGCATTCAACTAGCCCAAGAGGCTTTAAATAGACTTAAATGGGCATAAAAGTAAATGCGTCCCAACACTTGGACTTACTAAAAATACGTCAAGCAAAAATAAAACCCTAAAGATAATAACCGGGCACGAAGCCCAAAGCAAATGACAAATAGCTCTGATAGTCAGATTCGTCATTGGAATGAGCGACAACAATATGCTTTTTTCTTTTTAATGCTACAAGATTTCCACCAAAAAATGTGCAGCATCTAATGATGATCTCCTCTCAACAAGACATCCATCCCAGTCAGCATCAAAGCATTCCTGCAAAGTGAGTGAATCTCTAGGTTCGAGTAAATGGCTTTATCCTGAAGATTTCTTTGCGTCTCTTAAAATGCAAATAACGTACTCTCAACGTGTCTTACTGCATGGATTGATTGTCAAAACTCATTATATATGACAGATCTTAAGTTTATGTTGTCATGGTATTAGTGGAGGAAATTTCAGATTATCTACTACCAGAAGAGGCAAGATCAAGGCACGTTCTTTAAGATTACTAAAAGATGCAAAAATACTTGAGATTGGAAGAAAAAAAATTTATCAGGAGTAAATAAGCATTGTTTTCTGGCGATTAACAAAAATAACACTTTGAAAACCTAAAATATTCTAAAACACACATTTCGTAGTCTGTGAATTAAATTTATCATTGTTTTTGTCAATTGTTTGAACAGAGCAATTACAAGAAAACACATACACACATCTAGATGGAAAAGATCTTGATGAGAAAAGTTGAAAAGAGAAGTACTACCAACAAACTGCCGGACATATAATTAATTTTCTAATATTCATTGCAAAATAAGAGATCATTCATTCTGAAGTAAATGATGATTTTTTGTTTTGTTCAGACACAGCGGTTTTGTTGAGGACTGTAAACCCATGAGGTTTGATGTAAAATACCTTGAAGATAAACAGTTTGTTGAAATTCATTTCTAACATGGTCTCTTGCGTTGTCATACTGAAAAGTTTTAAAAGAAATATTAAATTGATTTTTTTAATTGTGCTTTTCTTAAAAACAATAAATACCTCAAACTTATGCTTTAATAAATATAAGCCAGCTCATGTTAGAATGGTATATCAAATAAAGGAAACCAAATAGTGATTCTTAATAGAACACAAACATTTCATAGTACCCCAAATGTCAAAATAGACTAAATCGAAATGATGAGACTTAGTTTATTGATGCGTGATGGATATGATGCATTCTTCATTTACAAGTTTCGCACTAGACATTAGATACAATCTCATTATTAGATTTAATTTCTAAATAGTTGATAACAGTCGATGTGGTAATCTGTGTTGCCATATTACATAATTATAGAACTAAGGGGACAGAGGCACACATTGTCTTCTCCATTACGTACGGACTATGTTCATTTTAATGGGATCCAGTCGCCTTCAAATCAACAATAATTTTTGAACAAAAAGAAGATTATAAGGGGTATACATATAAGGAATATATGATAACATAATAAGAGAGGTGACTTCAATATTTCCAGCCTCCATAACAGGGACAATAGAACCATTAGCAATACACATTGAAATCCAAGATGAGTCAAAAAATCTCAAAAATAGGAACCTTGAGATAATGTACAAAATTTGGCGTTGTCAGTGCATCTACAAGTAATCAAATGAGATTTTATATTTGTATGACGATTATGGCAGGCCGATCAATGATTACCATGATAGTGAGGTGATGAGTAACAAATACTGAAAAATACTTTACTGAAAGCATGACGAAGAAGAGACCTTGATCTCTATATTGGTTGAGTTCGTTTCTCAGAACTAAGAAGATGAATCTCTACTAATAACCTGCTATTGAAGAAGATACTACTAGATGTAGAAGGAATCTGAACTACCGTAATTTTGTATTGATGAAGTTGTTGTTAACGAGGAAGGAAGAAAGGAATTTTGATTGTGGGAACATATCTCTCTATATGATGTCCTACAAAGTGGAACAATGAGTGCAACTCAAAAAAGATAGTGTCAGTGATGCGGAGCAGAGACGAGGACCTGTAGTGGAAGACGAGTTTTGGGTCAGTTCGGGGCCAATTGGCGACTTTCCATATATAACGTGCCCGGATCGACGATCGGACTCCACAGATGTGTCCAGATTCGCGTTGCGAATCAATTTGATATATTTCTTCAGTAGTTTGCGTTGTATTTTGATGTATTTGGGTGGCCTCACCTCCGGCCAATCATAGTCGTTGAAGGTGGGATGTCCTAGCCTTTATTTTATTATAAATAGATAGGTAGTGGGCTGATTGAGGCTAGAAATTTTTTGCATGTACAAGTGATAGAATATGCACTCGCAAGACATGTAGATAAAACTAGTTTTGATGGATTAGAAAGAAAAAGAGTAATGACCAAAGTTCAAAGGCTAAATGAATGAAAATTGTGCAAAAAAAATCATAATGATTTAACACCTAATGTTTCGACTGGAAAGGAATGTAGAATAAGGATTCTTGAATCTAACTCCAAATAGTTGGGATGCGGCTAATGGTGATGATATGTTGGGAAAGCAATTTCTACGTTTATCACTGAATAAGCATGTGAAGTGTTCTAGAACTTTGGCCCACCAAAATAAATTTTAACACCTTTTATGAGACTCAATTCTCTTGTTTTATTATAATCAGTCCCGACTTGTGTGCCTTTAACAGTCCCAAGGTCAGCTGAAATCATTTAGTTGCAGAAGATGTACCTTGAAAATAAAGAAGTATCTCAATTCTACCATGCCTTCTATGTAACATGTTCTTCTATGTGTTCTGTGGGTTTAACTAAATGTTTTTACAGAAGTTTGGGTGTAAATGAACTTGAACAGTTGCAATTGTTCTTCCTATAATACTGATTTCTGAGACAAATATGAAATTTTGCCCCTCTTCATGTTTGTGTCTTTTATGTAATCTTATTTTTGAGCTATTTACCGACACATATGTATAGCTTTCTCAGTCTCAGTAACATCTGTTTGAAGCTCATTATAATGATTTACAAATTTTGATGAACATCTCATTCTCTAAGTGCTTTAGTTGCGCAAATTTTTTCTTGGCCCTGATTGTTATGAAATTCTCATGCTGAAGGTAGTTGACTGTCGGGTTTGTGGTGACCCCCATTCAATTCTTCGATTTGCATTCGTTGAGTTTGCTGATGAGGGTAATTAATAATACATTTTTGCTGTTCGGTCAGTAATAATTATTCATGCTACTATTTGACATTTACTAATTGTGATTTTTAATTTTTTGAAAGAGGGAGCTAGGGTAGCTCTGAATCTTGGGGGAACTATGCTGGGTTTCTATCCTGTCAAAGTCTTGCCTTCAAAAACTGCAATTTTACCTGTGAATCCTAAATTTCTACCACGGGTTTGTACTGATAACATATTTGTATTTTGTAATACTTATGTGGCCTTTGATTCAACCAAAGGTCATTTTAGTTATTATTCATCATAATTTCTATAATAACTTCTTATTGCTGATATTTTTGCAGTCCAATGATGAAAGAGAAATGGTTGTTAGGACGGTTTACTGTACAAACATCGATAAAAAGGTGTTTTTTTCTCAGTTAACTGGAGTAAAAAGTCATCATGATTCCTTTTTTGGGCAGTATTCTACTTAGCAATTTTGCAGGGAATTTCAAATTCAAATTTGTTTCAATTTTCGAATTGAAATTTTGTGGATATTGTTGAAGGAGCTCAAACCTGTATGTATTGCTTGTATATCTGAATACAAAGAGAGAATACATATATATAGGAGAGAGAAGGAGAGAAGATATCCTATACATGATGTGGGACTAAAGGAAGAGAAGAAGAAAACAATAAATAATGAGCCCAATAATGGGCTAATTACATGGGCTTTTCTAACACTCCCCCGCAAGCTGGAGCGTACAAATCGTACGCACCAAGCTTGGACAAGCACTGGTAGAAGAGTGAACTGGGAAGAGCCTTAGTGAGCACATCCGCAACCTGTTCTGTCCCGGGAACATGCTTTAGGTCGATCTTCTTCATTTGGACTTTTTCTCTGATGAAATGACAGTCAACTTCAATATGTTTAGTCCTCTCATGGAATACCGGGTTTTTGGCAATATGTATAGCCGCTTGACTATCACAGAAGAGGAGAGCAGGAGAATGGAGTCTTACACCAAGATCGGTAAGAAGACTTTCCAGCCACATTAGTTCAGACACAACTGAAGCCATTGCCCGATATTCGGCCTCTGCAGATGATCTAGCAACCACTGCTTGTTTCTTGCTCCGCCAGATAATCAAATGTCCTCCAAAATATGTGCAGAATCCACTTGTTGACCGACGATCATCAAGAGACCCAGCGTAATCAGCATCTGAGTAGACAACCAAAGTAGGAGCTGTAGGTGATGGTTTGTAAACTAAACCTTGACCAGGAGCCGTTTTGAGATATCTTAGAATGCGTTCCACGGCGTGAAGATGAGATTTTCTCGGGGAATGCATATACCGGCTAACTATACCAACCGCGAAAGAGATGTCCGGTCTTGTTACCGTGAGGTAGATCAATTTGCCAACTAGACGGCGATAGTACTCAGGATTCTCGAGTAAGAGATCTGAATCAGAGGCCTGAGTGCATAATTTGTGATTCACATCCATTGGAGTATTGATCGGCTTACACCCAGAGTAACCTGCGTCATGAAGGAGGTCGAGACAATACTTCCGCTGTGAGAGGACGAGACCATCTGGCCGTCTAGCAATCTCTAGACCCAAAAAATACCGGAGGGGCCCCAGGTCCTTTGTTTGAAAAACTGTACCAAGATGTTGTTTGACCTCCTGTATTCCTTTTGAATCATCTCCTGTGATTATGATATCATCAACATACACTAACAGCAGTACCGTCCCAGCAGTGCGGTGGCGACTGAACATAGAGAAGTCTGCTGTACTGCGAGTAAAGCCAACCTCCCGAAGGGCCTTACTGAATCGGTCAAACCATGCCCGTGGTGACTGTTTGAGGCCATACAGAGCTTTCTTAAGGCGACACACCCGAGACTCCCCCGTGGTCTCAAACCCGGGAGGTTGCAGCATATAAACCGTTTCCTGCAGGTCGCCATTTAGGAAGGCATTTTTAATATCGAGTTGTAGAAGGGGCCATCGGCGATGGACAGCGACGGAGATCAGAACCCGAACGGTGTTTAGTTTGGCAACGGGAGAGAAGGTTTCCTCATAGTCCAGCCCTTATTGTTGGGTGAAGCCCCTGGCGACCAATCTAGCTTTCAGACGGTCAATAGTCCCATCAGCTGCATGTTTGACGACGAAAACCCATTTGCACCCAACCGGAGACTGTCCGAGAGGAAGAGGGATAAGAGTCCAGGTCTGGTTGGCCCAGAGGGCCGTCATTTCCTCCTCAATGGCAGCTTTCCAGCCAGGATGTTGAAGTGCCTCCTGCACAGAGTTAGGAACCGAAATGGAGGAAAGAGAAGTTGCAAAAGTATGCAATTTGGGAGAGAGGCGATGCAGAGAGACATAGTTCGCCAGAGGATGAGCGGTGGAGGGAGATACCTGATCGGCCAAGCGCGGTGTATCCAAGGATGAGGCCGACTGCAGAGGGGTAGCGGAGCGAGGAGGATGTCGGCGGGTATAAACTTGGATAACTGGAGGTTTGGAGGGAGCAGGGGCTGAGGTAGAGGGAGCAGGGGGTGATGTAGAGGGAGGTAGGAGAATCGGCAGAGTAGTGGGTATGACGTGTCGAGGCAGTGGTGGAGAGGGTGTTGGTGACGCAGTAGGTAAAGTGGAGCTGAAGAACGGTGTATCCTCCCAAAAGGTAACATCGGCGGAGATGGTGACCTTCCGGGTTACCGGAGAGTAGCAGAGGTAGCCCTTCTGAGTACGAGAATAACCGACGAAGATAGTTTTAGCCGCCCTGGGATCCAATTTATCCATGGATGGACCCAGAAGGTGAACAAAGCAAGTGCACCCAAAGACCCTTGGGGTGAGTGGGTAGGCCGGAGTGGAGGGGAATAAGAGGCTAAAAGGAGTGGCATAGTTGAGGACCGAGGAAGGGAGACGGTTAATTAGAAAACACGCCGTGGAGACTGCAAAATTCCAGAAATTCTTTGGAACATGCATTTGAAGCATGAGGGAGCGGGCAACGTCAAGAAGGTGACAGTTCTTGCGCTCGACAACTCCATTTTGTTGGGGGGTGTAGACACATGAGGTTTGATGAATGATGCCAAAGTCGGCACAGATATTGGCAAATTCGCGGCCGGTGTATTCACGAGCGTTGTCGGTGCGGAAGGTTTTGATGGTTGTCGAGAATTGTGTTTGAGTTTCTTGTATAAAAGCACGAAATAGGCGCGGAATCTCAGAGCGATCATGAAGTAAGTACAGCCATGTCGTGCGGGAAAAATCATCAATGAAAGTCATAAAATATCGATAGCCAGAGATACTAGTAATTTTAAACGGACCCCAAACATCGGAGTGTATCAAATCAATGGGCAGGAAAAGAAGTACGCGGCTGTTTGTCATAAATACATGACTCACACTGAAAAGCATGAAAAGATACATCAGGCAGAGCCTTTTGAAGGATGGGTAGGGGAGCATGCCCAAGACGGCGATGCCAGTCAGCAGAGGAGACAGAAGATAGGATTGTTGAAGAGGCGTCGAGGAGGTAGAGCCCGTTCTGCAGGCGACCCTTACCAATGGTACTCCGCGTCCGTCGATCCTGTATCAAAAAAGTAGATGGAGTAAATGTTACTGAGCAATCCATATCATGAGTGAGGCGGCCAACAAATAGCAAATTAAACGGAGAGCCCGGAACATAAAGAGCCGAGCGAAGAGAGATGAAAGGATCAAGCGTGATGTCGGCGCAGCCGGAGACAGGGACGATCGCACCATTAGCCACGGTGATAGAATTCGGATGAGGAGCATCCGAGTACTGGTGTGGCCGCAGTGAGGTGATGTGATGAGTTGCACCTGAGTCCAAGATCCAACGCGGACCAGAGGAAAGACAAGTAATACCTGCAGGAGAGATGGAGGCAACAGACGCCGACGATGGGCTAAGAAGCCCCTGGAGGTGCTGTAGTTGGAGGCGAACGACCTCAAGGTCGGTACCAGTGGAGGAGGAGCCATCAGTGGCAGCAGCAGCAGCTGGACGAGGAGGATAACCGTGTTTCTTGTAGCAGACCGCATCAGTGTGGCTATCCCGGCCGCAGTATGAACACCTGCCATGGCCCCGACCCCCACGGCCCCGTCCACGGAAGCCAGAACGACCGCCACGGTTAGAGGGCGGTGTGGACAGTAAGGGAGGAAGGGTCTGCTGGAGAAGGGCCGGAGAGGAGGGAACAGGAGACTCCAGGGGGGTGGCACACGCAGGACCATAGAACACACATCTGAGAGGGAAGGAGTGGTCGCAGAAGCAAGGACATGAGTCCGGATACCCTGAAGATGCGGTGGGACTCGAGCCAGCATCATAGCTATGCAAACGGCTTCCTTCTGTGCACGTTGGACTGCATGATCCGAAGTAGAGGGCTGATGTTGGATCCAGGACTCCGCAAGAGTCTTAACCCGAGCAACAAACGAGGTCATGTCCGTAGCCCCGCCAACATCGAGAGTTTGAAGTTCTGTAATAATATCATAAAGGTGCTGAAGACTATCCTTGTCGGAGTATAAGGAGTGCAGTTCCGTCCACATATCCTGGGCCGTCTCCTGGTACATGACCATTTGGTAAGGCTCACCCTCCAGGGAATTGAGGAGCCAAGTCTGAACTCTACCGTCATTACGAAGCCACTCGTCGGTGAGAGGAGAGGGCGGGCCCTGAGTCAAATGATGAACAAGGCCTTTGGCCTGAAGAACGCGGCGGACAGAGTGCACCCACGGAAGGAAGTTCCGTTTGCCGGAGAGGGAAATAGTGGTGATCCGAAGTTCATCTCGAAGTTCTGGAAGAGACGGCGGGCGGTCATCAGAGGCAGTAGCCGGCTGGCCGGTAGAATCGACTGAAGAGCCCATGATAACCGCGCGGGTAGAAAAGGAGACCGCCGGAGAGGAGAACAGGAGAGAAGGGGAACCTAGGCACACAACCCGCACGGGTAGAGGAGGAGACCGCAGCGGAGAGGCAGACCGCGGCTAGAGGAAGGGCAGACCGCGGCGGGAGGAAAAACAAGGGCGCTGCAAGAAGGGGGCACGCAGACCGCGCGGCTAGAAGAGGAGCCGGGCGAGAGAGAAGAGCAGTCTGCGAGGAGAGCTCGAGCGGATAGCGGGAGGAGATGCGGTCCGCGAGAAGAGGAAAGCCGCGCGAAAAACAAAGAGGCCGCGAGTAGGAATACTCGAGCGGCAAGGAGATGCAGACCGCGCGGCAAGGAGATGCAGACCGCACGGCAAGGAGATGCAGTCCGCGAGAAGAGGAAAGCCGCGCGAAAACAAAGAGGCCGCGATAGGAATACTCGAGCGGGAAGGAGATGCAGACCGCGCGGGTAGAGGGAGGGGGGCCCACGGGAGAGGAGAAGAGAGGCTATAAAAGACGGAGGAAGGGTGGATCCACGAGAGGAGGCTGGAGGTCAAGCCGCGGTTAATACACAATAACCGCAAGGGAGAAGCGAACCCGCTACCCGGAGCGAGTAGAGGGAGAAGCCGCAAGGGGGGGAGCGAGACCGCCTGGCCCGGGCGGTTAGAGAAGTAGAGACCGCCTGGCCCGGGCGGTTAACACACAGGAACCTGGCTCTGATACCATGTTGAAGGAGCTCAAAACCTGTATGTATTGCTTGTATATCTAAATACAAAGAGAGAATACATATATATAGGAGAGAGAAGGAGAGAAGATATCCTATACATGATGTGGGACTAAAGGAAGAGAAGAAGAAAACAATAAATAATGGCCCAATAATGGGCTAATTACATGGGCTTTTCTAACAGATATAATCCATTTTTGCATTGGAAACAAAAGTAGAAGCTCTGTTATTTTCCATTAGAATGAATATATTAACACAAATTGAAAAACATTGATGAATTTAAATCGTTCCTTTGTTTGAATATCTATTGTTTTGATGCCATGGCAAAATTAATACTAATAATAAGAGTTGTTTCAGTATGTCAAGAATACATTTGTATTCATAATTCAAAATGATTTCCATATCATGTTATTTTCAGTTGATGAAGGCTTAGATTTATACACTCTGAGGCAGACTCATTGTGTGTCTAATTTCATTAGGAGCTGACTCATATCATGTAAAAGAAATAAATATAAACACACACACACACACACACACACACATATATATATATATATATATATATATATATATATATATATATATATATATATATATATATTTATGCATATATAAATATCTCTATATATAATTATATATATTAATTTATTAGGCTTGTTGATCCAAATATGATTATTGAGCACTTGGCAGACCCAAATGACGCATTGCCTGCTTCTTCTTCTTTTTTTCTTCTTCTGCAGGTTGCTCAATCAGAAGTAAAGCTTTTCTTTGAACAAGTCTGTGGTGAGGTCAGAACAGTTCTAAACAGTTGGTGTGCTTTAATGAAGTCAAATTTTTTTTATAATTTATGTTACACTGCCAACTCACAATTTGAATTGTACAGGTTTCTCGTCTGAGACTTCTTGGTGACAATGTGCACTCCACGCGAATAGCATTTGTCGAGTTTATTCAGGTTATTTTTCTAAATTAAGCTTGGTATGATATAAGTTCTTAATTTTTAATGTCTAGTGTTCCTCCTTGAAATACGAAATCGTGAATATCGAACCGAAATCAAGTTTTATTGAAGCTATTCTTACTCATTGCTTTGGCGTTTTCATTTTCGACTCAAGGAAATTATTATGGGTCTAGCCGTGACATGTCAATAGTTCGCCTGAGAGATAACTGGAGGTAGAGATTGTGGAAGAGATATAGCGGAGTCGGAACCGGGAGTGCTTAGGCGGGGAGCTCAGGGGGAGGAGAGACGCCAATCCCTAAACCTTTGAAGAGAGGAGAGGACTTAATAGAGAATGGGATAATTTCTTGCCAACCATTTCATAGCCCCAAGTGGCTTCAAATAGAATTACCTGACATTCCTCATACTTCAAAATATTCGCTAAGCTACCTAAAAGATGAAAATATTGAAATGACATGAAAATGATGATACATAAAACATTAGAAATTTGTATATTATTATCTGTCATGTGTGGGAGCATGAGTTGCTTTGCCTACTTGAGTTGTGGCTATTGTCAAAATCAGCCCGACATGTTATATATGCACATAAATTTGTGCTTTTAATACATATAAACATGCTATATAATTTGCTTAACTCGAATGAGCTGAAAAACTCAACTCAAAATTGATCACTCTCGACTCAGATTCAAACTTACTCCAAAGAAAAGTGAAATCTTCGATGTTGAGTTGAATCGATCTTGGGGCTGGAGTCTGCATCACCCCTTCTTTCCACAACATGATTTTTCGTCTAGTGGAATGATAATTAGGTTATATCCTAGCATTCTGAGGTAATGGTTTGCATTTTCATCCCTTCAGTTAACTTTGTACATCTTATGGAGTAAAAAAAAGGTTTTTTTACATGTCATTTTTAGTTTCTTCGAAGCGCTTCAATTATCCTGATAGTACTGTTTGTAGATAGAAGATCTGATCTCTTCCTTTTCTTCTGAAGCTATTGATTTTTTCTGCAATAATTTGTTACATATTCCATAAGAAATTATCTAATTTTCTTGGATCATTGATATCTGTTTGTTCCTCTCTAAAGATTATGTTCGACCGGATTCTTTAACTATTGAGCCCATCTCAAAAGCCCTCAAATTTGTTAACAGACTGAAAAATTATGTTTTATTTCATTTTGAACTGTGTGAAGTGGTTTTTAAAAACAAATTGCATGAATCTTTACATAGATACATATATAGAGTGATGTTTGAGCAGTCCTAATATGATATATGTAGTCCAAAATGATATTCGCAGAGATCATTTGCTATTTTGATTTTATTATTTCTTTCTTTCGTTATCAGTTTTATTTACATCAAACTTAAAATAATAGAAGAGATGATTTTGTTTATCAATAGAGGGTTAGCTGCTGAAGATGAGATTGTTGTGGGCGGGTATTCATGACCGCAGAGCATCAATTCAATTCATCTTCTGTTTTTATTTCTACTTTGTGAGAGATTCTCTTAATAATTAATTAATTAATAGAATCCTTTTAAATTATTTGATATGCAGTGGAAAGAATAATGTTGCATTAATAATTCAAGAGAGCCCTTACTCGTACATATACTTGAGTAAGAGAAAACCTAAAAAGGGGAAAAAAGACCAAGCTACCTCAACCAGGGGTTAATACAAAAAAGGTCGACTTGGAATAAACTACATATATTACAACTCTCCACCTCAAGTCAGACGGAAGATTTCGGTCATCCCAAGCTTTTAAATATCGTCGGTAAACACATCACACCCCAAGCTTTTGGTAAACGCATCGGCCAGTTGATCTTTGGAAGAACAAACAGAGTGACAACTCTCTTTTTATCAAAGTGATCTTTGATAGAGTGTCGATCAACCTCAACATGTTTTATCCTATCATGTTGGACTGAGTTATGAGCGATGTTAATAGCTGCATTATTATCACAGAATAAGGAGAAAGGAGCTGTCTCAGAGAAACCCAGATCTTGTAACACAGTACGCAGTCATAACCCCTCACATAGGCCTTGGTACATGGCAGATATTCTGCCTCTGCACTCGATCTAGCCACAACATTCTGCTTTTTGTTACGCCACGTCACAAGGTTTCCACCAACAAAGGAACAATATCCTGTTGTGGACTTTTTGTCATCACGACATTCAACCCAATCAGCATCAGTAAAAACCTCGATCTTCAAGTTGTTGTTTCTGGAGAATAAGAGACCACGACCAGAGACTTTCTTCAAATATCGCAGCAAGCGATATACAGCTGCTTGATGTCTGATCCTGGGAGAATGCATATATCTGCTAAGGATACCGACCGTATAAGTAATGTCAGGGCGTGTGTGAGATAGATATATAACCACTCTTTATAACGTGATACATCAATGTGATCACCATCACCTTCTTCTTCAATCCTGTGATTTTCCTCCATATGGGTGTTTGTAGGAACACAACCAAGCATACCAGTTTCCTTTAGGGATCCAATATGAACTTCTGTTGGGATATAAAGATAACCAGCTCAGATCTAACCACTTTGATACCCAGAAAGTAACGTAATCTTCCCAAGTCTTTCACTTCAAATTCAGCAGATAGGAGGACATTAAGATTGGCAATCTCCTCTGTGTCATTTACGGTAATCACGATGTCATCCACGTAGACAATGGTATGATCATATTGAGCTTGCTTATACCTAAACTTGAGCATCGTAGTGAGAAATCTCCCGAACCAGGCCCTAGGTGATTGCTTCGGTCCATATAAGGATTTCCTTAGGCGACAGACAATCCCTTCAACTCCTTTCTTCACAAAACCAGGAGGGAACTTCATGTACACCTCCTTGTCGAGCTCACCATGGAGGAATGCATTCTTCATGTTCAGTTGGAGGTCCCAGTGTAGGGAAGCAACACACGATAGCAATACCCGAATGGAGTCCATCTTTGTTACAAGAGCAAAGGTATCCTGATAATCAACTCCCTGAGTCTGAGTGTATCCTTGAGCGACCAAATGTGCTTTGTACCGTTCCACCTTGTCATCTTGGTTCTTCTTAATAGAGAAGATCCATCGGGATCCTATAGCTTTCTTTCCTAAAGGGAGAGAGGAAATATCCCACATATGATTTTTGTCCAAGGCGGGCATCTCATCTTGCATGGCCTGTGTCCAAGCAGGTATCTCCAAAGCTTCCTGCCATGTATTAAGAATAACGACTAGGGAAAGGGATGAAACAAAAGCCTGATGCATCAGAGTAAGATAATGGTAATCCACATGATTAGAAATAGAATGTTGCGTGCAAGTAGCTTTACCTTTCTTTAGCAATTTAAGAGGGATGTGTAGATCAACATCATTAGAATCTGAGTATGAAGTCGGCATTGGTAGAGGTAGAGCTGTGATAGCCTGTGTACCTGAACGATGATGGTGTACGTGGGGAAAAGGAGAAATCGTAGTAGAGGATTTCGGTACCGGAATAGGAGCGGGTATCAAAGTGGAATGAGTGGAAGGAATGGAAGGGATATGAGGAAGAGGAGTAGGAGTAATATCCGTATCACCACTACTCTCCCCCTGACGAAAAAGGTGAGTCGAAGGCTGAAAATAGGATTCCCCCTCCCGGAAGGTGGCATCCATGGTACAGAACATACGCCTGGAGAGGGCTGGTAACAACGATATCCTTTGGTCGTAGAAGAATAGCCAAGGAAGTCACAACGTTGAGCTCAAGGGTTAAGTTTGTCGCGATGGAGTTGGCGCACATGCACGAAACAAACACACCCAAAGACACGAGGTGCCAAATGGGAAGTATGGACTACACCGGAGATGGAGAGACGAGCTAGAGGAGTAGTAAAGGAAATGGCACAAGAAGGAAGATGATTGATAAGGTGAGCAACAGTAAGTACCGCATCACCCCAATAGAATTTAAGAAGGTGTTTCGTTCAGCCACTCCATTCTGAGTAGAGGTGTGTACACACGTTTTCTGGTGGATGATACCGTGAGAGGTGAGGTAAGAGACAAAGACACCACGATCATCATACTCCCCCCATTGTCACTTCGAAGAACACGGATAGAGGCATTAAATTGTGTTTGCATCATTTTATGAAACGCTTGAAAGCAAGGAAAAACTTCATTTTTTTTGTTTCGACAAGTAAACTCATGTAGTGCGCGAGAAGCAATTAATAAAAGTGACAAACCATCAAAAACCAGTTAAAGATAAAATAGGGGACGACACCCGAACATCAGAATGTATAACATTAAAAAGAATGCTATTAAGAGAAGAAAGATGTGAAGAAGTATGACGCACATGTTTAGACTTATCACATACATCACAAGCAAAGTTCTGAAGAAAAGGTAAAAAAACAGGAAATAATTTTTGCAGATAAATGGAGGACGGATGCCCTAGACGCAAATGTCAGCGGCGAACATCCTCCGCAGTAATGGTGGAACTAGAAAGAGCCTGAGAGAGAGGATGGGTGTTCAGGTAGTACAAGCCGTCACAGTTCCTACCACTGCCAATGTTCTGCTTCGTACTCAGTTCCTGAAAGACACAAAAATCAGGAAAGAAAGTTACCGAGCAGTTAAGAGATTTTGTAATATTGCTGATGAAGAGTAAATTGCGAGAAAAGGAGGGGACATGAAGAACAGAGGGAAGAGAAATGGACGGAGAACAAGAGATGCGGTCTTTGCCCGCAATAGAGGATAACGAGCCGTTAGCAGAAATAACTGTCATTACCAGACAAAGGAGTATAAGAGATAAAACCTGATGAAGACCCAGTCATGTGGTGAGTATCACCAGAGTCGAGCACCCAGTCAGAGGGTGGGGTGGTCACGGCATGAGCACTCGGCATAGCAATGATGGCAAGAGAAGTAGAGCCTCCGGTGACAGGATCGGGCTGAGAGTGAAACAGGCGACGAAAGGCTTCCAATTCTTGTGCTGTAAGAGAGGAAGAAGTGGAAAACTGAGATTCATCATAGACATCAGTAGTGTAAGCAACATCATGAGAACGGTATCCACTGTGTTTATGGCCCCCACGGCCTGGGGCCACGGCCACGCCCATGACCAGAAGGTGCCAGATGCGGATGAAGTTTGAAACATGCCTCCCGAGAATGTCCCCTCCGAGCACAGTAATCATAGGTGGGCGCAGAAGATCCAGGAGTGGGAAGAAGATCACGACCAAGTACCAACACTAGTCAGGGCGGAGCGATCAGGAGGAGCCATAACACTGAGGGACTTGCGGCGGTCTTCATCACCCAGAACCATACTGAATGCCTCCCGAAGAGAGGGAAGAGGGGAGCGGTGGAGAACATGTGTCCGGACCATATTAAATTCCATATTCAAGCCCATCAAGAAGACATGAAGACAGAAGCGGTCCTCCTTTTGCTGTAACTGAACGACATCAACAGTACACACATGAGTGAAATGCGCAAAGTAGTCCATCTCTTGATAAAGGCGGTCGAACTTCGAGAAGAATGATGAAACGATCATCGATCCTTGCTGCAGCTCCAAAATGTGGCGAGTGAGCTCATAAACCTGGGTAGAACTGCTAATCTGATAGTACGTTTCGCGAGCACGGGTCCAGATCTCGAAAGTCAAGTCCATCAATATATAGCTCCGATAGGCCTTAGGAGACATCGAATGCAGGAGCCAGGAAACAACTAGAGAGTTGTCAGAATCCCAACGCTTCCAGGAGGGATCGGTCATGGGGGGCTCCTTAATCGTCCCATCTATATACCCAAACATCTGTTGATTGCGGATGACATATTGGGCAGCACGAGACCATTCAAGATAATTTGTGTCATCCAAGGGAACCGTGATAATCTTCAACGAACTGGAGTGGCCATGAGGCCGCTAAGGGTCCCTCATCTGCGGTTGGATTACAGTCGGAGAGGATACCGAAGAATCAGGATCACCCATATTGATGAGGAAGAGGAATAAGAGGTCAAGCAGGAGAATCGATTAGCGGCAGGAACACCAATTCATCAGCATCAGAGAGAATAAGAGGACAACGACATCGAAAGAGTAGTGGTATCAAGAGAATAAGAGGACATCGGCAGAGCAGCAGAAGAGCCGCGGCTCAGTAGAGAAACGGCGGCAGGGAGCGACATCAACAGAAGCAGGGAAACAACGGTGTAGAGCAGCGACAGGGAGCGATGTTGGAGAGCGGCATCACTAGCGACGGCGTCAGCGGGAGCGGTTTCAATTCCGCCAGAGGGCGGCAGCTGCGGTTCCGCCAGGACACCGCATCAGCGGGACGCGCCCAAGAAGACACTCAAACCAGCGATCGGGGGAAGCGGGGTCGCGAGAGAAGGAGAGGCGATCGGGAGGAGGAACGGAATCGCTAGAGACTGCGCACGCACTTAGGGTTTCGGTCTCCCGTCTGATACCAAGTGGAAAGAATAATGCTGCGTTAATAATTCAAGAGAGCCCTTACTCGTACATATATTTAAGTAAAGGAAAATCTAAAAAAGGAAAAAAAGACCAAACTACCCCAACCCGGGGTTAGTACAAAAAAGGTCGACTTGGAATAAATTATATATATTACAACTCATTATGCACACTTGCATTGGATGAATGATAATGTAAAAGTTTCAGGCCGTATCTTTTTTTTTTTTTGAATCTCTGGCTTTAGGAGTCATATTAGAGATTTTATTTTATTTTTTGGGGTGCGAATAGTCACATAGGGCTGCGATTATATTTAGAGATTTTGTGTTTGGGGGGATGTGAATAGTCATATTAGGATTGCTTATAACATCACTCTAAATTTATAATTAGCAGTGGGCTTTCTTATCGTAGCTGGACAAACAATAAACCTAGTTAAAAATTATCAATTGCATCAACAATTTCTCTATGAATTGACCAATTGCTTGAAGAAAATGTGAGTTTTTTAATATATTGCTTGAAGAAAATGTGATTTGTTACTGATGTTCTTTATAATTTTCATAGAGCTTAAATGAATGTTTTCTGTGATTTCAAACAGTTTGAAATGGTTTTTAATATAAGATGTATGAATCTTTACATAGATACATGTATACATTTTCTTATTAAATACATTATTAGCAGGAGGGCACTATGTCCTCCTAGGGCAGCGTGCGTAGGCGAGGTGAAGTATCCCGTTTTTCGCATGGTGTCCTCCGTGCAAGACTTTTTTTCGCTGCAGGGAGGAAACCGGTAATGTTGCCTGGATAGGATGTCAAGCGACGACTGGGGTACTGCCTCGACACTTTGCACATGGTGGGAGACCGTGTGCTCCCGCCAGTCGATTCATATATCAGGGGTAAAATACAAATATGTAATCTAAGTGATATTAAAATGATGTAATTTTTTTTTTGTGAACTTCTTACTACTCTTTCACGCGCTGTTGAAGGGGATCCTCGGCGCACCTGTTGAGGTGTTGCTGTGTGACCTTGAGGTCACTGATTTGAGTCCTGGAAGTAACCTCTTGCAAAAATGCAGGATAAGATTTGCTTACATTTCACCCTTGTGATGGGACCCTTCCCCGGACCCTCTCTACGCGTGGATGCGCATTGTGCACCGAGCTACCCCTATAGAATTCTAGTTCATTTTGCACGAAAAAAGGAAAAAAATCTCAATAACCTTAAATTGCTGAGTAAATAAATAAATAAATAAAAATGATCTGAAGCTTTATATTAATTTGGTAATGTCACTCATATATGATTATTCCCTTAATATACAAAACAAATTTTGTCCGTAAAACGGGTTGACGGTGCCAAGCACGAGATTGCAAACATCGACCTTTTCGACATCACTCTTTACACCTATCATTATTGCAGGCTGAGAGCGCAATTCTTGCTCTAAACTGCAGCGGTATGCTTCTTGGATCTCTTCCGATCAGGCAAGTCCTCAAATCTTCAGTCATCATTCAACAACCATCTCACATATATTCCTACTTGATTCTCTGGCTGATTCTTTTTTCCAACTCGCCAGGATTAGTCCGTCGAAGACGCCGGTGAGACCACGGATCCCTCGGGCGTTATCGCATTGATCTACGTGTTGTTCGAAAACTGGAGGGATCTCGATGTTTGTGCGGGAATGTAGTGTTGTGGAGAGCTTCGGAGTTATTTGTCGAAGGATAAAGTTTCTTTTATTCCTCAGAACAGGATCACTCCTCCAGCTAAAGAAGCTTCTATCATTTTAGCTAAGAATTTCCACAGTAGCATTGTAGTCATCTTCTTTATCAGTGTTTTTTTCTTTGTTTTAGCAACTGATCAGTACTTTGAGTGGAATTAAGCTTATTAGGTGAGCAGTTCCATAGCTTTAAGTTTCAACCAAACATGGCTGCGTTTTGGTAATCGCTTCCAGTAAATAGTTTTTTCTTCAGTCTGTTGGATTATCTTTTTGTAGCCATTTTAACAGTTTTTGTTTTGGAATGCATATATGGTCTTGCTTGGTGATTGTTGCTGCTTTTGGAAGGACAGCGCTTGAAGATCCTCATGTCTTTTTTTCCTCTTTTCTTTTTTTCTTTGTTTGATTTCAAAATATATAGATTTGTAAATGATTTGGAATATATATACTATATTAGAAGGGAAAAACATCATTTGGTTAAACATTTGACTTTCCGATTTTACCCATCTTTATTACTGAATTTCTAATTTCTTTGATTTTTTTTTCTTTAATTTAAAAATATGTGCTCTAATGTAGACAAAATCTTTTACTTACGATAAAAAAAAAATGCTCTTCCTGTCGCTTGCAAAATCTCGCACATAAGAAAAAATAGCAACTGGTGGTCGCCCGGTTGTTTGCAAGCGGCAGGACTGCTATCATTGGGGCAATGTCGTGACCAGAGTATTGTCACGTGTGTATAAATATATATATATATGGGAGATATCATGTGCGAGCAAGTGGGCGTACGGGCAAGGGTCAAAACGGCTTTAAATCGAAAAGTGATCAACATGAAAGTTGTAGATCTCGGTGAGACGAATAACTTTCATGTTGATCACTTTTTGATTTGGAGCCGTTTTGGCACTCGATTTGGGCCCCGAAATTTGGGGTGGCGAGCGGGCGTACTGTAGCGATTTCGCCGCCCCAGATTTCGGGGCCCAAATCGAGGGCCAAAACGGCTCCAAATCAAAAAGTGATCGACATGAAATTTGTTCGTCTCGCCGAGATTTACAACTTTCATGTTGATCACTTTTCGATTTGAAGCCACCTTGACCCCCAAAATGCACTGCCCGTACGCCCGCATGCAAGCTTGCCCCCATATGATATCTTCCCATAAATATATATATATATATATATATATATATATATATATATATATATATATATATATATATATATATATATAAATATATATATATATCTCTATTATATATAAAGGAGTATGTCTATTCGGCTCTTACCATCCAGTCACTTATGACCGTCCGATTGTTAACGAGCTATCAACGTCGGCTGTCCGATTCTCTCATCCTGTCCGTAACTTTCAATCTTCCACTTCTGCCCCTACAGCTACCGCCTACTTCTTATCCAAGGCAGCTGTATGCCTTCACATCACTCGGCTGATACGATGAGTATATGATGTTAATTCCCGAAATTGCACCCACCGCTTCTTCTCGGGTTCGGCGCCCCTTCAAGACTCAGGCATTTATTGCCCACCGCCTGCAACTTCTAAATACAATACTACTTAACATCCCTGCTTCGATGGTATTTAAAACTACAGGAATAAAGAGAGGGGGCAGCGGTAGGGAAGAGAGAGGGAGGGGAGAAGAGAGCCACCGGGAGGCGGCAACTATTCATCTTCCCAACGAGCCCGCCCCTGCTCCGCCATGTCCGACCTCAAGGCAAAGCGGGATTCACGCCCAACCTCTCGCCCGACACCGCATCTCGACGCCATCAGAGACCACGAAGGCTACTCCCGCACGCTCGCAGCCACGTTCCCTCTACCCGCCAGTTGCAGATCCATGGCAATGGATAGAGAGGGACATGGAGTGAGAGGGACAGGAAAAAAGCTCTGCCTGCCGGAGTTATGTTTTTTGCTACAGTGGAGTGCGCCGCTGCCGCTGGCGACCTGAACGGACACCGCCAACTGTGTCGCCGGCCTCCGACAACACCGTCGACGGGGTCCGCTCAGGCCACCGCCTTATCCGCCGGCGGTGGCCTCGACGTTGGATTTATTCTGCTTTTTATTTTACGTTTGCAGGGCGGGGAAGATCTGTAGTGGCGGTGGCCTCCTCCGGAGTAGTTCTTTTTGAGCTCCGATCACCGCGATTTGCTTCTCACTTTCGTTCGGCAACAGTGGTACGAGCGGTGGCGTTTCTGCTTTTGATTGCCACCGCTGCTGCCGCCGACCTGAACGGACACCACCAAGTGGGTCGCCGGCCTCCGACAACACCTTCGACGGAGTCCTATCCCGCAGCTCCCTTCTCCAGCGTCGCAACTCCTTTGGCAAAAGCTCAAACCTTCTTCCTCCGGCACATCACCCCGTCGGCAGTCCTCCAGATTTCTCCGACTTTCTTCCGCACGGCGAGCAAATCCGACCAAAGCACGACTACCACATCACCTCCGCTTAATTCTTCTTGGTGTTTTAATTTTTAAAAAAAACAATCGGGCCGTGCCGCGGCGCTGTTCGTTGATGATTATATGATCTGTATAAAAAATTCTGTTTGATTCGTTGATACTAAGAGGAAGTTCCTGTTTCCTGTAATTTACTTCACCATTTGGGATTTGTTAAACTTCACTATTTATTTGGTGCAATCTACGAACTTAAAAATACATTTTATTTATGAGCTGAATGCCAAACAGTTCTATTGTGTATGTATTTATGATCTCGGCCATGAATGTTGTAGAGAGAGAGAGAGAGAGAGAGCTTGAAAGAGAAGGAGGATGTTGCGGCTTGGTTTGATTGAGTGACTGGCCGATCGGGGCTAGAAGGAAAGGGAGAGCTCGGGTTCTTTATCCAGATTAGAGCACACCGATCACAATGGCGGAGCTACTCGGATATGAAAGCGGTGTCAGAGTTGATAACCGACCAGATCGAGCTTAGATTCGGCCATGGAGGCTTTACAGAGAGAAAGAGAGGGAGGGAGAGAGCTTGCAGGAGGGGGACAGAGATCAGAGCGGGCGCTGGGGATGGGAGGTGGTCGGCGACGCTGAGGTGGCGGAGGAGGCCGTGGGCGCGAGTTGGCGGAGGTTGCAGATGAGGAGGTACAACTTTTAATTAAGATGAACTTACAACTACAGTAATTTAATAAAATCTGAATTTAATAAAATTCGTAATTTTAAAATATTACATAATGTTTTTATAGTAATAATATGTTTTTTGAAAAATTAATACAAAACTGAATAATTTAAATAATACGAGCATCTTTGCACGGGCTATGCCCATGCTCGATGCTCTCGGGTGGCATTTGAAGTATTCCTTGCTCTGAGCATGTGACCGACGTCGGCAAGCGAGAGAACGAGCAGGTGAAATGCGTGGAAGCGGGATTAGCTTCTATGAGACGGAAGGCATTCCGGAGCATCGAGTACGGGCGAAGCCCGTGTGCAGGCGGGCGAAGCCCGCCTGATGCGGCCGAAGGCCGCCCGAGAGCATCGAGCACGGGCGTAGCCCGTGCAAAGATGCTCGTATATATATATATATATATATCTAAGTTTGTATAATTACAGTTTGCATCTCTCTAACTTTCAAAATTACACTTAGCTCTTCACAATATTTATATTTCATAACATTCATGCACAAAAATACCCCCATCACCCTCACCTAGTTCACCTTTCTCATAGCATAATCCCACCGTCTCTCTACATTATTTTCGTCCTTAATCTCATTTTTAGCACATTATTCATTTTCACACCATGAAAGTAATATTTTAGCTTCTTAACATCACAGGTTCAAGTCCTCTTGCAATATTGCATGGCAAGATTTGCCTACATTTCATCCTTATGTTGAGACCCTTCTCCGAACTCTCACTACTAGGGGATGCCTTTGTGCACCGGGCTGCTCTTTTTAACGATTGACTTTCGATATACCCAAAGCATTGGATGAATTTCCATCCACTTAAGATATTCCCTCTAAATTTACATTTACATTTCATACCATGCATGCACAAGAATACTTAATTTATTCTTGTTTGGTGATTGTTCCTTCTTTTGTGCATGGATGTTATGAAATGTAAACAATGAGGGGAGGTTTTTGTAATTTTGAAAGTTAGAGGGATGCAAGTTGTAATTATGCAAACTTCGAGGGGAGGTCCCCGTAAATAACCCAAATATATTATTCATTTACATTTATATCAATTATAATTATAAAGGAGAACAAGAGAAAAAACTAACATCTAAAAACTTTATTTTCTTGTCTTGTCATCATCCCACATTCTTGGACATGCATGCCCACCCTAAAATAGATCTTGGAGAAATATCTTATAACAATTTACATTTTTGTAGTGTAACCACTACAAAATATATTTCATTGAGTTGAGAGAAACTATAAAATATCTTTGATTGAGTTGAGAATAGTTGGAGTGAGGAAGCTTTGTGAGCCATTGGGTAAAATCAGTTTGTTATTCTCGGAGAATTTTTACTCGTTATGACGACCCTTCCACTCGACTCTCCTGGGCCATTAAGGCCTACTTCAGTTCTTACACCTGAATAAATAAATGTACGTTTGTCCGTGTCGAGATTGACTCGGTAGTGTCTTACAGATTTTGTGTCATCCTAGGGCTATGCTCTACGCTGGAGATACTATATATGCGTATTTCAAATTTGATAAGCCATGTGTAGAATATCTTGAATGGAGCCGCCTCAACACTTACACCTCTACTCAAATTGTGTCTTGCAATCAAGTTCTTGAAGGTAATACGAACATATCTGTCAAACTTTGTTTGGTAGTCATTAGTGTATGCCGAAGTAAAACATATAGTTCAGGGTAAATAATCTCGGTGATTCTATATATTAGTCCTTCAAAAATTTACATCAAAATTATTCAATAATTTTTTTTCCAAATTTTGTTTAACTAAATATATAAAAAGAGGCATGCTACTTCTTTGGCAATAGTTTATGATGGCCCAATTTCGCATATTTCTTATGTAATTTTAGGCTTCGCTTGACACGGCTTATTTGCTCTTTGATCAAAAACGTCATTATCATAGAATGTATATTTGACAAAATAGATTACGACCGCTGCCAAGAATATAAATTAGTTTTGAGCATAAAATGCATGCATTTTTTAGGAGAGGTCGGGCGTTCACGAACAACCGTTCATGACCACAACAGCATTCACGACCGTCACCACTGTGACAACTTATTTGCTCTGTGAGTTCGGTCAAAAACAACATCATCATAGAATGTGTTTGGTAAGACATGTTATGACCGCTATCAAGAAAATAAACTAGTTTTGAACATAAAATGCTTGATTTTTTTTTTAGGTCGGGAGTTCACGAACGACGGTTCATGACCACCGCGTTCATGACTGCCACCACGACACCAAACGAAGCCGTAGTCAAATGCCCGACAGACAAACTCAGTTCCTACGGAAAATTTGAAGATTCTAGGGGCAAAAATTATTAACCAGTGTGTTGTCCTTCCCACGATCGCCCTCTGCCTTCGCACCTCCTTGCCGGCGGCGCGCAGCCAGCAGCACGCCCAGCGAGCCCGGACGTCGCCAGGCATGCCACACACATCTCCGACTGGACCACCACCATATCCCCTCACTTGGCGGGCCGCCGGCAGCCTTTTTCGCAGCCTTTTTCGGCAGAGGAAGGATATGGTCGCATTGTAATTGGGCTGGGCCAGAATTAGACTCCCGAGAGAATACTAAAATTCAAATAAAATAAATGTATTTTTTTTAATATATCAAAGTATATTGTAATGGAGGTTAAGGTTTCAAAACTAATTCATGTGGGTCCGCCATCTTGTAGCAACCAATCAACATATTTTTCTACAACTAGTGCCGACATATCATAAACTTCTCTACATTATTATGCCGTCTCATACACGGATACACTTGGGCTTCATTTGGCGCAGTGGTGGCAGTCACGAACACGATGATTATGAACTGTCGTTCGTTAACGCCCGACCACACGTAAGAAATTTCATCCACTTTTTTATGTTCAAAACTAGTTTTCTTTTTTGACAGTGACCATAACCATTGTCAATGCCAAGCACTCCATAACGCTAGCACTTGTCCAAACTCACAGACGCACAAAAGCCACACCAAACAAAGCCTTAGGTCTTATGTGCTTACAACTTTAGTGGCACACAGCTCACAAAATGAGTTTTTTGGGCTGCTTTTAGTTCGAGATGGGGAGAAAAAAAATAGGTGGGACCCCTTTATTTAATGGGCTGCCTACAAAAAATGTGCTGCCTATATCAACACCCTTATTTTTTTTAGGGTTTGTTAATAATCAATTGACTAGTCTCCGTTTGGCACGGTGGTGGTGGTGGTCATGAACATGAGAGTTAAATTGACATTCGTTAACGCCGGCCTAAGGAACTTGATCCACTTTTATGTTCAAACGGATGATGTTTGTTAGGTGATCCTAAACGAATGACGGTTTAACCCAAGCGTTTACCGCCACCGTGCCAAACAGAGCCTTAATCTCTTCGAAAATTATTATTATTATTATTGGTCGCTAACGAGGATCTCTCTGTAATTATGCTAAATTACATGTTGCACCCTTCAATCTTATGAAATTACAAAAACCTCCCATGTAAGTTTGCAATCATGACACAGACTCATGCTGAGATGTGAACTTACATGGAAGTTTTTTTGTAATTTCAAAAGATAGAGGGGTGCAACATGTAATTATGCCAACTCCTGGAAGAAGTTTGGGTAATTAATAGTTAATATAATTATTAATAAAAGGGCATTTATTTTCTCTTCTAGTAACATTGAATACAAAATGATGAAGGCTAATCCATTTCAAAGTCTCTCCTATCCATCCATTTGTACTAAACTCTTAGTCCCGCCTTTTTATCACGACTCTATAGCCGAACTTTTTATCGATCGAACGACTTCGACCCAATCTCGAGCAAGATCCAAGTCAGCTCAAGCATGGTCAACCAAGATAGAAGACTGGTGCAGTGCTCAGTTTCTTTTCTTCTTCTTTTTTTCAGTAAGTTTGTGCGAAGCTATGGACGGTGAGAACTAAGGTTTCGGCAAAAGATAGAACAAACTAACGGATGAAACCAGAACTTAGCAGCAGTGAAATGCCTGGTAATAATCTCAGCAATTTAAGAAGAAATAAATTCTACTGCAGGAATTAATACAGGTTCTATGTCATGTTTAACTATCAGGGATTGGATTAGATTGACAATACCATTTGACTAGCACCATGCTGCAGGTCCATGATGGAAGACGGCGCCGATCGCCGCCACGACTGCTATCTCACGATCTTGCTACGAGTAACCGTCTGTAACGTCGGTAACGAAAGGGTAAACGGTCAATACAAACCATGCAACTCAGCAGTAAATATTAGAGAAAGGGAGAGACAGAAAAAAATCACAAGTGCATCATGGTATTGTGTAGTTTGTGTTACTGGGGCCAGATATTTTCATGACGAATAGTAAAATATGCAGACCATCCAGTAATATGAAGCTTGAATTACATTAACATCTACAGGTTTTTAGAAGAGTGTGGAATGCTGCAAACTTGTTTAGGCCAACTCTTTGTTGATGTTTTTTTTTCGAAAGTTTAAATGGTTGGGACGAGTCTTGCACAGCTAGATCTCTTGGAACACATGAAGGGGAGCCTTGGCGCACCAATTGAGATGTTGATGTGTGACATTGAGATCACAAGTTCAAGTCCTGGAAGCAGTCTCATGCAAAAATGCAAGGTAAGATTGGCCTACATTTCATCCTTGTGGTGGGACCCTTCCCTGGACCGTCACTGCGTGGGGGTGCTGTGCACCGGGCTGCCTTCTAGATCTCTTTGAACACATATTTAAGGAAGTTGATGCCCCCCTTTTAGGAAGGGTAGAAAGATGAAGATCTAGGGCTTTTTTGAGGTACAAACTGTTCTTGGTTTTAGGGCACATCATGCCTCTTAAATGTCATGCTCTTTGTTGTAGATCAATCTAGGGTTTTGTTTGCAATGTGTTTATTCTTTTTTTTCTCTTACAGGCTACGTTTTCTTAACATAATCATCACATCATTATAACTTTTTCATAGAACAAGACCCTTGGAAAGTATTGCATCAAACTACCATGTTTGCATCCATTACATTCACATTGCAAATCCTTTGCATGCAGACGAATATCATCCTCAAATTCAAGAGTTGAGTACCAATCTACTTCGACATTTCAAAGATCCTGGACAATTCCTTTGTAGTAGACTTGAAGGCCATGAAGCACCAGTATGAGTAGAGTACCGGGTATGATACGTAAGTGTGATGGTACGACAAAATAAAAAATAAGGATGTGAATACTTTTGGGGTATGACGTAATTACAAATGATATATATATATATAAGTTGAATAGGTGTAATATTTTTTATATTTCGTTCTAATATTGTCGTATCATCCCGTGATTTCACGTGTCTTGTGTTACTTGTATGACCACTTATTTAAGTTTTTAGGTCACTTGTATGGGTTTGTGATTTTAAACTAATCTTTTTTACTTTCTCACGACTTGGTATCAGAGCAAGAGAAAGTAACCCTCGTCGCTCGCTCGATTCAGTGGTCCCTTGCGCCTCGCCGTACCTGATCCCGCCTCGCCGCTCGCTCTAGTGGCATCGCCGGCCTTCGTTGCCTTTAGCCAAGGCATTGTCGACTCCTGTCTTCTTCGATCATACCTCCCAGGTTTGCCGGCTCCCGTCCTCGCACACTAGCCACTTCCAGCTACTTCCTTTCCCTTCCAGGCTGCTTCTCTCCAACCCAAATCCACGAGCCGTTGAAAGTAGTTTTTTTCTCTACTGCATCTTTCTAGCCCAGGGCTCCTCTGACAGCAGCTCCTTCCGGCTTCTTTTCGCCCGTCAAGTGAGCAGACGTTGGTCTCTAACCACTTTGCCCCCCATGACAACCGCTTGAGACATCATGGTCGCATCCAATAGTGTCCTCTTTGGGAGGCTCGTAGGATGTGATGTTTCTTCATACTATCCAATTTTGATTGATTACTTCTAGTGGGTGCCATTTCCTTACTCATGAGTGATTCTTCTGATATCTTGTTCACTCCTTAGATTGTTCCTGCAAGTGACCCCTCACAGCCACAAGAATCTTGATTGTTGAAGAACATTATAGTGGTTTTGGTTGACACAAATTACCTTGAATGATCCAAGGCAGCACATCATACTATCCGTAGTCACCAGACGTATGAACACATTAATGGAACCATTGTTGAACCACCACGTTTCGATCCCTCATAGAGGAAATGAGATGCGGATAATTCTTTGGTTGTCTCATGGTTACTCCACCACATGCCCCCTCTAGTGTACCTTTGTTATATACTCATGGACTTTGCCCATGAAATTTGCAAGGTTCTGAGAACCGGACTGGAGATTGATCCGGAGAAAGGAGATGTTCAAGGTCGAATCGGTCGAATCGGTCGAACCGGTCCGACCGGGGTTGAAACGTAATAACCAAATATTATAAAACATATTTTAATTTTATTATTACTCATTTAAAATAAATACACTAATGTTATTTACATTTATATAATATGCTATTTATATTTATATAATATAAGCACAACCTGTTCACCAAAGAACACCGCCTCAGGTGGTTGATCTCATCAATTTTATAGCAAAGGTCTGCAGTTCAAAACTCCTTGTTGACATTAAAATTAAAATTTTGATGCTTGGCGGTTCATTGAAATCGGACCGGTCCCCGGTTCTACTTCCCGCCAGCCCGGTTCCCCTGTTATCACCCGGTCCGTGGCGGGAGCGGTTCTTTGGGCTGGACCGGACAGCCTGAGTTTCCGGTCGGCGGTTCGACCGGCTGAACCGTCGGTCCGGTTTTCAAAACCCGGGAAATTTGTGCTCAAGCTTGTGAGACCTACTCGCAGGTTGGTACCTTGACGCAAATCTGTGAGCTTACTCATCATTATTTGGAGCTGAAACACGGATATTTGTTTGTATATGCCTACTACTCAGAATTTGAACGTCTCTATCAGGAACTAGATTACTTCAATACCTTCATTCCAACATGCACTACGGTTCGCTGTCAACCTCAAAAGGACAAAGACCGCTTTCAAGTGCATGCCTTTCTTACAGGCCTCAACATGGAGTTCAATACTGTTCGCTTACAAGTTCGTCATCGTGAGCCTTTTTTCCCTTCGAGGAGCATTCACCACGATCTTAAGTGATGAGAATCCTCGTCACTCTCTTACTCCTACTGCTCAGACTGATCACTCCACTCTTGCTGGGGTGCTGGGGTTTGTTGTGGTCCTCCCACTCCTATTTATGGCCACTGCGAGAGGAAGACGATGCTTAGGAGACCTGTTATCGCTTGCATTTTCATCTTGCCCTCCCTGGTCAGGTGACATGTGATTGTGGTTGGAACAACAATCGTGGTGGTGGCTGACAGTCCGACGCACTCTCACAGTACTCTGCCCATATTAGTGAAACTTATCAGGACACTCTACCCATGTGGATGTTTTTGCTGAGGAGCTAGATGCATTTCGCCGCATGTTGTGTTCACAGTCCGATTTTGCGACCACTGATTCAGCCTCTACCTTTGTCACTTCAGGTAACTCGAGTGCTTATGATACGTCTTAATCTTGATCAAAGTGGATCATTGACTCAGGAGCTACCAATCATATGATTGGATCCTCATCAAGTTTTATCTCTTACACCTCTCTCAGGTCGTAATAAAGTTATTGCAGCTAATGGTTTCCTTTCCTCTATTTATAACATAGGAATAATTCCTTGTTCCACTGTCCTTTCCCTCTCTTCTGTATTGCACGCTCCTTCATTTCCTTATAATCTTCTTTTTATTAGTCATTTAACTAATTCGTTAAATTTCTCTGTGTCTTTCTTTCCTAATTTTTGTGTTTTTCAGGATTTGACTGCAAAGAGAAATATTGACAGTGGTAGAAATGTTGGCAAACTGTACTTGTTGGACCAGCAGTTGCCCCCCCCCCAATGCGCTCTCCACCACAAGTGCTCCTACTCTCCATGACATCCGACATTGTCATCAATGCCTTGGCCTCTCATCGTTATATCTTATCAATTTTTTTCATCTTTCAGTTGTTTACTTAAGTTTTTTTTCTTGTGATGCTTGTGAACTGTCGAAACATGTTCGCCAGTCCAAGTCATACATCTCTTCCTAGTTCTTCTTTCATTGCGATTCACTTAAATGGTTGGGGTCCTTCCCATTTGTTAACTTTGTCCAACTATAAATGGGTTGTGACATTTATTGATTGTTTTTCCCACACTACGTGGGTTGACTTGTTAAAAAAGAAGAGTGAAGTGTTTAATTGCTTTCACACCTTTCATAAAATAATTAACACGGTTTGGTGGAGTTATTCGTGTTTTGCATAGTGATAATGATTCACGTACGATGAGTGGGGATTGTTTGATACTTATTCTATGTTATTAAAGGCGCGCCTAAGGCTCCAGACTCACCAGGCTCAGAGGTTTGCGCCTCAATGCGCCTTATTTACGCCTTTAGAATATAAAAGGCGCGTCTGAGTGAGTTTTTTGCTGTAAATTTTTTTAAAAAAAAATCAAGAAAAAATAATGTAAGAACTCAATAATTTTTTATTGATTTAGTGTTTGTGAAAGATAATTGTGCGTTAAGACTTAGATATGATGCAAGTGACCACATTGATTCTATTTTTAAGAGATATAAATGATAATAATGACTTATTAATTAGTAGACTAGATGAAGAATTTGATCGAGAAGCTGAAATGATGTTTAATGTTGATTATTTAAAATAGATGTGGTTGCGCCTTGCCTTCGTCAGGCGCGCGCATGCGCCTTGAGCATTGCGCTTAAACTCCAAGACTCCTTTGCGTCTTGATGCGCCTTTAATAACTAAGCACTTATCTTGCCAATAACGACATTCTTCACCAACTACTTATGTCCACACCTCAACTCAAATTCTAGTTTCAAAACGGAAAAATAAATACTTGTTGGAGGTTGCTCATTGTCTGTTAGCTATCATTCACCTTCCCACATCCTACCA